>CM024763.1:80516869-81116869 GCA_014218235.1 Colocasia esculenta
CATTGAATAATACTAAAGCAAATCTTTCTCATTAATAACTTTTCAGATGTCTAGTTACAACCACTAATATCAGAGCCATTCTATAGGGCCCAATTACATTGCAATAAAAGGAAATAACTAACTACAACTCTAAGATAACATGATGACTCGAGGGTACTCCTGGCTTCACTCTTGGTCATTCCCTTCCTCGTGAGTGTATGTGTCATCCTCGGTTTCACCTGAGAACACAACATCAAATAACGTAGGGTGAGCGATAACGCCCAGTAGGACTTAAATCTCAGGCTCAAGCAGGCTTTAAATAATTAACACATTTAATGGCAGAGTATCTAAGATAGCAGGTACAAGAGAGTCAAAATATAGCAAGAGATAGCACAACAGGTAACAGGATAGCACAATAGCACGAGATCGAGTATAGTTTCCAAAAATAGCACAAGTATCGAGTATAGCACGAATAGCAGGATGGCCATAACACAACTAGCACAAGTATAATAATATCACGACGAGTATAACACTTGTTTGTCATTCTAGACATCGAGAGAGTATAGCACGTTTTGTGTTTTGATTGTCATATAGATAGTCGAGATAGATAGCACTTGAGTGTAATGCCAAACACTCTGATCATTTAACTCCCATGGGCAATAGCACTTTTGGGCACACATCCCAGAACCAGATCGGGCCCTTTATATATTGCCAGGCATTGGTTATATTGTATCTTTAGACAATCAGTCAATGGCCAATATAGAGTACCAAGAATAGTTAAGAGCACTAGATGAATGGACGAGATAGTAGAGAGAACGTGAATAGACGAGCGAGTAGAGTATTGATGAGAGCTAAGGGTACATCACGTAAAACAACGAGTAAACATGCGATAGTATCAGTTGCACAACACACGCACATCGTATTGGCAGTCAGGTGGAGTTCACGATCTTCCCTCTGGCCATGTTATGCACAAGTCCAGAGGTCCGACGTGATTCGAGGTAAGAGCGAACTTCTAATAGCCGTTTGGATCATATCGATCCCTAAAGGTGTAATGGGTGTTAGGGTACAACCGGCTCGTCGACCATGTGGGAATCCATGATCAGAGGAGACTTACGGAGGCCTTGTACAAGGGTTCACTAGTCCGGCGAAAGGAATATCCGACGGAGAGTTCACCATAAGCCAAGTAAAGTGTGTATATAAAAACAGGTGCTCGACATTCTAGAGGAATTCTAGAAAAGTGGAGCGTCGATATCGGTATATAAACAACGCAAGAAACGAATACAAGTCCTTTAAAATAGGGCAATTAATATACTTTATTGCAATAAATTATCAGATACATTATGAGATATTTTATGCCAGATTTCAGCCATATATGGATGGTTCATGTGTGTGTATGTGTAAGAGAAATCATAGATAGAAAAGAAGCCGTGAATATGTATTTTAAAGCATTCAATATAGCTCCATTTTAAAACAGGTGTTTTTACTGCGTGTATTACTGTTAAAAAGGCGTAAGGATTTTGTAGAAACTGAGAGCAATAAATTTTATGGGTTTTCATCAAAAATCCTGTAAACGCGACGTAGGCCAGTAAGGGTCGCGACAGGGTCAGGGCAGATCGCGACAAGGCCTGAAAAGGGTCGCGACAAGGCTGCCAAGACAGAAGGCCAGAACGCGACGTAGGGTGCTGTCACGTTCAGAACGCGAAAAGGAAAGCGTCGTGTCGGGCTTGAGAACGCGACTTATCAGGCCGTCGCGTTCTCAGGTCCATGGCCTGAGTCTGACAGAGTTCTGTTCTGTCTTGGATTGCGGTCCAGAAATATCAGATTTTGATACAGGGTCGTTCAGAAAATCATAACTAATTGTATACACGATGAAAAATCATGAAACCAGTGGCGTATGAAACTAGACATGCGAGAGTACTTCCAGTAAATAGGAATTAGAGAGAGAGCATAGTTTGAACATGGTTTGAGCATGAACAATAACGAGTAACACAGAACATGATACAGAGAGCAAGATTGATTTAATTCGAGCAACATGCTCAACAAAAATTAGGGCTTTCAAGGGCAAAAGATCCCTAACAACATGAAGTGTCTACAATAAAAATTTCGTAGCATGGGATCAAGTGTACATGGAGATATGATTCAAACATGATGACTCGGAGTTATCATGTTTGCATAACTTCTAAAATCAAGAACAAAAGATTGGCTCGATGGAAAATTATGAAACAAGAGGGCTTTTGTTCCTGCTGATTGGAACTACCTATACATGGATTTGATATAGTTTTGCTTGTGAGAATGCCTACCTTTGACTCGATTTGTCTTCTAGGTTTAAAATCTCCAAGAACGAGGAAGATGCTCCAAGAACTCCTTCTCCCCACGAGATCCTCTCCTCCTTGGCCTCTTCTCCACGTCCAACAACCTTTGGCAACGAGCTAGGGTCGGCCAAGAGGGTTTAAGAGATGTATTTATGCATGTATGGATTCCTATTCCTACTTCTATCTAATTGCTCTTTAATTACGAGATTTCCTAACTCCAATCTTCCTTTCTTGCTTTCCAACCTCTATTAGGTTAGGATGGGATCTAAATTCATGCTAAATCATAAGGGGTAGGCTTAGGAATCAAATTCCAACTCTGATTGACTCTTTTAATGCTTAAAGAGTCCTTTTCTATTTAGGAGATATTAAGACTCCGAATTTAGGGTATTTTCTTTTATTTACTATTTGTAAATTCATATTTTGACCCAATAAGTTCTAGAGGATCCATTAAGCAAAGCCCATTACTCTTTCCATTTAATGGGTTTTATTTAATGCTCTTTTCATTGAATATCCCTTTAGCTAAGTTTTTAGATTATTATTAAAATTTTATTTTTCTCAAAAATTCAGTTTGCTACACCAAGTAACCAGGTTGACGTCAAACGATGCTGCCGCCAAACCCATGCAGACGTCAACCACGGTGGACGCCAACCTGAATCGACGTCAAGGGCCTGTGCCGCCAACTAGAGGTCAGCGACAGTCGATGTTGCCGTCTACATGGAATCCGAGGCAAGTCAACAAGCGGTCAAACATGCCTTATTGGGCCATGAACCATGCGGAGATGGGCCAAATCTCGCGTCTACAGTTCCACGTGTGAGTTGTGTATTCCCCTTTAGTTACACTGGAGTACTTGAGTACCTTCCTATTAGGGTCCCATTTTGTCTGAGTGCAACTTCATTAATTAATCCATTAAAGGCTAATTGCAAACCCTAAAATCTAACGACAATCATGTTAACTTGAGTGCTTGTTTGAGACACTCCCTCTTATCTTACTGTCCATTCTTGTGTGTTAGAGTCTAGGTTTTGTTTGGTGGTTGTGTCTCCCCCCTAATTGCTTAGGGTAGTATATGCATCATTGTTTAGATTTTTCGAGTCATTCTCCTCAAACCATTCTATTATATCATAATCCTCTTTTTGGTATAGAGCATTTCTGTGTCCTTACTGGCGATTCTTTGCCTATTGGCTATTGGAGGATGTGGCACAACCTTCCCGCCACCCTCACGGGCAGATCCAGCCCCCTACCATCGTGGATGATCGGTCTCGCCCCCCTTCTCCCTCTGGGGTAGATGACCCACACACGCAAATTAGTCAACTCCTTCCCCACCTAATCCCGGCCTAAGTTTGAGAGTTCCTGGCCGTTGCCAAAGGCAAGCACCCTCTATCTCCACCCTCTCATAGTTCTGCCCACTTGGTGGCCTCCTCTACCCTTGTTGCTTCTGCGCCACATGTACCCGCTGTTGGCAGATCCTACTCCCCTTCATCCACGGGCCATTCATTTCTCAGAGCCCAGTTACATTCTGACACGGAGGTTCGGCCAAATCTCCCCCATTTCTTCATTTATCAGGCCGAACACAACACTTTCCTCATAAGGGTCCTATTCTTTGGAGCAATCCCGCTCCCTTGTTCCCGCTCACCACGCTCGTCCCTTCCGACTTCCTCACGAGTGCATCCATGAAGAGAGAACTTCATGATCACGAAGGAAATTGGACCCCCGGAAGGTCTCGATATCCCCCTCCTTTTCAACACCTCCGGTTTCACCCCAGTCAGAGCTCCCCATCTACACGATACTCTGGGGTAGGAGACCCTTATGTACATCTCAAGATTTTGTGTATGAATCTGCTCCACACAAGTACGACCCCACCTCATGGTGTACTTGTTCAGAAAGTCATTGGATGGATCGGCCCTCGAATTGTCACGTCCGAGAATTACGCAGTGGATATTAGTTCGAATAATTCGAGTCGATATTTCGAGACGTGGACAGTCGGCAAATAAGCCTCTAGCTAGCACGCACTAAATGTGTATCAACACAACATCATAATAGGGCCCAAATGTGAACTCAATTATAAATTGTATTCAAATCTCATATTTGTCTCAGATAAACTAATACAGGACTAAGACTCAATAAAAGTAAAAGTACATACTACCTCACTTCCTACTACATTGTTCTAACACTCAAAATAAACTAACTATAGATAGACTCATGTTTGGAACGCTCTTCACTCGGACGCATTCCCATCCTCGACTTGCTCTTCCTCTTGCACTTCATGGTCACCTAGATTGGGTAAAAGTAGGGAATGAGAAAACTAGCCCAGTAGGATTTATATCTCAATGTGCGGGCAATGATATAAGTGATTAACATTTTAGAACTAGGCAAGTACGATGAATGATATGCAAGTACGAATAAAACACGTTAAAACATGATATATAAAACAAGCTAGAGAGAGAGATCATGATAGAACAAGATTGATGAACAAGATGACAAGAGAGAACTAGAAATAGATCACTTTGTACAAGCACGCAAGATATCATGTAAATTGCAATAAATGCAGGATGGCCATATCACGCAAGCAAGCAAGCAAGAATGTACGAGCACGATCAAGTAACACTAATCGGCACGTAGACACTAATGTACACCGAGAAAAGATCCATCAAGAATGTACACTAGGTCACGTGTATGTGGTATTGTATCTATCATTCAACACGCACGCACGATTTTCCCAGCGCAGATGCAACGCCAGTAATCATTATACCCCATGGTTAACAGTATATCTATGACTCGCCGTCATTGGGGCTAGATTGGAGCCCTTGGACACACGCCGTGCCCTGTCAGCATCTCACTTAAATTTTAAATGTAGATACCCACAGTCATTTATAATGGCCAATGAGAGTTTCAATAAGTAAGCATGTGTAATGTCATGTTCATGATGATGAGGAGAACAAGTAATAAGTAATGGAACATGATTTCACGAGTACAATGGTCAAGAGATAAATTCGGCAGCATAACGGTACGATTTATACTTTCGTTCAATCTTTACATTAATGGCTTTAGTCCAGTTTGTAAGTCTCACTCACGAGAACAAGAAGAGAAAGGAAGTGCGTGCTATCTCCAGGGAACTTCAATGGTACACCAACTCGTCGGCCATGTGGGAATCCATGGTCAGAGGAGATTTACGGAGGCCTTGGTGAAAAGGTCGCTAGTCTACCGATTCGGAATGACCGATAGAGAGTTTCCAATTTCCCAAGAAAGGCTGCCTAATAGTGCTAGTGTAGTGTGTAGTGCGGTACGCGTGTCTCAATTCACAAACCATCGGTCTCAAACTCGCAGGAAGCACTTGACAAATAACATGGAATAAAACTATGCACTTTAACTAATCATGGTTTGCAAGATTTTATGATAACCATTATCATTTAAACGTGGAGAACAGTAGGAAGATTAAATCACAAGTAGCACGAATGGATCATAACATTTAAGGAGCACTTAGAATAGCATTCATGTAATTAAAGCTTTTAAATGGGTTAATCGTTTTAAGCCATTAAACAACAATCATGTAATGATCGACCCAAGACAGGTAACTTACACAGCAAATATCACATTTATATACAGACCTCGGGTATATGCGGAAAACTTTGTAAGAAAACACGTGGTTTCCGGTAAAAATCCTGAGATCGCGACATAGCCATATAAGGAAGGCGACAGGGTGTTGTCAGGTCGGGGTCAGATCGCGACATAGGTGTGTAAGCATCGCGACAGGGAAGTCAGATCAGGCAGGTAGATAGCGACAGAGCGTATGTCGCCTTGAGAAATGACAAGGGGTATGTCGCAATCAACCCTCTGAAAGTGACATATCGGGCCGTCGCGTTCACAGGGTCCGTGCCTGGCTCGGACAGAGCAAGGACAGTGCCTTGGATTGCGGACCTGTCTTTCCTTCTTTTGACATAGGGTTGTTCTAAAATAGAGAACAAATTGCACGGTGCGTGAAAAATAACGAAACCAGTTTTAAAATAACCTAGACATACTAGGGTACTTCCAGTAAATCGGAATTGAACAATAAAGACGTTTCGATAGGTTTTGATCACGGGGAACACAAGGTCAGACCAAGGGTAACTTGAAGACGTAGTTTATGCAGCAACCCTCTAACGTGCTTATAACTCTCTAACTAATGAGATTTAGACAAAACGTTCAACATGAAACCTGACGAGACAACTAGTAGAATAACTTTCATGTTATGAGTTTTCTCTAATTCGGTCTTGAAACACGTGCAACATATTAAGAACGGGGAAAGCTCTAACAGTGCGCGACTTTGGCAAAACGCCTATAATTCAAAATATACTAAATGAAATTCGATGAAACCAGTGGGAAATGAAAGTTAACTTGATGCTCTACACATTGGTATAGGATATGTTAAGATTGGCCCGAGAAAACCTACCTTTTGGGTTGAAGAAGTCCCATTATTCCAGAAAACCCGTGTTCAGACCACTTGGAGGAAAACGCTTACTACTCCGTGTATACTGCATGGAATTTGGGCATTCCACTTGGGTTAGAATGTAGACTTGACCCTCGTTCCAGGGGTATAGGCCTTGCAAGGTTTGGTTTAGGTTTGACTCACCTTTGGTCGACTTCAAGAGGGTGGTTTGTGCAGGTCGCAGCAGACGAGAAGGGGAAGAAGAACGGCTTCTTGTGATCGTTCCACAGCTCCTCAGCCACCAAGAGCTCCTCCACACGACCCTAGCATGTTCTAAATTTGTTCCTAGGGTTTGGGTGAAGAGTATTTAAGTAACCATGGTGTTTAGGAGTCCTATTATAACTAGGAAAAGAGGATTTCGGGATTGGCATGTTTGGTTTCCTATTTTTGATGATTTCCTCCTCCCTTTGAGTGTGTGAGGCATTAGGAAACCTCCCCTCATAGTTAGGCACGAATTTGGGTTGCCATGAATGTGATTGCATCCCAATCAACTCTAATTGCCTCTTTTTAATTTCAGCTTATTTATGGTTACGAATTTCTATGTATTTTCTAGCTTTATTTGATTTTTGGGCCAAATGTTGCCCATTGGCCCAATTATGATAATGGGTCATCAATATATAATGTTGGAAGTCTCCCCAACACTTTTATTTAATTTTTGATTGCGTCGTATTTCTGTGTTAACGTTGGTTGTTTCCAGTTTTCCTATTTCGATAACTCAATACTAAACCTAGTCCAAATGATTTTTATTGAACCAAATTTCTTGATGGGTCATTAGAAGATATTATTTGAAGTCCCATATATGATTTTATTTAATTTTCTGACTCATCCAAGTACGTGTGATAATGATTTTGACTTATTCATGAATTACGATAATAAGTCGCGAAACACTTTAAACTTGATGATCTGATTTTTCTTGGCACAAATTTCTTTGTGAAACATTTAGTAATAATGTTTAGGGTTGATTTATAATTTTTACGAAATTTTCCGATGTGTTTTAGCACATACGATAATGGTACGTATGTTTTAATACTCTGATTATGGAAATTATTTATTTCCATTTATTTGAATTTTTTGTAATTAAAATTTCCGGGGTGCTACACCCTCCCCCACTTAAGAGAATTTGGTCCCCAAATTCATAGATCATTATTGGATCCCGATAATTATGATCCATGAGTTGGTTCCAGATTTAATTCCTCTAACTGTTTCAATCATCATGGATGCTAGTCAACATCTACACTATGGCCACCCATATATTCATTTGGTTCCTTCCACTCTTGTTTTCCTTCCACAGTTGTTAAACTCCATCTTAATCCTCCAGTTGAACTAGGGTATAACCACTAGATTATTCCTTTTCTAATTTCTCCTTAATGATCTCCCCACTTAGAAATGTACTCATAAGAAAAGCATCTTAAGATCAGTCTATGGGTTTAACAATCATACCTCCTTCGGGAGCTCCGCTTGTGTTACTGCATTCGCGTCCTTGATGCTTTACCACTCCTTGGTTCCTTCCAGCTTGGTCTTTTAGCATGGGACAGTTGGGAAGGCGGTGGTCACGATTTCCACATCGCAGGCAAGCTCCTGCCTTCTTCCAGCACTCTTCTGCTCTATGTCCAGGCTTGTTGCAAAAGTTACAATATTCCACCGTCTTGTTTCTTCTACCTTGATCTTTTCTCCATGCCATAGTCCTTCCCAGTGGTTGCCTTTTTGTTGTTGTAGTTATTATTGTTGTTATTGGGGAAAGTTCCAGTTGTATCGACTGCTCCCCTTTTTATAGGTCGGCTTTGAGATGTCCTTCCCCCTCATGCCTTCCACCTTAGCCATAGTGTCTTCTACCAGCTGAGCTCTTTGGACCATCTCAGTGTAAGTTTGTGTGTGGTGGTCCGAGCCTTTCAATGAACATGGGCTGAGCCCATCCATGAAACGGTTAGCCTTCAGTCTTTCAGTTCCACCAGATGTGGGGCATACATAGCAAGACGCGCGAACTGAGCCTCATACTCAGCCACATACATCCCTTCTGCTTCAGTGCGGCAAATTCTGTCGCTTTCTTCTCCTTCACTCTCTCAGAGAAATATTTTCCCCGGATATCTCCAGGAATCAGCCCATTCCAGTTCAGCTATATTAGGCAGGTGGGCCGATGTGGCCTTCCACCATGCCCGGGCATCCTTAGTAAATTGAAAAGTGGCTAGTACCACTTCTCCCTATTAGTGCATTGCATTACTTGGAAGATCCTTTCCATTTCTTCCTGCCAGTTTCTGCCTCGTCTGGGTCAGGGGATCCAGAGAAACGAGGAGGGTTTAAACTCCTGAAATTCGGTGCAGATCACCGGCTCCATTCCTTGCAGCTCCAGCTTGATTTCCAGCCTGAACCACATTCTGCAGGGCCTGAGTCAACCCAGCCACGTTTCTTGCATAGCTTGCCATTGGTTACGAGCCATTGCATTGAGTGAGAGAGTTATGAGGGTTCCTGAGAAAAAGGATGGAAACCAATTAATGTCTCTAGATTTATTTTAAGAGTCCATGGGTAGGAGTGTTTAATTCCTTCTAACATATTCCCAGTCTCTACCCATTCTCACCAGGTACTGTATTTAATTTCCATGACCTAGGTTCCATAGGTATCTCCTATCCCTGAGACATATCCTATTTGGTAATCCTAGGCTCTGATACCACTAAACTGTCACGTCCCGAGAATTACGCAGCGGATATTATTCGAATAATTCGAGTCGATATTTCGAGACGTGGACAGTCGGCAAATAAGCCTCTAGCTAGCACGCACTAAATGTGTATCAACACACATCATAATAGGGCCCAAATGTGAACTCAATTATAAATTGTATTCAAATCTCATATTTGTCTCAGATAAACTAATACAGGACTAAGACTCAATAAAAGCAAAAGTACATACTACCTCACTTCCTACTACATTGTTCTAACACTCAAAATAAACTAACTATAGATAGACTCATGTTTGGAACGCTCTTCACTCGGACGCATTCCATCCTCGACTTGCTCTTCCTCTTGCACTTCATGGTCACCTAGATTGGGTAAAAGTAGGGAATGAGCAAACTAGCCCAGTAGGATTTATATCTCAATGTGCGGGCAATGATATAAGTGATTAATTTTTAGAACTAGGCAAGTACGATGAATGATATGCAAGTACGAATAAAACACGTTAAAACATGATATATAAAACAAGCTAGAGAGAGAGATCATGATAGAACAAGATTGATGAACAAGATGACAAGAGAGAACTAGAAATAGATCACTTTGTACAAGCACGCAAGATATCATGTAAATTGCAATAAATGCAGGATGGCCATATCACGCAAGCAAGCAAGCAAGAATGTACGAGCACGATCAAGTAACACTAATCCGGCACGTAGACACTAATGTACACCGAGAAAAGATCCATCAAGAATGTACACTAGGTCACGTGTATGTGGTATTGTATCTATCATTCAACACGCACGCACGATTTCCCAGCGCAGATGCAACGCCAGTAATCATTATACCCCATGGTTAACAGTATATCTATGACTCGCCGTCATTGGGGCTAGATTGGAGCCCTTGGACACACGCCGTGCCCTGTCAGCATCTCACTTAAATTTTTAAATGTAGATACCCACAGTCATTTATAATGGCCAATGAGAGTTTCAATAAGTAAGCATGTGTAATGTCATGTTCATGATGATGAGGAGAACAAGTAATAAGTAATGGAACATGATTTCACGAGTACAATGGTCAAGAGATAAATTCGGCAGCATAACGGTACGATTTATACTTTCGTTCAATCTTTACATTAATGGCTTTAGTCCAGTTTGTAAGTCTCACTCACGAGAACAAGAAGAGAAAGGAAGTGCGTGCTATCTCCAGGGAACTTCAATGGTACAACCAACTCGTCGGCCATGTGGGAATCCATGGTCAGAGGAGATTTACGGAGGCCTTGGTGAAAAGGTCGCTAGTCTACCGATTCGGAATGACCGGTAGAGAGTTTCCAATTTCCAAGAACTGCCTAATAGTGCTATAGTGCTAGTGTGTAGTGCGGTACGCGTGTCTCAATTCACAAACCATCGGTCTCAAACTCGCAGGAAGCACTTGACAAGATAACATGGAATAAAACTATGCACTTTAACTAATCATGGTTTGCAAGATTTTATGATAACATTATCATTTAAACGTGGAGAACAGTAGGAAGATTAAATCACAAGTACACGAATGGATCATAACATTTAAGGAGCACTTAGAATAGCATTCATGTAATTAAAGCTTTTTAAATGGGTTAATCGCTTTTAAGCCATTAAACAACAATCATGTAATGATCAGACCCAAGACAGGTAACTTACACAGCAAATATCACATTTATACAGACCTCGGGTATATGCGGAAAATTTGTAAGAAAACACGTGGTTTCCGGTAAAACCTGAGATCGCGACATAGCCAATAAGGAAGGCGACAGGGGTTGTCAGGTCGGGGTCAGATCGCGACGTAGGTGTGTAAGCATCGCGACAGGGATCAGATCAGGCAGGTAGATAGCGACAGAGCGTATGTCGCCTTGAGAAAGCGACAAGGGGTATGTCGCAATCAACCCTCTGAAAGCGACATATCGGGCCGTCGCGTTCACAGGGTCCGTGCCTGGCTCGGACAGAGCAAGGACAGTGCCTTGGATTGCGGACCTGTCTTTCCTTCTTTTGACATAGGGTTGTTCTAAAATAGAGAACAAATTGCACGGTGCGTGAAAAATAACGAAACCAGTTTTAAAATAACCTAGACATACTAGGGTACTTCCAGTAAATCGGAATTGAACAATAAAGATGGTTTCGATAGGTTTTGATCACGGGGAACACAAGGTCAGACCAAGGGTAACTTGAAGACGTAGTTTTATGCAGCAACCCTATTACCGTGCTTATAACTCTCTAACTAATGAGATTTAGACAAACGTTCAACATGAAACCTGACGAGGACAACTAGTAGAATAACTTTCATGTTATGAGTTTTCTCTAATTCGGTCTTGAAAACATGCAACATATTAAGAACGGGAAAAGCTCTAACAGTGCGCGACTTTGGCAAAACGCTTATAATCAAATCTACTAAATGAAATTCGATGAAACCAGTGGGAAATGAAAGTTAACTTGATGCTCTACACATTGGTATAGGATATGTTAAGATTTGGCCCGAGAAAACCTACCTTTTGGGTTGAAGAAGTCCCGTTATTCCAGAAAACCCGTGTTCAGACCACTTGGAGGAAAACTTACTACTCCGTGTATACTGCATGGAATTTGGGCATTCCTTGGGTTAGAACGTAGACTTGACCCTCTTTCCAGGGGTATAGGCCTTGCAAGGTTTGGTTTAGGTTTGACTCACCTTTGGTCGACTTCAAGAGGGTGGTTTGTGCAGGTCGCAGCAGACGAGAAGGGGAAGAAGAACGGCTTCTTGTGGTCGTTCCACAGCTCCTCAGCCACCAAGAGCTCCTCCACACGACCCTAGCAAGTTCTAAATTCGTTCCTAGGGTTTGGGTGAAGAGTATTTAAGTAACCATGGTGTTTAGGAGTCCTATTATAACTAGGAAAGGAGGATTTCGGGATTGGCATGTTTGGTTTCCTATTTTGATGATTTCCTCCTCCCTTTGAGTGTGTGAGGCATTAGGAAACCTCCCCTCATAGTTAGGCACGAATTTGGGTTGCCATGAATGCATGATTGCATCCCAATTCAACTCTAATTGCCTCTTTTTAATTTCAGCTTATTTATGGTTACGAATTTCTATGTATTTCTAGCTTTATTTGATTTTTGGGCCAAATGTTGCCCATTGGCCCAATTATGATAATGGGTCATCAATATATAATGTTGGAAGTCTCCCCAACACTTTTATTTATTTTTGATTGCGTCGTATTTCCGTGTTAACGGTTTTCCGACTTGTTTCCTAATTTAGATAATCGGTCACAATAACTCTTAAACCTAGTCAAATGATTTTTTTGAACCAAATTTCTTGATGGGTCATTAGAAGATATTATTTGAATCCCATATATGATTTTTATTTAATTTCTGACTCATCCAGTAGTGTGATAATGATTTTCCGACTTATTCATGAATTACGATAATAAGTCGCGAAACACTTTAAACTTGGATGATCTGATTTTTCTTGGCACAAATTTCTTTGTGAAACATTTAGTAATAATGTTTAGGGTTGATTTATAATTTTTACGAAATTTTCGATGTGTTTTAGCACATACGATAATAGTACGTATGTTTTAAATACTCTGATATTATGGAAATTATTTATTTCCTTTTATTTGAATTTTTATGTAATTAAAATTCCGGGGTGCTACACGAATGTTCTACTCTCTACCCCCAGAGGAAGTCGAAGATTGTCAATTGTTCAAGAAGATTTCTACAGCATTCTAAGATCGGGTCGAACCTGAGTATTCTTTTTGTGATTTGGTGGCCGAAAGGTGAAGGCCGATGAAAATTCACGGTCTATGCTGACAGATGGCGTGCTCTGGCTGCAAGGTCCACTACCCTATGCCTGAGGAGGAGAAGGTCAAGCTGCTAATTGCCAATGCTACCCCAACCTACCGATCTATCTTGGCTATGAATGACATTACCACCATGCACCAACTTTACAGTCGAGCCCGTTTCATTCAAACCCAACTCAAGCACTCGCCCATTCATTCCATGTTCAAAACCCCAAAATCTCGCTATCCTAAGAAGCCACATGGTCCTATTACTGAAGGGGTGCAAACCAATGAGCAAGTAGGTGCTGTCAATAATCCCCAGGGTCCAGTAGGTAGGTCACCCTACAATCAGCCTTCTCAACAGCCTTGGAACAATAGGCCACCACCTCCTCAGACCCAAAATCCTCAGCAGGACCAGCGCCAGTACAACCAAGTCCCTCCACCTCAAAATGGCAATGCTTCTAGAAAGCCTTCTCCGGAGGGAGTCTAAGGGCATTGAGAGACATGAGGGCTGCAAAAATGTCGGCTATACTTGGGAAGGAGGGTATTGAGCTCTCTTCGGGGCACAATGTATCAGACTGCTTTCGATTCAGGGGCTTATATATAATCTCCATGAGCAGCAACAAATTGATTGGGCAGAAATGATGAGGTTAATTCAGACTTTGAGGGACCCACAGGGGCAGAGATAGCAACAACAACAACAGAGGCGACATCAGCCACCACCACAGTAGCAGTAGTTCCAGTAGTAGCAGTTCCAGCAACATCCATTTCAGCAGCAGTTCCAGCAACCACAACAACCACAACAGCCACAACAACTAGCAAAAGATCTCGGCATAATCCGCAACCCTATGTTGCAACACCAGCCCGCTCCGAATCCCCAACCTGCTCCACCACCTCCTCCACCCATTCAAGTAAACCCAGTCATTCACCATCCACCACCAGCCGCCACATGGGTCTACGACGATGAACACGAAGTAGGTCAATTATTGGCTATTTCCCACACCACCACTACCTCCACCACACCCACCATTGCCACAATCACCTCACCGCTCTACAACACCCCCATCATGCCACCCATCATTCCATCACCCATTAACATCCCATCCTCCCCCACGCCAGCGCCAATAATAGCCAACCTGTCCATCATCGACACCACCCCACCTCCACTACACCACAACCTCACCCTCCGGAGCCGGCGGATGTTTCACGGATGTATCTCAATGCATCCGTGTCTATGCTGGGTCAACCGACCCACAACTCCAACTCCAACAACCAACAACAACAACAACAAGATGTCGAAGAGATAGATCTTGTAACATCCCTGTTACCTTGGGTCAGGAGCTCTCGGTTGGGATTGTGACATGCAGGGCCATTGCCTTCTGAAGGCGATGGAGATAGCCATTGTGTTTAGGTTGGGAATGCGCCGGCCGCCCCTGTCGTGATCTAATTCTGACAGCAGACAATTCTTTTCTTGTTTTGATGTCTGGACGGTGGAGACACGTGTGGGCATGCATGCTTGAACGCGACATACAGACCCGTCGTGATCAGGTGTCAGCGTTGCATGCATACCACGTGTTGGGTTTGGCAGTCTGTGTCGCAGACTTTAAGATCGCGATGTATAAGGGTGTCGCGTTAGCGTTGCTAACACGACGGCCAGGGACGTCGCGTTCTTAACGTCTATATTAAAACTACTCAACCCGAGAGCAGAAGTCCCATTTGGCCATTTTGCTATCTTCTTCCCCTCTGTGGTGATTCCCCTGTGTGTTGAGCTCCGTGGTGAGCTTTGGAAGGGGAGATCCTTGTGGCTTGCTTGGTAAGTATGATGTGAATTGTAGTGTGTTTGGATTGCTTGTGTTCTTTCCTTCTCCTCACTTCTTCTTCTCCTTCCTATGTGGTATGCACCATGTGTCTCTCCATCGGCTTGTGAAGGAGGGGAGGACGAGCTCGGTTTCGTGGGAGGCTCGTGGAGCGTTGGAGCTCGGAGGTGAAGGGGTGCAATCTTACGAAAGGCCCTCTAGGGTGTTTTTCAGTTGAGGTAGGGACCCTGATGACCAGTCTGTCCCCATGTAATTTTAATTAATTACATATATATTTTGATGATTAACAAAACCAACAAAAGTTTATCAATTATATCTAATGAATATTTCATAAGTCTTAAGCACAGGAAAAATACCAAGGTCAAACAAGCCAATAAAGGTATGCATTACTTCTCTGAAGCCTTAATCTTTTCAACATGATATTTCTCTAAGTCCATATCGACTTCTATTGAAGGCCATAACGATTTCTTTATAAGCATATCGATTTCAATAGAATTATCACAACGATTTCCTTATAAGACTGAAAAGTCATGTTGTTTCAACAAGTCGATGTCAAACGACTCTATAAGTTACCGTAACGATTTCTTTAGAGCCCGTAACGACTTGCTCGTCACAACGACTCTATAAGTTACCGTAACGATTTCTTTAGAGCCCGTAACGACTTGCTCGTCACAACGACTCTATAAGTTACCGTAACGATTTCTTTAGAGCTCGTAACGACTTGCCTGTCGCAACGACTCTATAAGTTGTCGCAACGATTTCTTTAGAGCCCGTAACGACTTGCTCGTCACAACGACTCTATAAGTTACCGTAACGATTTCTTAGAACTCGTAACGACTTGCTGTCATAACGACTCTATAAGTTATCACAACGATTTCTTTAGAAAGCGCAACGACTTGCTTGTTGTAACGATTTCATAAGTTACCGTAACGACTTCCTTAGAACTCGCAACGACTTGCTTGTTGTAACGATTTCATAAGTTACCGTAACGACTTCTTTAGAATTCACAACGACTTGCTTTGTATAATGATTTGTTAAGTATTTCACATCGATTTCTTCAGAAACACAACAATTTGCTTTGTGCAACGATTCAATAAGTGTTCATGATATATCTTCTGTCACATAACGATTTGCTATGACTCATAACGATTTCATAAGTCATATAGTCATCGATTTCATATCTTGATATCTTATTCATCTTAAAAGCGTTGACTAGTCAAAGTCCACGTAGACATCTCTCTGACGCTTTTGCATTTATGAGATCTGAACATATCTCTGCATGCATGCAGACCATATCGTGCCTACTCTGATTACGTCCTTTAGACTTAAGCTATTTTGCACTACTATTTTCATGTCTATTGCTACTGACGTTGACTGACATCAGAGACAGCTTAGCTGTCTGCTATTTGAGATTGACATTTGTGCAGACCTCTGAACTAGCTTCATGGTACAACGTTAAACAAATAGAAGCCAACGGATATTTCTGAAGATCTATCTCTTTGCGTGCTCAAGTGATCAAAAGACTGTTGACTGGAAGCTTCCAAGACTCCAGATGTCATTCAGTCTAACGACTACTCAAAAGAGAGACAACGACACTTCAACGTCTACATTTCAAATGAAGATATAATTCAAGTCAGAAGAACAAGAAAATAGAGATCGCGCATTCAAGCATTCAAATTCTTCTGAAGAAAGTCCAGAGCCAAGAACCTTCATTCCACTTAGCTTTTGCTCTTTTGCTCTCCACTAGTTTGTGAAAATCTTGAGAGAGCCTGTATAGTTCTGAGAGTGTGCCTTATTTAAATCTCTTTGCTCTCAGTTCTAGTTGCTTCAGATCCTTGCTTATCAAAAGCTTGATCTAGGGGCTTGAATTTCATTCACTCTCTTTGTGTTGTTCCCTTCGGTTGTGAAGGAAGACCTGGTGTGGTATCCAGGGTGTTGTTCCCTTCGGTTGTGAAGGAAGACCTGGTGTGGTATCCAGGGTGTTGTTCCCTTCGGTTGTGAAGGAAGACCTGGTGTGGTATCCAGGGTGTTGTTCCCTTCGGGTGTGAAGAAGACCAGCTGAGCTGGGTGTTGTAGCGTCCTTAGGGGGACTGTACCCTAGTTAGTGAAATCCTGAGTTGTTGCTCAGGGACTGGACGTAGGACTCCTAAGGAAAGGAGGTCCGAACCAGGATAATCCTTGTGTTGTGTGATTGTCTTCTTTGTGTGTTTGTTATTTAAACTAACTGTCACTAACCTACTTCGAAGAACGTTGTGTGAATGTTTTTAGTTACAGGTATCTTCTAGATTAATTTTTAAAGACCCATTCACCCCCCCTCTGGGCTCGTCAACTGGGCAACAAGTGGTATCAGAGCGAGTCTCTTCGACAAAGAAAGGATCCAACGATCTGAAGAGTAAAGATCCATGGCAGCCCAAGGTAACTTTGAAGGTCAGTCTGTCAACCGACCCCCTCTCTTCGATGGTGAAGATTATCCTTACTGGAAGACCAGAATGGAATACTTTCTACAAGGGCACGACTATCAAATTTGGTCCATAGTAGAAGGTGATCTGTTAGTCACAAATGAGAAAGCACAATGGACAGATGATGACAGGAAGAAGATTTCCCTGAATTGCAAAGCAAAGAGCATCCTATGCTGTGCTCTAAGTAAAGGAATTCAACAGAGTTTCAGCCTGCAAATCCTCAATGGAATGTGGGAAAAGCTCAGGATTACTTATGAAGGCACAGACAAAGTAAAGGAAACAAGAATCGACATTCTTGTCACTCAATATGAAAGATTTCAGATGCAGTCAAGTGAGTCCATAACTCAAATGTTCAGCCGTTCACTGACATCACAAATGGACTAGCTAGTCTGGGGAAAACCTATGAGATGGGAGACATGGTGAGGAGATACTTAGATCCTTACCGTCCTCATGGACCCCAAAGGTCACAGCAATAGAAGAAGCTAATGACCTGAAGATGTCTGTAGAAAAGCTCATTGGGTCCCTCATGGCCCATGAGATCAACATGGAAAGGCTAGGAGAGTCCTCTAGCAGAAAGAAGCACTCCAACGCCTTAAAAGCTGAAGAAGATTCACCAGAAGCAAGTTCAGCTGAAAGTGAAAGTGATGCAGACAATGAAAATGAGGAAGCTATGCTATCTAGAAAATTACAGCGAATTTTGGCTAAGAAGAAGAAATTCCAATCTGGAAGAAGGCACTTCAAAGGAACAAGGAATTCAAGAAGCCAGATGGAAAAGAAATAAGAAAGGAGAACCCGTCTGCTATGAATGTAAGAAGCCAGGACACATTAAACTGAGTGTCCAAAGTTAAAGAAGCCGGAGTTCAGGAAGAAGGACAGTTCCAGAAGTTCAAAGTACAAAAAGGCGATGGCAGCAGCATGGGAAACAGTAGTGACTCAGACAGTGAGTCAAGTTCCTGCAGTGATGAAGAAAAGGCCAACTTGGCCTTCATGGCAAATACTGAAGATAAGGTAACTTCTGACTCCTCTTTTGATTCATCATGCAATGATTCAGATTCTGATAGTTAGAAGAGCTTTCAACGAACTATATGAAAAATAGAAGTAACCAAATTTAAAGTAGTAAACAAGAAAACATAGTCTGTATAGAAAATACAAACTCAGATCTAAAATCAGAAAATGAACAATTAGAAAGTCAAATAACTGAACTTAAAAGAAGAATGAATTGTTATGTGAAGACCTAAAAGCTAAGAATGAACAAATAACTAAATTAGAGAAAACAAGTAAGTTCAGATGAACTTAAAACTGAAATCAAAACACTAACAGAAGAAATATACATTATCTAGCACATTAGAAAATTCACTAATGGTAAAACTCCCTCATATTAAAAGGTGCTAGAAGATCAGGTAAGAAGAAAAATGGATTAGGATATACACCCCCAGATAATGAAGAAACCATAATTTATCCTAAAACATATCCAACACCAAAATTTGTACCTGAACAGATACAACATACAAAGCTGATTTCAGATATATAGAAAAAGTAACCAAATTATCCTGCTGTAGTCACTGTAACAAGTTAGGACACATCATAACGACATGCCCAACAAGACATAAGAAATGGATAATAAAAGACAAATAGATACTAACCCATCAGGACCCAAAAGAATTTGGGTACCTAAAACTTGATGTTTTTATTTCAGAACATCTCTCGAGCATCCAAATGGTATTTGGATAGCGGTGCTCAAGGCACATGTCAGGAAACCAGAAGTTATTCTCTCATCTCCAAGCTGAAGAAGGAACAGTTACTTATGGAGATAATGGGAAAGGAACCGTGATAGGCAGTGGCTCTGTGAATACAAAGGAAAAAGTCATAGAAGATGTGTTACTAGTCAAGGGATGAAGCACAATCTCATTAGCATTAGCCAGCTGTGTGACAGAGGCCATCAGATCAAGTTTCAAGAGTCGAAGTGCAGCATACTGAAGGATGGAGCAGTCATCTTTGAAGCTAATAGAGAAAAGAATTTGTATGTGCTCTATCTTGAAGAACTCAAGGTTCAGAATGTTTGCCTGGCAGCAAATAAAGATAAATCTACTAATTATGGCACAGACGACTTGGACATTGCAGCATAGATGGCATGAGAAAACTGCTGAAGAAGAATCTTGTGGAAGGTCTACCTAAGGTTAGTACAAAATTGGATGGTGTATGTAAACCTTGTGCTAAGGGAAAGCACACCAAAGGCTCCTTCAAGTCAAAGACGGTGGTGACCACCTCAAAACCCTTAGAGCTCTTCATATGGATCTATTTGGGCCAATGAGGACTACCAGTCTTGGAGGAAAGAATTTGGATTTGTCATAGTTGATGACTACTCAAGATTCACATGGGTATCATTCCTAGAGCATAAAGATGACACTTTTGAAAACTTTGTTAGTTTCAGCAAGAAGGTCCAGAAAGATCAAAGTTCAGCATTGTGTCTATCCGATCAGATCATGGTGGTGAATTTCAAAATGAAAGTTTGCTAGATTTTGTGATGATCAGGGAATTGAGCATAATTTCTCAGCACCAGGACACCACAACAAAATGGTATTGCTGAGAGGAAGAACAGAACCCTATTGGATATGGCAAGAACTATGCTCTCAGAATATGATCTGCCAAGATATTTTTGGGCTGAAGCAGTCAACACAGCAAGCTACATTATCAACCGAGTAATGATCAGGCCAATCCTGAAGAAGACTGCATATGAACTATTCAAAGAAAAGAAGCCAAAGATCAGCCACTTCAGGACTTTTGGATGTCCTTGCTTCATTCACAACAGGAAAAAGGGACATTGGTAAGTTGGATGCCAAATCAGATGAAGGCATCTTTATGGGGTACACCTCTAAACCCAAAGGCTATAGAGTATTTAACAAACGTACTTTATTGATTGAACAGTCTGTACATATTATTTTTGATGAAACTAACCTTCCTTGAGAAAGGAAGTAGATAGTGACAATGATGATGCAGATGAACTGTCCAAGAAACTAAAAGATACATCAATTGAGGACAAGGATGATCCACCTCTGGAAGAATTGCAACAAGAAGAAGTTACTCATGAAAACCTTCCAAAGGAGTGGAGATACAAGAAAGATCACCCACTTGAGAATATTATTGGTGATCCATCCATAGGGGTAAGAACAAGAGGTAATGTTATTCCTTGTGATTACCTAGCTTTTGTTTCTCAAATAGAGCCTAGGACAGTCAATGAAGCTCTTTCTGATGAATCTTGGATAGTAGCCATGCAAGATGAATTAAATCAATTAAGAGAAACCAAGTATGGTCACTTGTTCCTAGACCATCAGACCATCCAGTCATTGGCACCAAATGGGTGTTCAGAAATAAACTGGATGAAACTGGTGCAATCTTAAGAAACAAGGCCAGATTGGTAGCTCAAGGCTATTCTCAAGAGGAAGGCATAGATTTCGATGAAACCTATGCACCTGTAGCTAGACTTGAGGCCATTAGAATATTACTTGCATATGCATCTGCTTTGAATTTAACACTATTTCAAATGGATGTTAAATCCGCATTTTTAAATGGTTTTATAAAAGAGGAAGTTTATGTGGAACACCTCCGGGTTTTGATGACACAGAATTTCCAATCATGTTTTCAAACTTCACAAGGCTTATATGGTTTAAAGCAAGCACCTAGAGCCTGGTATGAAAGGCTTAGTTCTTTTCTTTTAACCATGGTTTCAGTAGGTCAAGTAGATAGTACTCTTTTATAAAGTCAAAGGTCAAACACATTCTATTAGTCCAAATTTATGTAGATGATATTATCTTTGGTTCTACTGATGAATCCTTTTGCAAGTACTTTGAAAAGTTGATGCAGGGAGAATTTGAATGAGCATGATGGAGAACTTAATTACTTCCTTGACTTCAAATCAAACAAGGAAAGGAAGGAACTCACATCTGTCAAGCAAATACACAAAAGAACTCTTGAAGAAATTTGGATTCGAAAATACCAGCCACTGTCAACACCTATGAGTACATCAACAAGAATGGACAGTGACAAAGATGGTAAGAAAGTAGATCAAAAGATCTACAGAGGTATGATAGGTTCACTCCTTTATTTAACAGCTAGTAGACCTAATATTTATTTAGTGTATGCATGTGTGCTAGATATCCAGATCCTAAAGAATCACATTTAATTTCTGTGAAAAGAATATTTAGATATTTAGCAAGATCTCATGACTTAGGTCTATGGTATCCAAAACATATGAAATTAACTTAGTAGGTTACTCTGATGCTGACTATGCTGGATGCAAATTAGATAGAAAAGCACCAGTGGTGGTTGTCAATTTCTTGCAGGATGTTTAATATCTTGGTCTTCAAAGAAACAAAATTCAGTAGCACTATCTACTACTGAAGCTGAGTACGTAGCTGCTGGAAATTGCTGTACACAACTCTTATGGATAAAGCAACAACTTGAAGATTTTGGATTAAACATCAAATCCATTCCACTGCTGTGTGACAACACCAGTGCCATTAATCTCACCAAGAATCCGTTCAGCACTCAAGGACCAACATATTGAGGTTAGATATCATTTTATTCGTGATCATGTTGCAAATGGAAATATTGAAATATCCTTTATTGATACAAATGGCCAATTAGCAGACATTTTCACAAAGCCTTACCTGAACAGAGATTCACATCTCTTAGAAGGGAATTAGGCATGTGCATTTGTGATAAAAGTTTGCTTACAATGACCATTAAATTTCAGAATTAAGTAATTTTTTCCCTCCATGGCGTTAAGCAAAAGAATTCAAATTATTCTTTGTAACCGCTCTCTCATTGAAGTCGGTTTGAATAGTCAACATCTTTTGTCGTTTTCCACCGCCTTTTGGCGCCTCACTTTCCACATCGCATTAATTTATTCATAAAATCACTGGCAGAACGATTTGTATCTCATCGTCTACCTTTTCCCCTTTTCATCCTGTCGCATGAGCCGATGCCCTAACAACTCATATCTCAACCCTCTGCAAATTGAACCTTCCTCCTCCTTCCCGCAAATTTCTTGAGGATTCCTTCTCTTCCCCTTCGTTTCAACCCTCCAGAGACTTTCCCACCTGAATCCATGCCGCACCAGTCATCGCCGACAGTTTGGGTGGCTATAAGCGCCGAGTTTCTCACTCCTGAGCAGCAGGAGAGGTTTACCTTTGTGAAGACGAAGCTCTGTGGAAAAAAGAAGTCGATGTTGCTAATGAGGAAAAATGGAATGAGCATGTGGTAGATTTGATCAATCAGATGCAGTGGACAGGAGTCTCCACCTTTTCAGAGGTCAGTTATCCGGACTTGGTAAAAGCTTTCTTCGTGTGTATGAGAACAGAGGAAGATGGGTCCCTAGTCTCTTCAGTAAGGGAACCTGATTAGAATAGACCCTGAGTTGCTGAAGATGCTAGTTGATGTGAAGACTTCCGGATTTAGTGGGGTTCACTCGTGGACGCCCAAGTGAAAGGTTTGGGAATTGTAGGGCCGGGCTTCAAGCTAAGGGATGGCCAGCTGGATATAAATCAACTAACTGCTTTTAATCGCCTCCTTCACTTTATTGTTTGTCAAATCTTAGTTCCCAGAAGTGCAACATTTTCATCTTGCACAAAGGCCGACTCAGACATGATGTATTGGACCATTCAAAATAAGGAGATAAATATGGCCGCATGATGATGGAAGAATGAAATTTGCCAGAGATCAGATTTGGGACACCAAGAGCAAGTTAAATGTGTCCCTGCCCTATGCCCCCTACTTACCAAGATCTTCAAACACTTTGGTGTTGATCTTTCTGAGGCAGTTGTAGAGAAAATGGGCCAAGCAATCAGGTCCAGGAACCTGAAGAAGAGTGGCTTCTCTGTGGAAAATGGTGTCTGGTTCAAGTCTTCAGTTGCTGAAGGCGAAGCCATCATTGAAGACACCTCAGTTGTTCATCAGGAGATGGGATCAGCAGATATGATTCCAGAATTGCTAGTGGAGTCATTTCAGCTCCAGCAGTTGGGAAGCAGAATCATCAGGCCCCTCTTTAGCAGAAGTTCAGTCTGAAATTGCAGTGGAAGAAGAAAGGATATCAGCATCAGCTTCAGAATTTCCAGAAGAATTAGCAGTAAATCTTGCAGAAAGGAGAATTGAGGATATTCCCCAGAGGACATTTTTCCATTGAGGACCCACTACCCTCAACTATCGTTGCATCTATTCTTTCAACATTATTGATTCAATTCCTTTCACCTCTAGTGCTCCCGAAACCAGTGGCAGAGTTGCAGAAGAGGCTGTGGCATCAGGCCACATTGATGAACCAATGGAAGATGTTCAAGTAGAGGTAGAGCACCCAGTTTCTCAGGTGACTCTGTGATGGAAGATGCTCCCATTCAGGGGGAGCAAGTATCAAATGAAGAAGATGCTCCTATGAGGGGGAGCTATCAAAAGAAGTTCAGCAGAAACAACTCCAGTTGTTGATAGTCAGGAGGAAAGGCATAGAGATTCTCAAATCTGGATGACAGAGAAGGAGAGATTGCAAGCTCTTCGAGCTCAGATGATGATCAACCTCCTCCAGCAAAAGAAGGCAAGAAGAAAGGAAAAGAAGTTGCCTCTGAAGTTCCTCTCCTGGCTGATACACCTTTTGAGAGGTAGTCAAGCAGAAAATTGTCATAAATTTGAAACCAGTGATTGAAAGGTTGAATGTGCAGGTGAGCTATTATGTACTCTCCAGTCAGATGCAAATTCTATATTTCTAAGCCAAGCTTCAGCTAACAAAGAATTGGGACAAATCAGAAATGCTATGAAATGGTTTAATAAGGAGATGAGCAGCATGAAAGGCATGCTCTTGGATATTATCAAGGCAGTTGGAGTTCAAGCTCCTCCTCCTCCAGAAGCAAGCACATCACCAGAGCAGCAGCACAGCACCAAAGAGGTAGGGCCAACAGGGCCAGCTACTCAGATTGAAGGGCCAACAGGGCATCTGAGCAAGGGTCAGGGCCATCAGGGCCATTGGAGAGTGAGTCTGTGCAGATAGAGGCAGAAGAGTTCTTGGCACCCAAGCCCCCAGCTCCCTCTTCTCCCTCTCACACACCTATTCCTCCAACTCCACCCTCAGCTCCTACATCACCTCCTGCTCCTCAAACATTCAAGAAGCCTCAATCTAGACCAATTCTTCTCCTACACCATTTCAGTCCACCTCATCTCCTGCCTCCTCTACTTCCATTCCTTCTCCTTCTCCTATACATGAGGCCCCTCCAGCATCCTCAGCTGGAGCATCCTCCTCCTCCTCCTCTGGTCCCTCCCTTGACCAATTGATGACTTCCTACTACTTCCCACTCTTTTCTTCATCTTACCCCTCCACCCTCTTTCATCACTATCATACCTAAAAGAGCCCAACTTAACTCCCCTTTATGGAACAAATAAAGGATGAGTTTGAGGAAGGGATCCTCAGGTCTGTGTTGAAGGTTGGGGAACATGTTCATAGGGCAGACCCTTCTAGTCCTGCCCCAAGAGAGGAAGCTTACTTCTACTTCCTCCCTCTCCTCTGAACCCAAATACCCACCTTTGTGGTTTTCTCTCACAGTGGAACAAAACATCCCTCACTGTACAGAGAATATCTCTCAAAGGTTTTTTTTGCAACCATCATTACCTTCCATTTCTTGATCTCACAGATCATTTGCACACCATTCTACCCTACACTTCTCTTTCCAAATCCGAAAAATCCAAAATCTTCTCTCTTGCCCACTCCAAATCTGAAGAGCAGTGGGGCAAGGTCACAAGGATCTCCTAAAGAAATTCATTCTTGCCAAATCTGCTAGATTCCCCAAGGGACCACTCCCTGACCCTATCAGAGTGGTTCAAGATCTATCATAGGGAACTTTGGGCACCCTATATTCAAAAGGAAATCAAAATGATTAGGCACCTCATGCTATTCAACAACTACAAATATTATAGACTTCCAGAGGTTCAGCTCAGTCAGTTCAAAAGGGCCATTTCAGCTCTGTCTCCGGATATCTCTCAAACTTCAGATGTTCAGGTAGATTTTGCTACCCTCCAAGTACCTGAAAGAGATGTCCTTTCCTCAAATTCACTTTCTAGTTATGGAGTCCTCTGTAGGATCCATCATCTTTGAACGTTTTGCCAGAGTAATGGGCAGAATTAAAGTACAGAAAGGCTGCCTGGTTGCTTTTTCTAGATTCTTGTTTAGGGAATATCACCAGGGGCATGTAAGTGCTGAAGTTCTAGCCCCTATTCTGTCTGAATGTGAAAGGCTGACATCTTCTGAATGGTCCAAGTTCTACCCCATGTCAGCTCAACACTATTTAAAATCAATGAAGTTCAGCCAGAGAAGGCAAACCAACCCATTTCTCCAGCTACTTTCCTAGATATGAACTCCATTCATCTTGTTGATGACCCCTTCAAGGTCTGGGAGGAAAGATACAAAGTGTATGTGGCTATGCACAAAGCTCTCAGAGATAACCACAACCATTATCCTGTCACCATGGACCAATTCCTCACCTGTGCCAGCTTTGGGACTCGTCGATTTCTCAAGATGAACATGGACAAGAATGCATATGCTGACCTTCTCTATCAGCACCTAGATCTTCATCTCAAAAGGATGGCTTCCACCTTGGGACCCTCCTACTATGTATCCTTTGGAGTCTTCAAAACTCTTTTTGAAGAGCAGGAAGCACAGGCATGGGAAACCATCTCCCATTTTGCCTCTCTTCTGTCTCCTGCCTTCTATTTACCAGTATCTCCACAAAGTTAATGAAATGACCTTCTTTGTATACTCCTGTTCTCTTTCTCTCTTCTTTCTTTGTCGAAGATTGTCTTTTTGCTCAATGACAAAAAGGGGGAGAAAACTTTGTCTGAAACATCTATATGCATTTTTTCATCCATACTTATTGTTCAGTTTTGTCATCACCAAAAAGGGGGAGATTGATGACCAGTCTGTCCCCATGTAATTTTAATTAATTACATATATATTTTGATGATTAACAAAACCAAACAAAAGTTTATCAATTATATCTAATGAATATTTCATAAGTCTTAAGCACAGGAAAAATACCAAGGTCAAACAAGCCAATAAAGGTATGCATTACTTCTCTAAAGCCGTAATCTTTTCAACATGATATTTCTCTAAGTCCATATCGACTTCTATTGAAGGCCATAACGATTTCTTTATAAGCATATCAATTTCAATAGAATTATCGCAACGATTTCCTTATAAGACTGAAGAGTCATGCTATTTTAAACAAGTCGATGTCACCACGACTCTATAGTTACCGTAACGATTTCTTTAAGAGCCCGTAACGACTTGCTCGTCACAACACGACTCTATAGTTACCGTAACGATTTCTTTAGAGCTCGTAACGACTTGCCTGTCGCAACGACTCTATAAGTTGTCGCAACGATTTCTTTAGAGCCCGTAACGACTTGCTCGTCACAACGACTCTATAAGTTACCGTAACGATTTCTTTAGAAGTCGTAACGACTTGCCTGTCATAACGACTCTATAAGTTATCACACACGATTTTTTTAGAAAGCGCAACGACTTGCTTGTTGTAACGATTTCATAAGTTACCGTAACGACTTCTTTAGAACTCGCAACGACTTGCTTGTTGTAACGATTTCATAAGTTACCGTAACGACTTCTTTAGAATTCACAACGACTTGCTTTGTATAATGATTTGTTAAGTATTTCACATCGATTTTTCTTCAGAAACACAACAATTTGCTTTGTGCAACGATTCAATAACTGTTCATGATATATCTTCTGTCACATAACGATTTGCTATGACTCATAACGATTCATAAGTCATATAGTCATCGATTTCATATCTTGATATCTTATTCATCTTAAAAGCGTTGACTAGTCAAAGTCCACGTAGACATCTCTCTGACGCTTTTGCATTTATGAGATCTGAACATATCTCTGCATGCATGCAGAACCATATCGTGCCTACTCTGATTACGTCCTTTAGACTTAAGTTAAGCTATTTTGCACTACTATTTTCATGTCTATTGCTACTGACGTTGACTGGCATCAGAGACAACTTAGCTGTCTGCTATTTGGGATTGACATTTGTGCAGACCTCTGAACTAGCTTCATGGTACAACATTAAACAAATAGAAGCCAACATATATTCTGAAGATCTATCTCTTTGCGTGCTCAAGTGATCAAAAGACTGTTGACTGGAAGCTTCCAAGACTCCAGATGTCATTCATCTAACGACTACTCAAAAGAGAGACAACGGACACTTCAACGTCTACATTTCAAATTGAAGATATAAATTCAAGTCAGAAGAACAGAAGAAAAATAAGAGATCGTGCATTCAACATTCAAATTCTTCTAAAGAAAGTCCGGAGCCAAGCACCTTCATTCCACTTAGCTTTTGCTCTCCACTAGTTTGTGAAAATCTTGAGAGAGCCTGCATAGTTCTGAGAGTGTGCCTTGTTTAAATCTCTTTGCTCTCAGTTCTAGTTGCTTCAGATCCTTGCTTATCAAAGCTTGATCTAGGGCTTGAATTTCATTCACTCTCTTTATATTGTTCCTTCGTTGTGAAGGAAGGCCTGTTGTGGTATCCAGGGTGTTGTTCCCTTCGTTGTGAAGGAAGACCTGGTGTGGTATCCAGGGTGTTGTTCCTTCGGTTGTGGAAGGAACCTGGTGTGGTATCCAGGGTGTTGTTCCCTTCGGTTGTGAAGGAATACCTGGTGTGGTATCCAGGGTGTTGTTCCCTTCGGGTGTGAAGGAGACCAGCTGAGCTGGGTGTTGTAGCGTCCTTAGGGGACTGTACCCTAGTTAGTGAAATCCTGAGTTTTTGCTCAGGGACTGGACGTAGGACTCCTAAGGAAGGAGGTCCGAACAAGGATAATCCTTGTGTTGTATGATTGTCTTCTTTGTGTGTTTGTTATTTAAACTACTGTCACTAACCTACTTCGAAAACGTTTGTGTGAATGTTTTTAGTTACAGGTATCTTCTAGATTAATTTTAAAGACCCATCACCCCCCCTCTGGGCTCGTCAACTGGGCAACAACCCAACCTCCACCTATTTCTCCATGCTAGGTCCCAACCCCAATTCTAACCTAGAATACTTGTTCTAGAGGTTGCTTGCATCCCATGATCCATGTGTGATGATTATTGTGGTTGGTTTGCATGAATCTATGTTTCTTGGGTTGTGCATGTGGGGAGTAACTTATTGCATCTGAGTGAAGTGAGTGTTTCTTTGACTTTTCATGCATACAAGGGGTTTCCTTGGGTGGTTTGTGCTATAATTGAAGTGTTTTCATTGTCTCCTTGATCCCCTCCCCTTTGTGTACCACTTTGAGGCTTTTTGGGTGTAGGGTTGCTCTTGTTGAGCACTCTCTATGTCGCGATGGGTTTTCCAGTCGCGACCAGGTCGCGACGTATCGGGGCGTCGCGTTCTCTTGAACACGCCTTGGACCCGCCGCGTCATGCTAACGCGATAGGTACGTGGCTAGCGTTCAAGTGTTTGGGGTCTTTTCGATTGCGACCTCCGTCTCCATCGCGATGATATCGCGACGGGGTACGTGTCGCAATTAGTCGACTCAGGCTTGTTGCGGTACTCTTTGCCGCCGCGACCTTATCGCGACGCGCTTGCGGGTCGCCTTCTGTTTTCCTTGTCGTGACAGGTAGAACCGTCGTGTTCTGGTCGCGACGGGTCGATACGTCGCCTCTCTAACCGAGAGCTAACTGTCGACCTGTTGTGTTTCTGCTTCTGCTCCGACTCGATTTTTCTTGGCACCTGTGCTGTTCCTAGTGCAGTGCTACTACTAGTCTCTCTTCACCCGGTGCTAGGCACTTGAGGGCTTGTCCATGAGACAGGTTGTTACCGTTACCTGGGACCCCCGGTCCCCGCGCGCTTGTGTCAGAGGGTGTTGCTCCGGGTGGTGGGTTTGCTCGAGTCGTTGACTCTGGTAGCAGTAGGGGAAAATGGTGGGACAACGGCATGAGTCGTTTGTAGAGCTCTCTTAGCTGAGTCTGGGATGCCGGTGGTTGGTAGCTCGTATGGCGCAGATCAGCTAGTCCTTTCTTCACTGCCTCACTCTATGTGGTTCCAGAATCATTAGAGGTCAGGTGTGGGACCGTAGTCCGCCAGACTACGGCAGTTGTGGTTTTCTTGTTCCGTGTCTCACTCCGACTGGAGGTGCTAGACATAGACCGTTGGTCCGAGGGTAAGGCGCATGGTGCTCCGACCGGCTGACTATGTGTAGTGTTATGTAGCTAGTGTGTTTGTCCAAGCGGTGTCTACTGTCTGTGTTACAACTGGGTTCTTGTGGTGCCTTGGTTTACACGGGTTTTTCGGTTCCACTGTGTAGCCTAGACCGACGACCGTGTAGTTTCTTTCACGCTTTTGCACCTGACTCTCTTTAATATAATAGACTTTACTACTTTATTTAATTATTGCACTTAGTTCTTTTCTGCTGTTAGAACCAGTGGGAGATTGGTAGTCCCTACTGGGCTTCTTCGTGAAGCTCACTCCCTGTTTTGTAGGTGAGACTTCATAGCAGCTCCCTCTGCGGCGGACTGAGGAGACGGGCCCGCAGTAGTTAGCATCTCTTGTGGCAGTGTTCCCCTAGTAGTTGTACTTCACCCTCGGGGTATGCCCCTAAGGGACGTGTTCCTTCTCGTTTATTTCAGCACTTGTACTTTATTTACTTTGGGACTATACTAGATTGTTACTTAGTGTTGGACACTTTTTGTTCACTTGTAGTGCACTTTAGTACGTTTGTTGTTATTTATTTCTGTTACATATCTTGTTAGATCGATCCGTTAGCCCTTCCGGGTCTCCGGACCCATGGGTGGCGGTCCCGATTTTCAGATTCTTGGTGGGAGCCGAGGATTCGGGCGTCGGGGTCGTTACAAATCCGGTCTCAGAGACCCAATATGATATCCTAAAGCACCTGGACTAAACCCCTACAAAAATATCTATTCTTGAATTGATCAAGAGGTCGCAGACCCATCAGGATGCTCAAAGAACTTTTCTGCAAAGAGTTATGGTGAATGAAGACATGAACCCTAAAAATTTGCCATCGGTCCTGTCAATTGTTAATACAGGACCGAAAATTACCTTCGCGGATAGCGAGCTTGCTCCTCCCGAAGCCAAAAGAATGCCACTATGTGTGACATTGACTATAAACAAGGTGGTTGTTGACGCCGCCCTAGTCGATACAGGGGCATCGATAAATGTGTGTCCTCTCAGCACTCTACGATCTTGCAACATCTCTGAGTGCCGCTTGCAGCCAACTCCCACTACTATTGTGGCCTATGACAATTCTAGGTAGGCCTGTCATGGTGTCATCTCCCTACAAGCAAAACTGGGCCCGCTTGTGATGACCGTGGATTTTTATGTACTTGATATCGACCCAACTTTCAAAGCTATTCTGGGTCAGCCTTGGATCGAAGCACTAGGGGCAGTCCCCTCCACAACACATCAATGTCTGAAGTTTCCATTCCAAGGACGCATTATCAAAGTCAAGAGTGCAGCGACCACCCACACCGTGGAAGTTATTAAGAAAATCATGCCTGCGGTCTGGCCTTCTAACAAGCCCATTATCTTTGTGCTTGATGTGAATTTCCCATGGGCTTACACTTTCTCTTCCAATGCCAAATAGTGTCTCCATCAGTAGCAGCTGTCAAAAAGGGCACACCATCAGACACCAAGGGCTGGAACATCATGTTTAAAATTGGCTACCATCCGGGAAAGGGTCTTGGGGCTCATCTCTAGGGGAGAACGCAGGCTATCGCTACTTCCAAGCAATTCACAAGGCATGGCCAAGGATCCTCTACTTTAAAGACAGAGCGAGAACCTCTCACTTGGTCATTATACTGTCACTTTGTTAGAGGACTCATACAGCCAGGATGCAACACTATAGTGGTAGGGGCAGACTATATGGCACCAACATCCACATATCAAGCTTTGGAGGCCCGGCGACCCAGCAAGAAGAAGAAGACTGAAGAAGCAGAGGTAGAACAGTCAGATATGGAAGATATAGTGACAACACTCAGCCACCTGTTCCAGGATGGTGATTTCACACGGCCCCCGACAATGGCAGAATCAGCAGGACTACCATCAGCAGTTACCACCAAGCGACAGTTGCTTGGGAACGGTGAGGAATTGGATCCGTTTCACAACAACAACCCTGTAGACGAGTTCTGGCCGAGGTATTCCCGCCCCCCTAACATTCTGTGTTTTCAATTTTTATTTCTAAGCTTTCTTTCATCCCTCATTCTCCTCCCCTTGTTCTTCAATTCTCATCTGATGCTCTCGAGGCGTGTTACTTCTTCATCCTACTTCGCCCTTTCTTTCAATGGCACGGTTCTCTCCTTCTCCTGATGCCTTCCGATGTAAGGTAGTTTGTTTCCTTTCTTAGGTTAGTATGCCATGTCTATGTAAAAAAAAAACCCACTCCTTCCTCACTTCCCCCTACAATCGGACGGCGATCCCCGTCTTTCCCTCATCTTTCTTCGGACGGCGATCCCTATCTTTCCTCCCTCTTTCTTTGGACGACGATTCTCGTCCTTCCCTTTCTCAAACACCAATCCCCACTTTCATTCCCGCTACAATCACCAGCTCCTGACGGCGATCCTTGTCACTCCAAGCTCCCCCTCTTCTGACGGCGGTCCCCGTCACCCCTTGCTTTCAACTCTTAGACGGCGTTCCCCGTCTCCGCGCTTCCCTGCTCCTGACGGCAATCCTCGTCACCCACACTCCTCCTTCCTCGGCAGTGATCCCCACCTTTCTTGTTAGGGTCAGATTTTCAGTAATGGCAAATCTAGAGGGGGGGTTGAATAGATTTGCAGTGGAAACTTAAGCAATTTAAAAATTACTTCGAAATAAAAAATCTACTCAATTAAAACCCCTCTGATCTGATGCATTGTGTGTTATCAAGATGTGAGAAACACTTTATCAAATAGTGTAAGTGTCAAATATGTGATTATTGTGTGTGAACAAATTAATTAGTGTGTAGGCAAAATCTCTATGCATGCATCTAGCGTAATACAATACAAACCACAAATCAAACCACAGTGCACAATGGATTTTTAGGTGGTTCAGAGATCACATCCAGTGACTCCTACATCCACCCCTCACATAGTGAGGCACACACTACTCAAAGAATTGAGTACAACACACACACGAGCACTCAGGCTCAGACACACACACACACGCTAGATCAAGTTCACAGAAGATCAGATCCTCTAGCCTCGATCTGATCTACACACCACACACACAGACTTGATCTATACACAAGCTAGCAAAGATCACAAAGCACACACGATCACAAAGTCCACGTACTGAACCCCAATCAGTACACACACACACAAATACATGAATTGAGTTGAGAAAAGGTGTGAGTGAGGAATGACATATCCCTTCAAATATTGATCTGATCACCACGATCATATATCCACAATGTTTATTCCTCAATTCTGCTGTTACTCCTCTTCTTCTTCTTCTTCTTCTTCTTGATTAGCACTGCTCTGCTTCAGTAGCTTCTGGATTATGATTTCTTCTTCTTCTTCTGCTACTGCACTTCTTCCAGATCTACTCCTTCTTGAGCACACCACTTCTTTCTCTAGAGCTTGACCTTGATTCCCACGTCCTCTATGTTGAATAGCTGGTCCGCAACTTCTAGAAATTGAGCAAGGCACTGGAGAGACCTCTTTTTACCGCCAAAAACCTTTTTTGGGAATTGTATGGGCTGGCTTGCCTTTGGAGTACGGGGATCATGGTTATTTATAGTCCCTTGTGTCCATGAGGTACCTTGGGGTGCGTGGGCACAAAAATCTAGGTCAGATCCCTTGATTCCCAAGCTGACATGTGTTCAAAAATTCCCATTTTTGAGCTTCAGCTGAAGTGTGTCGACACACAATTGACTTGTGTTGACACAACTGGCTCTGGAAGTTAACATGTGTTGACACACAATTGACTTGTGTCGACACAATTGGCTTCTTCTTCTGACTGTTTTTTGGAAAGCAAGGGAAGTGTCGACATACACTGGACCTGTGTCGACACGACTGACTTCTTTTCTCTTTACTATTTTCTGGATAGCAAGGGATGTGTCGACACACACTGGACCTGTGTCGGCACGACTGACTTCTCTTCTCTTTACTACTTTCTGGAGAGCAATGGATGTGTCGACACACAATGGACTTGTGTCGACACAACTTTGACAAAATTATGTGAACCATCAAAACATGTTATTATCAGTAAAATATGAAATATTAAGCATCAAAAATATGTTGTTTAGTCATTATTGTAATATGTGCAATATGTCATCATCAAAATCAAAGTATGAGTGTTTGGACATCATACACAATCAAATGTTGTAGTCGTCATTAAAATCAAAGTATGAGTGTGTAGACATCATCAACATGAAGGTTTTTAGTCATTATCCAAATGAATACACAACTCAACAATCTTCCACATATTTACAATATGACATCAGATTGTGTACAAAATGTCATCATTAAAACACAAATGTCATCATTAAAACACAAATATGTTTGAAGTTGTGTGCTTAACATGATTGACCAGAATTATGTCATCATCAAAAATAGATTAAAGCATTGATCAAGTTAGTGAGTATGGTTATTTAAATAACCATAACTCAACATTTCTTTCCTCCTTGCTGGAGCGGCGATCCCCGTTCACCGACCATCATGGTCACGATCGACTTTATGGGCGAGGGGCCTTCTGTTCCCTTGCACCCTGACTCTGCTGCAGGCACCCTGAGCTCGGGTGGCCTGTCTCAACCTCCAGACCCATCGGAGGATTCATGCGGTTGTGCTGCACCCTTTCCTTTCCTCTCCAATAAACCTCTGGATGCTTCTCCGGAGTGCTCTGTAAATATCAATTCTAGTTTAGGTTCTAGGGTAGGATCTAGCAAGTTCCCGTCCCCGTCTAGGAAGAAAAAGGGTAGTGGCATACCTCATAGATACCTAGTAGACCTGGTGCAAAGGTGTGGCGCTCTTCTAGCTATTGAAGAGTTCGTCCAAGAAGCGATCGTTCTAAACATAGAAGCTCAACATGAAGAGAGGAGGCTAGACGACAGATTTGGAGTGTATGAGATCTTGGATGATGAGGACCCAATGGATAAAGAAGATGGTGAGATAGAGGACGCTGCTAAAATGTATGCAAGTGGCATGAGGAGATTCGATGAACCCACATCGGCAGTGGACGAACCCACCAAAGAGGTAAACATTGGGATAGAAGAAGAACCCAGGCTCCTGACCATAGCTTCCAATCTCCCTCCTGAAGAAGAAGAAGAGCTTATGGAAATGCTGAGGGAGTACAAGGACTCGTTTGCCTGGTCATATGATGACATACCCGGCATTGACCCCAAGTTGGTGGAACACAGGTTGATCTTGAAGCCAGGGGCAATAGCCGTTAAGCAAAAATTGAGACGATTCTACCCCCATATTGCATTGAAGATGAAGGAGGAGATTGACAAACTACACAAAGCTAAGTTCATCCGTGTAGTCCTCTATCCTTTGTGGGTGGCCAACATAGTCCCGGTGATGAAAAAGGACGGAAGAGTACGAATTTGCATTGAATTCTGGGACTTAAATAGAGTATGTCCAAAAGATGATTTCCCATTACCTCACTTGGATGTCCTAATTGATAACACCGCTGGGTTCAAAACTCTCTCATTCAGGATGGTTATTCAGGCTATAATCAAATCCGTCTAGCCCCGGAGGACCAAGAGAAAACTTCCTTCACCACACCTGGGGAACTTTTGCTATGTGGTCATGCCGTTTAGATTGAAGAATGTCGGCGCCACTTATCAAAGGGCAATGTTAGCAATCTTCCACGATATGATTCAAATTCAGATTGAGGTTTACGTAGATGATATTGTGGTAAAGTCTCGGACTTGAAGAGAACATTCCTCTGTGCTTGCCAAAGTGTTTCGACGCGCACGAGAGTACCAATTGAAGATGAATCCGAAAAAGTACGTATTTGGGGTTTCCTCAGGCAAGCTATTAGGGTTCATAGTCAGCAAGCGGGGGATTCAAATAGACCCGAACAAGGCCAAGGCAATAAATGAGATGCCTCCTCCTAAGAATATATTTGAGCTTCGAGGACTGATTGGTCAGATACAGTTCATAAGGAGATTTATATCTCAGTATTCTCAAAGGTGTCGTCCCTTCTATGAACTGTTAAAAAGGAGGAGTCAAATTCGATTGAACTGATAAGTGCCAAAAGCCTTCGATGAACTCAAGAGTCATCTTATGAATCCGCCCATGCTGCAGGTGCCTGTACCAGAAAAACCCCTCATCCTATATCTGTCGACTATTGAGGACTCCCTAGGAGTTGTCCTTGCACAACACGATGACACTGGCAGAGAAATGGCAGTGTATTACCTATCTAGGCTTTTCAATCCCGCCGAGCTCAAGCTCACCATAATGGAGAAAAATGTGCAGTGCTAGTGTGGGTAGCGTAGAAATGAAGCACTATTTCCTAGCTCATCAGGTGAGCTTGATTTATAGAAAGGATCCTATTAGGTATCGCCTAGAGAAGCCAATCCTCGCCGACAGATTAGCACGTTGGCAGAGCTTCTTGTCCCAGTTCGATATCACCTTTGTAGCTCAAAAGGCTATAAAAGGGTATGCCATTGCTGAGCACCTTGCTCACATTCCTCTTCCTCATAGTGACACGGTTCAAGAAGAATTCCCTGATGAAAACCTGTCACTCATCTCTCGCGATTCCTTCTGGCCGCTCCATTTCGATGGAGCTCTCAATTCTAGGGGACAGGGCATAGGTGCCGTCTTGCTCACCCCAGAAGGAATCACCATTCCATTGGCTTATCAACTTCAATTCCATACTACCAACAACATTTCTGAGTATGAGGCTCTCCTAGCGGTCTCAAACGTGCCTATCTCTTAGGCGCACGTTAACTCAAGATCATAGGAGATTCTCAACTCGTCCTTCAGCAGGTCCTTTCTACTTACCGCACTCGTGACCCTAAACTCAAGCCTTATCAAGATTTGGTCACACTTCTAGCCAAGCAATTCCACAAGCTCAACTACATTCACACTCCTCGCTCTCAGAATATCTTGGCAGATGCCCTGGCATCTCTGGCCTCATCTCTCTCCTTCCCTCTCAGCCGCAGTGCTGAGACTATCATCGTCCAGAGGATAGAAGCACCATCCATTTAGGACCCTTGGTTTGACAACCCCAAGAATTCTTTAGTTGTGAAGGCAGAGAGAAGATAAGTGAAGGAAGTGATGCTCATGGAGCTAGGAGAAATGATGGAAAAAGAAAGGCCATGGTGCCATGAGATCGAGCAATATTGCAAGGATGGTACCTTCCCAAAAGAAGCTAAGGCTGAAGATAGGAGAGCCATCCGTAGAGCGGTGCTAAGATATACCATTGTTGGAGAAGTGTTGTATAGACGCACTCTAAACGGGATGCTCCTTAGATGCTTGTCCGACGAAGAAGCCTGGAAGGTAGTGGAAGGAGCCCACTCTAGTGAGTGTGGAGAGCATGTGAATAGCCAGATGCTAGCTAAGAAAATCCTTAGGCAAGGCTATTACTGGCCAACCTTAGAAGAAGATTGTGCCATCTACGTTCGTAGGTATGTCAAGATCCAGCTCCATGCCGATAAGATCCACACTGCATCTTCCTTCTTACATCTGCTATCTTCCCCTTGGCCATTTTCCATGTGGGCCTTTGATATCATTGGACCGCTTAGTGATCCTAATGCTCAAATCAAACAAAAATCATTCATTCTCACTGCCACTGAGTACTTCACCAAGTGGGCCGAAGCAGAAGCATATGCAAAAATCAAAGGTTTAACCATGTGCTGGTTTATCATGAAGAACATCATCTTGCGGTTTGGAGTGCCAAGCGGCATCGTCACCGACAACGAACCCCAGTTCATATCTCAAGAGCTTCAGGACCTATGTAAGAAATTTAACATTTCTCTACATCATTCGTCTCCATACTATCCACAAGGCAACGGTCAAGACGAAGCCACAAACAAAACACTTTTGAAGATTTTAAAGAAAACTTGTGAGTCTCATAAATTCGCTGATTGGCTTGAGAAATTGGTTGAGGCTCTATGGGCCTACCGTACCTCTATCTGCACGCCCACAGGGCAAACTCCCTTTTCACTTACTTACGGGATGGAGGTGGTATGTCCACATGAGATACTCATTCCTTCGCTAAGGGTACAGCTCGACAAAGAACTCAATCTCGATGAACGTCGAGAGGCGTCACTTACACAGCTGGAACTCCTAGACGAGCGGCGTCTGGCCGCGGCCGATCATGTGTTTTCATATCAAAATAGAATCTCACGGTCTTTTCAAAAGAAAGTGATTGAATGAAAATTTCAAGAAGGAGACATGGTTTTGAAGTGAATTTTCATAAAACTTGGAGGTCCGAGGTCAAAATTGCAAGCTAACTGGGAAGGTCCGTACGTTGTTAAGGAAGCGTACCTTGGGAATGCATATAGGCTAGTGAATGTCGACGGTGAGGAGCTCTCTCACCCGTAGAATGATTTGTAACTTAAAAGGTTCTACCCTTAATAAAAGATTTTCTATAGCAGCACTACCTTGCAAAGGAATGCTAATAGTCGTGGGTCTCATATTCTTTTCATTGTTGTCAAATAACCCCTGGGTCCAGCCAACACACACAGCATGACAACCCGTGGTCAATTTCCCTTGGGCAAAAGTGTTCCTACTTAGCCCTTGTGTAGGAAGGTGAAGGTCTATTCTCTTCTTGCTCGGACAAGGCCTAGGGGCAAAAGGCGCTGACTTGTAGACAAAGGAGGGCATAGATCATGTGTGAATGAAATCTCAAATAGAGACGGTCAATTCAAAAGAAAGAAATAACAAAAATAGCAAATGAGTGAAAAATGGAGAATAGGGGCATGGCAAAGAGTGGCAAAGTCCCATGGGACTAAAAACGAGCCCAGTCATACGCATGCCCCAAACAAAAGAGCAACGACCACAAAGTCTCTGCACAATAGATGGAATCCATGTGAGATACACCCTCACGAGTCAAACAAACCAGTATCCCAAGCACCAATGCCAAGTCTTACCCCCTTACATCTTCTTATCCCCACTAATGACTGGAACAGTCCCACACTCGGCCTATGTAGGAACACTAGTGACTAGGGGCAATCAGCCATAGGGAAGTCAAAAACAAATGCACATTGCACTTAGGCAGTATCTGACAACGTGAGATAGGAGATGAGGTTCATAACTAATCGCTCAAGTGTAGAGGGTGTCGCTAGAGAAAATCCAAAAAATAAAAAATTAGAAAATAAAAAAAACCAGAATACAAAAATCAAAAAAAAAATAGAAATACAAAAAATCCAAAAAATTAGAAATCCAAAATTAAAAAAAATTAGAAAATCTAAAAATTCAAAAAATAAATAAAAAATCTAGGAAATAAAAAAAAAAATAAATAAAAAATCCAAAAAAATAGAAAACCCAAAATCCAAAAAAAAGAAGAGATAGAATATCATTTCCTTTAGCATGCATTATTACCTTTTACTTCCCACCTATTTAATAAGGCTCAGCCCCTTGACTATCATGAAGTCAAAGTCATCCGTTGCTTAATGCAAGGGGCTGAGCCAAAGAGCAGATCTAACTTGTTTTGCTAAGTGTGCAGGGACAAAAAGTTTTCAACGATGTACTCTCTCTCTCTCTCTCTCTGATCTCATTTACCACTCGTGTCAATCACAATTCATTAAAACATTCACAAAAATTGGCACAAAGGCAAAAGATCTACTAATATGAACATCATGTACAAGATAGGGGAGGTAGCTCACAAACTCCTCACTCTCCACCACCACTCTCCCCGGATCCCTCACGTCTCTCGGGCAGAGGTGACATCTCATCACCGCCCCTCACACTTCTAGCACTCGCCTCACCCTCGCAGCGTCTCTCCTCCTCCTCGTTCCTCCGGTGGCTGAAGGAACCCACAAAATACTGTCTAATGGAAGCACCACTCGCTCCGCTCCTGCTCTTGCTCCGAGCCTGGCTCATAGTCGTTACCAGACCTCGGAGCTCCTCGATCCTGATCTGCTGTGCTGCTACCTCGGTGCGCAGACAGGTCAGCTCCGCCTGGTCTGCTGGTGGCCCCTGCATGCACAGCGTCGCCATCTCCATCGACAGCTCCCCTAACCGGGACACTACTGCCTCCATCTGCATGTGAACCCGGGCTACCTCTGCTGCGAACGTCTCCGCCTGAAGGCGCCACTGGCTGACCGATGCCACCGCCGCCGTGTCGGCCTGCTCGCGCCAGTGGTTCACCTGGACAGTGGAGGTCCTCAGCTCTGCCACATGTGTCAAAGTATGTCAGTATGTCAACTCTAAATAAAAAAAAGGATCAGGTTGATGTCATACGTACCTACTCCTCCAGTGCTGCCTTTGCCTCCTCGGCCCTCCTCAGTGCACCTGCCAGTCGCTCATCTAGATAGGACTGGGAGGACTCTGCCACTACCTGAGATGAGGACACACCTGCCTGTGTTATCCTCAGCCTCGCCAACTCTGCACGCTGCATATGGAACACTTGTCAGTTTCTCTAAGGCTACAAAATTTGGTAAGTTACTGAAGTCTGAGTAGGTACTTACTAGATGCTCTGCCTCTCTCCTCGCCACTGTAGATACCGCTTTCCGTCTTTCCCATTTTTACCTCCCGCGAGGTTCCCTTTTCGAGGGGGACGCCGAAGGAGAGAGAAAAGAGGAAAAAAAAAGAAAAGAACGAGGCCCACAAAGAGGGGGATGAAATGGTGTAAAAGAAATGGAAAGCGAAAAAATAAAAAGATCTTGATCGCCAGGCACGCGAGGGTGCCGAATGGAGACGCACGGCGAGGGATGCGGATGGAAGAATGTGATCGCGAGAAATACCTTTTGGAGCGTGGGAGGTTGCACGGGGGATGTGGGTCCTTTCTTCCTCTACGAGCACTGCCGGCCATGGTAGAGGGCGTTTTTCGTGTTGATTAACCTGAAAAAAGAAGAAGATAAGGAAAGGAAAACGGGATTAGCCAAATAATGTGTAGTATGCAATCCTTAAAAAAATGAAATAAAAGAATAAACAGCAAGGGGAACGACTTACCGTGTGGTGGCTTTTAAACCCCTAAACATAGGTGGTGTGTGTGTTGCATGCATGTGTGTGTGTAAAAAAAAGGAGTATAGGGCCACGTGGGGCCCGGAGGAGATAGAATGTAAATTAAAAGGGGAGAGGGGAGGGGGTGCTTCCCCGAATGGTGACGGTGCGGCGGCGTGGCCGGTTGGACAGACAGAGGAAGAAGAGGAAGAACGTCGCTCCCTCCTTACTCCGGTTTGCGTGGAAGATGGAAGAAGATGACGCTGGGCTCCAGGGGATCGGATGGATGGCGCGAAGTGGAAGGTACCCCCAGGCTCGGACGTCGAGACAGGAATCCGGCAGGGCTTCGCCGCTCTGAGTGAACCCCCCTCTACAAATGACCCTCGGGGGTCTATTTATAGAGGTGAAATCTTAGAATCGCGTCCAGTACAACAGATGCGACTTTCAGAGTGAAATGTGTCCGAGTGGCAGGCCGCGATTAGAATCGCGTCGGGACAGCACGCCGCGACTTGAATTGGATCGCGTCCGGGCGGCAGGCTGCGATTCGCGAGGTCGGTTTGATGAGACAGGCGCATGATTACCGCCACGCTTCTTAATCGCGTTCTGTCAGGACGCTGCGATAAGGAATATAATCGCGTCCTCCAGGGCTGTCGCGACTTGAAATGCGGCGGCCGCAACCGACACAATTGCCTTAGGGGCAATATTCGAGGCATGGGGCTTACGTGCGCTATGTCTTGATGTGGCATTTTGATTTGACCTCTCTGAATCGTGTCTGCTGACAAGGACGCGATTATAGGATTTTCTCATGATTACGGGCCTGGACGCGACAACTTTTTGGGCCACAGCCGACTTTGAATCACGTCCTGGAGGCATGATGCGACTATGCACCGACTTTGAATTGCGTCCGGTAGGAGGGACGCGACTATAAACTGAATAGCGTCGGCACCACACGACGCGATAAGGTTTTTGAATTTTATTTAGGAAAATGCTGCCAAAAGTGGAATTGAGATTGCGTCGCCCATGGCAGACGCCTTCATGAAAATGGCAGTTTCTGTAAATAAAATAAGAATTCATTGTCGCGTTGTGCAGGGCTGACGCGTTAAGCGTATAGTCACGGCCGACTTTCCTATCGCGTTAAGGTCTCACCCATGAAGGCCGTCGCGTTAAGCCAAGGTATCCTGAATCACGTCTGGGTTACTGGACACCCTTAGAGACACGGCTGCCATACCCGTCGTGACAAGGAATTGATGCCTATAATTCCCGAGGGGCTCTGAAACTGAAGGGGAAGCACCAGGGAAGAATGGGGGTGATCCAGAATGATGGGGAAAACACTCTTGCAAGGTAAAAAGAGGGCCATTTGTGACGTTATGGCGCAACATGAAGTTTTGCCCGCGGTGGAGCCGAATTCGCATGTATACAGCCACGTCCCGCTCCTGCACGGTAGAGTGCAACAAGGCCTGGAGCGGGGCGATCTGCCCAGTCACGTTCGCCTGCAAATCATCAAATGATGTCAGATCCAATTCAATCATAAGGAATCACTAAGTCTAAGCTTTGAGGTATACCTGTCGTCGGGCGCCCCTATAGACCCTCGCCCCATACTTCAAGGCGAAGGACTATAGGTACACCTCGTCAGACTGTGCGTCAGACCGAACCCGTCACCCCCTGTGCTCCCAGTCTGCTATCTACTCACAAACCCGCTCGCGCCAGTGGTTGTGTAGTGGAGTCCCAGAAGCTTCGGCCGGGCCTAGGGGTCCTTCCTTGGCTAGGGAACTCCATAGCACTCTGACGAAGGTCAAGTGAGCTCTAAGTCAGATGCAGGTGCAGAGGTAGCATGAGGTTGAGAGCATGAACCCATGTCACCCTACCAAAGTAAGGGCGGGCCTGCTCCAACCAGGGCTGTCCCTCATCTCCCTCCTCCAGATATGGCTGCCACACCACCTGCACAACAAAAAACACATCTGGTCAGTAGCCAATAGCATTTAAAGAAATCAAATGAAGATTAAAGAAGGAGTAATACTCACATCTAGCTAAGGGTAGACGTCGATGGCATCCTGGATGGATGCCAGTTGCTCCTCCAGGGGGTGCGTGTCTCCGCACGACACCCAGCACCGAGCTAGGGGCACGAGACCCGGTCGCTCCAGGATCCCCCTCCTCAGGCCTGGGAGGTGGAGGTGGGTCCAGATCTGCAAGAATAGAGAAACACAGTCAGATCACATTTTGGTAGTAAGAGGCAAGTTAAGTAAAAGCAAGAGGAAGAGAAGTGTACCTGGAGAAAAGGGAAGAAGCCGCTGATCAAGGTTTGCCGATTAGAGGACCCTAGACTGTCAAACTAGTGTACCAGAAGGGCAGCACCCCATGAGTACTCTCCCACTCTGTCTAGGTCCTCTAGCAACGGTAGGAATCGACAGTGGACCGCGTCGCCCCTCGTGGCAAACAAAAGTCTACCAAGAAAGAAGGTGAGGAAGTGACGCAAATCTAGGTCTGCCTGAGCCTCAGGCTCACTGGCCAATGTCTCCCGGTAACCCCTCACCAGTCGAACCAGCTGCTCGTTGGCTGTCTCTCCTACCTCCCTACCCATTTGCACTAGTCCTAAACTCTTCTGCAAATCTACTCTAGGGACTAGGGAGGATCTCTGACCTACTGTCAAATCCAAGAGTCCGCGAGCTATGTCCCTATAACATGGTAGGTGTATCCACTAACTGGGCAGCCATAGACCCTCAACACGGCGATCCTACTGGCATCCTCCAAGTCTGGGATCATACAACCCCATGGAAACACGAAGGCGGTCGCCTCCGCGTCCCACTTGCTCCTCAGCGCCTGGGTAAGGGGAGCGTCCGCCCTCATCCTCTCCATCCGAAGGTCCTCCCCAAATCCCATCTCCTCCAGTCGCTCCCTTTGGAACCCCGGAAGCGCCAAGTAAACTACCAGCACTAGCAACCAGGAGACCCTGGCCCTCATCTTGCCCTGCAAACACACAGAAGAAGGCAACCAGTCAGCACATTATCAACTGCATATGTTCTCGACTGAGGTCGAGTCAACCAAGCGGGTTGTGACCTTGTCGTGACTCCTCGATGTGCTATGACCTGGTCGCGACGTCCAGGGAGACCGCGACCTTGTCGCGAAGGCCTTGGCCGATGCGACAATGTTGCGGCCTTCGACCCCATTGCGACATCCCTTGTCGCGACGGGGCGGGCCGTCGCGTTCTCAGTCGATGACTGACCGGAGCCTTCCTTCTCCGGTGGCTGTTCTCCCGGGCATTTCGCCCTACATAGACCCTCTATGGGACTTCCTCATCCCATCCACATCATGAATTTAAGGGTTAGGGCCTCGAGGACCTACCTTCCTCGTGGCGGCCTCCCGCGCCTCGGCCACCGCTGCCAAGTCCACTGGGGCATCTTCCTCTGCCGCCATCTCAACCTCCGGCACATCCTCCTCTGCTGGAGCCGCCGCCTACGCCGCCGGGGCCTCCTTGCTAGCCGCTTCCCCCTCTCACTTCCACCATCACCACCACCTTCCATCGGAGAGGGAGAGTTTGAGGAGAGAAGAGGGAGAGATGAGAAGAGGGAACAAGAGTGAGAGAGAGAGAGAGAGCACAAGGAGAGAGTGAAAGAGTCGGAGAGGAGAGGTCGCCGGGAAGCCAAATCACCGGAGAGCTCAAAGTCTGTGAGCGCGAAAGAGTGAAGAAGGGGGGCTTTTGCATTTTTGAACTCTCTGTTCATGTTGCGACGGCCATAGACGACGTTCATGTCACGGCGGCCAGATGGGTCGCGACCTATTGAGCCGTCGCGACCTTAAGGCGACGTCTGTAGTGGTCGCGACATCAACCGAACTTGCAAATCAGTGAATAAAATTCTGATTTTATTGATCCAAATCATCAAGTACAAGTCCTAATCATGCCTATGATCAATTAATCAATCTTTTTCAAGCCCTTCCTACCACCTTATACATTTCCTATCCTTCTCAAACCCCCTGTGCAGTCTTCGCCACGGTGCGATCTCCACATGGTCGGATCTTCCTCAAAGCTTGTAGATATTCTTGATAGACATCCTCGTCCTCTGCCACTGCTTCTGAGATGAGGCTCGCGGCACACCCCTCCCAGTGGATGATGGCGCTCCTCACGTACCGCTCATCTTGTTCGTCGTCCATCTTCCGTGCTTGAATTGACAGGTAGTGGGAGAGGGTCGGTACAATCGTGCGTGCTGTGCCACGTTGAAGATAGCATTGGTCGGGGTTGTAGAGGACCAGTGCTTCATTGCCGATCAGTCTTAGAGCCAAGCTGACGCACTGAGGAAGGCGGATTATCTTGCTATGGAGGAAAGTCGGCCACATCTCGAACTGCTCCGCCGTTAGTGTGTTCAAGTAAAGCCTCCACTCTTTCAGTCCTTTGACCATCGCTGTCTTGCACCATGCTTGAGTGGTCATATGGAGCGGAGCACCGACGAAGGCAAGCGGGTGATGGACCAAGCTCATGCACTTGACGAAAGGGTCATCCATCACCTTGAAGTTTATATGCATGCCCATCTAGCACTCGAGGGCGACCACAGAGCCGAAGAGGGGTCCGCCAGTGGCTGAGAGGAGAGCCCAGCATAGAGATAACCAAGAACAGCCTGAGGGATGGACATACCTTCCCACACGCTGCTGATAATGCCCAGGTTGGCTGCAGACAGAAGGTGATCCTGCGTGGGGAAAAGAATGACGCTGCATATGCAGATAGCGGCGGCCTTGGCAATAGCTATGTAATTCCCCATCTTCCTCTTGCATTGTGAAGCGATCCACTTAGAAAGGGGGATGAGATGGATGTAGCCTGGGCTGGTCATAGTGCTCAAATCCCAGGTCCGAGTGATGACCTCGCCAAGGATGGCCCAGGAGTCTACAAAGGCCACAGTGTGCGAGATAAGATGCTCCAATACCTTCTTGTCCTTAGGAAGCCCCAACATGAGTTCCAGCTCCTCCAGTAGAATAGTGGCTTCAAATGAGGGGAAGATGAATGCATGGGTCTGTGGATGCCACAATTCCATGAGCGCCGTGATGCTGTCCCACACATGCACGATCTTATGGTAGTTCTTTGCCTGCACTAGGACGGTAGTAAGCTTCCACTTGCACAATAGATTAATGGATGCTATGGGGAGAACTTTTATCATGGGCTCCAACCACGGTATTTTGGAAAAGCATCTTCCACCTGGGAGGATCTAGAAGAAGAAAGAGGAGATTGGTAGGAGAAGAAAAAGAAAGAGAGTTGGAAGAAGAAGAATAATAATAAGAAGAAGAATAAGAGAGAGAAAATAAAAAGAAGAGAGAGAAAGACTTACTTGAACATCATGTCTTTAGCTAAGTGGTCGGGCACGGAGGAGAGACGTTGGAGCTCTGCATGGGCCGTCCTTGCCGCCTTGGGACCGCCATAGGGCATGGGGTTGGCTTGGAGGGAAAAGAAAGATCTCTTCATGGCTAGAAGAGGGGGAAAACTAAGAGAAAATAAGAGAGAGAGGATGAGCTGCAAACTTAGAGCCCTGCACCCCTATTTATAGAGCTCTAGGAGGTGCTAATCCCGTCCTAATTCATCCATAGGAGTTAGAGTAGCACTAGGTTTGTGTTTAGGAGTCAAATAGGTATTAGGATAAGCCATAGGATAAGGATAAGGCTCAGTTTCAGAGTTTAGCGCACAAAACATTGTCGCGACGCCCCGATCCAACGCGTTAATGTCGCGACCCCCTATAGCGTCACGATAGTGTCACGAACCCTAGAGGCATCACGTTTATATGTTTTCTGTTTTCTTGTGTCTGTACATAGTTTGCTCGTGATATTGTTGCGTATGTACACATTTTCTTTGCTTTCAATCAATTATTGCTTTGTGTATTTATCAAAAAATCACAAAAAAATAAAAAATCAGAAAATCACAAAAAATGGAGCTTCACAGGTAAGTCAGGTAAGTTTCCTATCACTTCTCCCTTGCCTCTACACCTGACTCCTTTGCTAACTGCTTAGCAAACGGCTCGAAAACAAATGAGTGTGTAGCACTTGTATCAAACAGCACTCGAGCCAACACACCCATAACTAAATCAGTACCTTCTGTGACATTCTCTACCTGCTCTGCATCCTCACGTGCAAGGATGTACACTCAGGCTTGGGCCCGAGGCCTTTCTGGCTTCCCAGTCACTAGTGCCACTGCCGCTGCTGGGGCTGGAGCTCCTCTTGGCACGAATTGCTAAAGTCTTGAGCAGTCTCTGGTCTAATGCTCGGTACGACCACATTTCAGGCACTTCCCTGCTAGCTTCCAGCTCTCTATACCACTGTGTGTCCTTCTGTAATGAGGACATTCCTTCTTATTGCTGGGTCTGAAACTGGCCGTCAGGGGTACAACCATTGACTAGCTCGAAACTGCTACATGTTGTGGCTATTGCTGGTACATAGTTGCCCTCTTCCTATCCTGCCTCTGGAACAGTGCCGCCGACCTCTTTTGGGTCACTCTCTTCTCTTCCAGGTACTGGTCCATCTCGCTCTCCAGTCTGCAAGCTGCGCTGAGAGCCTCGTCCAAGGTCCGGTGATCAAAAGCCACCAGTTTGGTCTTGAGTGATGGTTTGAGCCCCATCATGAACTTCATGGCCTTCCTACACTCATTTGCAATGATGTGTGGAGCGTACTTGGAAAGCTCAGCAAACCTAGCCTTGTACTCCAGAACAGTCATGGAACCCTGGGTAAGAGAAAGAAACTCCTGTTCCATCTTGTCCTGAATGTACTCACGGATGAACTTGGCTTTGAAGAGTCTGGTAAACTCAGCCCAAGTCACCTCTAACGCCCCATCCTTGTACATGGTATGTAGCATAAAGGCCCACCAAATATTGGCTCTCTCCTGCAAGATACAACTAATAAACACCAACTAAACCAAAAAGCAACCACATGCAAGCACACATACTCTAAGTACTTGTAGCATGTAGGTCGCCAAGCTCACTTTATCCTCTTTCGCACAGCTAACAGCATGGAAGATCTTCTCCACCTCTCTCAACCAGCTCTCTGCTAGAAGGGGCTGACTCTCCCACTTAAAAGAAGGTGGAGCCATCCTCTTCAAATGCTCCATGATGGAAGGACCACCATGTCCAAGCTCTTGAGGAATTGGAGCTGAAGCCTGAGCCTGAAATAATACGCAACTCATAAGCAATCATACAACAACAAAACAAACTACTCATACTTGACAATGCCAACCTGTGCCTGGGTCTGTAATGCCGCCTGAGTCTGCATCGCCTGGACCAGGCTTTGCATGAACACGCCATAGTGCACGGGTGGTGGTGGTGGTAGCACAGTGGGACCCTAGTGTGCTGGGGCTTGCTGCTCGCCCCTCTTCTCTCGCCTCTGCTCGTCCTTCCGAGCCTGAGCACTATGCCTGCCACGGGTCGCCATTACCTGTAAAACAAGCATCTCAATTAAAATCTAAGTTCTTAGACCTAACCACTTTCTAAACTATCTTTAATTCATCATTAGGTATTTTCCACATAAATGGACTGATTCTATAAAGACTTTGATATATTGTGTGGGTGATGTCTTATTTATGTACAATCTCAACCTATTCCTCTGATACCAATCTCTGTAACGACCCCTTTCATACCGGTACGATTATACTAATCCACATCGATGTAAAACATGTCGTCACAGTAGGACATGTACCCAACACAACACACTAGGTAGAGATGTACACAAATAACAAAAGAAAGTACTGAAATAAAAGTAATGCTTATTCCATCATCACCACACACATCCCACAGTCTATATAGTAGCAAAAATAAACATATCCAGTCCACAATAATCAAGTCCATAAGTCCATATCACAATATCGTCTCACATACTAAGTAAAAGAAAAGTACAAGCTATAAGGATAGCCCTCTAAGCCTTGGCTACTCTTCTCGCTCGGAGTTGCTCCTCACTATCTCCTCCTTGATCTCTATAATATCTGCCTCACCTGTATATTTAAGCAAGTATGAGTCTACGCAATAGACTCAGCAAGCAACCGATTGATCACATCCATACACTTATCACATACACTCTACATAGGTACAATGCATTAAGTAAACTATCTCCTGATTCACATAGCTATTCGCAAGTACTTAATAAACATGCTTTAACACACTGACTACACATGGATTTGATATAACACATAGTGATTAGCAAAATTCATAGATATAATAAATTCTCACATATTTCCATAATTAAATCAAGCAGATACCTACTCATGATACTAACATGATATTTTCTCATTAAACACACTCATATACTTACTCTATGCTTGTTGTTTTGACATGAATATGACACATTCACATGGTTTCACATTATTTCACATTAGATCTCATTAACATATCACTTTCACATAATCACATTGCATATTCACACTTATTTTCACATTTGTTTCACATACTTTCTCTATGACACATAGTCCGAGCAACCATAAAGAAGGACACTAACACACACATATCACATACACGTCACCTAGGCAGTACAATGACAAATCTTGGTAAACTGCTCAGAACCGGGAGAAGCACTCTCCACCCTAACTAGTGGTACTTGTCCACCTCCAGATTTTCATCCTGATGCCTATAGGATATCACATACACATTAAGCCTTCTCATAGGGAGTTTTCTACAGTATGGCTCCACAGCCTTCTATAGTAGCAGTGTTAATTTCGGCACATTAGCCGCTTAATCACATGTTTAAACATAATTCTCATGCATCTCATGGTTTATTCATCAGCTTATGACTCAAACACATATTTCAGATTATAGAGATGATCATTACTATTTAACAGTGCTAAAACATGCTTAGCGGGGCCTAGTCATGGTACTAATCATCAGAAAAACACTACTTTTAACTAAACATGCTTAATATATTAAAGGCTATTAACTAGAAATAGTGGTTACAGATATCAGAACATGCTCAAATTTTACTCAAAGATCACATATATGGAACATATCATATGTCTAATTTTTCAGAATTTTCTAAATAGTATACCTATTTTTAACACTTAAAGAAATTTTCAGGGAATTAACATGGTAATTCACTACAACATGTTTAACAGGGAATGAATGAATCTATCTATCTAAAAACATGTTACCAGGAACCCTAAGTCCAAGGAAAAATATTAAGGCAAGGATGCACAACATACTAATTTTTTCGGATTAAATCTAATATGGCATGTTTGTTTACTCATGTTAGAAATTCTAATAATTACAGATATGAGCAGAAAAATATTAGAAATTCATGATTCCCTCTACCATACTTACATGACAAGACAAAAATCCTAAAACCCATTTATACATTCAAAACCTCTGAAAAAAATCACATCACATATGCCAAAACACATTTCTAGAAAACTGAAGAACTTAATGGCAAGGTAATTGCCGTCAAGGGTAATTAATGGCAAGGTCGATTACCATTAATTCAGGAACTTGACGGAAAGGGTGTTGCCGTCAATATCGTATCTGCAGAAAGTGCAGACCAAAACCAAACAAAAGAGAATTTGGGGGTGTAGGACATGAGACAAAAATCTTTAAAAATCGTAAAACTCTAAGTGATAGGCATAGGGACGAAACCCCTAAGTTACTTGCCTCAGAAAAACTCCCTGAAGATCGAATTTAGGCGATGAAGCCCTCCTCGCCCAAGCCAAAGAGATGATATTCACTAGCTTGATTCGACCTCCTCGCCTTAGTAGATGATCTCCCCGCGATAAGAGAGCCCCATGTCCTGTAGAGACTTCCTCTTGCCAAAGAACGTCAGTGCAGCTTCTGGTTCACTGGATTTCTCACCTCCAAGTTTCTCCCTTTCTCTCTCCGAACCCCAATAAACCCTAGCTGAGTAAAAGACCTCCCATTACAGTGACGACCTATTTTCATAGTGGTTTAGGTCGTGGTCAGAATAGGAAGGAGAAACCCAACCCAAATCGGGGTTTCCATGTTTATCCATAAAAAAATCTGGATGGATTCGGGGAAAGAAACCCACACACAGACGGAGATGTGGACATCAAGAGGATTGTCATCTACATAAAATAGATGTCAATCATCCTTGTCGTTAACCTCCTCAAACCAAATGGTAGACGACATTAACTGTGCCGTCAACAACAAGTTAATGGCACACAAAGTTGCTGTCAATATCACTTGATGGCATAGATAGTTACCGTCAAGATGAATCTCGGCAAGAAATCAAAACATAACCATAAATTATAAATGCACAGAAAATCTAGGGTCTTACATTCTTCATGTTAAAACTAGACTCCTGCAGACATTTAATGCATGGAAGAGAATGTTAGACTTCAGAAGTATTGCGTCAGATAGCCCATACCTTCTTATGTGTAGAGGTCCATGATTTCAGCTGACATCCAGATATGTTAGGTAAGGCCTTTGCTTTTTAATATAAGAAAGGAGTCCTTTTAGTCCTTATTTTATGCTGACTCCTTTTCTTACCTACCTTGATAAGATAGAAGGTACACAGTAGAAAGATCTTCAGTCAGACAGAGAAATAATAAGTTAAACATATGAAGTACATTTGAACTTTCATTTGGGGTGCCAAAGGCAGTTTGAAATATTTGAAAGCCAATCGATGTAAGTCATAACAACAATTGATATGAAATTATGTTTATAACACCAATTGTTATAATATAACAACAATCGATGTGAAATATAATATTTTTTAAGCAATCGATAAAAAATGAAAGGCAATCAATGTGTAACTTAAAGACAATCGATGCGCATAACAACAATCGATGTTTAAATTTAAAAACAATCGATACAAACTTGCTCATCAATCAGAAGGAGTAAATGCCAATCGATATGAAATGGAGCAACAATCTATTAGTCAAGAATATAACGTAAATGGTTAAATGAAGCTTTGGATGGCCAAAATATAGCAGAATCGGTCGAAGTGAAGCTTCGGATATGACGAAGTGTAACTTCGGATATGACGAAGTGTAGCTTCATATAAAATAGATTATAATAGGGCTTCAAACAGAACCCAATATACCGATATTCGGACCCAATTTCGATAAAAATTATGGGTTTCAGAATTAAAAAAATGATACAGATAGCTTATCGGAATCAGTGTTGGATATTCCGATAAGTTATCAGAATTAGAATTCAAAAATAGTCGGAATCAGAATCGGTATCGGTTATTCCGATAATTTATCCATAAACTCAAAAGGTAAAACCACGGTAAGCACCTAAGCTTATCGGAATTTTGATTCCGATAATGTTATCAGAATCGGAATGGAATCAGAATTAACCATTCTAATTTTATCGAAATCGGAATCGGAACTACATTTCGGTTATCGGAATCAGAATCTGTGTTTCCGGTTCCGAACCCGACCCGGTTGCAGCCCTAGATTATAACGCTGTCGGTCTAAGTGAATCTTCGGATATGATGATGTGAACTTCGGATATGATGAAGTGCAACTTAGGATGAACAAAAAATAACATTGTCCGTTGAAACTGAAACACGCACTCGGTCGAAGTGAACTTCGTATATAGCTTCGGATATGACGAAGTTGGACTTCGACTGATGACGACCAAAAACATGCATGATGAAGTGTAGCTTTGTATATAACGAAGTGAACTTCGGATATGATGAGGCTAGCTTCGTATATGATGAAGTAAGCTTCGACTGAACATGATCAAAACATGCATGACGAAGTTGAAACTCAGTGTAAATCTATAATGTAATGCAAGAATATATTATATTCATGGGAGAAACATGATATAAAATATATTTATGATATTTTAAGTTAAACATGGGTTTTGTTATCACCAAAATAAAGGGTAAAGTATAGGAGCAATCTCCCCCTTTTTGGTGATGACAAAACTCATGTGATTTTTCTGACATAAACATAAAGTCAAGCATTAAATAGAAAATTCATGGATAAAACACTCTCCCCTTTTTGTCATTAACCAAAAAGGAAGGATCTTACCATTTGCATTCACCTCTTTTGTAAGGACTTCTTACAAATACTGCCTGTGAGGTTGTAAGAGAGAGGTTCAATAATGAGTGTCATGAACATGTAACTCCCCATTAGTCTATGCTCCCCCTAAATTTATGGCTTGAAGAATTTCAATCTTCTTTTGACCTGTCGACCAGTTTGATGTTATCTGTCAACCTATGTTGTATGTGTGTTGACCTGTGTTGCATGCGTGTCGACACAATCTTCATCTTTTGACTTCTCCTGTTGTATTACCACTTACTGTTGTGTTGGGAGATCTTCACGAAGATTTCGTGCAATGATCTATATAAAAATACTTGGGTGAATTTTGTTAGTATCATTTAAAGAGATATTAAGAACACAATAAATATGTGACTGCTCCCCCTTCCTATATGAGTTGGATGAAGAGTTGGCAGTCACCGATGCCTTGAGCATCCTTTGTTCTTGATGCTCCAAGGATACCCTACAAACAACTTATTTAGAAGTAGGTACCCAAATCTTTTGGTTCATTGATGGTTAGATGCATGCAAATATTCTTTAGGAATCCATACTAAGTGCCTAATTGTGTAGGTGTTTATTGAAAGGTGGCGGAATCACCTAAGACAGTAATCTAGAAGGGGGGTTGAATAGATTACTACCAGTTAGAAACACTATAACCTTCTTTTCGATCCAACACTGACTTATCAAAAACTTAAACAGATTTGTATAGAATTCGAACTATGATGTGTGTGTTGATTATGAGAACAATACCAATCTATCTAGCGTGTGAGCAATCAACGTGCCTACCAAACATCTACCGTGAAACGTTCAAACCACAGGACACGAAGATTTATGGTGGTTCGGAGTACGCAACTTGTGTATCCTACGTCCACTGTCCACACACACACGCAGAACAACTGCTTATCAGCGAGTTCAAACTCTACAACTCACACACTCAGGTTGTCTGCCGCAAACAAGCAATCAGAACAACAACCCACATGTGAATCAAGCACAAGGGTCACTTGAGTCACAACCACACACACAGAGATATGAAAATTAGAACAGAGAAGAGTTCTGAGTTGAGGATCAAATCTAATATGTAAACTCTTCTATGAGTTCATTCAGAAGACTTCAAGCTTCACGTCGTTGATGAACACGTGATGAAGACAAAGCTTGAACCAAGGACGAACAGGCTTCAACTCCACTCATGAGATGGATCTTCCACGAACTAGACGGAGGGTTGAAGCAGAGCAGCAGAGAGAAAGCCTTCTCTTGGGTTTTGCTTAGGGTTTTGGTATGGTGGCTTCTTGCTGCGAAAATACCTCTATATGTTCTATATATATGGGTGTCCAAGTATGGAGAGATGTGCTAAAAGGAAACACCCTAATATAGAACATATCCATATCTCGTATCTGACTTTTCTCTTCGTCTGTCGACAGGAACTTCATAGCTGTCGACAGCTACTACAGACTTTTGGTTTCCAGAACCATGGTGTTGCTGGAAGGCTTCATCTGTCGACAAGCAAATTGCTGGCTGTCGACAGGCGATTTGTATCTGTCGACAGGTACATGACATCTGTCGACAACTACTGCTCCAAATGAGCTTCCAGTAGCTTGTGTGTTCTGGATTGTTCATATGTCGACAGGAATGTTAGGATCGGTTATCCGCTAATGGCAAAGCTAGAAGGGGGGTTGAATAGATTTGCAGTGGAAACATAAGCAATTTAAAATTACTTCGGATTAGAAGATCTACTCAATTAAAACCCCTTTGATCTGATGTAATGTGTGTGAACAAATTAACAGTTAGTGTGTAGATGAAATCCCTAGGCATGCATCTAGCGCAACACAATGCAAACCACAAATCAAGCCACAGTGCACAAGGGATTTTTAGGTGGTTCGGAAATCACACCACGTGACTCCTACGTCCACCCCTCACGCAGTGAGGACACACTACTCAAGAACTGAGTACAACACACACACACACACGAGAACAACTGCTCAACCACACACACACACACACACTAGATCAAATCCACAAAAGATCAGTTCCTCTAGCCTTGATCTGACCAACACACCACACACAAGTTTTCTGATGCAAACACGCAACCAGAACAATATTCCACACGTGGATCAAGCACAAGGAATGCTTGAACCACTACCACACATACAAAGATATGAAAGGTGTAGAAGAAGAAGAGTTCAGAGATGTAGAAGTATATCCTGATGAAGAACTCTTCATGGTGGTCATCCGGAAGAACTCCAAGCTTCGTTTGGATGAAGATCAGTTGATGGAGAAGCTTGAACCATGGACGAACCGGCTTCAACTCCACTTGGAAGATGGATCTTCTTCGCTCTGGCCGGAGGGATGAAGCAGGGCAGTAGGAAGAAGCTCTTCTCTTGAGTTTTGCTTAGGGTTTTGATATGGTGGCTTCTTGCTGCAAAAATAGCCTCATATGATCCTTATATATGGGTGTCCAAACATGGAGAGTCGTGCTTAAAAGGATCACCCAAATATAGATCATATTCCGACCATTAGATCTTCCCAAAACTCTATCTGTCGACAGTCGACTTGCTACTGTCGACAGGTGCTGACAGGTTTGCAAAATCCAGAAGGCTGGCCTTCCGGGAAACCATTTTCTGTGTGTATTTGTCGACAGGTCACTATTCATCTGTCGACAGGTGCACTATTCATCTGTTGACAGCTACTTGTTCCAGCAGCTTGTCTTGTTCTTTTGCACTTGGATTTTGTTCCTTGTCTTGTGTACATTCACACCTACATTAAAAGACTTTCTAAGTGAGATATAATGAATACATAAGTGATCATAAGAGCAGTTTTTTCACTTGATCATTTGATTCATGTCTTTGTCATTGTCATCATGTTTGAACCATTCACATAACATCAATTAGTATTGCTCATCATCAAAAACATTTAAGCACTTGTTACATTCTCCCACATGAGAACCCAACATTCTCCTCTTTTTTGATGATGACAAAACTTACAATTGATACAATTGATGTTTCTCCCCCTTTTGGCAACATCCAAAAAGATAATGAGTGCACACATGGGTAAGAATGAAGCAAAGAACTACTTGACCCCGAACTGAATTGTGAAGGATCTGAGTGGGGTATGAGTGTTCAAATGGAATTTTAAGGTTGAGAACCGGTTTATATCCATTGCAAAATGTCATAAACACTAGTATTAAAACACATAAAAATTCTACAATGGTTAAGAGATAATATTCCGGGAATCTTAAGTTATGACATTTAGAAAACACCGTTCAAGAATATATGAACATAAGATAACCCCTTTGGATAAAAGCATTGTAGAAAAACATGTTCCTTTGTGGGTGATGTTCAGATGGTACTTGAAAGTAATGTCTACATGAGAGATTGACAATAAACAACACATTGCCTTTGATGTAAAAGCATGGAGGCTACACTCTATTTCTTGCGTTGAATTTTTTTATGTCAAGTTAATGTGGGAAAAGTAGTAATTAGGATCACTTTCACCTTTTGACGTGAAGGTAGACATTTGGGATGCCCGTACCCCCAGTTACTCAGTGTAAGTGACCATCATACTATTGTGCAGAGATAATGAAAGGACTTTTTGACGCGAAGACAGACATTTGTGATGCCCATGTCCCCGGTTACTCAGTGATACTCATCATTGCTCTGTCTTTGTCCCATTTCAAATATTTTTATGAACTTTTGAGTGTTTGAAATATGTAGCTTTTCTCCTTTTTTATATTTTTAACAATCAAGGTCAATGATTATTTAAGGTCAATGGTTAATGTAAACATTAAGTTCAAAAACTGTAAAACATTAAGTTCAAAAACCTTCTTACTTATCAAACCATTTTAGAAACATGATAATCCACAAGGGAGTTATTCAAGTGAGTTAGGTTAAAATCATTAGATTTGATCAATGTTTTCTAGATGACACAACCTAGACTCAAGCAAAAAATATTATATCAAAATCATTGTGATTAATTCAATGTCTTTGATACTATGTGAATATGAAAGGTTGCAATGAATAGTAAGTCCCTATTCTCCCCTTGTACAAAGATTGTGATCATACTCATGAAGATGTTGAGAAGGATGAAGAATTTGATGTGAAATGGGTATCTGTTGACAACAAATTTGAACCTGTCGACAGATACAAACAGTTGTGAAGGACTAGGTTCAGGCAGGGTATGGTCTGTCGACAGCTGTGGTGCTTGCTGTCGACAGATACAGACAGGCAGAAAATTTGAAGTTCGGAACTGTGCCTGGCTGTCGACAGCAGAAGAAGTGGTTGTCGACAGATGCACACAGGGTACAGTTTCTGGGTTCTGTGAAGTCATAGCTGTCGACAGGCTGTTTGGGGCTGTCGACAGGGGCTTTGAAACTTCAGCTTTAAGGCTTTGAATTGAGAGTGATTTGAACCATAAGATTGAGGGATAAAGACACATTGAATATGAAGGGTATCCCTTATGAATTTCAGTCACCTAGCCTTAACTTACTCCCCCATAGTGTGTGCATATGATGACTCATTATTCAAGCAAATCAATCAATGAGATACACAAACGTACCAAACATTTGAACACAAAAGAACATCCATAAGCATAAAAGCACCAACATTCATTCTTTTAAAGAGATACATGTGGCAAGATTGATATGCAAGAATGTCCCTCAAATAACTCACTCAAAAACTCTTTTTGACTTACTCCCCCATAATGTTTGCATGGTATTGAAATGAGCATTCAAGCAATTCACACATGTTCTTGTCAAGCAATTTGCACAAAGAAGGTATGAACATGATCAATTGAATTTTTTTTTTTTGGTGTTTATGCAGTATAAGACTATTGATACTTGGCGGAGAATATTTCTCATACATAATGATAGTTTCCAGACAAGCCGGACTTGTCCTTCCACATTTCACCATTTGATATACCAAATAGTCACTGCATAAAAGATCCATTTTTCCTCAAATTTAGCATGACTCCAATCGCTAAGAAGCATTGTCATTTGGGGGGATAGCATCAAAAACACATTTTTCATTGCTCAGATGGAATTAAAAGTCCATTTCAATTCTTGCAGTTCAAAACTGAAGTGTTAAAGAGATTTTACCTGAACAGTCTTCAATCATAGTCTCAAAAAAAAATACCTTTGTTCTTCATCATTTCTTGCCTTGCACAGCCAATGTCATGAATCCATTTCTAATTTTTGGCTGCAAGACATCTCAGCTTGTTCATTAAGATGATTTTGGGACCCACACTTGCTTGGATCCTGCAATGACATCAATGTTAGAATTCAACAATGATTTCTGAATCCAAAGTGATTTTATTTTTTGAATAGCTGTATTTCTTTCATTAATGAAATTATGAGCATGGAGCTTGGGAACATGCACAAAATCATGATTCTTATGCCAACAGTTCTTAGACAAATGTCCATGTTCATGACATGTAAAGCATTGGACAAACTTGACATTTTTATGAGAGTGTTGATTTTTATTCTAGCAGAATTTAGCAAGATGACCAGGCCTATTGCATTTAAAAAAAATGGGTTGAGCATTTACCTGAAGCTTACCATAGTATGAATGCATTTACTGGAATTTCTGAGGTCCTCTAGAATACCTTTGATCACCCTTGGGTTGAAAGGGTGGAGGTGGCACCCTTTGGTATCTCTTGGCATGGTATGCAATTGGAGAATGCCCTGAAGCCTTTTTGGCGGCTGTAGGAGATATGGAGACATTGTGGAGTCCTGTTTTCTTTTTCTTTATCTAGTTTTCAGTTGAAATATGATTCTTCCTATTTGGAGTTTTTTTGTTCAATTCAGAAACCTTCTTTTCAGGATTTTGATTTTGTTTAATAACCACTTCAAGTTCATTTGTCAATTTTTCCTTTTTAGCTTTCAATGCAACAATTTCTTTTTCAAAAGTTTGAAGTTGGTTTATCATGACATTCAGACCATTTCTCATTTTGTTCTTTTCAATTTCACTTTGAACAATTTGATTTTCCAAGTCAGCAATTTTCTTCTTAGAATTGTTCCAGTCATCATTTAATGGTCTGTCATGATACAAGCATTCAATCTTCTTTTTCAGATGATTATTCTCCTCAAACAGTTGATTGCAATTTTCTTTTATTTGGTGATCATGAGCCATGTTGGAGATTTGTTTGTTCAATTGATCATTATCAAATTTATGATTCTCATTATGATCAATCAATTTTTCATTTTCATTTTTCAAATTAGAATTTTCAGATTCCACATGATCATGATCTTCTTTCAACTTAGAAAACTTGATTTCATAGTTTTTGACTTCCTTTTCCAATTTTTCATTCTCCATTTTCAATTTTTCATTTTCTTCATAGAATGCTTGAGCATTATCAATTATTATTTCATTCTTCTCCAATTTTTCTTTTAGCTTCTTGTTTTGAGCTTTTACCTTCTTAAATTGATTGAACAAGTGCTCATAGCATTCTATCAATTCATCATAGGAAATATCATCATCTGAATTAGAATTAGATATTGATACATCAAATGGGTTTGAATTGGATTTACCTGACCTTTGAGAGTTTCTTGACTTCTCTGACAAATTTGATTCTTCAGATTCATCTGAACGGGAAGAGCCTCTTGAGCTGCCATGAGCCATGTAGCATTTTTCTTCTGTTCCCTTTCTAGACTTGCATGTTTTCATAGAGGAGACCTGCAATTTATCAACATTGTCATCAAACCCAATAATCATAGGTCTATTTAAGATGCTTGAGAACTTAGCCATATTTCTGAATATGTTTCAGATGATTAGACCAATCAACAAAATATTGAGTGAGATCAAAAGGCAATCAATCAGTTCAAGCAAATCAAGTCAGATCAGAATCAGATTTAAACCCGCTCAACAAAGCATGATATTGTTAGGACTTAGAGTGGTTAAACACACAAAGACAGATCTCCCAAAACACAACCGATGAATAGAAAACCCGCTCTGATACCAATTGTTAGGATCGGTTATCCAGTAATGGCAAAGCTAGAGGGGGGGGGGGGGGGTTGAATAGATTTGCAGCGGAAACATAAGCAATTTAAAATTACTTCGGATTAGGAGATCTACTCAATTAAAACCCCTTTGATCTGATGTAATGTTTGTGAACAAATTAACAATTAGTGTGTAGACGAAATCCCTAGGCATGCATCTAGCGCAACACAATGCAAACCACAAATCAAGCCACAGTGTACATGGGATTTTTAGGTGGTTCGGAAATCACACCACGTGACTCCTACGTCCACCCCTCACGCAGTGAGGACACACTACTCAAGAACTGAGTACAACACACACACACACACGAGCACAACGGCTCAACCACACACACACACACGCTAGATCAAGTCCACAAAAGATCAGATCCTCTAGCCTTGATCTGACTAACACACCACACACAAGTTTTCTGATGCAAACACACAACCAGAACAATAATCCGCACATGGATCAAGCACAAGGAACGCTTGAACCACTACCACACACACAAAGATATGAAAGGTGTAGAAGTAGAAGAGTTCAGAGATGTAGAAGTATATCCTGATGAAGAACTCTTCGTGGTGGTCGTCCAGAAGAACTCCAAGCTTCGTTTGGATGAAGATCAGTTGATGGAGAAGCTTGAACCATGGACGAACTGGCTTCAACTAAGCTTGGAAGATGGATCTTCTTCGCTCTGGTCGGAGGGATGAACCAAGGCATCAGTAAGAAGCTCTTCTCTTGAGCTTTGCTTAGGGTTTTGATATCGTGGCTTCTTACTGCGAAAATAGCCTCATATGATCCTTATATATGGGTGTCCAAACATGGAGAGCCATGCTTAAAGGGATCACCCAAATTATAGATCGTATCTCGGCCATTAGATCTTCCCAAAACTCCGTCTGTCGACAGCCGACTTGCTGCTATCGACAGGTTCTGATAGGTTTGCAAAATCCAGAAGACTGGCCTTCCGGGAAACCATTTTCTGTGTGTATCTGTCGACATGTCACTATTCATCTGTCGACAGGTGCACTATTCATCTGTTGACAGCACACTGTTCATCTGTTGATAGCTACTTATTCTAGCAGCTTGTCTTGTTCTTTTGCACTTGGATTTTGTTGCTTGTCTTATGTACATTCACACCTACATTAAAAGACATTCTAAGTGAGATATAATGAATACATAAGTGATCATAAGAGCAGTTTTTTCACTTGATCATTTGATGCATGTCTTTGTCATTGTCATCATGTTTGAACCATTCACATAACATCAATTAGTATTGCTCATCATCAAAAACATTTAAGCACTTGTTACATTCTCCCACATGAGAACCCAACAAGGAACTTTCTTGGTTGTCTACAGGTAATGACTTGAAGTGTATTTCTTGTTCTTTTTCACTTGGTTCTTGTTGCTTGACTTGTATGCATTCACACCTACATTGAGAAACATTATAAGTGAGATATAATGAATGCATAGTTGATCAATAAAAGCATTTTATCAACATCATGTTTCTTTCATGTCTTTGTCATTGTCATCATGTTTGAACCATGTACATAACATTAATTGTCATTTCACATCATAAAAAACATTAAAGCACATGTCATAACCCAACATTCTCCCCCTTTTTGATGATGACAAAATTAACAAAATTGGCATTTGATGTTCTCCCCCTTTTGACAACATCCAAAAAGATTGTTCATGCACTCATGAACAAGTAGAAAGTAAGGAACTGCGATTTCATTCATTGAGCAATAAGCTTACATAGTTACAAAAGATATCCAGTACATGAAGTAAATAAAAGTAAAATAAGGGAAATTACATGACTGACATAACTAACTGACACAAGACACAACCCTAGTGAAAAGAGAGATCCCAAACTAAATCCTAGACTCCCTAAACATCGTCATTCCCAGGAGCAGTGGGATGGCGGAACGCATGAAATTCCGTAGAGAGCCTGGTAAGCCGATGCTGAATTTGCACGTGAGTGTCGGCCAGTGCATCCATCCTTGTATCGACATGATCAAGACGAGCATTGAGATGTTCAAAGCCCATAGTGATTTTGTTCTGCAGTTGGGCCATCTGACCAGTGATGAAGTCTCGGAGTGATAATGCTGGAGCCTGTGGTACTTGTTCATCATGAACATCGTCATCATCTCCCTGATCATCCATTGGCTCAGCTGGGGAGTCTTCATCATCACCATCATCTTCATCATCCTCCGCAGACTCCTCTGTAATGTCTTGCTCTTTGCCCTTGAGAGTCCTGGTGACTCTCCCATCCACAAGCTTGTAACCCATTCTATGTGCCGCAGTGAAATCAAATGAGCTACGGGACTTGAGAGTGGTGCATTTAGAGTCGGAGATGAAGATGCCAATAAAGGATAGGAGGGATGTAATGTGGCAGGCATATGGCATTGACTTTTTGGGATTGCGAAAACATTGATTAAGAAGGTCAAGCATTAGAATAGGAAAATTGACCTGCTCACTTTTGAGAAAGAAATAGAATAGGGATTTGTGAACTTCGGTCACAAGTTCCCGGCTGCCATCCTTTGACACAACCATGGTGGTGAAGATATGATGAACGAGACGACATAGAGGAGGGAATGCATTGGCATTTAGCTTCATACGATCCTTGGTAGAATCATACGGCTGGAGGGTGATAAGATTATAGTACTCTGAGGCAGAGGGATGGTTGAGTAGAACATCAACCCCAGAGTTAGGGATTTAGAAAGCACAGGTAAAGAGGTTTGGTGTAATCTGGAAGGGAATACCTCTTACCGTGGTGAAGAGATCACCCTCAGCGGATTTCCCCATGTTGTTGAAGAACTCCGTCACAGCGGTCAGAGAATACCGCTTGTGGGAGTATAGAAAAATTGTCCAACCCTGGGCGTCGAACAGCGGTTGGAGACCCGGGAACATATCTTCCAAGGAGATGAAGTCCACGTAGCATGGCTGAACGAAATGCTGGAAGGTTCCCCGAACCCTAGTGAGGTGTAATCCCTGGGGAACAGCGAGCTCCGAAAGACGGTCGTCCCGGTGCTTGCTCCTGCGCTCATCCGGTGCCCTGGAGACCTCATCAGCTTCGGGTGAAGCGAGGCGTGAACGAGAGGCACACAGCTTCTTCCTGGGAGCCATGAAAGTGGAAGGGTCGGAGGAGGGAAGAGCTCTGAAAGGAGGAAGAAGACAGGAGGAGAAGAACCAGGAAGGACAGAATCTGGGGTTGGCACCCTGGATAGGAGGGTTAGGGTTGAGAGAGAGAGGAAAGGCTTGTTGGAAGAAGGGGAAGGGGTGAGGAGACGTGGGTTCCCTTTTAAAGAAGTTTGGTAGGAGTTTGAAAAGGAAGGGGCCCATAAAATCCGGCCAAAAAGCGCGTCGGTTGGGATTCTGAACCGCCCAGGTAGTTGGCTGTCGACATGCACCTTGTAGCTGGCGACAGCTGCTATGCAGATGTGTCCCAGAATTGAGTTTTGTGAATTTTCTGTGAGATATGAGTATGCACATGGGATTTTAAGGTTGAGAATAGGTCTATACCCTATACAAAGTGTCATAAAGACTAGTATCAAGACACATCATAATTCTACAATGGTTAAGAGATAATACTGTGGGAATCTTAAGTTTTAGCATTTAGAAAACATCGTTCAAAAACATATGAACCTAAGATAACCCCTTCGAATAGAACCATTGAAGAAAAACATATTCTTGAGTGGGTGATTTTCAGTTGATAAATGAAGGTAATGTCTACATGAACAATTGACAATAAAACCCTTGCCCTTAATATAAATGTTGCGGAGGCTTCACTCTATTTCTAGCAATGGAACAATATATTTTTTTTATCAAGTTAATGTGGGAAAAGTGGTAATTAGGATCACATACACCTTTGAACGTGAAGGTAGACATTTGTGATGCCCGTACCCCTAGTTACTCAGTGTGTGTGACCATCATACCATTATGCAGAGATAATGAAAGAACCTGTTTGACGCGAAGACAGACATTTGTGATGCCCATGTCCCCAGTTACTCAGTGATGTTCATCATTGCTCTGCCTTTTTCCCATTACATATAAACTTTATTTGATCTTTTTAGTTTAGAAATAGGTAGCTTTTCTCCTTTTTTTAATTTAAAAATCAAGGTCAAAGGTTATGTAAAGTCAAAGGCCACGTAAAATCATTAAGTTCAACAACCTTCTTACTTATCAATCCACTTTAGAAACATGATCATCCACAAGGGAGTTATTCAAGTGAGTTAGGTTAAAATCATTAGATTTGTTCAATGTTTCCTAGATGATATAACCTAGACTCAAGCACAAAATATTATGTCAAAATCATTGGAATTAAGGACATGTCTTTGATACTTTGTGATTATGAAAGATTGTAATGAATATTTATACCCAATTCTCCCCTTCCATTAATAATAGAAACATACTCATGAAGAGTGGAGGAGAAAAGATGAAGAATTGACAGAAGATGTGTATCTGTCGACAGGTACTGAATTCCAGAAGAATGGAGGTTCTGGGAGAGGTCATCTGTCGACAGGTAGAGTGGGGCTGTCGACAGGGACTTGAACAACTCAGTTTAAAGGCTTGGGATTGAGAGAAATTTGACTTGATTAAAGGAGGGATTAGGACACATTGAGTATGAAGGGTTACCCATAAGAATTTCACTCACTTAGCCTAAACTTACTCCCCCATAGTGTGTGCATGTGATGACTCACATTCAAGAAAATCAATCAAGGATAGAGACATTCATATCAAGCATTTGCACATAAGAGAACAACTATAAGCATGTGAGCACCAAGAGTTCATTCTTTCAAGGAGATGCATGTGTCAAAATTAAAAGAAACCAAACACCTTATTATGAAGTTAATGACCTTTATGTATATGTAGACTATGGATACTTGGCGGAGTATGTTTACTCAAGCATAATGACAGTTTCCAAACAAGCCTAACTTGTTCTTCCACGTCTTACCATTTGATATACCACATAGTCACTACACACAAAGATCATTTACTCCATAAGTGGGCATTGGTTTCATTGAATTTTGCACAAGCCCAATTCTCTTCTCAATGATGTGAATCTATCTTCAGACAGAGGTTTGGTGAAGATATCTGCCAATTGTTTTTCAGTAGGTATGAAGCTAAGCTCCAAGGTTTTGTTGGCTACTTCATCTCTCAAAAAGTGATGCCTTATTTCAATGTGTTTGGTCCGGGAGTGTTGAATTGGGTTTTTGGAAAGATTGATAGCACTAGTATTGTCACATAAGATAGGTGTGCATCCAATTCCAATGTTGTAGTCACACAACTGACTTTTAATCTACAACACCTGAGCCGCACAACTCCCTGTAGCAACATATTCTGCCTCTGCAGTGGAGAGTGCAACTGAGTGTTACTTTTTGGATGCCCACGAAACCATGCAACCACCAAGAAATTGCCAATACCGACTAGTTCTTTTTATGTCAATTTTACACCCAGCATAGTCAGCATCAAAATATGAAATCAGTTCAAAGCTACTACCTGCTGGATACTATAAGCCCAAATCATACGTACCTAAGAGATATCTGAAAATCCTTTTAACTGCAACCAAATGGCTTTCCTTTGGACTAGATTGGTATCTAGCACAAAGGCAGACACTGAATTGTATATCCAGCCTACTTGCAGTAAGGTAAAGAAGTGAGCCAATCATACATCGGAATTGCTTTGCATCTACCGTTTTACCTTTCTCATTTTTTTCCAGTTTTATGCTTGTGCTCATTGGTGTGGAAGCTGGCTTGGCTTGTTTAAACTGAAATCATTTTAGTAGCTCCTTGACATACTTTTCCTGATTTATGAAGAAGCCATCTTCATGTTGTTTTACCTGCAAGCCAAGAAAAAATTGAAGCTCTCCCATTAAACTCATCTTAAATTCACTGTGCATGTGTTTTGAAAATTCTTTACATAGTGAAGGGTTAGTGGACCCAAATATAATGTCATCCACATAAACTTGAACAACAATTATGTGATTGTGAACACATTTAGTAAAGAGAGTTTGGTCCACTTTACCTCTGGAGTAGTTTTTACTCACCAAGAAGTTGCTTAACCTATCGTACCAAGCTCGGGGTGCCTGTTTCAAACCATAAAGAGCTTTGTGCAACTTATAAACATGATTAGGCTTTTCATTATCCTCAAATCCAGGTGGTTGAGAAACATAGACCTCTTCTTTTATGTAGCCATTCAAGAAAGTAGTTTTAACATCCATTTGAAAAAGTTTGAATTTATTTGAGCATGCAGATGCCAACAAAATTCTGACTGCCTCATGCCTAGCTACAGGTGCAAAGGATTCTTCAAAATCTATTCCAAATTCTTGATTATATCCTTTTGCTATCAATATCGCTTTGTTTCTCACCACTTTACCCTCTTCATTTAGCGTATTCCTAAATACCCATCTTGTTCCAATTACTGATATTTCAGGGGTCCTAGGAACTAAGCTCCAAACATTATTTCTTTCAAATTGCCCAAGTTCCTCATGCATGACATCTATCTAAGAATTTTCTTTTAGTGCCTCTTCAACATTTTTAGGTTCCACTTGAGAGACAAAAGCTAAATGATCTTGTTCAACAATGTGTCTTGCCTGTGATCTAGTTTGAACTTTATCATTTACATTTCCAATTACATTTTCAAGTGGGTGATCTTTTGAGTACCTGACATTTTTGATTGTTGAAGGACTTGGTTGGTCTTGATCTTGAGGATGTTTCTCTTGAGGAATTTGTTCTTGGGGAGGTTGATCTTGAGGGATTTGATCTTGTGGATTTTCTTATGGCTTGTCGACAGCTTCTTCTTGGTCTATCGACGGTAAGTTTCTCAGTATTTTTCCCTCATCATCACCATCATACCTGCGAAGAATTGCATTGTTAGTTTTTGCATGATACTCATCAAAGACAATATGTGGAGTCTCTTCCACTGTTTTGTATTTATAGTTATAGACCCTATAAGCTCGAGAATGTTCTGAGTATCTTAGAAAAATACCTGGATCGCTTTTGGCATCAAATTTATCTAAGTCAACTTTATCATTGTTATGTATAAATACTTTGGAGCCAAAAACCCTGAAATACCCAATACTGGGTTTCTTACCTTTTAAGAGTTCATAGGGGGTTTTCTTTATCACAGGTCTTACCATGGTTCTATTGAGAATGTAGCATAAGGTATTCACTGCTTCTGCCCAAAAGTTTCTTGTGAGTTGGCTTTCAACCAGAAGAGTGCGAGCCATTTCCACTAAGGTCCTATTCTTTCTCTCCACTACTCCATTTTGTTCTGGTGTCCTTGGTGAGGAAAACATGTGATCTATACCTTGATTCCTGCAGAATTCAGAGAATGTTATTATCAAATTCTCCCCCATGATCAGTGCGGATTGAGCATATTTTGTTTGTGCTCCCGTGCTCAATCTTATTAAATAACTCTTCAAAGACTTTAAGTGCTTCATTTTGTGAGCCAAGATTTAACCCAAGTGAACCTTGAAAAATCATCTACAATGACAAACCCAAAACGTTTACCATTGAGACTAAGTGTTCTAGTAGGTCCAAAAAGGTCCATGTGCAGCAGTTCATAAGGTTTTGAAGTGATTACCGGTGCTTTTGATTTGAAAGACTTTCTGGTTTGTTTTCCCTATGCACATGCATCACAAAAACTCACATTTTTATTGAAGGGAATTTCAGGAAGTCCATTTACCAGCTACATCCTCATGATCTTGTACAACACATTGTAGCTCGCATGGCCTAGCCTTCGATGCCACAAGATCAACTCATCCTGTTTATTAGCAACAAAACACAAATTTTTGTTTTCTGGTTCATCTAAATCAACTAGATAGATGTTATTGACTCTTTTTCCAGAAAACTTGACACTTCCAGAAATTTTATCATGATTTGGCATGCATTCGACTCAAAGATTACTTTGTGTCCTTTATCACACAGTTGACTAATACTAAGAAGGTTGTGATTAAGACCATCAACTAAGAGTACGTTGTCTATTGAGTTAGAGGCATACTTACCTACCTTACCTGTGCCAATTATTTGGCCCTTGTTGTTACCTCCAAAGACAACTTGTCCTCCGTCTTTTTCCACCAGCAAATAGAATTTTCTTTATCGCCCGTCATGTGCCTTGAGTAGCCACTATCCAAGTACCATTTGTTTTGATTTTGGGCTGCTAGGCATTCCTGCATAGATGGATCAGACAAGAGGTTTTGGTACCCAAATTACTTTGGGTCCAAACTTTTCATTCAAGCCAAAAAGTAAATGCTTTGAAATCCAAACTTGTTTGCATTTCAGTTTGTTTAATTTATTCCAGCATTGATTTTCTATATGGCCAAGCTTTTTATAGAAATTGCACGATGGAGATTTTCTCATGACATTTGTTTTGCTGTTTTGTTGAATATTTATTTGCATTTTACCCTTTTGTTGCCTGGATGGCTGTCCCTTAGTAGTGTACTTCCAGGCCTGTCGACAGCTCTCCTTGGGTCTGTCGACAGATTTCTTAGTTTGTTGAACAAGTGAAGTCTTTTGATTGTGTTGCTGTTGCTTACCCTTAGCTTGAGCATTCTTACATACAGTGGGAGGTTGTTTGCTTGTACTTGGACTGTAATCAACAAAAGAAGTGATCAATTTTGTTCCAAGTTTCTTTTGTTTTTCTGGTTGAAACCCAAGCCCATGCCTTGTTACATTTGCATTAATTCCCAAAACTGCATCAAGATTTTCTTTTCCTTTCACAAATCTTGAAAGATCATCAGATTTACCTTTTAATTCTTTTTGAGCCTGTTCCAACTTTTTCTGAATCTCTTGATTCTCAAGTTGGAGAGATTCAACTATTTTATTTAACCCTTGTTTTTCCTTTTCATTTTCTTGTAGTTTTTCTTTTATACAATTCGTTTCCTCATGATGACCTTCCTATTCAATTTTTAGCATCTCAATTTCTTTAGACATGATTGCAAGTTGTTCATCAGTGCTTGTGCTAGAAACAAGATTAGAAATTTTCTTTTTAGTGCTTTATTTTCAGACTTGATTTCACAGAATTCTGAAACAACAATGTGTATGCCTCTTCCCATTCATCTACAGAATAATTCTCAAAGGAAGAGTTTACCTCTGTGGAGTCCTCACTCCTTGCCATTAAAAACTGAATCTCTTCATCTCTAGAGCTTCCTTGATCATTGTCTTCTTCTTCTTCATCACTCCAAGTTGCCATCATTGCCTTGTCTTTCTTGAAGGTGAATTTGTCCTTTTTTAGCTTCTTCTTGAGCTCTGGGCATTCTCCTCTCATGTGCCCTGCTTTCTTACACTTATAGCACACAATCATGTCAGATTTTTTTGTTAGACTCAAATTTATTTGAAAAATCTTTCTTTGGAAAAGATTTGGAGTTACCTGAGCCTTTCTTTTTGAACCTTAAGAATTTTTTGAACTGTCTAGTGAGCATTGCCATTTCATCATTCTCACTATCACTAGACGTTCCATTTTCATCACTTTCCTGTTGGATCTCTTTCTTGGAGCTTGAGGAAATTTTGTTGAGGGCTTTTAGAGCAATTGATTTCCTGAGATTTTCTTCAGTTTCTTTTCTTCTTATATTTATTTCATAGGTCATCAAGTGGATATTAACTCATCTAATTTCATTGTTGAAAGATCTTTAGAGTCTTCAATGACAGTGGCCTTAGTATGCCAAGTGGATGGAAGAGACCGAAGTATCTTCCTCACTAAGTCACTTTCAGTATACTCTTTCTTAAGACCTTTCAATCCATTGATTATTAGCATGAATCTAGCAAACATATCTGAAATTGTTTCTTCATTTTTCATTCTAAACATTTCATATTCAGATATAAGCATGCTAGCCTTGGTTTCCCTTACCTCAGACGTACCTTCGTATATGAGCTCCAACTTATCCCACATCTCTTTTGCTGACCTACATGTCGAGACTCTTGAGAATTCCTTTGGATGGACGGTGCACTGCATTGTGTTCAATGCGCTCCAGTTGAGGGTTCCTTTGCGAATTTGTTCCTTTGTCCAAGTGTCCTCGTCAGCGGGCAGCTCATAAGGTCCTTTGCTGACGATTTTCCACAGCTCAAAATCTTGAGCTCTCAGAAAGACCTACATACGATTTTTCCAATAAGTATAATCAGTGCCATCAAAGAAGGGAGGCCTGGACACTGAGTTCCCTTCGGCCATAAACCCCCTGCTAATTTCCATGAGATCGAATTTCCCTGATCGTGAGATCAAAACTCTAAAGCAGTAAATCGGAGAAACCGAGATCTGATACCAATTGAAAGGTGGCGGAGTCACCTAAGATAGTAATCTAGAAGGGGGGTTGAATAGATTACTACCAGTTAGAAACACTATAACCTTCTTTTCGATCCAACACTGACTTATCGAAAACTTAAATAGATTTGTATAGAATTTGAACTATGATGTGTGTGCTGATTATGAGTAGAACAATACCAATCTATCTAGCGTGTGAGTAATCAACGTGCCTACCAAACATCTACCGTGAAACGTTCAAACCACAGGACACGAAGATTTATGGTGGTTCGGAGTACACAACTTATGTATCCTACGTCCACCGTCCACACACACACGTAGAACAACTGCTTATCAGCGAGTTCAAACTCTACAACACACACACTTAGGTTGTCTGACGCAAACAAGCAATCAGAACAACAACCCACACGTGAATCAAGCACAAGGGTCGCTTGAGTCACAACCACACACACAGAGATATGAAAATTAGAACAGAGAAGAGTTCTGAGTTGAGGATCAAATCCAATATGTAAACTCTTCTATGAGTTCGTCCAGAAGACTTCAAGCTTCACGTCATTGATGAACACGTGATGAAGACGAAGCTTTAACCAAGGATGAACAGGCTTCAACTCTGCTCGTGAGATGGATCTTCCATGAACTAGATGGAGGGTTGAAGCAGAAAATACCTCCATATGTTCTATATATATGGGTGTCCAAGTATGGAGAGATGTGCTAAAAGGAAACACCCTAATATAGAACATATCCATATCTCATATATGACTTTTCTCTTTGTCTGTCGACAGGCACTTCATAGCTGTCGACAGCTACTGTAGACTTTTGGTTTCTAGAACCATGGTGTTGCTGGAAGGCTTTATCTGTCGACAAGCAGATTGCTGGCTGTCGACAGGCGATTTGTATTTTTCGACAGGTACATGACATTTGTCGACAGTTACTGCTCCAAATGAGCTTCCAGTAGCTTGTGTGTTCTGGATTGTTCATCTGTCGACAGGAACTTTCCTGGTTGTCAACCGGTAATGACTTGAAGTGTATTTCTTGTTCTTTTTCACTTGGTTCTTGTTGCTTGACTTGTATGCATTCACACCTACATTGAGAAACATTATAAGTCAGATATAATGAATGCATAGTAGATCAATAAAAGCATTTTATCAACATTATGTTTCTTTCATGTCTTTGTCATTGTCATCATGTTTGAACCATGTACATAACATCAATTGTCATTTCTCATCATCAAAAACATTAAAGTACATGTCATAACCCAACATTTATTGTGTGGCCTAATTTATTGCAATGAGAACAAGAATGAATGTAATCTATTTTACAGGCCTTGTTGTCTTTGTGATGTTTGTTTAGAACATTAGAAACATTTTTCTTTTGAGAGCATTTGTTCAATACAGTGGCCTTTTTCTGAGACATCTTGGTTTCTTTCACAATTTTTGGCAATGGATATTTTTCAGAATACTTAATTTGTTTTTATTTTTTAGGAGGTTCGTATCCAAGACCTTGTTTATTGTTGCAAGATTTTGAGCCTTTTAAGCATAGAGCTAGAGATGTTTTACATTTTGTTAATTTTCTAACTGATTCTTTTAAATAAAGATTTTATTCAGTTAGAGTTTTCAATTTTTCTTCTAACTCAAATTCTTCATTGTTCTTGCTCTTTAAATCAGAGTTACTGTTTTCTAAGAAAGTAAGGTTAATTTTTATATTCTTTAATTCTTTTAGAACACCTTTATATTTTTCATAAAGTTTATTAAAGACATCTTCTAAGTCTTCAGACTCTGACCCTGAATCAGTGCAAGAATTAAAAGATGGGTCAAAATGTACCTCATCTAGTCCTGCCATGAGGGCTAGACTTACCTGCTCTTTTTCTGAATCTTAGCTTGATGAATCTAAAGTGGAGACTTCTTCATTATCCCAAGCAACTGCCATGGCTTTCCTTTTGCATTTCTTGTGAATTTCATCACTTATTTGCTTCTTTTTGGGTTTATCTTGTTGACAAGTTTTCTTGAGCCTTAGACAATCTGGCCTTAGATGTCCAGACTTCCTACATTAATAACATACTGGTTCCCTTTCCCTTTTGTCTTTCTCTAGATTCTTCTTGATTCATTCTTATTCTTCTTAAGGATCTTCTGAACCTTTGACAAGACATCATCAACATCACTATCTTCAGAACCTTCATTTTCTGAACTAGAAGAAGAAGAAGAGGAAGGAGCAGCTATGACTTTAAAGCATGAGTGACATTTTACTTTAATGTGCTTATAGATAGCCGCTCCATGTTGATTTCATATGCCATCAAAGATCCGATAAGCTTTTCTAATGACATAGTTGTTAGGTCATTAGCTTCTTCGATGGCTGTCACTTTGGGTGTCCACTGGTTTGGTAGGGATCTGAGAATTTTTCTTACCATATCACTAGTGTTGTATACCTTTCCAAGTTCTACAAGACCATTAGTTATATCAGTAAATCTGCTATATATTTGGGTAATGGTCTCACCTGTCATCATTTGGAACTTCTCATATTGAGTGACTTGGATGTCAATCCTAGTTTCCTTCACTTTGTCTGTTTCTTCATATGTGAGCTTCAGCTTGTCCCACATTTCTTTTACAGATTTGCATGTTGAGATCTTGTTGAATTCGATTCTTGTCAAAGCACAACATATGAAGTTCTTAGCTTTGCTATTCTGAGAAAGCATCTTTTTGTCATTATCTGTCCACTCTTCTCCTGGGTTGAGAACTATCAAATCTCCTTCTTCAATGATAATCCCTAGCTGATAGTCATAACACTGAAGGAAAAACTCCATCCTTATTTTCCAATGGTTCTAATCTTCTCCATCAAACAAAGGTGGTCTGTTGACAGATTGGCCTTCAACAAATGCTTGAGCTGCCATTGATCTTTGCTCTTTAGATCGTGAGATCTACTTGTTTGAAGAGACTTGACTTTGATACCACTTGTTGGTATCAGAAGATTGGAAGAGCTTGGCTCTGATACCACTTGTTGGCCCTCTTGATATGGCAGCAAGGATAGCCTAGAGGGGGGGGGGGGGTTGAATAGGTTATCTAAAAATACCAATAAAAATCACTACTTGAAAACTTTGGTTAGTGAATGTCGTTGTGTGCAGTAGAGAGTAGTAGTGCGGAAGCAATTTCAACAAACAATCACACAAATGAACACAGAAAATTTATCCTGGTTCGGTACTTCTCAAATGGAAGACCTACATATAGTCACCAAGCAAATCTTGGGATTTCACTAACCAGAGTACAATCCCCCCAAGAAGATACAAACCCCCAGCTCCCCGCTGGTCCTCTTGCTTTCCGAATAAGAAGGAAACTCACTTCTATTACAGGTCAAGAAGCCACCCTCTTGAAACAAACCTCAGTGCTATTCTACTAGACTTAAGCCCCCAACTGGGTTCTGGTGACACCAACCTCAGATAGGTTCTTCCCTCAACCCAAGGGAAACATTGTGTACAGTCCCACAGCCGGACAGAATCCACCAGCACCCCGCTGGCCATCTCTTCACATAGGAATAAAAACACTGTATACAGTCCTACAGCTTGAAGACTTCAGATGGTTGCTTGCACACACACTTTGTAACACCCCAAAAATTTAGTGATTTAAAAATTTTAGAAATAAAGGGAAATAAATAAATTCCACATTATCGGAATGATAAAACTTACGTACCATTATCATAAGAGAGAAAACACATCAGAAAATTTTGTAAAAATTATAAATCAACCCCAAATATTATCCTTAAGTGTTCCACAAAGAAATTCATGCAATGGAAAATCCAATTGGCATAATATACGTCACACGTGGCAAATTACCCAAATTAGGAAACCAAGTCAGAAAATTGTTAATGCGAAAAATGTCACAACTATAAATAAAATAAATATGTTGGAAAGACCTCTAACATCTTGTATTAGAGACCCGTGAATGAAATTGGGCCAATGGATTACTTTTGGCCCAAGAATAAAAAATTGGAACAAGAAATTACCCCCAAATTCGTACATGTAAATAGGTGGTGATTAGGGAGGGCAAATTAGGATTAAAATTAGTGGTAATGGCCATGAATGGCAAGCCAAATCATGGCCAACCCTGTATGACACTTTCCCATAGTGTAGCTACCTCCTTTAGGTGAGAGAATCCCAAATTTTGGAAGGTAGAAAGCAGAATTCACTGCCCCCTTTCGTAGTCTCATTAGGACATGTAAATACACCCTAAATCTATAAGAACTTGTCACTAAACTCTTAGGGAAGGTTTGGAAATGATTTGGGGTCGTTTGGAGGCGGGCTAGGGCTTCAGAGGAGGAGGAGAAAGGCTGGGAACCGGAGCTTCATCCTCTGCTGCATCCAGAACGACGACATCTCTTAGATCTTCATAAAGGTAGGTGTTCTCAGGCCAAGATTAAATGAAACATGTACCATCTTGTAGAGCATCGCGTCTAGGTTCATACGCACTTGATTTGCCAAATTTTCATGGAGTATACGTCGAGTTCAAGTCGTTTTCCATAAGTTGCGCATAGTTAGGGTTTTTTACGTTCTTCTTATTATGCACATGATTCGAGACTGAATTAGGTCAAACCCTCAACATAAAAGTTCTTCTACTAGTTGTCCTGATCATCTTTCATGTTAAATATTTTGTCTAAATATCATTAGATAGAGAGATAAAAGCATGGTAAGAGGAGCAGCTGGTTTTCCTGCGTTTTCGGGTTAAGCTAGGAATCACGTCCGGTCCAGGCGACGCGATTCCAGCGCTTGGTATCACATCGGCCTGGTCCGACGCGATTCAGGAAGAGGCGTCCATCAGGCACAATGCGATTCTCGCACTGACCGGTCAACAGCTGCGTGAGACTTCACGCAGCGTGGGAGTCTGTGCCCGGTCTGAACCGCGGCGGAATCCCCAGACGCGTTTCATGTCGTTTTCCTGCCCAATGTATTATTTAATGAATTTCCTTTAACGCATCACTATACCCTGACGCGATTCAGTCTGAAAGGCAGCCTTCAAGGCCGACGCGATTCAGTTTTCTGCATAGTTTTATCTGTTTTCCTGTACCTGTGTTTTGAAAAACGTCCACTATGTTGGAAGCCATTCATAGGCCGACCCGAGACTGTTCTTTTCTGCTAATTCAGTCAGTATGTTTGGTTTTGGTCTATCAGCATGTGCATGATGTTATATAGTATGCATGGACCTAAAAGCAATCAACCCATTGAAAAACGGTAATGATATGAATATGATTCTAATGTGTAATTGTGATTGGCCTCATGTTCATTTGATTAATTATCTTGTGATCTTACTTATTGCCAATTTGATATGATAAGAATATGTTATGAATGTGGGGATGAATACATGTTAGTGTGGACTTGTTAGTTAAGTTTCCATCTTGATTTGTATATGAGTTTCCTTAAGCTATATGCTTTCCGATGTTTCAATTATTTGTTCATATTGCATACATGTTAGGAAAGATCCGTGACACGCCACTTACACCTTTACACGAATAGGCACACCCTTCTTAAGGAATTGAGAGCTCTCTGTCGGTCATTTTGAATCGACAAGACTAGCGATGTTTTCCTTAGGACCTCCGTAAGTCTCCGTTCTCTATGGATTCCCACATAGAGACCGAGCTGGTTGTACCATGAAGTACCCTGGAGATAGAGAAAACATGTTCCGCGTACGATCTGTCATTAGTCATCCTCATGTCAAGACATTAACGAATTATGAAACATAAGATACGTCGTTATACTGCCCATTTGTTCTCTTGAGCTATTGTCACACCTTGACTCTATGATGATCATGTTCTTATTACATTGAGCTTATTATTGAAATTACGTGGCCATAATATGAATACGTTTGTTCGACACAATGTAGGACTTCGGTCCATTTGACCAATGCCTATGCAATAGGGGCCCTGTCTGGTCCTAGGGAAGAGCGCCCCAACGTACTTATTAACCGCGGGAGTATGGACTTGTGGTGCTTGGCATGGCACTGATACGATATGCAAGATTTGTGGGAATGTGCCTTCGTTTGATATGACATGATAAGTTTGATTTGATAAGATATGATAAGATTTGATATGATACGTCTGTTCATGTGAATACATGATATTTGTATGGCCCATCTCTTTTGATATGATTCTACTCTTGAAATATCTGTCCATTGTATATGCAACTCGATATTTGATTTGATATGACATCCGTTCTGTTCCTCTATTTACTTGTTAGAAAAGCATGCATTAGCATTATCATGTTCATGTGCATATCTGCCTATTTAAAATGTTAATCATATATACTAGTGCCCGCACAATATTGAGATGTAAATCCTACTGAGCTAGTTCGGTCACCCTATCATCCTGTCCTTTTCAGGTAGTGATGAGGAGCCAGTGGAGTCCGATGGGGTAGGGCAAGAGTGATGAGCACCCGACATGGAGGAGATGAAAGTAGTAGGAATAGATATTTGAGTAGTCTATGTATTAGTGAAACATTTTCATTTGAATAAGGGACCCTTTAGTTAGTTCTTCTTATGCAAGGTTGTAACTAGTTGAATGAAATGGAATAAAGTATACTTTTGGTGACCATATTATAGTCTCAAATGTGTTCTTATGTTCAATTGTGACTCTGCGCTATTCAACTGTGATACGTCTATTTGTATCGTTCACACACCTCGGTATTTATTCTGCTGCTAAATATCAAGGTGTGACACACTTCTTCTTAAGCTCTAGCTCTTTCTCTTTTCTTTGAGTGTGTATGGCGTTGAGGTTTCTCACTAGATGTACACTATTTCAGAAGGATTTTCAAGAAGGCTCTATTATCTTGTTATTCATAGCCTTCATCCTTATATGGAGGAAGAAGAGATTCGTTGACAGATGGCCGGTGGAGTTTCTGGATCCGTTGAGACTTTTCCTAGCCCTTCTTCTTCTTTTTCTTCTACTATCATTGTGCCTAACAGATGCTTGCTTGAGTCTTAACAGATTCCTCATGTTAAAACTAGACTTCTGCAGACATTTAATGCATGGAAGAGAATGCTAGACTTCAAAAATATTGCATCAGATAGCCCATACCTTCTTATGTGCTGAGATCCATGATTTTTGCTGACAAGTAGATATGTTAAGTAAGGCCTTTGCTTTTTAGCATAATGAAGGAGTCCTTTTAGTCCTTATTTTCTACTGACTCCTTTTCTTACCTATCCTAATAAGATAGAAGGTACACAATAGAAATATCTTAAGTCAAACAGAGAAATAATAAGTTAAACATATGAAATACATTTGAACTTTCATTTGGGGTGCCATAGACATTTTGAAATATTAGAAAGCTAATCGATGTGAGTCATAACAACAATCAATATGAAATTATGTTTATAACACCAATCGTTATGATATAACAACAATCAATATGAAATATAATATTTGTTAAGCAATCGATATGAAATAAAAGGCAATAGATGTGTAACTTAAAGACAATCGATGTGCATAATAACAATGGATGTTTAAATTTAAAAGACAATCGATGCAAATCAGAAGGAGTAGATGTCTATCAATATGAAACTGAGCAACAATCAATTGGTCAAGAATATAACGTAAACGGTCGAAGTGAAGCTTCAAATGGCTAAAATATAACATAATCGGTCGAAGTGAAGCTTTAGATATGACGAAGTGTAACTTCGGATATGATGAAGTGAGGCTTCGTATAAAACAGATTATAACGCCGTCGGTCGAAGTGAAACTCGGATATGACGAAGTGAACTTCGGATATGGTGAAGTGTAACTTCGGATGAACAAAAAATAACGTTGTCGGTCGAAGCTAAAACATGCAGTCGGTCGAAGTGAACTTCGTATATAGCTTCAGATATGACGAAGTTGAACTTTGACTGATCATGATCAAAAACATGCATGACGAAGTGTAGCTTCGTATTTGACGAAGTGAACTTCAGATATGACGAAGCTTGCTTCGTATATCACGAAGTAAGCTCCGACTGAACATGATCAAAACATGCATGACAAAGTTGAAACTCAGTGTAATTCTATAATGATAATACAAGAATATATTTTATTCATGGAAGAAACATGGTATAAAAAATATTAATGATATTAAACATGGGCTTTGTTACCACCAAAATAAAGGGTAAAATATAGGAGTAGTTCAACAGACCCTTCTTCTAAGGTAACAAATAATCCTACATTCAATTAGTGGAGTGAGATCTCAAATCCTCTCATCCTCTTATTTGTGCTCTTGTCCTTCCTGATATAACATCGGAGGGTTTTTTCCTAGGATGAGGTTTTTCCTGAGATCCCCATCTTAGGATGTAGCAACTTGGAATTTTGTAAAATCTTTATAAATAGGAAAGTTAATATCACATGTGCAATACTTCATTAGAATTAAACGAAACTCTATACGTATGAACCAAATAATATGTTATAATGATGAATAAAGAAATCGTAGTAAATTGAACATGTTAGGCCTAAAATAGTAGTAAGAGCCGGAAAACCCGATCAAGTCAAAAATTCATTATCCCCGTACATATCCCCAAAGACCATCAAATCAAGCATGATAATTGGACTCATAAGAGTGTATTAGGCCTTGTGTGTGTGTCACACCCTGCCAATTTAGCAGCAGAATAAATCAGGGAGATGTCAGCAAAGTGCATAGTAGTATAAATTGCACAACAGTTGAGTGATTCAGAGCATCTAATGAACAATAATTGAAATAAACTCTTCATTTCATTGATAATTCATAAAGACTATTAAAACCACTAATTCATAACCAACACATAGGGCTCAATGATATCATTACATTGGAAAAGAAATCTAAGCAATATCTAACTAGACTTTATTATACTAGGGTAACTCCATCGATATGACACCTGGTCGCTCATCACTCTGGTCTTGCCCCATTGGTATGTGTGATGTCATCTTCCGACTTATTTGAGACACAATAGCAAATAATGTTGGGTGAGCGATAACGCTCAGTAGGACTTAAATCTCATAGTCAAGCATGCTTTACATGATTAATGTATTAAAGAGCAGAGTAACTAATGATAGAGAGAGTCATGTAAAGTCGAGAAAGTAATAGCACAAGTAACATGGTTCACATAGCACATGAATCAAGTATAGCACAATGAATATGATTAAAGTCAAGTCACGATAGAAGGCGATAGCAAAACGATAACAAGTAAATGTCATTATCAAGTAATAGCATGTAACATGTATAGCAAGGAGAGAGAGAGTAGCTGGCCATATAGAGAGTAAATTGCACTTTGATTGATTTTCATCAATTGAAATAGTATTGCACTTTGGTTATCCGTAGATAGCCGAGAGAGAACATAGCACTTTGTTTGTCAATAGACAATGAGAGAATATAGCACTTTCGTTTAATTGTCTTAGATTAATCTTGATAGTATGACACTTGGATGTAATGTCTACACCCGAGGGCAAATCACACTTTTCGGGTGCACCTCCTAGGACCAGATCGGGCCCTTTATAATATTGCCTGGCATTGGTTATGTTTTTTAGCTTAGACAATCAATAGATGGCCAAATAGAGTGCAAAGAATAGATGAGAGTAATTGAAGAAATAGATGAGAGTATAGAGAGAACGTGAATAGATGAGTGAATAGGGTATAGACGAGAACTACGGTCATTGCACATGAAACACGTTAAAACAGGAGATAGTAATAGTTGCACAACATGCATGAGTGGTGCTGGCAATCTGGTAGAATTCACTAACTTTCCACTAGCCATTCTACGAACATAGTCTAGAGGTCCCACATAATATCAAGGTAAGAGAGAACAATCTAAGGCCGAATGGATCATATTGATCCCTAAGGGTATTATAGGTGTTGAGGGTACAACCAGCTCATTGACTATGAGGGAATCCATGGACAGAGGAGACTTACGGAGGCCTTGAACAAGGATTCACTAGTCCGATAGAAGGAATATCCGAAGAGAGTTTGTGTAAGTCAAGAGAAAGTGTATATAGAAACAAGTTGCTCGACGTTCTAGAGGAATTCTAGAACAGTTGAATGTCGGTAACGGTGTTCCAAAATAACAAGAGAAATCAAAGACAAGTCTTTTATTTAAATAGGGTCAAGATGTACATTAATGAAGTAAATTATCAGATGTATTATGGAGTATCTTAATACGATGGCAAGTCAATATGGATGGTTTCAAGTGTGTGCATGTGTTAGAGAAATCATAGATATAAAAAGGTCAAGTGTATGACTTTTATTAACATTAATACATTATCATAATTTGATGAACTATTTACTGTGTTTTCTGTATTAAAAGGATGTATAGACACTGTAATAAGACAAGAACATGAAAAATATAGGGTTTATGTATAGAACTCAAGAAGGCGACATACCCTTTAAAGGAACGCGACGGGGTTAGTTCAGGTCACGACAGAGTCTTTAAAGGAACACGACAGGGTCCCAGGGACAGACAGAACGCGACGCAGGGACCTATCGTGTTAAGAACACGACTGGTTGCCATTCATGACCCCCTTGAGATCGCGACCTATCGGGCCATCGCATTCTCAGGGTTTCTGCCCGAGCCCGAAAGGGAAATAACACTTCCTTAGATTGCAGTCCATGCTTCCAAGGGTTTGACACTGGGGTATTTAAAAATAGAAAACTCAACATACACTTGATGAAAAATCATGAAACCAATTTTAAACAAAACTAGACTTGCACGTTATAAACAGTAAAGAGTAATTAGAGTCTTATCATGGTATCAACATGCTATAAACAAGTTCTTTCACAATGAACTCAGAACATGACACAGTGATGAAAAGAGAATTAATTCAAAAAGGGTACATGATAGAAATTGGTAAAAATTATGTGTCAATAGTTTCCTTACATCTTGTAGCATGTACAGTAAAAGTCTTATGGCACGAGATCAAGTGTTGAGAGAGATTTAAGATGAACATGATGGGTTGGGTACATGTTCTTAACAGAACTCCAAACATGAAATTGACATGATAGGGGTGATAGAAATTGGGAAAAGAGAGGACTTTTGTTTCTGACATCAAGAACAATCTACAGATGAATTTAATTTAATTTAGCTTGTGAGATTGCCTACCTTTGGACGATGTAAACTCCTAGGGTTAAGAACGAGAAGAACAGGCCTTGTAATTCTTCTAGCAGCCTTCTCCCCACGATTCCCTCCTCCTTTGGCCTCTTCTCCACGTCCAAGAAGTCTCAGTAGAGCAATAGGGTCGGCCATGAAGGGTTTGGGGGTGTATTTATGCATCTAGCATGCTTATTTCCTAATACAACTCTAACTTCCCTTTAACTATGAATTTCCATGTTAATCCAACCTTCCTAGATTTAACACTCGTAATTGGGTTAGGATGAGACTCTAAATTCATGGCTAGCTAGTTAGGGTAGGGTTAGGAGTCCATTTTAGATTTATATGAGTTATAATAGTGATTTACTTGCCCCTTTTTAATTAGGAAATAATAGAGTTATGAATTTTATAGTATTTTCTTTTTCTATTTTTTAAAACTCCTATTTTGGCCCAGTAACTTTTATATGAATTATTTATTAAAGCCCATTACTTATTTTTGCTTAATGGGTTTTAATTTATGAGGATTTTCTTTTAGAAATTAATCGGTATTGTTCATTCAATAGTATTCTTGTTATTCCATTATTTTAAATTTGTATTTCCAATCCAATATATTTATTTTTATTACATATATTTTTATTTTTTTGTTTTTAAATTTCTGGGGTATTACATCCTCCCCCTCTTAAAAAGAATTTGGTCCATCAAATTCCATGACTCCTTCGATTAAATATGAATCGACATTCTATGCTAAAAGGTATTGATCAGGATGAGTTTAGAGTTACCTTCCATGGTTCCCACATCATCATTTGGAATGAGTTGTGCCCAAGCTTCTTGATGTTTTGATTCTCCATGACGTTCGTCCTCCATCCGTGGGCATTTTCCAATCATATGGTTTGGGCTGCCACATTGAAAGTATTTTCCTAGACTTTTCCAGCAATCTTTCGGCATGTGGCTTGCCTTATTGTAGTGATCTTCGTGACCATGGGCTAATCGCCTGCCATTCTTCTTATTCCTTATTTTACGTTTACCTCCTTCTGGAAGCTTCATAGGGTTGAGATCTTTTATGCTAGTGGGTGTTTTCTTTAAGAGAGGGAAATCTCGCATATGATGTCCCAAATCGCCACAATGTAGGCATGCACTAGTGTAATGACCCTCCTTATACCAGTACGGTTACACAACCCACGTCGGTATAATGAGCATCGCTACAGTGGGACATTGACCCAATCATATACACTAAGTTGAGATGTACACAAATATAAAAACATAATAGCGGAATTAAAAGAAACAACATTATCTGTATTCCATCATCCACATTAATATCCACAGTCCATATAGTACACGAAAGAAGCTAAAGTTCACATAATTGAAATTCTAGTCGAAGGTAAACATCAATGTCATTAGCTCTCTCTCTCTCTAGATTTCTAGAGAGAGAGACTCTGGGGTTTGGTGCTGCCGTGTGGGAGTTCCTGGGCTCCCCCCCCGCCGTTGGCGGTGGGTGGCCCTAGCCTGCCGGAGCTCCTCTCCGATGGCCTCTCCTGCTGTTGCGGCCGGTGTGATGGCCATCCGATCGGTGGGCGCTCATGGAGACCCTACTCTTCCACCACAAGGGAAGGGGACGGACTCCAACAGAGTGCTTCCTGTGGTCATCGCGAGTGATCCTGCTAGGCGTGGATCCTCACAAGGTGACTCTTCCTGATCTCGTGGCCCTTCCCAAAGTCGCTCAAGAGGTAAGTCGCACTCCAAAGCTCCGCCTCCCTCTGTCTCTACTTCTAAACTAGCCTGGACCGAGCTGTTTGCGAGACCTTCCACGGTCTCTTCTTCTGGACTTCGACTATCTTATATACCTCCATCTGTGCTTGGCGAACGCCCGGTTGCTTGCTTCCAAGATGATGACTCCCAAGAGTTGATGCATGCTTGGCGATTCACTGTTGTGGGTTACATAGTTGGTTTAACACCGGTCTATTCTCCTCTAAAGTCCTTTATAGATAAGCAATGGAAACCAAAAGGGGGTTACGATCTTCACTTGCGATCTGGAGGGTTCTTTGTGTGCAGTTTCACCCTTGAGGAAGACATGCAGTCAGTGCTTGAAGGTTTTTGGCATATAAGAGGTCATCCATTCATTGTGCAGAAATGGAATCGGGATTCTAAAATGGAGAAGGCGATGTTATCGTCCATCCCATTGTGGATAACCTTCCCCAACCTCCCTCTCTATCTTTGGTCTCATACATCACTGAGCAAACTGGCCAGCGTCTTGGGTAATCCCCTTTTCATGGACAAACTAACAGCCTCAAGGAAACGGCTCTCCTTTGCTCGGGTGTGTGTCCTAATAACCTTGAGTTTTCTTTTCCTAACTCTATCATTGTTTTGCATGAGTCCGGTTCCACTGATGAAGTGGCTGTGGAGTACGAATGGTGTCCTAGGCCTTGCTCCGTATGTTCCTCGTTTGGTCATCAAGATGGTACTTGTACTTTGAAGAAGATTCCTCAAGAACAACCTAAGAGCTCAGGTATGCAATGGAAGCCGAAGCAGGTTGAAGCTCCAGATAACTCGCATGCTAGCCGAGTCGACTCAGTAAACCCTAATCCTCCCAAAGAGAAGATACCTGGAGATTCAAACGCAAATACTTCCATTTGTTTACCTTCTATTCTGGGAGCTAAAGATATGGATATTACTTCTAGCAAGATACCCCCCATAATTAGCGTAAAACCGATTTTGTCCACGGTGGCTAATGATACATCCGAAGCCTCGAGCTCAAAGCAAATTATAGACAGTATTCACCATTGCATGCAGGTTCCTGTCCTGGACTCGGGTCCCTTGCTTCAAACTGGTGGTAGCTCTAATCCTGTTATTAACTCTGGTACGACCCTTGCAAAACAAGCTCAAGATCTCCCATGCAATCTTTCAGAATCTGTGAGTATAAATCCGACGTGCTCCACGGTGACTCACGAGGGGAATGCAGTACACTTACCAGGTTTATATCAAAGGAATATTCACTTACCTGATAATACTATGGCTATGGATCAAGCTGGTGGTAGTTCTACGTGCATAAATCCAGCATCCTCAATTCAAGATCTCCCATGCAATCTTCCAGAATCTGTGAGTATAAAACCGACATCCACGGTGACTCACAAGGAACATGCAGTTCACTTACCAGGTTTACATCAAAGGAATATATCCGTTCCATATAATACTATGGCTATGGATTCTCTTGCCAAAGTTATGCCACAGGATTCTCTCACTGATCTGCCTACGGAATCAATATATCCTTCTTTTGAAGCTCTGCCACAAGACATGCAGCGTGGGCCTACGGTGACTGCTATTGTGAGCAGTGTAAACCCGGAACCTTCACGTCCAAATCACAGCAGTATCTACAATTCTAATTATAATGGCAAGGTGGGGTTCTCTTCGGTGGTAAGTGAGCCTAGTACTCTAATTCCGGTTATTCATGGAGATCGTCTTGGAGCGAATAAGGCTAAAAACATATCTTCAGGTATTCCTAACTCAGATTCTCCTCTAAGCCTGGAAAGTCACTTTGATACGTCCAAATTGAAAGATGTGGACCGTGTTAATAAGGTTGGACGCACAAAGGTCCGATCTAAGCTTACTTCCACCAAATAATCTCAATGAAAGTTATCTCTTGGAATGTTCAGGGTCTTAATAAAAGGGAGAATAGATTGAGTTTCAAAAGCTTAATTACCCAGTCAAATGCTGACATTGTCATCTTGCTTGAAACAAGAGTCCGACCTGATAATATGAATAGCCGCCGTCTCTCTATTGCCTCCCATTTGAATTTCTTACAGAATTATGATGATCATCAGGGTGGAAGAATCTGGGTGCTTTGGAATGGTAGTGTTATTCAAAAATTAGTGTTAAAACAACTTCACAACTTATTCATATGGACTGCACTGATATTTCTTCGGGGAAGAAGTTTCATCTCACTGCAGTTTATGGTTCTAACCTGCCTTATGAGAGGAAATCTCTTTGGCGTGACATTGTTGATCTCTCAGGAACTATCTCTCAGCCGTGGCTTCTTGTTGGGGACTATAATTGTGTTCGATATCCTGAAGAAAAAATGGGAGGTCGCTCCTTATATCCTAACATTCTTCGGGATTTCAACACTTGTATTGATCTGTCTGGCTTGCTTGATCTTAAAAGTGTAGGGAATACTTTATCTTGGTGCAATCAGTCTGATGGTGCAAGAAGAATTCTTTGTAGACTTGATAGAGCACTAATTAATCAATGCTGGCTTGATACTTTTCCTGATAGCTACGTTGCTTATGGAGATCGTCTGCTCTCTGATCACTCACACCTCACTATCTTCAGTGAAGAGAATGTTGCTAGTGGCCCTAAGCCTTTCAAATTTTTCTCCATGTGGGCGCAGCATGAATCATTCCTTCCTACTGTTGAAAAAGCTTGGAATGTTAAGGTTAAAGGTACTTCGTTCTTTGTTCTTTGTCAAAAACTTCGGGCAGTCAAGAATGCTTTAAAGGCATGGAACCGAACTAAATTTGGTATTATCTTCAATAAAGTTGTTGTTGCTCGGGAGGTTCTTCATAAAGCTCAAGATGATTTAGCTGCTAACCCGATGCATAAAGAACTTATTCATACTGAGAAGCAAGCTCGTGATGATTATCTAGCATGTTTGAAAATGGAAAACTCCTTTGTTCATCAGCGGGCTAAGCAGCATTGGCTAACCCAATCTGATGACAATACCAAATTTTTCTATGCAAGTATCAAAGGAAGGAGGATGGTGAACACAATTAGAAGATGTAAATTATCTGATGGAAGTATTTCTCAAGATTTGCAGCAAGTGAAGGATCATGCTCTTGATTTTTATGGCTCTCTTCTGAATCAAATCCATGATTATGAAGTTCCCAACATCCACACTACTAGAGTGCTTTCTCATGAGGACCAAAACTCTATCCAGAGACCTTTCACTGATGAGGAGATCACTGATGTTGTCATGACTGCACCAAAGAATAAAAGCCCTGGACCTGATGGTTTTCCAGCGGAGTTCTATCAACTTTGTTGGAACATAGTGGGGAAGGATGTTCTGGCGGCTATACACTCCTTCTTCAATGATAGGAAATGGCTTAGGCAAGTTAATCACACCTTCATTTCTCTTATTCCTAAGTGTGATAGTGCTGACTCCTTTGACCAATTCCGGCCCATATCTTTATGCAATTTCCTGTATAAGATTGTCACTAAACTCATTGCAAATCGCATGCAAAGGTTCATGCCCAACCTTATCAGTAAGCATCAGTCTGCTTTCATTAAGGGAAGGAAGATTCAGGACAGCATTCTCTTGGCTAATGATATTGTTAGAGACTTACACTCTAAGCATCGTGGGAATTTACTTTGCATGAAGGTGGATCTTAAGAAGGCTTTCGATTCTGTTAATCGGTCCTTTATTCTTTATGTCATGAAGAGCATGGGGTTTCCTGCTAGTTTCTTGGAATGGATTGATATGCTCATCAATACCCCTACCTTCTCTGTTCTTTGTAATGGGAGTCCTGTTGGGTTCTTCAACTCTGGTAATGGGATTAGGCAAGGCGACCCGCTTTCTCCTTACATGTTCTGTATTGTCATGGAAGGTCTCTCTATTCTAATTGAGGATAAGGTGAATGATGGTCAACTTCATGTTCCTTCTTTTGGAGAGACGAGGATTTCTCACCTTATCTTTGCGGATGACCTTCTCTTGTTTATAAAACCTGATGCTTCATCTGCAACATGCATATCTGATATTCTCCACCAGTTCTACCGGGTTTCTGGATTGCAGCTTAATGTTGCCAAAAGTAGGGTGTTCATTGGTGCAAAGGTTCATCACAAGGGGCCGCTGCTAGATGCTCTTCATGTGCAAGAAGGATCTCTCCCTTCCACCTACTTGGGGTTACCTTTATTCTCTACCCGGTTAACTAGTGTGCATTGTGATCCAATTCTGCAGAAGATTAATAAACGCATTGCATCATGGAAGACCTGTTTGCTTTCCAAAGCTGGGCGGTTGGAGTTAATCAGATCTATCCTGAATTCTTATGCTCTCTATTGGGCAATATCCTTTATCCTCCCTAAAGGTCTGATTGGAGAGGTGGAGAGAATGATTAGAAACTTCTTCTGGCATGCTTCAGGAGAGTATAAACCGTTCCATCTTATCAAATGGGAGCACTTGTGCAGGCCTAAGGATGAAGGTGGTGTTGGTCTTCGTCGTCTTTCAGATTGGAATTCATCCACTGTTACCATTTAGCTCTGGAATATTCTTTCTTACCAAGACAATCTCTGGACTAACTGGGTTAGGGAGAAATACCTTAAGAAGACCTCTATCTGGTGTGTTAAGCTTCAGCCATATCACTCCCATGCTTGGAAAGGCATTCTTCAAGCAAGAAATTGGTTTAAGCTTCATGTTTCGTACAAAATTGGTTCTGGTAATCTTCTGAACCTTTGGAATGATCCTTGGATTCATGGTGACTCTATCTACTCCATTTGTGGTGATTATATCAGATTTTTGCTCGGTTTACCACACAATGCAACTGTAGCCTCCTTTATTCAGAATAATACCTGGAATCTTCCTACACCTACTTCCGTTGAGATGATGGATCTCTGGCCAAGAATTCTTCGTATCCCCTTATATTCTGGCTGTGATGACTCAATTGTGTGGAATCATGATAATGGGATTATTAGCATCAAGCACATTTATGAGAAAAAGCGAATCTTGTATCCCAAAGTCCCTTGGTTTAGGCTCGTCTGGGAAAGACCTACAAATCAGAAGTATTCTTTACATTCTTGGCAGGTCTTCATGGGTGGTATTCCTACTTTTGATGTGCTTCGGCGTAGGGGTCTTCATGGACCTAATATTTGTCTCCTTTGTAAACAGAATGAAGAATGCATCAACCACTTGTTCTTTCAATGCCCTTACAGCTCATGGATTTGGATGCAACTCTTGCATCATCTTGACATTCATAGAAGGCCGAGGAACACAATGATATCTGAAGGAGAAAGCTTAATTCAGAGTTTTCGCTATCCTGGTGCTGCAACTTGTGTCGCTTTTGTTAGCTTTCGTACTGCTCTTTGGTGGATTTGGAAGGAAAGATGCTCTAGAATTTTCAAGGATAATGTTCGTAGTAAGATGCAGCTGCTGCTCTCTATCTTATCTGACATTCGTTATATTACTGAAGGCCACACTAAAAATATTTGTCCTCTATCAAATCGGCAAGAATCCTTAGGAACTTCAATATTATAACTTCATCTTGATTCCTTTTGTAGCCTTCGAGCTTTGTCATGTTTTCTCAGTTTTAGTCCTCATGGCTATCGGTCTGTGATAGCATGAGCTTTGCAATGTAAATATTCTATTTCATTCAATACATATTTCGGTATTACTTACCAAAAAAAAAAAATTCTAGTCAATTACATTGTCCACAATCGAATTGCATAATATTCTTGACTACATACTTATGAAATGAAAATACAATAGCGTGATCTCCACAATAATCTCCTACTCTCGCTCCGAGTCACTCCTGGCTATCTCCTCGGAAGACTTGGAGACACCTGCACCTGTACGCCGAAACAAGAGTGAGTCTAAATAGACTCAGCAAGAAATCCATGCACATTATACATACACACATCATATGTACCATTTACTTTCTAATAGAAACAATCAACACATGTAGCATGGTTTGAACAATTCCAAAATTATGCATGAGATTTCTATAACATTAAAGGACATGATACATGCTTTATGTTTCCATTCACATTAAGTATAAAACCTATCACATACTCTCTACACATTTCCTTGACATGCTTAATCAACTTAACATTCATTCAATTCATGCTACACTATAATCATGTAACTTAAGCATGGAATTACATGTAATGAAAGCAATATTTCTAGCATGGATTCCATGTTCATTCTCATACATTTAACACAATTATAAACATGTTAGCTTGCTGTTTTGACATGGATTTAACACATTCATATATTATTTCACCAATTCACATGCTATCACATTAACTTTACACATTCATATATTCATTTACACTTTACACAATTTTATAATACACTTGCACATAATCACATTGTTCAAATTTTGATGCCGTGACACATAGTCCAAACCACCTCTTGAAGGACACACATTCACATTCACATACCCATCACCTAGGCAAAACAGTGATAGATCTTAGTTACTGCACAGAACCGGGAGAAGCACTCTCCACCCTAACCAGTGGAACATGTCCACCTCCAGGATTTCATCCTATTGCCCATAGGATTTCACACACATGAACCTTTCCGTAGGGACTTTACTACGGTATGATTCCACAGCCCTCTAAGGTAGCTGTGTCACTAATGGCACAGTTACATATTTCACATTATCTACACATCGTTTGTACACCTTTTAATACAATTGTATCAAATTCCACATATATGCATAAGCTTCAGTCTTCCTAGCATGATACTACTGTTTACACGAGTAAAATAACTCATATCATGGCCCTAAACATGTTGTTAACCACTAATTCACATAGCTTTAATTATAATATGCTCAATGTGACTATTATCCATGATACAATTAGCATTCACACTTACTGTCAACAAAATGCATCCAAATTTTTATCACAGTTTAAAAACAGTAAACACATTACATGTTCAATTTCTCAAAATTTCTGGATCTGTATACTAATTATAACAATTAAAACCATTTCAGGCCTATTAATCAATAAACTCCATTATGCATGGTACACAGTAGGATAGTTTGGCCTAGCAGTCTCAAAACTTGTCCACAGTTCTCATGAGTGTACAAAAATTTTATAAACATCGAATATGTAGTAAACCTAATTATTAAGAATTTTCTATGATCATATCACACCCACAGTTCGTTTATAGAAATTATAATAATTAGGACAGTAATCAGAAATTTTCCCTAGCCTCATGATACAACCTACTGCATGCACTGAACCATATATAAAATCTATAATATGTAATTACATCCAGAAGTTTGGAAAACAAATCACAAGGATCAAACATGCTTTCTACAGAAACCAGAAGAACTTGGCGGCACACAGTTGGCCGCCAACAGCTGTTAACAGCACCAAAGGCTGCCGCCAACTGTAGATCTTAACAGCACAACATGTTGCCGTTAAGTTCCTGTCTTCAGAGAGGCAGACAGAACTCATAAAAACAAGAGAGAAAGGAGGTTCCAGGACACGAGAAAAATCTACAAAAATACCTAGGACCTACTAGCCGTATGTATGAACAATGGTCAAGGATTACTTGCCTCTAGAAAAATCGTTAAAGGTATTGATTTGCTGATGAAGCTCTCCTCGGCCAATGCCAAGAAGCCCTCAATTCCTTCCCCGAACCAGTTCTATGTTGAAGCAGATGGTACACCGTCATCGGAGAAGCCTTCCTTGATGTTTAGACTCCCTCCAAGTCGTGGTAGAATGCCGGAAGAAGCCTCCAATCACCGGATCCAAGGGTCCAAAGTTCAGGGTTTGCACAAGGTTTTAGGGTTTTTGACAAAAAGTCAAAAGGGACTCAATCCGTCGATGGGGGTGTTTTTATAGGCTAGGGGTTTTGAGGTACGCACTTAGAAGGGTTTCTGACCATTGAACGACAGTTTCCTAAACAGAAGCCGAAGATTTTGCGGGCGTTTCGGATCATAAGCCGAAATAGATATGGAACCTAGACGTCAACATCACTGGCCGCCTATCTGGGATTGGCATCCATCGATGTGGACGCTGACTTCCCCTTAACGTCAGCTCATGTTGACGCCAAAAGGGTTTTCGGCCAGAACATAGAATTTCAGCAATTCTGCTTACACTAGGTATATACATGCAATGTACATAACTTAATTATTAAATAAAACATCATGTATGTGATATATATATATATATATATATATATACATATATACATGTACAATTATAAATACTTATACATATATACACACATGCACTCAATTATATACACAAGGTTACACAACACATGACAAAATCTAATTAAAATGGGCCAAAATTCGAGGGCCTTACACCCTCTCCCCCTTAAAGAAACTTCGTCCTCGATGTTAGACCAACACTACTAAAAAAATTGGGGATACTTCTTCTTCATAGCATCCTCAAGCTCCCAAGTAGCCTCCTCTCGCGAGAAGTTGCGCCATAATACTTTTACCGATGCAATGCTCTTGTTCCGGAGATGCTGTACCTTTCGGTCAAGAATAGCTACTGGTTGCTCAACATAAGATAGATCTGGCTGGATCTCCACTGGCTCGTGGCTAATAACATGAGATGGATCTCAGGCATACCTCTTGAGCATAGATACGTGGAAAACAGGATGAACACTAGCTAATGCCGGGGGTAAAGCTAGCTCATAAGCCACGTTGCCCAATCGTCTGAGAATTTCATACGGCCAATTAATCTAGGATTTAGCTTACTATACCTGTCAAATCTAACAACACCTCGAGTAGGCAAAATCTTTAGAAAGACATGCTCTCCCACCTCGAACTCTAAATCCTTTCTCCTGTTGTCGACATAACTCTTCTGCCTATCCTGTGCCGCAACAAGCCTCTTCCTAATAAGCTGGATCTTATCCGAAGTCTCCTGAACTAACACCGAACCGATCAGCTGCCTATCGCCAGTCTCCTCCCAACATAAAGGAGATCTACAAGGCCTTCCATACAACACCTCAAATGGAGCCATACCAATACTCGCATGAAAACTATTGTTATATGCGAACTCCACAAGAGGTAGATGACACTACCAATCATCCTTCCAATCTAGTACACACGCTCTCAACATATCCTCGAGCGTCAGGATAGTCTTCTCGGACTGTCCATGTATTTGGGGATGGAACGCCGAACTAAGCTTCAACTCCGAACCTAATGCATCCTGAAGACCCTTCCACAACCTTGAAGTGAACCTCGGATCTCGATCTGAAATGATCAACTTCGGCACACCATGCAATCTAATAATGCTACTAACATACAATCTAACTAAACTCTCAACCGACTGCTTCTTCTTCATAGGTAAGAAATGCGCAATCTTAGAGAATCTATCTACCACTACCCAAATCGAGTCATTGCCCCTCCTAGATCTGGGCAAACCCGTTACAAAATCCATAGTGATAGCTTCCCACTTCCATACTGGGATCTCCATCTTCTGCATAAGACCAGATGGTCGCTGTCGCTCGGCCTTCACTTGCTGGCATAACACCTAGAAACAAACTCTGCTACATCCTTCTTCATGCCAGACAACCAAAATGATCTCTTTAAATCCTGGTACATCTTAGTGTTACCCGGATGAATAGAGAATCTCGACCTATGCGCCTCTGCTAAAACATGCTCACGGACATCCACAATATCCGGATCACAGACTCGATGATGAAATCTAATCACTCCATCCTCATCACGAGCAATGCCTGCCTTTCCCACTAACTCCTGGAGTCTAGGGTCTGCCTTCTGCTGCTCGATCACCTCATCCAATACAGTGGATCGAATGGATAACTGAGCCACAAAAGCCTGACATAATGGCTCTAACTCAGTCATCGCACACGCCGCATCCTCCAACATCTTCCAATCCTGTTGAAGTAACGATTTCTTTTGGCTAAGAGCATCCACTACGACATTCGCCTTTCCAGGATGATACTGAAGGTCAAAGTCATAGTCTTTTAGGAACTCAATCCATCTTCTCTGCCTCAGGTTTAATTCCTTTTGGGAGAAAAGATATCTCAAGCTCTTGTGGTCAGTGAACACCTCAAATCTGACACCATAAAGATAGTGCCTCCAAATCTTTAGTGCATGAACTGATGACCAGTCTGTCCCCATGTAATTTTAATTAATTACATATATATATATTTTGATGATTAACAAAACCAAACAAAAGTTTATCAATTATATCTAATGAATATTTCATAAGTCTTAAGTACAGGAAAAATACCAAGGTCAAACAAGCCAATAAAGGTATGCATTACTTCTCTGAAGCCTTAATCTTTTCAACATGATATTTCTCTAAGTCCATATCGACTTCTATTGAATGCCATAACGATTTCTTTATAAGCATATTGATTTCAATAGAATTATCATAACGATTTCCTTTCTGGCTGAAAAGTCATGTTGTTTCAAACAAATCGATGTCACAACGACTCTATAAGTTACCGTAACGATTTCTTTAGAGCCCGTAACGACTTGCTCGTCACAACGACTCTATAAGTTATCGTAACGATTTCTTTAGAGCTCGTAACGACTTGCCTGTCGCAATGACTCTATAAGTTGTCGCAACGATTTCTTTAGAGCCCGTAACGACTTGCTCGTCACAACGACTCTATAAGTTACCGTAACGATTTCTTTAGAAACTTGTAACGACTTGCCTGTCATAACGACTCTATAAGTTATCGCAACGATTTCTTTAGAAAGCGCAACGACTTGCTTGTTGTAATTTCATAAGTTACCGTAACGACTTCTTTAGAACTCGCAACGACTTGCTTATTGTAACGACTTCATAAGTTACCATAACGATTTCTTTAGAGTTCATAACGACTTGATAAGTATTCATAACGATTTCTTTAGAATTCACAACGACTTTCTTTGTATAATGATTTGTTAAGTATTTCACATCGATTTCTTCAGAAACACAACAATTTGCTTTGTGTAATGATTCATTAAGTGTTCATGATATATCTTCTATCACATAACGATTTGCTATGACTCATAACGATTTCATAAGTCATATAGTCATCAATTTCATATCTTGATATCTTATTCATCTTAAAAGCGTTGACTAGTCAAAGTCCACGTAGACATCTCTCTGACACTTTTGCATTTATGAGATCTAACATATCTCTGCATGCATGCAGACCATATCGTGCCTACTCTGATTACGTCCTTTAGACTAAAGCTATTTTGCACTACAATTTTCATGTCTATTACTACTGACGTTGACTGACATCAGAGACAGCTTAGCTGTCTGCTATTTGAGATTGACATTTGTGCAGACCTCTGAACTAGCTTCATGGTACAACGTTAAACAAATAGAAGCCAACGGATATTTCTGAAGATCTATCTCTTTGCGTGCTCAAGTGATCAAAAGACTGTTGACTGGAAGCTTCCAAGACTCCAGATGTCATTCAGTCTAACGACTACTCAAAAGGAAACAACGGACACTGCAACGTCTACATTTCAAATTGAAGATATAAATTCAAGTCAGAAGAACAAAAAAAAAAGGGGAGGAGATCGCGCATTCAAGCATTCAAATTCTTCTGAAGAAAGTCTAGAGCCAAGAACCTTCATTCCACTTAGCTTTTGCTCTTTTGCTGTCCACTAGTTTGTGAAAATCTTGAGAGAGCCTGTATAGTTCTGAGAGTGTGCCTTGTTTAAATCTCTTTGCTCTCAGTTCTAGTTGCTTCAGATCCTTGCTTATGAAAAGCTTGATCTAGGGGCTTGAATTTCATTCACTCTCTTTGTGTTGTTCCCTTCGGGTGTGAAGGAAGACCTGGTGGTATCCAGGGTGTTGTTCCCTTCGATTGAGAAGGAAGACCTAGTGGTATCCAGGGTGTTGTTCCCTTCGGTTGTGAAGGAAGACCTGCTGTGGGTATCTAGGGTGTTGTTCCTTTCGGTTGTGAAGGAAGACCTGGTGTGGTATCCAGGGTGTTGTTCCCTTCAGTTGTGAAGGAAGACCTGGTGTGGTATCCAAGGTGTTGTTCTGTAAGGCTCTCTAATTTCCGTCGCATTATTTGTATTTATGTGTATATATTTGTGCTTGTGTAAGTATGTACGTATTTACGTGCGTATTAATTAGTATAATTACGTGTGCATATGTTTATATTAAACATAAATAATGTATGTATTGCATGATGATAGTATGGATATAATACCATATGTATATTGCATGTATATATGCATGGTATGCATGGTTTTCTGCATAATTTAGAGTTCTGGCCGAAGGCCACCTTGGCGTCAACCCCTGGCCGTTTATCTGGTGTCAGCGTCCAGACATGGACGCCAACACTTATCCTGGCATCCAGCGATGTGGACGCCAATTTCTCTGACCTGCATGCGCAGCAGAGCTGGAAGCTTCTGAAACAAGGTATGGCCACCATTGGGGGATGTCCCCCAACGGCTCTGAGGGTGTCCCATCACCCTAGTGAGTGGGAGAGAGACTCCCTTAAGTCTGAACCCGAAATGGCCTCTCCCCCACTCTTCCCTTCACCCTTGCAAGAGGAGAAAAAGAGAAGAAAAAACCCTAGGAGAAAGCTGTGAGAAAAACCCCTCTTAGCACCCTCAAATCCGACCCCATTAGAGCTTGATCTAGAGATCTACTACTTCAAGAAGGAAGCTGGAGCAAAGGAGAAGGCTTCCCCATCGTCCCCTTGCTGTGGAGCTCGTCCAAGAACCCGGAGGAAGGTGACCTTGGAGGGAGTTCTGAAACTTTCTTGGGACTGCCCAAGGAGGTCTTCACCAAGCCCTAGATCCCTTGGAGGATTTTTTAGAAGGCAAGTAACCTATCTATGATGTCCCCGTATGAGTCTAGGTTGTTTCTATGATTTTTATGGAATTTTCCTCGAGTCCTAGACCCTCCCATTCACCTAAGATTCAGAGCTCGGGTCTGTGTTTCTGCACAGACCTGGTTCGACGGCAAGGTCCCTGGACGCCCATATCATGCTTGGCGTCCATCGACCATGCCGCTGACCCTGAGTCAACGGCCAGAGACCGCCGCCAAGTTCCTCAGGACAGAACAGTGAGCTGTTCTGCCCTTCTTCTACTTTAATTTCGATATGATTTCGTGATGAGGATATATGGTAAACCTTATACTCTATGTATATTGCTAATTGTGGTGTGTGAATGAATGTGGGGTGTGATGGTGAATGTGGGAAATGGTATCCCTTAAACTTGTGAGCATGAATTGTTGATTCTTGCAAATTTAGTTCATGATTAGAATGTGTATGAAGGTCTTGGTTTTGGTCTGATCATGAAGGTTAGTGTGTCAGTATATATGGTTGCAATTTTGGTAAATTGTCCATGCTTGTGTAATTTGCTAATAAAATCCGGTTCGGTAAAAATAAAAGCATGCAAGAATGGTTTGTGGAAATTGATCTATAGATGTATGATTTAGGGTAATTTTGTATTCGCAAATCATGCATATATTAGTAGCCTCTGTGTAAAAACAGTGAGTGGCAAATAGCAAGATGTGTCAAACCCCATGTTAGCTTAAGTTGTGAATAGTATGTTATTTAGGTGTTTTATTTTCTGTAAATTATATTTAGCTCAGAAAAATCTGAACATTTGAGTGTATGATCATGAACCCTCAAACAACATGTGGTTAAAATTTCAGGTCATTTGGATCTGTAAATAAAACGTTATGTATTTTTCATGTGAAATGTGATAATTCGTGCATATGATCGTAATGTGATTAGATTTTGTTTAAACCCAACATGATTAGTGTGTTTACTGTGTGTTAAACTCTTGAAATTCTGTAGTACCATGTTAGGAAAAACAGAGGTATTCATGTGAGTGAGGAAGTGAATGAGATGAAGTGTTATGTGTAAAATCAAGTGTAAAATGGTAAATGTGTAAATGTGTAACTGTGCCAATGTGACACTGCTTCCGTAGAGGGCAGTGGAGATGTATCAGGGAAAAGTCCCCCTGAGAAAGTTCATTGTGTTAAGTGACCCTAAGGGCATTAGGGGGAAATCCTGGAGGTGGACAAGTACCACTGGTTAGGGTGGAGACTTGTTCTCCCGGTCTGCGCAGTCCAAGAGTCGCCATTGGAATGCCTAGATGGCGTCTATGTGTAATGTGATGTGTATATGTCCTTCTTTGGTGGTTTGGACTATGTGTCACGGCACCTAAAAATGTGTAATGTGAAATGTGTCATGTGTATGTGTCCATGTGTAAATGTGTAAGTGACAATGTGAATGTGTATGTGTAAAGTGAACCATGTGAAAGAGAAAACTTGTGTAAATAAAAATGTGAAACTAAAGATGTGGAAATGGGTTATTGAAACCCATGTGAGACAAATCTGAAATCATGTGAATTCAGTAAATTTATGTTATTATCATTATGTTTAATGTGCAAAGATGCTTAGAATCCATGTTAGGGATAATTAGTGAACACGGGCACAAGATAGCATAAATGGTTGTTGATGTGATATGTTTTATGCATTGTTGTAGCTCTCATGCATAGGTTTTCAGCCATGAACCCATATGAAATCAGCAACCTAAAGCATGTGAAAAGGTTGATATATGTGTTTAAAAATATGCAAAGTCCATGCTAGTTGTGTGTCTCTTTCATGTATGCACAACGTTCATGTTGATAGTTCTCATGTTTTAGCTCTTTAAAGATTAAAGTTCATGAGTAAATTGAATAGAGACCATGTGATAGGTGAATTTTATTTTAGAAATCTAAAAGCATAATTTATGTATAAAATTGTAGAACCTTCATGATAGGTTGAAAAAAACTTGAATTGACTAGCATGCTATGTGTTGCTAATTGTAATGTGCATGTAGAAACCACTAGGACTTATAAGTGTATATCATGAGTAGTGTTGCTTGCTGAGTCCTTGGACTCACTCCTTGCTTCGGCGTACAGGTGTAGTCGGTGACGTGGCACCTTTGGAGGAGGCAGCAGAGACGGACTCCGAGCGCGGAGACTAGCTAGTTTTTGGAGTTTCTTTGAGACTCGTGTATTTCATAGTATGTAATTTTGAACATTGTATTAGAGCACTATGAAAAGAATGTAAAAGTGTGGACATTTGTATTTCCATTTCAGCAATTTAAATTATGTGAACTCTTTAGTTCCTTTTATGTTAATTGCGAACTGCATGTATGTTTAATGTGGATGATGAATGAATGGAGACTGTTGTCTTTTACTTCCGCTACTCTGTTGTATATTCGCGTGTATCTCAGCTGTTTGTATCGTTTGGGTAAATGTCCCACTGTGGCAGCGCTCGCTATACCGACGTGGGTTGGTATAACCGTACCGGTGTAACGAGGGCCGTCATAGAGATTGGTATCAGAGCGACCGGTTGAGATTGCACATGAATATACCTAACTTATCATCCCCATTGCATGCTAAGTATGTCCACATGTGTAGAAAACACTAATAGGAAATGAAAGATAGATAAGAAAATGGTTAGAGAACTTAGTAACCTAGCTCTAATGGTGGCTGAAATTTTATTACAGCCATGGCTTCCCGTGGACGACGTGGAGGTGTGCCAGCTCGCGACGACGAGCAGAGGCGTGAGGAGCGGGCGGAACAGCAGGCCCCGGCCCCACAGGGTCCTGTGCTTCCCCCACCACCGCCAGTGGACTATGGAGTATTCATGCAAGGTCTGGTGCAAGCCATGCAGACGCAGGCCCACACCCAGGCAGCACTCCAGGCCCAGTTGGAGGCCCAGGTAGAATAATGAAACAACCTAGTAGTTTGCTATTTAAATTGCATGATATTGTGTTTATTGTATATTGTTATTGTTTAATGTAGCAGGCTCAGGCCCCAGCTCAGGACCATGGTGGACCTTCCATCATGGAGCGATTCAAGAGGATGACCCCACCCTCTTTTAAGGGGGAGAGTGATCCGCTAATGGCAGAAAGCTGGATGAGGGAGACGGAGAAAATCTTCCGAGCTATCAGGTGTCCTGATGAGGACAAGGTGACATTAGCCACCTACATGCTACAGGTATGTTTTGGTTTATGCTTGTATGTTGTTTGTCAAGTCAGAAATTGTTGGTTGGTGCTTATGAAGGTGTATTGCAGGAGAGAGCTGATGTATGGTGGTCCTCCCTACTGCGTACGCGCTTCGAGGACGGAGCAGTTGATGTGGCGTGGGACGCGTTCGTGAGGCTCTTCCGAGCCAAGTTCGTTCCAGAGCATATCCAGGACAAGATGGAGCAAGAATTCCTTTCCCTGACGCAAGGATCAATGACCGTCCTGGAATACGAGGCAAGGTTTTTTGAACTTTCTAAATATGCACCGCATATAGTAGAGGATGAGTGCAGGAAGACCAAGAAGTTTGTGATGGGTCTCAAACCATCACTGAGGACGAGACTCGTGGCGTTCGACCACCGCACGCTAGACGAGGCCCTCAGCGCAGCTTGCAGACAGGAGGGAGAAATGGAGCAGTATCTGGAGGAGAAGAAGGCTTCGCAGAAGAGGCTGGCAGCAACATTCCAGCGGTAGGATAAGAAGAAAATGGTGTACCAGACACCGCAGAAATCAGTGGCAGTCAGCAACTCTCAGGTACCCCTTGTACGTTCCCCCGGTGCGAAGAAAGAGTGTCCCCATTGTGGGAAGACCCATGGAGGTTCCGAGTGTTGGTTAGTAGCGGGTAGATGCCTAAAGTGTGGGAGCAGCGACCACAAGATCAAAGATTGCCCAAGACTTCAGAAGGGAGCTCAGCGTAGAGCGCCAGTACCAGCAGTAGCGACAGCCGCGCCAGCTACAGGACGACCAGGAAGGCCTCGAGCCCCAACTCGAGTGTTTGCGTTAGCTCGTGAGGACGCCGAGCAGGCGGAGCATGTCACCGAAGGTACAGTTTTACTTTTCGGTGTGCACGCTCGGGTTTTGTTTGATACGGGTGCTACTCACTCGTTCATTTCCGAGCGGTTCGCTAGGCAGTTAGCCCTAGAGTCAGGCATAGAGTCTGAGGAGTTAGAGGTCCCTTTGTCTGTGCACACCCCTGCGGGTAAGGTATCGACTAGAAAGTGCATTCCGTCGTTACCTGTGTGCATCGAGGATAGATTCCTAGATGGGTGTTTCTTCTTGCTAAAGATGAAGGACTATGATTGTATCCTTGGTCTGGATTGGCTAGAGGAGCACTATGCGTTAGTGGATTGTCGTAGGAAGAAGATTGTTTTCCGCATTCCTGGTGAGGATGAGTTCTCTCATCCCTTGCCAAAGAACTTAGCGGGAAAGTTAGTTATCTCTGCCATGAAGGTGATGCGCATGGTGAACAAGGGTTGTGACGCATTTCTTGCCAGCGTTATGCTAGTACCCGATGCTGGTTCGTCACTGACTCTTGCAGAGATTGATGTGGTGCAGGACTTTCCAGATGTCTTTCCCGATGACTTGTCTGGATTGCCACCGGATAGGGAGATAGAGTTCACTATAGAGTTGCTTCCAGACACCTCTCCTATCTCGAAGGCCCCATATCGGATGGCCCCTGCAGAATTAGCCGAGTTGAGGAAGCAATTGCAAGAATTACTCGATAAGGGATTTATTCGCCCTAGTGTTTCCCCTTGGGGCACACCTGTATTATTCGTCAAGAAGAAAGACGGGTCACTTTGGTTGTGTATTGATTATAGGAAGTTGAACTAGGTGACTGTGAAGAACAGGTATCCCTTACCTCGGATTGATGATCTGTTTGACCAGTTGCGAGAGGCATCAGTCTTTTCCAAGATTGACTTGCGATCTGGTTATCATCAGTTGAGGATTCGGAGTGAGGATGTGTCCAAGACGGCATTTAGAACCCGTTATGGACATTATGAGTTTTTGGTCCTTCCTTTCGGATTGACTAACGCCCCTGCAGCGTTCATGGATCTCATGAACCGGGTGTTTAGTCCGTATCTAGATAGCTTTGTTGTTGTGTTTATTAATGACGTGTTGGTCTATTCTCCGGATGAGGCCACGCATCGTCAGCATTTGAGGTTAGTCTTAGAGGTTCTCCGTGAGCACAAGCTGTATGCGAAGTTCAGCAAGTGCGAGTTCTGGTTGCGCGAGGTTCATTTTCTCGGGCATGTTATCTCCGGCGCTGGTGTAGCTGTTGATCCAGCAAAGGTCCAAGCAGTTATGGATTGGGAGATTCCCAGGACCCCTTCGGAGATTCGTAGTTTCCTTGGGTTAGCTGGTTACTATCGGCGATTCATTGAGGGTTTCTCATCCATCGCCGCCCCTTTGACAAAGCTGACCAGAAAGGGTGAGAAGTTCGTATGGTCTGAGGCATGTGAGCGCAGCTTTCAGCTATTGAAGGCTAAGCTTACTTCTGCTCCGGTATTGGTATTGCCCAGTGGTCTAGAGGGCTTTGCCATTTATACGAATGCATCTCAGATTGGTTTAGGCTGTGTGCTCATGCAGCAAGAGAGGGTAGTGGCTTATGCTTCTCGTCTGTTGAAGGAGCATGAGAGGAACTATCCGACTCATGATTTGGAGCTCGCAGCTGTGGTTCATGCACTAAAGATCTGGAGGCACTATCTTTATGGTGTCAGATTTGAGGTGTTTACCGACCACAAGAGCTTGAAGTATCTTTTCTCCCAAAAGGAATTAAACCTGAGGCAGAGAAGATGGATTGAGTTCTTGAAGGACTATGACTTCGACCTTCAGTATCATCCTGGAAAGGTGAACGTCGTAGCGGATGCTCTTAGTAGAAAGAGGTCTTCGCTCCAGCAGGACTGGAAGATGTTGGAGGATGCAGCGTGCTCTATGACCGAGTTAGAGCCATCGTTGTGTCAGGCTTTTGTAGCTCAGCTATCCCTTAGATCCTCAGTCTTGGATGAGGTGATTGAGCAGCAGGAAGCCGATCCTAGATTGTTAGAGTTAGTGGGTAAGGCGGGCATTGCTCGTGATGAGGACGGTGTGATTAGATTTCAGCACCGTGTTTGTGTCCCCGATGTGGTAGATGTCCGTGAGCATGTGTTAGCGGAGGCTCATAGATCGCGATTCTCTATTCATCCGGGTAACACTAAGATGTATCAAGACCTGAAGAGATCATTTTGGTGGTCCGGCATGAAGAAGGATGTTGCGGATTATGTGTCTAGATGTCTAGTATGTCAGCAAGTGAAAGCCGAGCGGCAGCGACCATCCGGCCTTATGCAGAGGATGGATATCCCCGTATGGAAATGGGAAGCTGTCACTATGGACTTCATTTCGGGTTTGCCTCGATCTAGAAGGGGCAATGACTCGATTTGGGTAGTTGTAGATAGATTCTCGAAGACTGCTCATTTCTTGCCTATGAAGAAGAAGCAGTCAGTAGAGAGTTTAGCTAGATTGTATGTTAGCGGTATCATTAGATTGCATGGTGTGCCGAAGTCGATCATTTCGGATCGAGATCCGAGATTTACTTCGAGATTGTGGAAGGGTCTTCAGGATGCGTTAGGTTCGGAGCTTAAGCTCAGTTCGGCGTTTCATCCCCAGTTCGATGGACAGTCCGAGAGGACTATCCAGACGCTCGAGGATATGTTGAGAGCATGTGTTCTGGATTGGAAGGATGATTGGGAGCGTCATTTACCTCTTGTGGAGTTCTCATACAACAACAACTTTCATGCTAGTATTGGTATGGCTCCATTCGAGGCGTTGTATGGTAGGCCCTACAGATCTCCTTTATGTTGGGAGGAGACTGGTGATAGGCAGTTGATCGGACCGGAGTTAGTTCAGGAAACTTCGGATAAGATTCAGCTTATCAGGAAAAGGCTTGTTGCGGCACAGGATAGGCAGAAGAGTTATGCCGACAACAGGAGAAAGAATTTGGAGTTCGAGGTTGGCGATCATGTCTTCTTGAAGATATCGCCTACTCGAGGTGTTGTCAGATTTGGCAGGCATAGCAAGCTAAGCCCTAGGTTCATTGGCCCATATGAGATTCCTAGACGTTTGGGCAACGTGGCGTACGAGCTAGCATTACCCCCAGCTTTGGCTAGCGTTCACCCGGTATTCCACGTATCTATGCTCAGGAAGTATGTCCGAGATCCGTCTTATGTGATTAGTCATGAGCCAGTGGAGATCCAGCCAGATCTTTCGTATGTCGAGCAACCAGTAGCCATTCTTGACCGGAAGGTTCAGCATCTTCGGAACAAGAGTATTGCGTCGGTGAAAGTTCTATGGCGGAACTTCTCGCGTGAGGAGGCTACGTGGGAGCTTGAGGATGCGATGATGAAGAAATATCCCCTTTTGTTTGAGTAGTGTCATTTTAACTTCGAGGACGAAGTTTCTTTAAGGGGGAGAGGGTGTAAGGCCCTCTAATTTCCGTCGCATTATTTGTATTTATGTGTATATATTTGTGCTTGTGTAAGTATGTACGTATTTATGTGCGTATTAATTAGTATAATTACGTGTGCATATGTTTATATTAAACATAAATAATGTATGTATTGCATGATGATAGTATGGATATAATACCATATGTATATTGCATGTATATATGCATGGTATGCATGGTTTTCTGCATAATTTAGAGTTCTGGCCGAAGGCCACCTTGGCGTCAACCCCTGGCCGTTTATCTGGTGTCAGCGTCCAGACATGGACGCCAACACTTATCCTGGCGTCCAGCGATGTGGACGCCAATTTCTCTGACCTGCATGCGCAGCAGAGCTGGAAGCTTCTGAAACAAGGTATGGCCACCATTGGGGGGATGTCCCCCAACGGCTCTGAGGGTGTCCCATCACCCTAGTGAGTGGGAGAGAGACTCCCTTAAGTCTGAACCCGAAATGGCCTCTCCCCCACTCTTCCCTTCACCCTTGCAAGAGGAGAAAAAGAGAAGAAAAAACCCTAGGAGAAAGCTGTGAGAAAAACCCCTCTTAGCACCCTCAAATCCGACCCCATTGGAGCTTGATCTGGAGATCTACTGCTTCAAGAAGGAAGCTGGAGCAAAGGAGAAGGCTTCCCCATCGTCCCCTTGCTGTGGAGCTCGTCCAAGAACCCGGAGGAAGGTGACCTTGGACGGAGTTCTGCAACTTTCTTGGGACTGCCCAAGGAGGTCTTCACCAAGCCCTAGATCCCTTGGAGGATTTTTTAGAAGGCAAGTAACCTATCTATGATGTCCCCGTATGAGTCTAGGTTGTTTCTATGATTTTTATGGAATTTTCCTCGAGTCCTAGACCCTCCCATTCACCTAAGATTCAGAGCTCAGGTCTGTGTTTCTGCACAGACCTGGTTCGACGGCAAGGTCCCTGGACGCCCAGATCATGCTTGGCGTCCATCGACCATGCTGCTGACCCTGAGTCAGCGGCCAGAGACCGCCGCCAAGTTCCTCAGGACAGAACAGTGAGCTGTTCTGCCCTTCTTCTACTTTAATTTCGATATGATTTCTGTGATGAGGATATATAGTAAACCTTATACTCTATGTATATTGCTAATTGTGGTGTGTGAATGAATGTGGGGTGTGATGGTGAATGTGGGAAATGGTATCCCTTAAACTTGTGAGCATGAATTGTTGATTCTTGCAAATTTAGTTCATGATTAGAATGTGTATGAAGGTCTTGGTTTTGGTCTGATCATGAAGGTTAGTGTGTCAGTATATATGGTTGGAATTTTGGTAAATTGTCCATGCTTGTGTAATTTGCTAATAAAATCCGGTTCGGTAAAAATAAAAGCATGCAAGAATGGTTTGTGGAAATTGATCTATAGATGTATGATTTAGGGTAATTTTGTATTCTCAAATCATGCATATATTAGTAGCCTCTGTGTAAAAATAGTGAGTGGCAAATAGCAAGATGTGTCAAACCCCATGTTAGCTTAAGTTGTGAATAATATGCTATTTAGGTGTTTTATTTTCTGTAAATTATATTTAGCTCATAAAAATCTGAAATTTGAGTGTATGATCATGAACCCTAAAACAGCATGTGGTTAAAATTTCAGGTCATTTGGATCCGTAAATAAAAAGTTATGTATTTTTCATGTGAAATGTGATAATTAGTGCATATGATCGTAATGTGATTAGATTTTGTTTAAACCCAACATGATTAGTGTGTTTACTGTGTGTTAAACTCTTGAAATTCTGTAGTACCATGTTAGGAAAAACAGAGGTATTCATGTGAGTGAGGAAGTGAATGAGATAAAGTGTTATGTGTAAAACCAAGTGTAAAACGGTAAATGTGTAAATGTGTAACTGTGCCAATGTGACACTGCTTCCGTAGAGGGCAGTGGAGCTGTATCAGGGAAAAGTCCCCCTGAGAAAGTTCATTGTGTTAAGTGACCCTAAGGGCATTAGGGGGAAATCCTGGAGGTAGACAAGTACCACTGGTTAGGGTGGAGACTTGTTCTCTCAGTCTGCGCAGTCCAAGAGTCGCCATTGGAATGCCTAGATGGCGTCTATGTGTAATGTGATGTGTATATGTCCTTCTTTGGTGGTTTGGACTATGTGTCACGGCACCTAAAAATGTGTAATGTGAAATGTGTCATGTGTATGTGTCCATGTGTAAATGTGTAAGTGACAATGTGAATGTGTATGTGTAAAGTGAACCATGTGAAAGAGAAAACTTGTGTAAATAAAAATGTGAAACTAAAGATGTGGAAATGGGTTATTGAAACCCATGTGAGACAAATCTGAAATCATGTGAATTCAGTAAATTTATGTTATTATCATTATGTTTAATGTGCAAAGATGCTTAGAATCCATGTTAGGGATAATTAGTGAACACGGGCACAAGATAGCATAAATGGTTGTTGATGTGATATGTTTTATGCATTGTTGTAGCTCTCATGCATAGGTTTTCAGCCATGAACCCATATGAAATCAGCAACCTAAAGCATGTGAAAATGTTGATATATGTGTTTAAAAATATGCAAAGTCCATGCTAGTTGTGTGTCTCTTTCATGTATGCACAACGTTCATGTTGATAGTTCTCATGTTTTAGCTCTTTAAAGATTAAAGTTCATGAGTAAATTGAATAGAGACCATGTGATAGGTGAATTTTATTTTAGAAATCTGAAAGCATAATTTATGTATAAAATTGTAGAACCTTCATGATAGGTTGAAAAAAACTTGAATTGACTAGCATGCTATGTGTTGCTAATTGTAATGTGCATGTAGAAACCACTAGGACTTATAAGTGTATATCATGAGTAGTGTTGCTTGCTGAGTCCTTGGACTCACTCCTTGCTTCGGCGTACAGGTGTAGTCGGTGACGTGGCACATTTGGAGGAGGCAGCAGAGACGGACTCCGAGCGCGGAGACTAGCTAGTTTTTGGAGTTTCTTTGAGACTCGTGTATTTCATAGGATGTAATGTTGAACATTGTATTAGAGCACTATGAAAAGAATGTAAAAGTGTGGACATTTGTATTTCCATTTCAGCAATTTAAATTATGTGAACTCTTTAGTTCCTTTTATGTTAATTGCGAACTGCATGTATGTTTAATGTGGATGATGAATGAATGGAGACTATTGTCTTTTACTTCCGCTACTCTGTTGTATATTCGCGTGTATCTCAGCTGTTTGTATCGTTTGGGTAAATGTCCCACTGTGGCAGTGCTCGCTATACCGACGTGGGTTGGTATAACCGTACCGGTGTAATTAGGGCCGTCACATGTTCCCTTCGGGTGTGAAGGAAGACCAGCTGAGCTGGGTGTTGTAGCGTCCTTTGGGGGACTGTACCCTAGTTAGTGAAATCCTGAGTTGTTGCTCAGGGACTGGACGTAGGACTCCTAAGGAAAGAGGTCCGAACCAAGATAAACCTTGTTTGTGTGATTGTCTTCTTTGTGTGTTTGACATTTAAACTAACAGTCACTAACCTACTTCGAAGAACGTTTGTGTGAATGTTTTTAGTTACAGGTATCTTCTAGATTAATTTTTAAAGACCCATTCACCCCCCCTCTGGGCTCGTCAACTGGGCAACAAGTGGTATCAGAGAGAGTCTCTTCGACAAAGACAGGATCCAACGATCTGAAGAGTAAAGATCCATGGTAGCCCAAGGTAACTTTGAAGGTCAGTCTGTCAACCGACCCCCTCTCTTCGATGGTGAAGATTATCCTTACTGGAAGACCAGAATGGAATACTTTCTACAAGGGCACGACTATCAAATTTGGTCCATAGTAGAAGAAGGTGATCTGTTAGTCATAAATGAGAAAGCTCAATGGACAGATGATGACAGGAAGAAGATTTCCCTGAATTGCAAAGCAAAGAGCATCCTATGCTGTGCTCTAAGTAAGAAGGAATTCAACAGAGTTTCAGCCTACAAATCCTCAATGGAAATGTGGGAAAAGCTCAGGATTACTTATGAAGGCACAGACAAAGTAAAGGAAACAAGAATCGACATTCTTGTCACTCAATATGAAAGATTTCAGATGCAGTCAAGTGAGTCCATAACTCAAATGTTCAGCCGGTTCACTGACATCACAAATGGACCAGCTAGTCTGGGGAAAACCTATGAGATGGGAGACATGGTGAGGAAGATACTTAGATCCTTTCCGTCCTCATGGACCCGAAAGGTCACAACAATAGAAGAAGCTAATGACCTGAAGAGAATGTCTGTAGAAAAGCTCATTGGGTCCCTCATGGCCCATGAGATCAACATGGAAAGGCTAGGAAGTCCTCTAGCAGAAAGAAGCACTCTAACGCCTTAAAAGCTGAAGAAGATTCACCAGAAGCAAGTTCAGCTGAAAGTGAAAGTGATGCAGACAGCGAAAATGAGGAAGCTATGCTATCTAGAAAATTACAGCGAATTTTGGCTAAGAAGAAGAAATTCCAATCTGGAAGAAGGCACTTCAAAAGGAACAAGGAATTCAAGAAGCCAGATGGAAAAGAAATAAAGAAAGGAGAACCCGTCTGCTATGAATGTAAGAAGCCAGGACACATTAAAACTGAGTGTCCAAAGTTAAAGAAGCCGGAGTTTAGGAAGAAGGACAGTTCCAAGAAGTTCAGAAAGTACAAGAAGAAGGCGATGGCAGCAGCATGGGAAAACAGTAGTGACTCAGACAGTGAGTCAAGTTCCTGTAGTGATGAAGAAAAGGCCAACTTGGCCTTCATGGCAAATACTGAAGATAAGGTAACTTCTGACTCCTCTTTTGATTCATGCAATGATTCAGATTCCGATAGCTTAGAAGAGGCCTTCAACGAACTATATGAAAAATATAAAGAAGTAACCAAATTATTAAAAGTGAGCAAGAAAAACATAGTCTGCATAGAAAATACAAACTCAGATCTAAAATCAGAAAATGATCAATTAGAAAGTCAAATAACTGAACTTAAAAGAAGAAATGAACTGTTATGTGAAGACCTAAAAGCTAAGAATGAACAAATAACTAAATTAGAGAAACAAGTATGTTTAGATGAACTGAAAACTGAAATCAAAACACTAACAGAAGAAAATATACAGTTATCTAGCACATTAGAAAAATTCACTAATGGTAAAAACTCCCTCATATTAAAAGGTGCTAGAAGATTAGGTAAGAAGAAAAATGGATTAGGATATACACCCCCAGATAATGAAGAAACCATAATTTATCCTAAAACATATCCAACACCAAAATTTATACCTCAACAAGATACAACATACAAAGCTGATTTCAGATATATAGAAAAAGTAACCAAATTATCCTGCTGTAGTCACTGTAACAAGTTAGGACACATCATAATGACATGCCCAACAAGACATAAGAAATGGATAATAAAAGGCAAAATAAATGATACTAACCCATCAGGACCCAAAAGAATTTGGGTACCTAAAACTTGATGTTTTTATTTCAGGACATCTCTCGAGCATCCAAATGGTATTTGGATAGCGGGTGCTCAAGACACATGTCAGGAAACCATAAGTTATTCTCTCATCTCCAAGCTGAAGAAGGAACAGTTACTTATGGAGATAATGGGAAAGGAACCGTGATAGGCAGTGGCTCTGTGAATAACAAAGGAAAAACAGTCATAGAAGATGTGCTATTAGTCAAGGGATTGAAGCACAATCTCATTAGCATTAGCCAGCTGTGTGACAGAGGCCATCAGATCAAGTTTCAAGAGTCGAAGTGCAGCATACTGAAGGATGGAGCAGTCATCTTTGAAGCTAATAGAGAAAAGAATTTGTATGTGCTCTATCTTGAAGAACTCAAGGTTCAAAATGTTTGCCTGGCAGCAAATAAAGATAAATCTATAGAATTATGGCACAAACGACTTGGACATTGCAGCATAGATGGCATGAGAAAACTGGTGAAGAAGAATCTTGTGGAAGGTCTACCTAAGGTTAGTACAAAATTGGATGGTGTATGTAAACCTTGTGCTAAGGGAAAGCACACCAAAGGCTCCTTCAAGTCAAAGACGGTGGTGACCACCTCAAAACCCTTAGAGCTCCTTCATATGGATCTATTTGGGCCAATGAGGACTACCAGTCTTGGAGGAAAGAATTTTGGATTTGTCATAGTGGATGACTACTCAAGATTCACATGGGTATCATTCCTAGAGCATAAAGATGATACTTTTGAAAACTTTGTTAGTTTCAGCAAGAAGGTCCAGAAAGATCAAAAGTTCAGCATTGTGTCTATCCGATCAGATCATGGTGGTGAATTTCAAAATAAAAAGTTTGCTATATTTTGTGATGATCAGGGAATTGAGCATAATTTCTCAGCACCAAGGACACCACAACAAAATGGTATTGCTAAGAGGAAGAACAGAACCCTATTGGATATGGCAAGAACTATGCTCTCAGAATATGATCTGCCAAGATATTTTTGGGCTGAAGCAGTCAACACAGCAAGCTACATTATTAATTGAGTAATGATCAGGCCAATCCTGAAAAAGACTGCATATGAACTATTCAAAGGGAAGAAACCAAAGATCAGCCACTTCAAGACTTTTGGATGTCCTTGCTTCATTCACAACAATGGAAAAAGGGACATTGGTAAGTTGGATGCCAAATCAGATGAAGGCATCTTTATGGGGTACACCTCTAAACCCAAAGGCTATAGAGTATTTAACAAACGTACTTTATTGATTGAACAGTCTGTACATATTATTTTTGATGAAACTAACCCTTCCTTGAGAAAGGAAGTAGATAGTGACAATGATGATGCAGATGAACTGTCCAAGAAACTAAGATACATCAATTGAGGACAAGGATGATCCACCTCTGGAAGAATTGCAATAAGAAGAAGTTACTCATGAAAACCTTCCAAAGGAGTGGAGATACAAGAAAGATCACCCACTTGAGAATATTATTGGTGATCCATCCATAGGGGTAAGAACAAGAGGTAATGTTATTCCTTGTGATTACCTAGCTTTTGTTTCTCAAATAGAGCCTAGGACAGTCAATGAAGCTCTTTCTGATGAATCTTGGATAGTAGCCATGCAAGATGAATTGAATCAATTCAAGAGAAACCAAGTATGATCACTTGTTCCTAGACCATCAGACCATCCAGTCATTGGCACCAAATGGGCGTTCAGAAATAAACTGGATGAAACTGGTGCAATCTTAAGAAACAAGGTCAGATTGGTAGCTCAAGGCTATTCTCAAGAGGAAGGCATAGATTTCGATGAAACCTATGCACCTGTAGCTAGACTTGAGGCCATTAGAATATTACTTGCATATGCATCTGCTTTGAACTTGACATTATTTCAAATGGATGTTAAATCCATATTTTTAAATGGTTTTATAAAAGAGGAAGTTTATGTGGAACAACCTCCGGGTTTTGATGACACAGAATTTTCCAATCATGTTTTCAAACTTCATAAGGCATTATATGGTTTAAAACAGGCACCTAGAGCCTGGTATGAAAGGCTTAGCTCTTTTCTTTTAAACCATGGTTTCAGTAGAGGTCAAGTAGATAGTACCCTTTTCATAAAGTCAAAGGTCAAACACATTATATTAGTCCAAATTTATGTAGATGATATTATCTTTGGGTCTACTGATGAATCCCTTTGCAAGTACTTTGAAAAGTTGATGCAGGGAGAATTTGAAATGAGCATGATGGGAGAACTTAATTACTTCCTTGGATTACAAATCAAACAAGGAAAGGAAGGAACTCACATCTGTCAAGCAAAGTACACAAAAGAACTCTTAAAGAAATTTGGATTCGAAAATACCAAGCCACTGTCAACACCGATGAGCACATCAACAAGGATGGACAGTGACAAAGATGGTAAGAAAGTAGATCAAAAGATCTACAAAGGTATGATTGGTTCACTACTTTATTTAATAGCTAGTAGACCAGATATACTATTTAGTGTATGCATGTGTGCTAGATATCAAGCTGATCCTAAAGAATCACATTTAATTTCGGTGAAAACAATATTTAGATATTTAGCAAGATCTCATGACTTAGGTCTATGGTATCCAAAACATTGTGAAATTAACTTAGTAGGTTACTCTGATGCTGACTATGCTGGATGCAAATTAGATAGAAAAAGCACCAGTTGTGGTTGTCAATTTCTTGCAGGATGTTTAATATCTTGGTCTTCAAAGAAACAAAATTCAGTAGCACTATCTGTAATCACGGTATTTGTATCCCCTTTTTTGATAGGTATGAATATGTAGGGATTAGGAATTTACCGTGATCGCCACCAATGCAGTCGCCTCTTGATGTTCAGGTGGAGGGCTGACTACGTTGGAAAAGGACAAGTGAGAAGGAGGCGTACCTGGTAATGCGACCGGATGGGCGTCGCGATGCTTTCACGTGAACGCGACGTAGGCAATGGCGCCTTCTTGATCGCGACACAACAGTCGTCGCCTTCCTCTTCAGTGGATGGAGACTTGGGTTCTTTGTCTTCCTGCTCCTCAGCCGGCCGAGGGGCAAGAGCCTCACATTGCTCTGACCTTCAAACACCTGCCAAAGTGATTTAAACAACCCATTAGAATTCGTGTGTATGAGATCTATTCAATGAAAAGCTTGGAAACATGAACTATAATGGAGGGAACTCACGAGATTGGGGCTTTTAACCCCTGTGGGTGTTAAGTTTGGGTGTGTGTGTCATGATCTAATGTTAATCTATGAAGAAAATAAGACTATGCATGCAAGAATTGAATGAAGTAAAGAGAAGAAAGGAAGAGGAGTTGTGTAGCCGATGGAAAACGCCCTGGGGGGCTCTTCTGAGTCGTCTGGAGGAGAAGCTCTCTTCGTGGAAGATGAAGCTCTCTTGCTCAGCGAACTAATGAATCCGGCCTGGCCCAAAAAGGTGCAGAGACGAGGTACTTATGGGTGATTATTCCCAACTCGGGTCTGAGAGGAATAATGGGAAGGAGTCCGACTTTGGTTAAGTATGGCTGCGTATGGGCAATTGGAACTTGGAAAGGGACATGTTAGGAAGGTCTCCTCCAAATTTAAAAGGATTTGGACGTGATTTGGACGTCCAAATGAGGCAATTACCATCTTTGGCATGTGTCCAAGTTGGCTTCGGAAAGGGTTTCCTGTTTAAGGTCCTCAATGCGACGGCCTTCTGGTCGCCTTCCTGAATGCGACGGCTCGATACGTCGCCTTCCTCATATGGAAGGTGACTTCAAGTCATTTCGCGATTTTTCAAAGATTTAAAATGTGGATTTATGATCGCGACATAGGGGCTGTCGTTTTCAGGAATGCGACCTAGGGCCTGTCGCCTTCAGGACTTTTCTGCGTTTTGGCCATGCAATGCATCCAATCTCCATGCGCAGCCTTCGGAATTGAAACATCGGACTTCTAACTTAGAGAGCTATAGTGAGAGAGATGGATTTGACCAGGAAGGGTCCTCCAGGGCGATGAACTAATGGAAATGATGTCATGATCGGAGAAAGCCAGCTTGACGATGATGAGGCAACGTGGGGCATCAATGATACGACAAGGGATTTTGCTCGACTTATGGGTCAGAAATGGGTGTCTACAGATTACCCCTCCTTGATGCCTGCTTTGCAAGGGAGTGGAGCGGTGATGGAGCGAAAGTGGCGTGAAACGGTGATGTAGCGGAATGAAACGGAATGAGCTGAAAAGCGGGCATCAAGGTAAAGAGACACCCATTTTGGACAAATGCGCAGCGAGAATTTTCTGGCTAACTTTGAACATGGCTAGGAACAGAATGCGAGGATGGTTCCTATTTGGGATGAATAAAAATCAAAAGAAAAGAAATGATCAACCTCCTGATTCAAGAGGTACCCTGGCTATCTTTAGCGTGCAGGTTTCGTTCATTAGGGGATTGGTGCTGCCTGGCGGGTCGATTCGACTCTGGCCTTTGAGCGGTTCACGACTAATGAGCGGATCGGAGATGAAGGAATGACTGTTGTAATGAATGGGGATGAGGGGAATCCTTCATAGGAACCATACTGGCAAACTGGACCGAGCAGCAAGCTCGAGGAAAACTTTCAAATTCGGAGTGGAATCCTTGTCTGAAAATGAGGATTTGGGTTGGGACATCATTGGGAAGCTGACTTTGACGAATCATGATTCATAAAGCTCAAAATTCCTACATGATGCATGCTGGGCTAAAGGAAAAGGAAATCATAAAAACGAATGCAAAGAAAGGGAGAAAATAACAGATATTCAAGGATAATATTGCTAGACAATATAGGCAAGGGTCAAGACACTTCGCATCCCCGACGTGCGATAGAATCCATCGTCCCTGAGTTACATCACCCAACGGCCTATCCAGCGATTAACAGTGTGCACCTAGATCATCCTTGTTTTTGATGAAGGGGAACTCAGATCCTGGAACACACTGGGAACCAGCCGGTCCTTGAGCTAATATAGTAGCATAGATATCATATAGTAATGCGAAGGGATTAGAGTTAGAGATACTTACCTGACTTACCTGACGGACGTCGCTTTTAATTTTCTGATTTTTTGTGGATTTTCCTGCATTTTCTGATTTTTATGGATTTTCAATAATCAAAGCAATAAAGATAGACATGATACAATGCACCAAATAAACGAACATCAAAGCATGTGTGCAAACATTCTGAGCAATCACAGAAGAAATAAGCATGATAGTGTAAACTGATCAGAAGGCGACATAGGGCATGTCGACTGAAGAAGGCGACGGGCACCACGTCGCCACCCTGAAGGCGACGGGTCGATATGTCGATTTCACAGGTTTCTCAGCCCGAGCTCAAAACCTTTCAGCCCCAAGCTTGAGTTTGACTCCCATTTGGATTCCAATGGCCCTCCACTCAAAGTCCCACTCCTAATGGGTCTTCTCTACCCTTTCCTAGCAGGAATAGGAGTGCTATGGCTCTATAAATAAGGGGGATGAGAAGCCCAATTCGTAGCTCTCTCTTCTCTCTTCTTTTCTTCGAATTTTGCAAGCTCTCATGGCCATGAAGAGAGCTCCTCTTGCTTCCATGGATGGGGAGACGGCTTATGAAGGTCCGAAGCGTGCTCGGACGGCTTATGAAGCTCTTGTGAGGATCAAAGACGTCCCCAATCACTCGAGCTGGAGCGAGGAAGTGAGGGAGGTAAGTAGATTGGTGTTTTGAATTTTCATGAACTTCTGCTCCGAATTTCCTTATTAATTTTGTTCTTCTTCTTCCTCCCTTCTCTCTTTTTTCTCTCTTCTCTTCTAGCTCTTCCCGGGTTCCCGACGCTACTCTAAGCTCACATGGATCACCCCCATGATCAAAACCTTACCCATGTTCGTCATCCGATTCTTAAGAGAGTGGGGTTTGGGCGGGGTTTTGATAGCGGCCCATAACTACCATAAGATCTCGTTTGATTGGCATAGCATCACGGCCCTCATAGAATTATGGCACCCACAAACCCATACCTTCATCTTTCCCAAATTTGAGGCAACCGTCCTTCTAGAGGAGGTCGAGGCCTTCCTAGCTCTTCTTAAAACCAAGCCGGGGGACGAGCAAAGCATAAGTTACACTGTTGAGCCCATTAACCCGAAACTTATTCTAGGGGAGTTCATGACCGACCCCGGGGACGTACATACCATGATTAGCCCACAATTCATCCATCTAGTGCCTTTTTCTAAGTGGGTCATATCCAAGTGTAAGGACAAGAGCGTAGACCACCGTGAGATAGCCAAGGCCATGGCCATATGCTTGTGTGGGGTGGTGCTTTTCCCGTCCGGGGATCACCTCATAGACTATGCTAGCTTGAGTGCCATAAGTGGGGTATGGCGGGGACTTTCACTCTCTCACGCCGTCTTGGCGTATCTTTACTCGGGCCTTACCTCGGCTTCCATGGGGGGTTTCCTTTATGGCTCCATGATCCTTCTAGAGTGTTGGTTAGGTGTGAGGATAAAATTTAAGCCTATTGACAATCCTACCACCGACAGTCGGATCTTCGGGTGCCATCCATTGAACTTTATTGGCGGGGCGGCCAAATTCTCCGACAAGGTTTTATGCAGGACGGCGGATAAAAAGATGAGGAATGCATGGCGCCTCTACTTCAGTACCCTACCGGTGGAGCACTTCGCTTTGGGCGTAGCGGCACTTCGCGGAGCGGAGATCTGGCTACCACTTGGACGCGGACTGGATTTGCAACTTGTGGGTAACATGGCGACCGTACTCTACAACCCGCAGCGGTGCTACCTATAGATCGGAAGCCGAGGACTCAGGTGCTTCCGCCATCACACTTGCCACCCGTGAAGAAGCGGCGCTTGGGGAACCCGGAAGACGAGCAAGCTGTATGGAGCGCGTTGGCTTTGTGGCGGGTGTGCGCTACCCATGCACTTCTACCGACACTGCAGGAGGAGCGGGAGATGTACCAGGCGTACCTCCGAGAGCATGAGAAACTTCGGCCGCTTGCGGACCATGAGCCGGAAGGCGAGAGTTGATTGTACTTTTCGAGCTTTGAGAGACTTGGTGGACTTGATGTAATGGGAATGGGACATGTGACTTTTGATTTTTAGCCTTTATTTGATGTGAGCATGGAGTTATTTGCAATGAGAATTGATTTGTGGGACTTTTGTGCACTGGGTTGAGAAGGCGACATAGGGTACGTCGCTACCCTGAAGATGACTGGTCAACGGTCGCGACCAGCAAAGTGAAGGCGACATGGGCCATGTCGCGACCTGAGCAGAAGGCGACGGGGGTAATGTCGCGTTCACAGGTCCCGGGGCAGTTTGAATTCGGGCCGAGCGCCCCCTTTCCTCCTTCCCCTCTTTCCTCTCTTTCTTCCTTTCTTCCGGCGAAACCGGCGACCTCCTCTTTTCCTCTCCGGCACTCCCCCTTTCGACGAGCCCCTCCTCTCCGGCCGGCGATCGCCGGCGACGACCCCCCCTTTCCTCTTCTTCCTCTTCCTTTTCCCCTTGAGGCCCAGCGATGGAGGACGAACGCGGAGAAGGCCAAGGTGGTGACGGCGGCGGTCGACGGCGCAAGAAGACGATCCGGCGACGACAACCGGGCGAGGGACCATCCACGGCGGCCCCGAAGTTGCCTCCGATCACTCCGATGGAGGAGGAGATCGCGCCGGCGGCGGGGGACGATGACGAGCCCGTTGGGCCCAAAAAGGTAAGATCTTGAGCCCTAAACCTTGTATGCATGGAGTGAAGAGTGCAGAGCACTCGGATGTAGGGCGTTTCGCCTGATGGGAAACGGCCGGGAACGGGCAAAACTCGTCTCGGGTGACCCTGGTAATGCGACAGGGGGCCTGTCGCCTTACCAGTGGGAAGGCGACGACCCCCATGTCGCCTTTTAAAAGGCGACGGGGTGCCCGTCGCGACAAGGATTATGAATGCGACGGGGATGCTGTCGCCTTCAGAAGGCGACAGACCCCTTGTCGCCTTATCAGGACAGAGAGTGGTTTGTTGATTTTCTGCTGATTTTTTGATCTTCTGATGTTTGTTTTGCAGAGTGAGCTGAGATCCCGGCTCGGATGGGCAGTCGTCCGGGCGATTTATGATGGCTTGTCGGACTTCCAGAGGTGCCTTCTGGAGGGGATGGGTTTTAGGCCCTTCTTGCGGCTAGAGGAGCTGACGCCGGACGTAGCACTCATCCAGGCGCTGAAGGAGAGGTGGGACCCGGAGTGCCACGCTTTCCTCTTTCCGTGGGGACACATGATCCCCACGTTAGAGGACGTGGTACGGATCACCGGCCTGCGTGTGGGTGGCCAGGCAGTGACCGGGACCACCTATACCAGTTACCAGGAGCCGGTGGAGAGGTTGCTTGGCTTGGAGGTGCGAGGAGAGAGGTTGTCTCTGGTGCAGCGGACAGCGCTGCAGGCGAGCCTAGGGGTGGCGAATGCGCGCCATCAGACGGGAGAGAGCCAGGCGGAGTACATGGCTCGGTTGACGGAGGATGCCAGAGCGGTGCTGGCGGAGGAGCAGGGAGACGCAGCGGACAGGGACTTGCGGCGGTTCTTGACCCTTGTGATCGAGAAGTTGATCCTGGGGACCAGAGGGGACCCGGTCGGCTGCCGATGCCTACCCTTGCTGGAGGATCTATCCAGTGTGGGCAACTACGCATAGGGTGCGGCCCTCCTGGCCCACCTATTTGACAGCTTGGGCACCTCCAGCAGGGAGACAGGTGTCGCGGGGTTCTTCCCGCTGCTACAGGTACGTTTCTACCTTCACCCTTTGCTACTTTTCCTGCTTATTAACTGGATTAACTGTGGTACTGACTCGTGTTACTCTTGCAGGTGTGGGCATACTACCACCTCCCCTCCCTGGGTCGCGGGGTGGCGAGGTGACGCGGCGCTGTACCTCTCCTGCAGCGCTGGCGATTTTGCCGCGATGAACGGTCCCTGCGGCGACAGGTGACCCTGATCCACGACATTCTGGACACCATCCCATTCGGCCATGTGAGTAGTTCTAACCTTAGCTCTTTTCCTTGCTTTGCTTATTTCGACAGTTGACTGACGGGTCTTGGCTTGTGGTGTGTAGGTACGGTGGACTCCCTATGTTGGGGAGAGCGACGCCGCCCAGCCGTGGGTGGAGCGGGACCGTCCCTACTTCGGTAGGGACACTTGGCTCCATTGTTTCAACACAGTGGTCCCGCTCCACCACCGGCTAGTGGCGCGGACTCTGGGACTCCACCAGGCGGTGGTAGAGTTCCCGACCCGACAGAGGCCATGGGAGAGGCTAGGTCACAGCTTTCGAGGGATCCAGCAGGTCACGGACTGGACGGTCCGGGTCCGGGAGCAGCTGGACGACTGGGAGCAGCGGGGCAGGGAGGTGGCCTCCGAGGCCACGAGCGACGAAGACTACTTTCGGGCCTATGCTCAGAGGTACGGGGCCCAGGTGTACAAGGGGACCCGACGACCGGTGAGTTTCTACTGCTCTCAGTCTGCTTTGAGTTCTTAATTAATTGCGTGACTGACTTGGCTTGTGTTTGCAGCTTGACCCTGAGGGGCGGATCTCCTCGCTCGAGGGTATCCTCCATTCCACCATCCAGCAGCGCGATGACCTTCAAGCGGTGGTGGATCAGCTGGTGAGTACTTTGCCCCTTTACCCTTCTATCTCTGGTTTTGATTAGCTGACCCTTTTGCTTCTTTCGCAGCGGGCGGAGCTAGAGAGGGCCTAGAAGATGGTGGGAGGTACCTCCTCCTCTCGAGAGGACCCTGGCCGCTCCGTGCTGGAGGGCCAGCTGGCCTCGGCGGTGGCCCGGGCAGAGAACGCCCTCGCCCAGTTGCACGAGCGGATAAGTTACTTCTTAATGCCCCTGGACTCTTGTTCCTCCCTCTTGGTGTACTGATAGCGTATCCGGTGTTGCAGGAGGCAGAGCTGAGAGTTTCTCTGGCGCAGACGACTGCGCTGGAGATGTAGATGGCGGAGCTGCGCCTGCGCCCGACGACGAAGGAGGTGCCGAGGTGGCGTGAGGCAGCGAAGGAGGCGACGCAGTGGGGTCAGGAGGCGGCGGAGGCGGCGCGCTGGCGCGGAGGAGGCGGCGCGACTGCGCGTCGAGGCCGGGGACCTCCGCACCTAGCTAGGGGAGGAGAGGCATCGCTGCGACATGCTGCGATCTGAGATGAAGGGTCTGGAGAGGGCCCTAGCCTTGGTCGGACGCAGCCGATCGGCGACCAGCAGGAGCGGTATCCCGAGCGGATCCGCTGGACACTATTTGACGGGTTCCTCCGGACGGCGGAGGAACGAGGAGGAGGAGCGACGACGGCGTGAGAGAGCGCTGGAGGGGAGCGAGACCGGTCCGAGGGACATGGCCCCTCCATCTCCCCGCCCGCCTGAGGGGACGGGGGAGAGTGGTTGAGGGTTTGTACCTTTTGCTCCTTTTTTCTTTTTTCCTTTTTTTTTGTTATGATGGTGCACATGATATGAATGGAATGGAACCTCTTATGTTTTATGGTTTGCGACTGAGTGAGAGTGGTGAGTGAGATATGAGTGCCGCTTTCCTTTCCGTCCTGCACACTTAGACAACCACGAAACAAGTCAGATCCGCTCTTAGGCTTAGCCCCTTGCCTTAAAATACGACGAGTGACCGACCTTGATAATTAGTCAAGGGGCTAAGCCTTATTAAATAGGCGAAAGATGCGAATAAACAAATGAAAGGCATGTATACAAACGGCTTGGAATTTTGAAAACATCATTTAATGTTTTGAGGTTTTTGGAATATCTGATTTTTACAGTTTTGGAAATATTTAGTTTTTTTGGAGTTTTGGGAATATTTGATTTTTTTTTGAGTTTTGGAAATATTTGATTTTTTGGAGTTTTGGGAATATCTGATTTTTTTTGGAGTTTTGGAAATATCTGATCTTTTTGAGTTTTGGAAATATTTGATTTTTTTGGAGTTTTTGGAAATATTTGATTTTTTTGGAGTTTTGGTTAGCGCCTAAAGCTGGCGTTAGCCCTTCCTAAAATAAGACACGCGAGACGGAAGGTACTCGCATCTTCGGGCCACAACACTTAAACCGATTCGAGCCGCTGGTTAGGAATCTCGATCACCTCTGGTTCTTGCCACAGGGCTTTCTAAGTTAGGACGTGCGTAAGGAGTGACAACGCCTCGGAAAACTACCCTTAGTTGAAGGTTGCGACTAATTAAGCCCTACCCAAGAGGTGATTCGGTCTTATAGGGGGAAATGGAAGATCATTTTAGGAAAGTCTTGTGTAGGTATAGGGATGTCGGGTTCGGCTACTTCCTACAGCATACCCTTCGGAGATTGGGTCTGTTGTGGAGGGACTTTATGGTCTTTTGCTATGGACTTGCCTTGCTTGGACTTGCCTTGCTTAGGGGCATGCATACGACCGGGCTCATTAGTGTCCCGCGGGGACTTTGCCACTCTTTGCCATGCCCCTGTCGTGCTATGTTTCTTTTGTTTTCTTTGTTTCTTTGCTTCTTTGCCCCTTGTTATCTCGACCGTCCCTATTTGAGACCTCCTCTCATTAGGATATGCTTTAGGTCGCCGACCTCACCCTTACAATCCCTTGCCCCTATACTTTGACCGATTGGAAGAGAATGACCAGTACATCCTTGGAACAGGACCATCTAGTGGCGATTTCTTCTAAGTGCAGTTTTCCGGGCTTGCCGTGTGCGTGTGTGTTAATCCTAACTTGGAGCGACCCTTGGCGATTAGAGAGGTATCTTGGACTCCCAACACGGGGCTACTCCCCGATCTAGGTGTTGTGGCCTCACACCTATAGCCCTAAGGATAGAAACGTTTGAGGTATAACCCGTTCCACGGATGCGACAATTCGACGCCCTCAGCATTGACTAAGCGGTAAGCATTTCTAGGGTAGACTTCCCTCACAACGTACGGACCCTCCCAATTAGGCTGCAGTTTGGACCTAGGACCTCCGGGCTTGATAAAAATGCGTTTCAAGACCATATCACCCTCTTGGAATTTACGCTCAATTACCTTCTTTTGGAAAGACCTTGAGATTCGCCTCTGATATGAAAGCACATGGTCGGCTGCCATAAGCCGTCTCTCATCTAAGAGTTCCAATTGGACTAGCAACGCCTCTCGACGTTCATCAAGATTAAGTTCCTTGTCTAATTGGACTCTTAGTGAAGGGATTAGGATCTCGTATGGAACTACCGCCTCTATCCCGTAAGTGAGAGCATACGGGGTTTGCCCCGTGGGAGTGCGGACGGAGGTACGGTAGGCCCATAGAGCCTCTATTAGCTTTTCTGGCCAGTCGGCGAATTTATGCGATTCACAGGTCTTTTTCAGGATTTTAAGAAGGGTTTTGTTAGTTGCTTCAACTTGGCCATTGCCTTGTGGGTAATACGGTGATGAATGATGTAGCGTGATGTTGTATTTCTTACAGAGGTCCTGGAGCTCTTGCGCGATGAATTGCGGCCCATTGTCCGTGACGATGCTGCTTGGCACTCCGAACCGCGAAATGATGTTCCTCATGATGAAGCGGCATACTGTGGATGCTTTGATTTGTGTGAAGGCTTCAGCTTCTGCCCACTTGGTGTAATACTCAGTCGCTGTTAGGATAAATGATTTTTGTTTGGTTTGAGCATTAGGGTCACCAAGAGGGCCAACGATATCGAAAGCCCACATGGAGAATGGCCAAGGTGTGGAGAGTGGGTGTAGTGAGGAGGAAGGGCATGGATTTTATCAGCATGGAGTTGACACTTGACACACCTACGGACATAGATGGTACAATCTTCCTCTAGGGTTGGCCAGTAGTAGCCTTGCCTAATAATCTTCTTTGCGAGCATTTGACTGTTAACGTGCCCTCCGCATTCACTAGCATGGGCCCCTTCCACCACTTTCCAAGCCTCGTCATCGGTAAGGCATCTTAAAAGGACTCCATTAAGGGCTCGCCTGTACAGAACTTCTTCGACAACTGTGTACCTTAAGGCGGCTCTTCTGATGGCTCTGCGGTCTTCTGCACTTGCCCTTTCAGGATATGTTCCATCCCTGCAGTATTGCTCTATCTCAAAGTACCATGGCAGTTCCTCTTCATTTAGGATCTCCTCGAGCTCAGTTAACATGACTTGCTGCGCTCCTCTCTTCCTAGCCCTCTCTTCTAAGGTTGTCCTAAGGTCGCTAAACCAAGGGTCCTGGGTAGATGGAACATCGAGACGCTGGACGACGATTGTCTCAGTCCGGTGACTCAGAGGGAAGGATAGGGATGAGGCTAGCGACGCCAGAGCATCGGCCAGGATGTTTTGGGAACGAGGAGTGTGGATGTAGATGAGCTTGCGGAACTGCCTTGCCAACAGCGTGACCAGGTCCTAATATGGCTTGAGCTTTGGGTCACGAGTGCGGTAAGTTGAGAGCACCTGCCACAGGACGAGCTGAGAGTCTCCTATAATTCTGAGGTGCGATGCCCCCAGCAGATAAGCATGCCTGAGACCAGCAAGGAGAGCCTCATACTCCGACATGTTGTTTGTAGCGGGGAAGGTGAGTTGGTATGCAAAGGGGATGGTAATACCTTCCGGGGTAAGCAGCACGGCTCCAATGCCTCGTCCCTGAGAGTTGAGTGCACCTTCGAAATGAAGGGACCAGAAGGGGTCTTTGATTATGGCTAAGAGTTCCTCATCGGGGAATTCCTCTCGGAGGGAGTCACTGTGAGGGAGTGGAAGATGGGCTAGATGCTCGGCGATGGCATACCCCTTGACGGCCTTTTGGACCACAAAGGATATGTCAAACTGAGAGAGAAAACTCTGCCAGCGTGCCAGCCGATCAGAGAGGACGGGTTTTTCAAGTAGAGAGCGGAGTGGATCCATCCTTGAGATCAGCTTGACCTCGTGGGCAAGGAAATAGTGCTTGAGCTTCTGGACCACCCACACGAGTGCGGCACAAGTTTTGTCCGCGGTGGTGAACTTGGATTCGGCGGTGTTGAAGAGCCTAGAGAGGTAATATGCTGCCCTTTCTTTCCCAGATTCGTCATGTTGTGCCAGGACAGCTCCTAGGGAGTCCTCAATGACTGAGAGATATAGGATTAGCGACTTTCTGGGTACAGGAGGCTGTAAGACTGGGGGATTCATGAGATAACTTTTCAGCTCATCGAAGGCTGCTTGGCATTTGTCATTCCATTCGAATTTTGCCCCTCCTTTTAAGAGGTCATAAAATGGGCGACATCTTTGCGAATGCTGAGAGATAAATCTTCTGATGAATTGCAAACGCCCGATTAGCCCTCTTAACTGTGAGATGTTCTTTGGAGGAGGCATCTCTGCTATAGCCTTAGCCTTGTTCGGATCGATCTCAATGCCCCGCTTGCTAACTATGAAACCTAGCAGCTTTCCTGATGATACCCCGAACACGCATTTCTTCGGATTCATTCTCAGCTGATATTCTCTTGACCTCTGCAACACCTTGGCTAGGATTTCGGGGTGTTCTCTCCTGGTTCTTGACTTCACCAAGATGTCATCCACGTATACTTCTACATAAACGTGTATCATGTCATGGAAGATGGCCATCATCGCCCTCTGATAAGTAGCCCCAGCATTCTTCAGCCCGAAGGGCATGACCACATAGCAGTACATTCCCCAGGGCGTGGTGAAGGATGTTTTCTCTTGATCTTTAGGAGATAGACGGATCTAGTTGTATCCTGAATATCCATCCATGAATGAGAGGGTCTCATACCCAGCAGTATTGTTGATCAGCACATCAATGTGAGGAAGCGGGAAGTCGTCTTTCGGACATGCCTTATTCAAATCCCTGAAGTCGATGCAGATTCTGACTTTGCCGTCTTTCTTCATGACAGGGACTATATTGGCCACCCAGTTCGGATAGAGCACTACCCTGATGAATCTAGCCTTATGGAGTTTATCTACTTCGTCCTTCATCTTCAGGGCCATGAGTGGGTGGAACCTTCTGAGTTTCTGCTTGATTGCCTTTGCCCCTTCCTTTAGTACCAGTCGGTGCTCCACTAGTGAGGGGTCTAGACCGGGCATGTCCTCGTAAGACCAGGCGAATGTGTCCTTGTACTCCCTCAGGATTTGCACCAGTTCCTCTTCTTCATCAGGAGGGAGATTTGCTGAGATAATCACAATCCTGGGATCTTCCTCTGTTCCAAGGTTGACTTCCTTAGTAGCTTCATCCACTGCCGTTGTGGGCTCATCAAATCTTCTTACTCCACTGGCATATCTTTCGGCAGCGTCATCTGCTTCGCTATCCTCTTCATCGACTGGGTCCTCATCATTCATTACCTCATAGACGCCGAATCTGTCGTCTAAGAACACCCCATCCTGCTCGAAAACTTCTTCCAACACCAGCGCTTCCCTTGTGAACTCCCTTATCAATAGCAGCGCTTGACACCGCCGAGCTAGCTCTTGAAGATATCTCCGGGGAATAGCTTTTCCCCACTGCTTCCAAGGACGCTGCTTGAAATTGGTGGATGGCAGGCCGACCTGACTCTCTACCCTAGGCCTATCTATCTTAGTGCTAGACTCACCTACCCTAGACTCTCCTAGACTAGACGACTCTACAGGACTGGGGGAGGACATGGTGTCCCCGAAGAGGATGGCTCCTAGTGAAGGAGCAGGAGAGGAAGCCCCAGTCGAGGGGTGCCCCTGATCAGGAGAGTGAAGGAGGAATGCCGGCTCCTCGACCTCAACGTGCATTTGAAGATGTGCATTTTTTTTTGGAGATCGGTGGAGAGCATGCAACAGGAGAGGGCGACCTCGTGGTCACCTGGATTGGACTGCAGGGCAGTGAGGATTGTAGGTGGGAGGTCAGGTGTGAGGAGGCTGTGTGCCGCTATCAGGAGTTGAGGGATTAGCTGAATAAGCAAGGGAGGAGAGGACGGAACCAGACTGGGCAGAAGAGAATCCAGAAGGGATGGGTGGATGGCTAAGCAGGTGCCCCTCCAGAGTTCATCTATGGTTTTCCCCTCTTCATAGGGAATGTCTGGCTCTCCTATGTCTGAGGCGTCGCTCATGAGCTGCCTTTTAGATGTGATGGCGGTGGGTGGATCTAACAGCTCTGCCGCAGCTGGCGGCCATGTCGTTTCTTCCTCCCAGAATAGCCGACTGAAGGCAATGGTGATGTCTTCTATGTCAAACCATCTGTACCACTCAGCTTCTGGGTCCCCTGTCTTTCTCCTCCTGGTTGGACGGAGGGCTTCTAGGGCTCTATAGGTCAGCAACGGGGCCATGTGCCAAGAGAAGTTCCGGCCATACACCTCGTGCTGTGAGAGTTCCGCCTCGACTACCACGGTATTGTATCCCGGTTGGGTAGGCCCCCTGATAAAGTGACACCAGAGTGTCCAGGTGAGTGGTTCTCGGTCGGCCTTAAGAGTGGATGTGCTGGATGACCATGGTTTGGATTTCTCTCTGTACCCTAAGCCCCATCGGGTTTCGTGACAATGTCAGGGATGGGTTTGACTATGCCCTATAGCTCTGCCCCTAGCCCCATGCCTTCTTCATATCCTAGCTTCATCATGATTTGCCACCCCTTCGTGCTTAGTGGCTCTTTTCTCTTGACTGCATTGACCTGTGTCAGATTGGTCTCTCTCTTGGACTGGAACGTGTAGCTCCATGGGTAGTTGATATCTAGCACCGAAACTATGGGTTTGTTGGCTGGCCACACGGCTGGTAGGTGGGTATCGTGGAGGGCATCTACTGAGTGGGTAGTGGCTATACTCTTGACTTTGATGATCCATCCTTGAAAGGGGAACTTCAGACACTGGTGTGCAGTGGACGGTACAGCCCCGAGTGCTTCCAACCACGGGCGCCCTAGAATAGCTTTGAACATGGGATCGATATCGAGGACGTAGAAGTCCACTGTGACAGAGAGGGGTCCCAGTTTGGCTTGCACAGTCACCATGCCATGGCAAGATCTTCTAGAGTTATCATATGCGGCGATGGTGGTGGGCGTCGGCCTTAGCGTCCCTTCCGATAGGTCGCAGGCTCTCAATGTACTCAGTGGGCAGACGTTTATGGATGCCCCCGTGTCGACCAGTGCCGCTCCCACCGCTACATGATTGATGACCAGAGTGACGCAGAGGGGGAGCCTCCTGGCTTCCGGGGGTGCTAGTTCGCTCTCCGCAAATGTGATCGCCGGCCTGCGAGTCACCATAGCCAGGGCACTAGGTAGCTTGTCAGCCAGCATGTCTTCATTCACTACCACCTTTTGCAGGAAATTCCTCAGGGCTTCCTGGTGCTCCTTGGACTTCTTTATTAGCTCCAAAATGGAGATCTTAGCTGGCACGTGATCCAGGTGCTTGAGGATGTCATAGTGGGTTCCAGGCAGCGGCTCAATCAACCCCTCATCTTGCATTTGTTGCTGAGCTTGTTGTTGTTGTGGCTGTTGCAGGACCTACTGGGGGTTTGTGGAAGTGGAGGTAGTGGAGATAGGCGGGTATGGGCGGCGAAAGACTCTCCCGCTCCGCAGGCTGGTCAGATGGGTAGATGGTTGTTTGGCGGAGGATAGTGTAGCGGCGGAGGGTTGGTCCGGCCCAGGTGGGGGTAGAATGATGGGTGAGGGAGTAGATATGACAGGGGGTAGAGGTACGGAAACAGGTGGAGCGAAGGGTAAGATGATGGGTGGACTGGCGACTGGCGCGGGTGCTGAACCAACGGGCAGTATGACGGCGTTGGCCATAGAAACTAAAGGAGAGATTGACTGGGGAGCCGCGTAGGCTGGTTGTATTGTTTGGGACTGGATAGGGTATTGGTTAATGGCCATCATCTGCTGAACGTCTAGTTCATCATCGTACGTCCAATTCGTCTGAGGGGGAGGGTGGTGGACGATGGGGTTTACCTGGGCAGGTTGTTGTGGTGGTGGGTTTGGAGTTGGTGGATGGTTAGGTAATGGGTTGTTGATGATCCCGAGGTCCTACAACGGCTGTTGGTGTTGCTGCTGTTGTTGTTGTTGAGGGGGTGGTTGGCGCTGTTGCCTCTGCTGCTGTTGTTGCCTCTGCCTTTCCTTGATATATCCAATCACTTGCCGGAGGGCTGTCCAATCTATCCTGTGCTGCTCATGCAAGTCATACACCAGATCCTTGAATGTAAAGCACTGGTCGATGGTGTGACCAGGTTGCCGGTGGAAGACGCAGTACCGAGTTTGATCCACACTGGGGTTTAAGGGTCTCTCAGGAGGGAGCCTAATGGCGTCTGTGGAGAGCAAGGCTAAGAATATGTCGGAGAGTGTCTCCGGAAATGGCGGGTAGTGAGTTCTTCTAGGACCCATGAGACGCCTTTGCTGAGAGCCATCAGGAGGTGGCACTTGGTTGTATTGGCGTGGTGGTTGCCCTTGTGGCGGATGGGTAGGGTTCTGACCTTGGGCATTGTAAGGTTGACGATTTTGGCTCTGGCCGGCAGGGTTGAACGCACTCACTTGCTCGTTCACTTGGACGCCCTCAGTAACTGGCCCCTGAGGCTTTCTTTGGAACCGGGATTTCTGGGGTTCAAACATGGAGTGGATGGGAGAGTCTTTGAGCTGGGTCTGGATGAACCGGGCCCGACTGTAGAGCTGATGCATAGTGGTGATGTCATTCATCGCTAGGATGTTTCTATAGGCAAGCGTGGCATTGGCGATGATGATCTTCACCTTCTCCCCTTCTGGAAGGTACCCCGGAACTCTGGTGGCCATTTGCCTCCACCTATCGGCATACGAGGCAAAATCCTCGTCCGACTTCATCTTCTCAGCCATGAGATCTGTAAGGGAGTATTCGGGCCCGACCCTGTCTTGGAATTGTTCGAGGAACTTGGCCTTCATGACAGCGAAGTCGTCAGCGTCCTCAGGTAGCAGGTAGCAGGGAGTAGAACCAATCTAGGGCGTGCCCGTCCAGCGACCGGCGGAAGAGATATGCCATGAGGCGGCGATCATGCTGGTAGGAGGCGGACTCATAGATGAAGTCTTTGATATGGGTATAGGGATTGCCTGAGCCGTTCTATTTGCGGTACTTCGGTAGCTCGGATGGAGAGGGGACCCATAGGCCATTGAAATTTGGCATGTGCACGTCGTGGTGCTGCCTAGGGTCGACTTGCTTTCGGAGCTCTTGGAGCTCCTTCTTGGTGGACGCCCACTCGGACATCATGTCCGGTGCGGCGGATGGCTGAGCGTACATGAAGAGGCATGAGAGGTGGGCCTGGCGCGCGGCTCAGGATGATGAGGGGAGTAACATGGCTGGTATGGTGGAGACCGCAACCTCGACTCACGGGGAATGTAGTGCTCAGATTCAAATGGCGTAAATCGGATGGTCCGCGGCCGGATGGGGGTGTTGTCGGCTTGTCCCATGGCGACATGGGGGCCGGATGTAGCTGCTGCGGGGCGTGATGCGCCCGCTCCAGATGAGGGGAGGAGGCGGCCTTTCCTTTGAGGGCCGTCATGAGGGTTTGGATCTGGGACTGATCAAGCTGAGGAATTAGGCGCAAGAGCTGAGTGGCTTGATCGTCCGACTGAGGAGGATGGGTGTTCTGAGACAGGCCGCCATTGTTGTGATGGTGACCTTCAGAGGTATGGACAGTAGCGACCCAGGGTGGGGTTGACTCCCCGAAGAGATCGTGAGGAAGGGAGTCCTCGTAGTCTTGGGAGGTGTAGAGGGCAGGGTCTTGCTTCTCATCGTAGACCGGGTTCAGATATGACTCCATATTTGACATGTGAGCACAGCAAGATGAGGAAAACTTTTCCAGACTTGAGAGAGATGACCTAACCTAGACAAACTCTCAGTTTCCTAAACACACAATCCTATGCAGACAAAAGGAAAGAGAAAACGTCTCACCCAAAGCAAGCAATTGGCAATGATGATGGTTTCTTTTAATTGGTTCAAGTTTGCCTTTTAGTGATTTGACTTTTAGCAAGTTCTCTCCAAATAAGGAAGGGTTTCCTAAATGGGAGAAGGCTTCCGACTCCGGGTATGACTAGGATTCTCTCTATCTTACCAAAATGAGTTAGACTCGATCCTAGGTGGTGACTGGTACAACCAGCCCGGCGGCCGTGTTGGAATCCACGGTCAGTGGGGACTTACGGAGGCCCTCACGCGAGTGCTCTAGTCGGACACAAGGAGTATGTGGCCAAGAGAGCGAGCGTCGCTGAGGAGGAAACCTATGCTACGAATATGGAACGATGTGTGCAAATCCTATGTGCACCGGAGTGCATGCAAAATTCTAACCTAGTGCTAACAAGACAAAAAATTAGGGCTAATTGCTCTCAGAGGCAAAAGGCGACAGGGTTTATGTCGCGACCAAGATCGCGACACTGAGACTGTCGCTTTCCTTCTCGCAGGGGACAGAGAGCAAGTAAATCCTAATTATGCACGGAAAATCACACAATCCTATAACATACAAGACTAACAAACCCTCAAGATCATGGAGAAAAGCATGGTATGATGGAACATGGATGGAGTATGTGAAAAATGGACTCAAATTTGCAAGGAAGCTTAAAAAACCAAGGTACTGACCTGATTGCGACACAACACCCGTCACCTCCCTTAACGTGACGTAAGCCTCGTCGCGTTCCCCGCAGGCTCAACAGATCTTTAAATAATGCAAAAGGTGTATGGGCCGAGTGCGTACCTGGTGGTGCGTTGATCGCGACGTGTAGGGTGTCGCTATTTGGATCGCGACGTCGAGGTGGTCGCCTTCTTACCCAGAACCGGAGAGCACTAAGAAACTCAGAGGAAAAGAACTAAAGAAGGAAAACTATGAACACAACACACCCACCAGAAAGTAAGACGGCAGGGAAAAGGTAGAGCAAGCGTGATGGGCACTAGAGGTCCCTCCGTGATCGCCAAAAGGTGTAATCACGGGATTTGTATCCCCTTTATTGATAGGTATGAATATGTAGGGATTAAGAATTTACCGTGATCGCCACCAATGCAATCGCCTCTTGATGTTCAGGTGGAGGGCTGACTACGTTGGAAAGGACAAGTGAGAAGGAGGCGTACTGGTAATGCGACCGGATGGGCGTCGCGATGCTTTCACATGAATGTCGGCAATGGCGCCTTCTTGATCGCGACACAACAGTCGTCGCCTTCCTCTTCAGTGGATGGAGACTTTGGTTCTTTGTCTTCCTGCTCCTCAGCCGGCCGAGGGGCAAGAGCCTCACGTTGCTCTGACCTTCAAACACCTGCCAAAGTGATTTAAACAAGATAAACACCCATTAGAATTCGTGTGTATGAGATCTATTCAATTAAAATCTTGGAAACATGAACTATAATGGAGGGAACTCACGAGATTGGGGCTTTTAACCCCTGTGGGTGTTAAGTTTGGGTGTGTGTGTCGTGATCTAATGTTAATCTATGAAGAAAATAAGACTATGCATGTATGAATTGAATGAAGTAAAGAGAAGAAAGGAAGAGGAGTTGTGTAGCCGATGGAAAACGCCCTAGGGGGCTTTTCTGAGTCGTCTGGAGGAGAAGCTCTCTTTGTGGAAGATGAAGCTCTCTTGCTCAGCGAACTAATGAATCCGGCCTTGTCCAAAAAGGTGCAGAGACGAGGTACTTATGGGTGATTATTCCCAACTCGGGTCTGAGAGGAATAATGGGAAGGAGTCCGACTTTGGTTAAGTATGGTTGTGTATGGGCAATTGGAACTTGGAAAGGGACATGTTAGGAAGGTCTCCTCCAAATTTAAAAGGATTTGGACGTGATTTGGACGTCCAAATGAGGCAATTACCATCTTTGGCATGTGTCCAAGTTGGCTTCGGAAAGGGTTTCCTATTTAAGGTCCTCAATGCGACGGCCTTCTGGTCGCCTTCCTGAATGCGACGGCTCAATACATCGCCTTCCTCATATGGAAGGTGACTTCAAGTCATTTCGCGATTTTTCAAAGATTTAAAATGTGGATTTATGATCGCGACATAGGGGCTGTCATTTTCAGGAACGCGACCTAGGGCCTGTCGCCTTCAGGACTTTTCTACATTTTGGCCATGCAATGCGTCCAATCTCCATGCGCAGCCTTCGGAATTGAAACATCGGACTCCTAACTTAGAGAGCTATAGTGAGAGAGATTGATTTGACCAAGAAGGGTCCTCTAGGGCGATGAACTAATGGAAATGATGTCATGATCGGAGAAAGCCAACTTAACGATGATGAGCCAACGTGGGGCATGAATGATACGACAAGGGATTTTGCTCGACTTATGGGTCAGAAATGGGTGTCTACACTATCCACTGCTGAAGCTGAGTACGTAGCTGCTGGAAATTGCTGTACACAACTCTTATGGATAAAGCAACAACTTGAAGATTTCGGATTAAACATCAAATCCATCCCACTGCTGTGTGATAACACCAGTGCCATTAATCTCACCAAGAATCCAGTTCAGCACTCAAGGACCAAACATATTGAGGTTAGATATCATTTTATTCGTGATCATGTTGCAAATGGAAATATTGAAATATCCTTTATTGATACAAATGGCCAATTAGCAAACATTTTCACAAAAGCCTTACCTGAAGAGAGATTCACATCTCTTAGAAGGGAATTAGGCATGTGCAAGTTGTGATAAAAGTTTGCTTACAAATGGCACATTAAATTTCAGAATTAAGTAATTTTTTCCCTCCATGGCGTTAAGCAAAAGAAATTCAAATTATTCTTTGTAACCACTCTCTCATTGAAGTCGGTTTGAATAGTCAACACCTTTTGTCGTTTCCACCGCCTTTTGGCGCCTCACTTTCCACATCGCATTAATTTATTCATAAAATCAATGGCAGAACGATTCGTATCTCATCGTCTACCTTTTCCCCTTTTCATCCTGTCGCATGAGCCGATGCCCTAACAACTCATATCTCAACCCTCTGCAAATTTGAACCTTCCTCCTCCTTCCCGCAAAATTTCTTGAGGATTCCTTCTCTTCCCCTTCCGTTTCAACCCTCCAGAGACTTTCCCACCTGAATCCATGGCCGCACCAGTCATCTCCGGCAGTTTGGGTGGCTACAGCGCCGAGTTTCTCACTCCTGAGCAGCAGGAGAGGTTTACCTTTGTGAAGACGAAGCTCTGTGGAAATGAAGAAGTCGATGTTGCTAATATGAGGAAAAATGGAATGAGCAGTGTGGTAGATTTGATCAATCAGATGCAGTGGACAGGAGTCTCCACCTTTTTAGAGGTCAGTTATCCAGACTTGGTAAAAGCTTTCTTCGTGTGTATGAGAACAGAGGAAGATGGGTCCCTAGTCTCTTCAGTAAAGGGAACCCTGATTAGAATAGACCCTGAGTTGTTGAAGATGCTGTTTGATGTGAAGACTTCCGGATTTAGTGGGGTTCACACCGTGGACGCCCAAGTGAAAGGTTTGGGAATTGTAGGGCCGGGCTTCAAGCTAAGGGATGGCAAGCTGGATATAAATCAACTAACTGCTTTCAACCGCCTCCTTCACTTTATTGTTTGTCAAATATTAGTTCCCAGAAGTGCAACATTTTCATCTTGCACAAAGGCCGACTCAGACATGATGTATTGGGCCATTCAAAATAAGGAGATAAATATGGCCGCAGTGATGATGGAAAGAATGAAATTTGCCAGAGATCAGATTTGGGACACCAAGAGCAAGTTAAATGTGTCCCTGCCCTATGCCCACCTACTTACCAAGATCTTCAAACACTTCGGTGTTGATCTTTCTGGGGAAGTTGTAGAGAAAATGGGCCAAGCAATCAGGTCCAGGAACTTGAAGAAGAGTGGCTTCTCTGAGGAAAATGGTGTCTGGTTCAAGGCTTCAGTTGCTGAAGGCGAAGCCATCATTGACGACACCTCAGTTGTTCATCAAGAGATGGGATCAGCAGATTTGACTCCAGAATTGCCAGTGGAGTCAGTTTCAGCTCCAGCAGTTGGAGCAGCAGAATCATCAGGCCCCTCTTTAGCAGAAGTTCAGTTTGAAATTGCAGTGGAAGAAGAAAGGATATCAGCACCAGCTTCAGAATTTCTAGAAGAATTAGCTGTAAATTTTGCAGAAAGGAGAATTGAGGATATTCTCCCAGAGGACATTTTTCCAGTTGAGAACCCACTACCCTCAACTGTCGTTGCATCTATTCTTTCAGACATTATTGATTCAATTCCTTTCACCTCTAGTGCTCCAGAAACCAGTGGCAGAGTTGCAGAAGAGGCTGTGGCATCAGGCCACATTGATGAACCAATGGAAGATGTTCAAGTAGAGGTAGAGCACCCAGCTGCTCAAGGTGACTCTGTGTTGGAAGATGCTCCCATTCAGGGGGAGCAAGTATCAAATGAAGAAGATGCTCCTATTGAGGGGGAGCTATCAAAAGAAGGTGCAGCAGAAACAACTCCAGTTGTTGATGGTCAGGAGGAAAGGCATAGAGATTCCCAAAATTTGGATGACAGAGAAGGAGAGATTGCAAGCTCTTCGAGCTCAGATGATGATCAACCTCCTCCAGCAAAAGAAGGCAAGAAGAAAGGAAAAGAAGTTGCCTCTGAAGTTCCTCTCCTGGCTGATACACCTTTTGAGAGGCAGGTCAAGCAGAAAATTGTCATAAATTTGAAACCAGTGATTGAAAGGTTGAATGTGCAAGGTGAGCTATTATGTACTCTCCAGTCAGATGTAAATTCTATATTTCTAAGCCAAGCTTCAGCCAACAAAGAATTGGGACAAATAAAAAATGCTATGAAATGGTTTAATAAGGAGATGAGCAGCATGAAAGGCATGCTCTCGGATATTATCAAGGCAGTTGGAGTTCAAGCTCCTCCTCCTCCAGAAGCAGCAGCAGCACCAAAGCAGCAGCAGCACCAAAAGAGGTAGGGCCAACAGGGCCAGCTGATCAGGTTGAAGGGCCAACAGGGCCATCTGAGCAAGGGTCAGGGCCATCAGGGCCATTGGAGAGTGAGTCTGTGCAGATAGAGGCAGAAGAGTTATTGGCACCCAAGCCCCCAGCTCCCTCTTCTCCCTCTCACACACCTATTCCTCCAACTCCACCCTCAGCTCCTACAGCACCTCCTGCTCCTCAAACATTCAAGAAGCCTCAATCTAGACCAATTTCTTCTCCTACACCATTTCAGTCCACCTCATCTCCTGCCTCCTCTACTTCCATTCATTCTCCTTCTCCTATACATGAGGCCCCTCCAGCATCCTCAGCTGGAGCATCCTCCTCCTCCTTTGGTCCCTCCGTTGGACCAATTGATGACCTTCCTACTACTTCCCACTCTTTTCTTCATCCTACTCCTCCACCCTCTTTCATCACTATCATACCTGAAAGAGCCCAACTTAACTCTCCCTTTATGGAACAAATAAAGGATGAGTTTGAGGAAGGGATCCTCAGGTCTGTGTTGAAGGTTGGGGAACATGTTCATAGGGCAGACCCTTCTAGTCCTGCCCCCAAGAAGAGGAAGCTTACTTCTAATTCCTCCCTCTCCTCTGAACCCAAATACCCACCTTTGTGGTTTTCTCTCACAGTGGACAACAAACATCCCTCACTGTACAGAGAATATCTCTCAAAGGTTGTTTTTGCAACCATCATTAACCTTCCATTTCTTGATCTCACAGATCATTTGCACACCATTCTACCCTACACTTCTCTTTCCAAATCCGAAAAATCCAAAATCTTCTCTCTTGCCCACTCCAAATCTGAAGAGCAGTGGGGCAAAGGTCATAAGGATCTCCTAAAGAAATTCATTCTTGCCAAATCTGCTAGATTCCGTCCAAGGGACCACTCCCTGACCCTATAAGAGTGGTTCAGGATCTATCATAGGGAACTTTGGGCACCCTATATTCAAAAGGAAATCAAAATGATCAGGCACCTCATGCTATTCAACAACTACAGATATATTCATAGACTTCCAGAGGTTCAGCTCAGTCAGTTCAAAAGGGCCATTTCAGCTCTGACTCCGGATATCTCTCAATCTTCAGATGTTCAGGTAGATTTTGCTACCCTCCAAGTACCTGAAGAGATAGCCCTTCCTCAAATTCACTTTTTAGTTATGGAGTCCTCTGTAGGATCCATCATCTTTGAACGTTTTGCCAGAGTAATGGGCAGAATTAAAGTACAGAAAGGCTGCCTGGTTGCTTTTTCTAGATTCCTGTTTAGGGAATATCACCAGGGGCATGTAAGTGCTGAAGTTCTAGCCCCTATTCTGTCTGAATGTGAAAGGCTGACATCTTTTGAATGGTCCAAGTTCTACCCCCTTTCAGCTCAGCAACTATTTGAAATCAATGAAGTTCAGGCCAGAGAAGGCAAACCAGCCATTTCTCCAGCTACTTTCCTAGATATGAACTCCATTCATCTTGTTGATGACCCCTTCAAGGTCTGGGAGGAAAGATACAAAGTGTATGTGGCTATGCACAAAGCTCTCAGAGATAACCACAACCATTATCCTGTCACCATGGACCAATTCCTCACCATTGGCAGCTTTGGGACTCGTCGATTTCTCAAGATGAACATGGACAAGAATGCATATGCTGACCTTCTCTATCAGCACCTAGATCTTCATCTCAAAAGGATGGCTTCCACCATGGGACCCTCCTACTCTGTATCCTTTGGAGTCTTTAAAACTCTTTTTGAAGAGCAGGAAGCACAGGCATGGGAAACCATCTCCCATTTTGCCTCTCTTCTGTCTCCTGCCTTCTATTTACCAGTACCTCCACAAAGTTAATGAAATGACCTTCTTTGTATACTCCTGTTCTCTTTCTCTCTTCTTTCTTTGTCGAAGATTGTCTTTTTGCTCAATGACAAAAAGGGGGAGAAAATTAGCATGTCTGGAACATCTATAACATCTATATGCATTTTTTTTTCATCCATACTTATTGTTCAGTTTTATCATCACCAAAAAGGGGGAGATTGATGACCAGTCTGTCCCCATGTAATTTTAATTAATTACATATATATATATTTTGATGATTAACAAAACCAAACAAAAGTTTATCAATTATATCTAATGAATATTTCATAAGTCTTAAGTACAGGAAAAATACCAAGGTCAAACAAGCCAATAAAGGTATGCATTACTTCTCTGAAGCCTTAATCTTTTCAACATGATATTTCTCTAAGTCCATATCGACTTCTATTGAAGGCCATAACGATTTCTTTATAAGCATATCGATTTCAATAGAATTATCATAACGATTTCCTTTCTGGCTGAAAAGTCATGTTGTTTCAAACAAGTCGATGTCACAACGACTCTATAAGTTACCGTAACGATTTCTTTAGAGCCCGTAACGACTTGCTCGTCACAACGACTATATAAGTTACCGTAACGATTTCTTTAGAGCTCGTAACGACTTGCCTGTCGCAACGACTCTATAAGTTGTCGCAACGATTTCTTTAGAGCCCGTAACGACTTGCTCGTCACAACGACTCTATAAGTTACCGTAACGATTTCTTTAGAAACTCGTAACGACTTTCCTGTCATAACGACTCTATAAGTTATCTCAACGATTTCTTTAGAAAGCGCAACGACTTGCTTGTTGTAACGATTTCATAAGTTACCGTAACGACTTCTTTAGAACTCGCAACGACTTGCTTATTGTAACGACTTCATAAGTTACCATAACGATTTCTTTAGAGTTCATAACGACTTGATAAGTATTCATAACGATTTCTTTAGAATTCACAACGACTTTCTTTGTATAATGATTTGTTAAGTATTTTACATCGATTTCTTCAGAAACACAACAATTTGCTTTGTGCAACGATTCATTAAGTGTTCATGATATATCTTCTGTCACATAACGATTTGCTATGACTCATAACGATTTCATAAGTCATATAGTCATCGATTTCATATCTTGATATCTTATTTATCTTAAAAGCGTTGACTAGTCAAAGTCCACGTAGACATCTCTCTGACGCTTTTGCATTTATGAGATCTGAACATATCTCTGCATGCATGCAGACCATATCGTGCCTACTCTGATTACGTCCTTTAGACTTAAGCTATTTTGCACTACTATTTTCATGTCTATTACTACTGACGTTGACTGACATCAGAGACAGCTTAGCTATCTACTATTTGAGATTGACATTTGTGCAGACCTCTGAACTAGCTTCATGGTACAACGTTAAACAAATAGAAGCCAACGAATATTTCTGAAGATCTATCTCTTTGCGTGCTCAAGTGATCAAAAGACTGTTGACTGGAAGCTTCCAAGACTCCAGATGTCATTCAGTCTAACGACTACTCAAAAGAGAAACAACGGACACTTCAACGTCTACATTTCAAATTGAAGATATAAATTCAAGTCAGAAGAACAAAAAAAAAAGGAGGAGATCGCGCATTCAAGCATTCAAATTCTTCTGAAGAAAGTCCAGAGCCAAGAACCTTCATTCCACTTAGCTTTTGCTCTCCACTAGTTTGTGAAAATCTTGAGAGAGCCTGTATAGTTCTGAGAGTGTGCCTTGTTTAAATCTCTTTGCTCTCAGTTATAGTTGCTTCAGATCCTTGCTTATCAAAAGCTTGATCTAGGGGCTTGAATTTCATTTACTCTCTTTGTGTTGTTCCCTTCGGGTGTGAAGGAAGACCTGGTGGTATCCAGGGTGTTGTTCCCTTCGATTGTGAAGGAAGACTGGTGGTATCCAGGGTGTTGTTCCCTTCGGTTGTGAAGGAAGACCTGGTGTGGTATCCAGGGTGTTGTTCCTTTCGGTTGTGAAGGAAGACCTGGTGTGGTATCCAGGGTGTTGTTCCCTTCGGTTGTGAAGGAAGACCTGGTGTGGTATCCAGGGTGTTGTTCCCTTCGGGTGTGAAGGAAGACCAGCTGAGCTGGGTGTTGTAGCGTCCTTAGGGGGACTGTACCCTAGTTAGTGAAATCCTGAGTTGTTGCTCAGGGACTAGACGTAGGACTCCTAAGGAAAGGAGGTCCAAACCAACATAAACCTTGTGTTGTGTGATTGTCTTCTTTGTGTGTTTGACATTTAAACTAACAGTCACTAACCTACTTCGAAGAACGTTTGTGTGAATGTTTTTAGTTACATGTATCTTCTAGATTAATTTTTAAAGACCCATTCACCCCCCCTCTGGGCTCGTCAACTGGGCAACATGAACCACTGCCGCAAGCTCCAAATCATGAGTCAGATAGTTATGCTCATGCTCCTTCAATTGGCAAGAAGCATAAGCTACTACCCTTCCCTGCTGCATCAACACACAGCCTAAACCAATCCGAGATGCATCCCTATAGATGGCAAAGCCCTCATCACCACTAGGTAATACCAATACCGGTGCAGATGTAAGCTTAGCCTTCAATAATTGAAAGCCTTCAATAATTGAAAGCTACTCTCACACTCCTCGGACCATACAAACTTCACACCCTTCCTGGTTAGCTTAGTAAATGGAGCGGCGATGGATGCAAATCCCTTAATAAATTGCCGATAATAACCTGCCAAACCAAGGAAACTCCGAATCTCCAATGGGGTTCTGGGAATCTCCCAATCCAATACAGCCTGAACCTTTGCTGGATCAACTGCTACTCCAGCACCGGAGATGACATGACCAAGGAAATGAACCTCGCACATCCAGAAATCGCACTTGCTGAATTTTCCATACAACTTGTGCTCTCGGAGAACTTCCAATACTTCCCTCAAATGCTGACGGTGTGTGGCCTCATCCGGAGTATAGACCAACACATCATCAATAAACACTACGACAAAGCTATCTAAATAAGGCCTAAACACCAGGTTCATGAGATCCATGAACGCTGCAGGGGCGTTTGTCAGACCAAACGGAAGAACCAAAAACTCATAATCTCCATAACGGGTCCAAAGGCCGTCTTGGACACATCCTCACTCCTAATCCTCAACTGATGATAGCCAGACTGCAAATCAATCTTGGAAAAGACCGATGCATTCTGCAACTGGTCAAATAGATCATTGATCCGCGGTAAGGGATACCTATTCTTCATAGTCACCTGGTTGAGCTTTCTATAATCAATGCACAACCTGAGTGAACCGTCCTTCTTCTTTACGAATAAGACAGGTGCGCCCCAAGGAGATACACTAGGGCGAATAAATCCCTTGTCTAGCAAATCTTGCAACTGCTTCCTTAGCTCTGCTAACTCCGCAGGTGCCATCCGATATGGAGCCTTTGAGATAGGAGAGGTGCTTGGAAGCAACTCTAGGGTGAACTCTATCTCTCTAACTGGTGGCAATCCAGATATATCATCGAGAAATATGTCTGGAAACTCCCACACTACATCTATCTCCTCAAGAGTAGGTGACTCATCAGCCTTTGGTACTAATACCACGCTGGCTAGAAAAGCGTCACAACCTTTGCCTATCATTCTCATTGCCTTCATAGCAGAGATAACGAACTTTCCCGTAAGGTTCCTTGAAAATGGATGTGAAAACTCATCCTCACCAGGAATACGGAAAACAATCTTCTTCCCACGATAATCAACTAACGCATAGTGCTCCTCTATCCAATCCAGACCAAGAATAGCATCATAGTCCTTCATCTTTAGCAAGAAGAAACACCTCTCAAGGACTCTATCTTTAATGCACACAGGTAACGACGGAATACACTTCCTAGTCGATACCGTTCCCGCAGGTGTGTGCATAGACAAAGGGACCTCTAACTCCTTAGACTCTAATCCTGACTCTAAAACTAACTGCCTAGCAAACCGCTCAGAAATGAACGAGTGAGTAGCACCTGTATCAAACAAAACTCGAGCATGCACACCCATGAAAAGAACCGTACCTTCGGCAACATGCTCCGCCTCCTTGGCGTCCTCTCTCGCCAAGGCAAACACTCGAGCTTGGGCTCGAGGCCTTCCAGGTTTTCCTGTAGCTAGCGCTGCTGTTGCTGCCGCTGCTGGGGCTGGCGCTCCACACTTGACTCCCTGCCGAAGTCTAGGGTAGTCTCTAATCTGATGCTCACTTCTCTCACACTTGAGGCACTTTCCCTCCATCTTCCAGCACTCCGTACCACCATGTTCCCTCCCGTAATGAGGACACTCCTTCTTGCCACTAGGGGAACGCTGAGAAGCTACCTGTTGACTGCCTGATGCCACGGGACACTGTAGTGACTGATACGCCGCCTTCTTCCTGTCCTGCCACTGGAAAGGAACTGCCGGCCTCTTTTGCGAAACCTTCTTCTCCTCAAGGTATTGCTCCATCTCACTCTCCTGACGACATGCTGCACTAAGAGCCTCATCGAGGGTACGATGGTCAAACGCCACCAACCTTGTCCTCCGCTATGGCTTTAGACCCATCACAAACTTCTTTGTCTTTCTGTGCTCATCAGCAATGATATGAGGTGCACACTTCGATAGCTCAGAAAACCTGGCCTCGTACTCGAGCACTGTCATGGAGCTCTGAGTCAAGGTGAGGAACTCCTGCTCCATCTTGTCCTGGATATGCTCAGGGACGAACTTGGCCCGAAAGAGCCTCACGAACTCGTCCCAAGCAACCTCGACAGCACCGTCCTCGAATCAGGTACGCAGTAAGGAGGACCACCACACGTCGGCTCTCTCCTACATCAAATCATTCTCCATAAGCACTTATCTAAACAATCTAACCTTAATTTAATTAAATGCTTAAACAACAAACACATACCTGTAGCATATAGGTGGCCAGGCTGACCTTGTCATCCTCAGCACACCTAATCGCCCGGAAGATCTTTTCGATCTCCCTCATCTAGCTCTCCACAAGCAACGGATCGCTCTCCCCCTTAAAAGAGGGTGGAGCCATCCTCTTGAACCTTTCCATGATAGAAGGTCCACTATGGTCATGTGCCTGGGGAACTAGTGCCTGAGCTTGCTACAACAAACAATATAATCAACACATATGCAATATAGCAACATAAAAATAAAATAGACTACTCTATTTATTATTCTAACCTGAGCCTCCAGCTAAGCCTAGAGTGCAGCCTGAGTATGGGCCTGCGTCTGCATGGCCTGCACCAGACCTTGCATAAACACCCCATAGTCTACTGGCGGTAGTGGAGGAAGTACAGTAGGTCCCTGTGGGGCTGGGGCCTTCTGCTCATCCCTCTCCTCATGCCTAGGCTCATCCTCTCTGGCATGAGCACCACGCCTGCCATGAGAAGCCATAGACTGCAAAATAGGTTAATCACAATTAGGAACTACACTATCTAATTCCTAACTATTTTCTTAACTATGTGGACAATCTATAAAGACTTAGTATATAATGAAGATGATGGCATATATATATATTTATGTACAATCTCAACCTATTGCTCTGATACCAATCTCTATAACGACCCTCCTTATACCGGTACGGTTACACCAACCCACGTCAGTATAATGAGCATTGCTACAGTGGGACATTGACCCAATCATATACACTAAGTTGAGATGTACACAAATATAAACACATAACAGCGGAATTAAAAGAAACAAGATTATCTATATTCCATCATCTACATTAATATCCACAGTCCATATAGTACAAGAAAGAAGCTAAAGTTCACATAATTGAAATTCTAGTCAATTACATTGTCCACAATCAAATTACATAATATTCTTGACTACATACTTATGAAATGAAAATACAATAGTGTGATCTCCACAATAATCTCCTACTCTTGCTCCGAGTCACTCCTGGCTATCTCCTCGGAAGAAGTGGAGATACCTGCACCTGTACGCCGAAGCAAGAGTGAGTCTAAATAGACTCAGCAAAAAATCCATGCACATTATACATACACACATCATATGTACCATTTACTTTCTAATAGAAACAATCAACACATGTAGAATGGTTTGAACAATTCCAAAATTATGCATGAGATTTCTATAACATTAAAGGACATGATACATGCTTTATGTTTCCATTCTCATTAAGTATAAAACCTATCACATGCTCTCTACACATTTCCTTGACATGCTTAACCAACTTAACATTCATTCAATTCATGCTACACTATAATCATGTAACTTAAGCATGGAATTACATGTAATGAAAGCAATATTTCAAGCATGGATTCTATGTTCATTCTCATACATTTACCACAATTATAAACATGTTAGATTGCTGTTTTGACATGGATTTAACACATTCATATAATATTTCACCAATTCATGTGCTATCACATTAACTTTACACATTTACATATTCATTTACACTTTACACAATTTTATAATACACTTGCACATAATCACATTGTTCAAATTTTGATGCCGTGACACATAGTCCAAACCACCTCTAGAAGGACACACTTTCAGATTCACATACCCATCACCTAGGCAAAACATTGATAGATCTTAGTTACTACGCAGAACTGGGAGAAGCACTCTCCACCCTAACCAGTGGAACATGTCCACCTCCAGGATTTCATCCTATTGCCCATAGGATTTTACACACATGAACCTGTCCGTAGGGACTTTACTACGGTATGATTCCACAGCCCTCTAAGGTAGCAGTGTCACCCATGGCACAGTTACATATTTCACATTATCTACACATCGTTTGTACACCTTTTAATACAATTATATCAAATTCCACATATATGCATAAGCTTTAGTCTTCCTAGTATGATACTACTGTTTATAGGAGTAAAATAACTCATATCATGACCCTAAACATGTTGTTAACCACTAATTCACATAGATTTAATTATAATATGCTCAATGTGACTATTATCCATGATACAATTAGCATTCACACTTACTGTCAACAAAATGCATCCAAATTTTTATCACAGTTTAAAAATAGTAAACACATTACATGTTCAATTTCTCAAATTTTTGGATCTATATACTAATTATAACAATTAAAACCATTTCAGGCCTATTAATTAATAAACTCCATTATGCATGGTACACAGTAGGATAGTTCGGCCTAGCAGTCTCAAAACCTGTCCACAGTTCTCATGAGTGTACAAAAATTTTATAAACATCGAATATGCTGTAAACCTAATTATTCAGAATTTTCTATGATCATATCACACCCACAGTTCGTTTATAGAAATTATAATAATTAGGACAGTAATAAAAAATTTACCTTAGTCTCATGATACAACCTACTGCATGCACTAAACCATATATAAAATCTACAATATGTAATTACATCCAGAAGTTTGGAAAATAAATCACAAGGATCAAACATGTTTTTCTGCAGAAACCAGAAGAACATGGAGGCACGCAGTTGGCCGCAAACAGCTGTTAACGGCACCAAAGGCTGCCACCAACCCTAGATCTTAACGACACAACATGTTGCCGTTAAGTTCCTGTCTTCAGAGAGGCAGGCAGAACTCACAAAAACAAGAGAGAAAGGGGGTTTCAGGACACGAGAAAAATCTACAAAAATACCTAGGACCTACTAGCCGTATGTATGAACAATGGTCAAGGATTACTTACCTCTAGAAAAATCATTAAAGGTATTGATTTTCCGATGAAGCTCTCCTCGACCAGTGCCAAGAGGCCCTAAATTCCTTCCCAAACCGGTTCTATGTTGAAGCAGATGGTACACCGTCATCGGAGAAGCCTTCCTTGATGTTTAGACTCCCTCCCAGTCGTGGTAGAACGCCGGAAGAAGCCTCCAATCGCCGGATCCAAGGCCCAAAGTTCAGGGTTTGCACAAGGTTTTAGGGTTTTTGACAAAAGTGTCAAAAGGGACTCAATCCGTCAATGGGGGTGTTTTTATAGGCTAGGGGTTTTGGGGTACGCACTTATAAGGGTTTTGACCGTTGAACGACAGTTTCCTTAATAGAAGCCGAAGATTTCGCGGGTGTTTTCGGATCATAAGCCGAAACAGATCTGGAACCTAGACGTCAACATCACTGGCCGCCTATCTGGGATTGGCGTCTATCGATGTGGATGCTGACTTCCCCTTAACGTCAGCTCATGTTGACGCCAAAAGGGTTTTCGGCCAGAACACAGAATTTCAGCAATTCTGCTTACACTAGGTATATACATGCAATGTACATAACTTAATGATTAAATAAAACATCATGTATGTGATATATATATATATATATACATATATACATGTACAATTATAAATACTTATACATATATACACACATGCATTCAATTATATACATAAGGTATATACACACCACATGACAAAACCTAATTAAAATGGGCCAAAATTCGAGGGCCTTACAACTAGCCTTACGCCAACACTCCTTGGTCAAATGACCCCGCTTATGACAATGAAGGCAGATGATCCTGAAAAACTCCTTGTTACATTTCATTTGCTGGTTTACCTGCTTGCCGTGGTTATGTCTCCTTCTCCCATTCTTATTGGTCACCTTTTTAATCATTTTGGTCACCTCCAAAGCTCTTTCTAGCAGTTGGGTGGCTTGTTGACATTCCAGAACTAGCTTTTGAGTTGACCCCATTTCGTCTTGCGTACGCTTGGCGTGCATTAGGAATCCCTTCAAGAATAAGGTTAACGTCAGGGTGCTAAAGTAGCATTCAGCTGATACATGTACGTATATATATATATACTTAGATCTTAACCATGGTTCTACCCAATCCTCACTTAGGTATGGTAGTTGTCTTTGACACGTGTCATGCAGTTCGACCTAAAACATCCTAGACCTAAGAGATCCGATTAAGACGTCCTAGGCTCTAATACCAACTTTCACACCCCACCAATTTAGCAACGGAATAAATTGGGGAGACGTGAGCAAAGTGCATAGTAGTGTAAATTGCACAACAGTTGAGTGATTCAGAGCATCTAATGAATAATAATTGGAATAAACCTTTCATTTCATTGATAATTCATAAAGACTATTAAAACCACTAATTCAGAACCAACACATAAAGATATCATTACATTGGAAAAGAAATCTAAGCAATATCTAACTAGCCTTTATTATACTAGGGTAACTCCATCGATATGACGCCTAGTCGCTCATCACTCTGGTCCTGCCCCATTGGTATGTGTGACGTCATTTTCAACTTATCTGAGACACAATAGCAAATAACGCAGGGTGAGCGATAATGCTCAGTAGGACTTAAATCTCATAGTCAAGCATGATTTACATGATTAATGTATTAAAGAGCATAGTAACTAATGATAGAGATAGTCATGTAAAGTCGAGAAAGTAATAGCACAAGTAACATGGTTCACATAGCACATGAATCAAGTATAGCACAATGAATATGATTAAAGTCAAGTCACAATATAAGGCGATAGCAAAACGATAACAAGTAAACGTCATTGTCAAGTAATAGCATGTAGTATGTATATCAAGGAGAGAGAGAGAGAGTCGTTGGCCATATAGAGAGTAAATTACACTTTGATTGATTTTCATCAATCAAAATAGTATTGCACTTTGGTTATCTATAGATAGCCGAGAGAGAGAGCATAGCACTTTGTTTGTCAATAGACAACAAGAGAATATAGCACTTTGGTTTGATTGTCTTAGATTAATCTTGATAGTATGACACTTGGATGTGATGCCGATATCCTGATCATTGAACTCCCGTGAGCAAATGGCACTTTTCGGGCACACCTCCCAGGACCAGATCGGGCCCTTTATAATATTGCTTGGCGTTGGTTATGTTTTTTATCTTAGACAATGAATAGATGGCCAAATAGAGTTCCAAGCAAAGATGAGAGTAATTGAAGAAATAGACGAGAGTATAGAGAGAACGTGAATAGAGTATAGATGAGAACTACGGTCATTGTACATGAAACAAGTTAAAATAGGCAATAGTAACAGTTGTACGACACGTATGAGTGGTGCTGGCAGTCTGGTAGAATTCACTAACCATCCACTGGCCATGCTACGAACATAGTTCAGAGGTCTGACGTGATATCAAGGTAAGAGAGAACAATCTAAGGCCGTTTGGATCATACTGATCCCTAAGGGTGTTGTAGGTATTGAGGGTACAACTAGCTCATCGACTATGAGAGAATCCATGAACAGAAGAGACTTACGGAGGCCTTGAACAAGGATCCATTAGTCCGGTAGAAGGAATATCCGATGAAGAGTTTGTCCAAGTCTAGAGAAAGTGTATATAGAAACAAGTTGCTCGACGTTCTAGAGTAATTCTAGAATAGTGGAGCATCGACAACGGTGTTCCAAAACAACGAGAGAAATCAAAGACAGTCTTTTATTAAAATAGAGTCAAGATGTACATTAATGAAGTAAATTACCAGATGTATTATGGAGTATCTTAATATGATGGCAAGTCAATATGAATGGTTTCATGTGTGTGCATGTGTTAGAGAAATCATAGATATGAGAAGATCAAGTGTATGATTTTTATTAACATCAATACATGATCATAATTAGATGAACTATTTACTGTGTTTTCTATATTAACAAGATGTTTGGACACTGTGATAAGACAAGAACATGAAAAATATAGGGTTTATCTATAGAACTCAAGAAGGCGACGTACCCTTTAAAGGAACGTGACGGGGTCAGTTTAGGTCGCGACAGAGTCCTTAAACGAACGTGATAGGGTCCCAAAGACAGACAGACAGAACACGACGTAAGGACCTATCACGTTAAGAACGCGACGGGTTGCCTTGTCGCGCCCCCCTTGAGAACACGACCTATCAGGCTGTTGCATTCTCAGGGTTTCTACACGAGCCCGAAAGGGAAATAGCACTTTCTTGGATTGCGGTCCATGTTTCCAAGGGTTTGACACTGGGGTGTTTAAAAATATAAAACTCAACATACACTTGATGAAAAATCATGAAACCTATTTTAAACAAAACTAGACTTGCAGGAGTACAAACAGTAAAGAGTAATTATGTAGCAACCCGATATTTTAGATAAATAAATAAATAAAAATATTAAAGAAAAATGAATTACTTAAAACCCATTAATCTTAAATAAGTAATGGGCTTTAATAGATGGATCATATAAAAGTTATTGTGCCAAAATAGGAGTTTTAAAAGATGGAATAAAGGAAAATACGATAAAATTTGTAACTCTATGGTTTCCTAAATTAAAAAGGGCTAGTGCATCACTAATATAATGCATATATACTTGAATTGGACTCCTAACCGTACCCTAATTAGCTAGACCCAAAATTTGGGTCCCAATCCCAGCCCAACTAGGACTATTAAGGCTAGGAACGTGGAATTAATAGGGAAAATCAGAGTTTTAAAGGAAGTAAGAATTGGACTAGGAATTGAACATGTTAGATGCTTAAATACACCTCAACCTCTTCATGCCGACCCTATTACATTGCTGAGACTTGCTGGATGTGGAGGAGAGGCCAAATGAGGAGAGAATCGTGGGGAGAAATCTTACTCAAAGATCTACCAACTGTTCTTTGAGTTCTAAGCCCTAGAAGCCAAATCGACCCAAAGGTAGGTATTCTTACAAGCAAAACTAAATTACTCTCATTTGTAGGATGTTTTTGACATCAGGAACAAAAGCCCTCTATTTGCCCTTGTAACGACCCTCTTTATACTGGTACGATTATGCCAATCCACATCGATATAAAGTGCGTCGTCACAGTGGGACATGTACCCAACACAACACAGTAGGTAGAGATGTACATAAATAACAAAAGGAAGTACAGTGGAAATGAAAGATTGTAACGACCCTCTTTATACCGGTACGATTATACCAATCCACATCGATATAAAGGGTGTAACGGCCCTGGATATTTATGCCCAATAAGGCTCCATATCCAAGTCCGCCTCCCGCGATCGGACTGAAGTCTCGCAAGGGATAGCTCATACATGTGTCCAATAAGAATATAAAAGACAACCACAACAGTATAAGACACAAGAAAGTACATGTGCTCATATATGCATATAACAATTTACAACTGTCCCAATACATTATTACATGTCCAATTAAAAAGAGTACAACTACCTGGGGCATACCCCGAGGGAGTACAAGCTCACACAACTCAACGTCTTCGCAAGTCATACCAATGGTAAGCCCTGAAAAGAATTGTAGGGGAGTGAGCCTCAACAAGTCACATGCTCAGTAGGGACCACCCAAAACAACACACAACACTGAAGAACCTCAACCCCAGAGGGTCTCACTGGCAACACCGATAGCCACACCATATCATGCTCACATCAAAGTATAATTAATAACAACTAAACAAAATTACATCAACTAATACCAATCCTGAAAAGGAAGAGGGACAACAGGTCTAGCACAACACCACTAGTCTTCTAAACAACTGTAATGCCTAGGCCATAAGCCTCACAGGCAAACCATTACAACAACTGGTCGCCTAAGCTACAGGCCACACAGGCAAACCTCTGCCTAGGCCACAAGCTTCACAAGCAAACCTCCAAACATGAGTAACAGGACTGCTGCCTAAGAGCTGGTCCATTATACCACGAACCTCGATATGTCAAAAGCCTCGCACAAGGTAGCAGGACTGGCTACAACGGCCAATCCATCACACACTAAAACCATAATCGGAAACTTACCCAGAGGAAGGGTAAAACACAACACGTGGAAGGTCTCACCACACAAAACCTGGGGTACCTGACTAGAGAGGTATTCCGGAATAGGCACCGAACCACCACACTAGGCAAAGCACAAACCATAGTACATGCTTATTTCATCTTTATTACAAACCATGGTTCACATGTGAGGAGTAGCTTGTCTCAGTCACCCTGTGACCTACAAGCTAGCCTACAAAGATACATATATAAATTATGTTAACCAATAACAACTTGGCCTGTCATTGGTCACCTCGTGACCTCCATTGCCACATTAAACTCAACATATGATAAAACACTTAATAACTATACTTATGCCCTACTAATCAACCATCTTAAACAATCTATAACAGACATTAAAGGACCAAGGCTAGGTTCACGCTGGAACCTCACTGCCCAATCACCACAAACCAACCATATATACACCACTCAAACCATGCAAACCACATAGACAACACATCCACCACATGGGTGACACGCTCAATGAGCGCTACAGGTGCCAATGCACCACTCACACTAGCCATGCACATAAGACATCGATAGTCAGATAATCGTACCGTTTAAAACATGCACAACAGGACCTCTCGGCTGAGGTTGCGACATGGGGTAATGTCACCTTCAGACTGTGACATCCTGATATGTCATGTTGATAAGCTGAACGCGACGGGTCGGCTTGTCGCGTTCATAACGCGACAGAGGGCTCCGTTGCCTTCACAAGCAGAAACCCTAATCCGGGATCCTCTCCCCAGATTACCCCCACAAGCCATGCAAACCATGCTTAATTTCCATTTTTCATGCTTTAGTGAATACCCTAGCATGGTATATATGGTTTATAAAGCAATTAACGCGTTAAACACATAACACACAATCCATGCATCAAACGAGGTGGATTCTCCCTACCTTCTTGAAGAACACGCAAACCAATCACGGCACGATGTCTCCCCACTCCATGCGACATCCTCATGGTGAGAGCGCACCGAAAACCACTCCGAAACACCGAATCGCCCAGAAATCTGCCACAACAGCCTCCCCTGGCCGAGCAGAGCTTGTGAAAGCTCCGTTTGGCCGACCTTGCATAAAAACACATTGCGGTTTGGAACACGATATATCCTTGTGTGGCGACCTGAACGCGACGTAGGTGGTCGTCGCCTTCCCAAGGCCGACGTCAGAATGCTGCCCAGCGCGCGACATGCGGCGCGCATGCAGATGAAGACCGCCTCTCAGACGGCAAGCAGAACGCGACCACCAGGGCTGTCGTGTTAAGAACGCGATGCACACCGCTGTCGCGTTCACAACCAGTGAACCAACGGGTGCTATGGGCCCAAATTTCCGGCCCACTAAACCCCACACAATGCACAGAAACCATGATCAAGGCTCAATGACCCCACATTGGTCATGAGTACCACACCAGAGTCAGTAAACACAGATCCAAACAACCACTAAGCGAGGATCCACGAAAATCTGAAAAAATGTGCTACGTTACAAAGGGCGTCATTATAGTGGGACATTTACCCAACACAACACAATAGGTTGAAATGTACATAAATAACGAAAGATTACAGCGGAAATAAAAAAGAAGTCTTATTCCATTATCATTCACATAATTCCACAGTCTATATAGCAAATGTAATTAACAATTGTCCACATTATACAAGTGCATATGAATAACATAGTCATTGTTCACATACTAATGAAAAGAAAGTGTAGACTATGCAGTAACTCCACAAGTGCAGCTACTCCTCATACTCAGAGTCGCTCCTCGCTAAGTTCTCCTAAAGTACGAGAACACCTGTCTCACCTGTATGGTAAATCAAGTATGAGTCTTTCAACAAGACCCAGCAAGCAACCTAAAGGCACATCCATACACATATCACACACATACTATTCTTCTAAACAATAAAAGAAATACATGGCACATGCTTTATGACAATTAATAAATATACATAAACAACCTATACATGCTTTCTACACATGATAGCCAACTTGATTCATGTTGCTAATCTCAATTCATATCATGTCATAAGTCTAAACAATTTGATCATGGAATTATGCACATAGTAACTAACAATCCTAGCATGATATCTAACATTTTTCTCATGTATTTATAACACATATTATCTTTAGCTTGCTGTTTTAACATAAATAACTCTCATTCGCATGGTTTCACACCTTTTTACATGCTATCACATTGTCACAACACTATCACATATTCACATTACACATATTCACATTTTTCACACTTTTACACTTAATTGCCATGACACATAGTCCGAACCACCATAAAGAAGGACACATATTCACATAACACATACCCGTCACCTAGGCAATATAGTGACAAATCTTGGTAACTGCGCATAATCGGGAGAAGCCCTCTCCACCCTAACCAGTGGTACTTGTCCACCTCCAGGATTTCATCCTGATGCCCACAGGATATCATATACACAATAAGCCTTCCCATAGGGACTTTTCTATAGTACGGATTCACAGCCTTCTATGGTAGCAGTGTCAATCTCGACACATATTACACATTAACACTTAATCACATGGTTTACATTATTCACATGCACTATTTAACTCATTCACATGCACTTTGAAAAAATATACATGTTTCAGTTTACAGAACTCAGTATGACTGTTCTACAGTGTTAAGTTAAACATAACAGTGCCCTAACATGCTGTAATTCTCTTGAAATTACATGATTTAAATTAAACACACTTATCACAGCTTAAATCCCCTTTTAAAATACAAACAGTACATACTGACATCAAAATAGTATCACATTTTAATCAGAGACTTCATACATGTAATATGTCACATGTCTAATTTTTCAGATTTTTTGCAACAGTAAAACTTATTTTAACAATTTAAATAGATTCCATGCAATTTGGTAAAATATTCACTTTAACATGGTATACAGTAAAACGGTCAGTTCTAACAACTCTAAAACCTAAAAACAGTAACCCTAAGATTATGAAAATGTTCTGAAACCCTAACATGCAACGAAACTATTTATTTAGAATTAAACATATTTTATTTTCTAAATACAAAAATTATACTAAATAATATCATGCTCAGAAATTTGACAGAATCTCGTGATATGACCTATAGACCATACTTGACCAACCACAATTTTTACAGCATGCACAGACCTCCAAACAGTCGAAATCACAGTACAGAGATCAAACATATAGTTCTGCAGAAAATAGATGAACTAGACGGCAAGGGCCTTGCCACCAACAAGGGTTAACAGCACAAGATGCTACCGTCAACTCAAGAGCTTAGCGCAACAAGGTTTCCATCAACCCCTTGTCTGCAGAAGGTGCAGATCGAACTTAAATAAAAAGGAGAATTGGGGTTCCAGGACACGAATAAAATCCAAAAAATTACTAGGACCTAGGGGACATGTCTAGGGATGACCCTCGATTGCTTGCCTGAAATAAAATATAAGAAGATCAAATTTTGTCGAAGAAGCCCTCCTCGGCCAAGCCAAGAAGGTGAGATTCCCCTCCTAAATCCGGTCTTCTTGCTTGTGCAGGTGGATCTCCAGAGTCGGGGAAGATTCAACAACCCAAGGAGCACCTTCCAGTCGAAGTAGATCGTCGGAAGAAGCTCGAAATCACCGGATCAAGCCTTAAGAAATTCTAGTTTTTCTCACAACAAACCCTAGGTTCTCCTCACAACCAAAGGTCTTAATCTAGATGAAAACACTAGGTTTTATAGGGCTAATGGTCAGGGTACGCTTAGGATTAGGTTTTCCTACAATTGGGATGGTTTCCTAATCAAGAACCCAGAGAAAACACACCCTTTCAGATCTGGAATCGCAGACATAAATGAAGAAGTAAATGACCACTTTGTTGCCGGGAAGTAGGCGTCTATCGATCTGGACGTTTATATCCTCTAGTCATGCAGTCAACGACACACATGTTGCCGTCAACCTGCCCTTAACATCAAGGGATGTTGGCGTTAATAGGGATTTCGGGCAGAATACTAAATACATTAAACCAGCATACATGTACAAAGATAAATAGACATTGTATGCACAGAATTTGATAAACACAATATGTACAGAATTAGCTAAATACTTATATGCATAGAAATAAACATATATATACATATGCACATAAGTAAATAAATACTTATAATATGCACAAAATTAAATAAACATAAAATGAACAAAATTGGAGGGCCGATATTCTTATTCCATCATCATTCACACATCTCACAGTCTATATAGTAGCAATGAAAGTAAGCCAAGTCCATAAATATACAAGTCTATAACATAACATCATTGTCCACATACTAGTGAAAGAAAGTACAAGCTAACAAATAGTCCACAAGCTCTGCTACTCGTCTCGCTCGGAGTCGCTCCTCACAATATCCTCCTCAATCACGGGGACACCTGTCTCACCTGTATGTTAAAGCAAGTATGACTCTTCACACAGCAAGTAACCCATTGGCACATCCTTACACATATCACATTCATGCTATCCAATTTAACAACAAGAGCAATCTTACAACATGGTTCATGTCATAACAAACAAGTATAAATAAATAACCTATAACATGCTTTCTACATATGGTCTTTAACTTGACTCATGGTATCAATTGCAATTCATTCACATCATATTTCCAAACAACTTGATCATGAAATTAAACACATGCTTACTAACATACCTAGCATGATATCTATCACTTTTCACATACTTTTATATCACATAAATACACATTTTTCTTGCTGTTTTAACACAAATATCACATGTTCACAAGGTTTTACAATATTTCACATAGTAGCATATTAACACATCACTTTCACATGAACACTTTGCACATTTACACATATTTCACATCTTTACACATTATTTGCCATGACACATAGTTCGAACCACCATAATGAAGGACACACATATCACATAACACATACCCATCACCTTGGCATTATAGTGACTAATCTTGATAACTGCGCAGAACCGGGAGAAGCCCTCTCCACCCTAACCAGTGTACATGTCCACCTCCACGATTTCATCTTGATACCCACATGATATCACATACACATTGAGCCTTCCCATAGAGACTTTTCTATAGTATAGCTCCACAGCCTTCTATGGTAGCAGTGTCAATTTCGGCACATGTTTCACTTAAACACATTATCTCAATTGATCACATGATTAACATCATTTTGCATGTACTTATTGGTCCCTTCACATGCATACTATTCAAAACACATATATTTCATGTCACGCCTCGACGAGGAATATTAGAGCGCGAAGGCAGTTGCAAGAAAAGGGTATAGAGCGAGTACTAGACATCAAACCATTGCACATTGAATAATACTAAATTAAATCTTTCTCATTAATAACTTTTCAAATGTCTAGTTACAACCACTAACATCAGAGCCATTCTATAGGGCCGAATTACATTGCAATAAAAGGAAATAACTAACTACAACTCTAAGATAACATAATGACTCGAGGGTACTCCTGGCTTCACTCTTGGTCATTCCCTTCCTCGTGAGTGTATGTGTCATCCTCGGTCTCACCTGAGAACACAACATCAAATAACGTAGGGTGAGCGATAACGCCCAGTAGGACTTAAATCTCAGGCTCAAGCAGGCTTTAAATAATTAACGCATTTAATGGCAGAGTATCTAAAGATAGCAGGTACAAGAGAGTCAAAATATAGCAAGAGATAGCACAACAGGTAACAGGATAGCACAATAGCACGAGATCGAGTATAGTTTCCAAAAATAGCACAAGTATCGAGTATAGCACGAATAGCAGGATGGCCATAGCACAACTAGCACAAGTATAATAATAGCACGACGAGTATAGCACTTGTTTGTCATTCTAGACATCGAGAGAGTATAGCACGTTTTGTGTTTTGATTGTCATATAGATAGTCGAGATAGATAGCACTTGAGTGTAATGCCAAACACTCTGATCATTTAACTCCCATGGGCACTAGCACTTTCGGGCACACATCCCAGGACCAGATCGGGCCCTTTATATGCTTTCAGACATTGGTTATATTGTATCTTTAGACAATCAGTCAATGGCCAATATAGAGTACCAAGAATAGTTAAGAGCACTAGATGAATAGACGAGATAGTAGAGAGAACGTGAATAGACGAGCGAGTAGAGTATAGATGAGAGCTAAGGGTACATCACGTAAAACAACGAGTAACTGGCGATAGTAACAGTTGCACAACACGCGCACGTCGTATTGGCAGTCAGGTGGAATTCACGATCTTCCCGCTGGCCATGTTATGCACAAGTCCAGAGGTCCGACGTGATTCAAGGTAAGAGCGAACTTCTAATAGCCGTTTGGATCATACCGATCCCTAAAGGTGTAATGGTGTTAAGGTACAACCGGATCGTCGACCATGTGGGAATCCATGATCAGAGGAGACTTACGGAGGCCTTGTGCAAGGGTTCACTAGTCCGGCGAAAGGAATATCCGACGGAGAGTTCACCACAAGCCAAGTAAAGTGTGTATATAAAAATAGGTGCTCGACGTTCTAGAGGAATTCTAGAACAGTGGAGCGTCGATATCGGTATATAAACAACGCAAGAAACGAATACAAGTCCTTTAAAATAGGGCAATTAATATACTTTATTGCAATAAATTACCAGATACATTATGAGATATTTTATGCCAGATTTCAGCCATATATGGATGGTTCATGTGTGTGCATGTGTAAGAGAAATCATAGAGAGAAAAGAAGTCGTGAATATGTATTTTAAAGCATTCAATATAGCTCCATTTTAAAACAAGTGTTTTTTTACTGCGTGTATGACTGTTAATAAGGCGTAAGAATTTTGTAGAAAGTGAGAGCAATAAATTTTATGGGTTTTCATCAAAAATCCTGTGAACGCGATGCAGGCCAGTAAGGGTCGCGACAGGGTCAGGGCAGATCGCGACAGGGCCTGAAAAGGGTCGCGACAAGGTTACCAGGACAGATGGCCAGAACGCGACGTAGGGTACTGTCGCGTTCAGAACGCGACAAGGAAAGCGTTGCGATGGCTTGAGAACGCGACCTATCGGGCCGTCGCATTCTCAGGTCCATGGCCTGAGTCTGACAGAGTTCTGCTCTATCTTGGATTGCGGTCCAGAAATATCACATTTTGATATAGGGTCGTTCAGAAAATCATAACTAATTGTATACACGATGAAAAATCATGAAACTAGTGGCAAATGAAACTAGACATGCGAGAGTACTTCCAGTAAATAGGAATTAGAGAGAGAGCATGGTTTGAACATGGTTTGAGCATGAACAATAACGAGTAACATAGAACATGATACAGAGAGCAAGATTGATTTAATTCGAGCAACATGCTCAACAAAAATTAGGGCTTTCAGGGGCAAAAGATCCCTAACAACATGAAGTGTCTACAGTAAAAATTTCGTAGCATGGGATCAAGTGTACATGGAGATATGATTCAAACATGATGACTCGGAGTTATCATGTTTGCAGAACTTCTAAAATCAAGAACAAAAGATTGTCTCGTTGAAAAATTATGAAACAAGAGGGCTTCTGTTCCTGATGATTGGAACTACCTATAGATGGATTTGATTTAGTTTTGCTTTTGAGAATGCCTACCTTTGACTCGATTTGTCTTCTAGGGTTAAAATCTCCAAGAACGCGGAAGAAGCTCCAAGAACTCCTTCTCCCCACGAGATCCTCTCCTCCTTGGCCTCTTCTCCACGTCCAACAACCTTTGGCAATGAGCTAGCGTCGGCCAAGAGGGTTTAAGAGATGTATTTATGCATGTATGTGTTCCTATTCCTACTTCTATTCTAATTGCTCTTTAATTACGAGATTTCCTAACCCCAACCTTCCTTTCATGCTTTCCAACCTCTATTTAGGTTAGGATGGGATCTAAATTCTTGTTAAATCATAAGGGGTAGGCTTAGGAATCCAATTCCAACTTTTATTTCCTCTTTTAATGCTTAAAGAGTCCTTTTCTATTTAGGAGATATTTAGACTCCGAATTTAGGGTATTTTCTTTTTATTTACTATTTGTAAATTCATATTTTGACCCAATAAGTTCTAGAGGATCCATTAAGCAAAGCCCATTACTCTTTTCCATTTAATGGGTTTTATTTAATGCTCTTTTCATTGAATATCCCTTTAGCTGAGTTTTTAATTTATTATTTAAATTTTATTTTTCTCAAAAATTCTGATTGCTACATCCTCCCCCTCTTAAAAGAATTTGGTCCCCAAATTCATATGACCTTACAGGAGACAATGACTTACCAAATAGATCAGGGTAGTTTCGTCTGATAGTTCCTTCCGGTTCCCACGTGGCTTCTTCCACTCCACGATTATTCCAGAGGACTTTTACCACATGGATAGAACGGTTCCGGAGTTGTTGCACCTTCCGGTCCAATATCTTGATCGGCTTCTCTTCATACGTCATGTCCTTGTTTAACACCAGATCATCATGGCGAATGGCATGTGTAGGATCGTACACATACTTTCTAAGCATGGAGACATGGAAGACATTGTGCACACTTGCCAAATTTGGCGGCAAGGCCAGTCTGTAAGCAACTTCACCAATCCTTTCAAGTACTTCGAAAGGACCAATGAATCTTGGACTAAGTTTTCCTTTCACTCTGAATCTTTGAATACCACGGGTAGGAGATACCTTCAATAGCACATGATCTCCTATTTGAAATTCCAGATCCCGTCTTCTCTTATCAACATAGCTCTTCTGTCTAGACTGAGCAATCTTGAGTCGATCTCGTATCATCTGTATATCCCAGGTTGTACTTTGTACCATGTCAGGTCCTAACCATTGTTGTTCTCCCACTTCATTCCAGCACACAGGAGATCTACAATTCCTGCCATAAAGTGCTTCAAATGGTGCCATTTTAATACTCGCCTGGTAACTGTTGTTATAGGCGAACTCAATCAAGGGTAAGTGTTCATTCCAACGACCATTGAAATCTATAATGCAGGCTCTTAACATGTCTTCTACAATTTGATTTGTCCTCTCAGTTTGCCCATCAGTCTGCAGGGTGAAAGGCAGTACTAAAATTAAGCTTCGTACCAAGGGCAGTTTGCAGACCTTTCCAAAAATGAGAGGTGAACCTTGGATCTCGATCTGAGATAATAGATGACGGAATACCGTGCAACCGCACGATCTCCTTGACATATAATGCAGCTAGCACCTCCACAGACCATGTACTCTTTATGGGTAAGAAGTGCGCAGATTTGGTCAACGGGCAATGATGACCCATATGGCGTCAAGTCCACCACAAGTTCTGGGTAAACCCATGATGAAGTCCATGCCAATGCTTTCCCACTTCCATTCTGGGATATCTAGTGGTCTGAGTACACCGGCAGGGCACATATGTTCTGCCTTCACTTGTTGACATGTGAGGCAATGAGCTACATGCTCGGCTACTTCCCTCTTCATATTCGGCCACCAAAATGTTCTTTTCATGTCTTGATATATTTGGGTACCTCTTGGATGAATAGTGTATTTAGTTTGATGAGCTTCATCCATTAGTTTCCTTTTTAGGGCTTCGTTGTCTGGGACACAAGTTCTCCTTTGGAATACTAACCTTCCATATTCAGTCATGGCAAAATATGGTCTGTCCGCTAAGGTTTCCTTGACACGAACCAAGAATGGATCATTGTCCTGTTGCATCTTGATTTCCTCCAGCAGATCGGATTGGATCTTGAGATTGGCAATCAAAACATGATCATCCCTATGTTCAATATTTAAGTCTAGCCTCGCGAATTGTTCAAGTAATTGCATCTCGCCAAGGACTAGACTTGAGATAGATGCCATTGGCTTTCTACTAAGAGCATCAGCCACGGCGTTTCCCTTACCTGGATGGTACTGGATGTTGAAATCGAAGTCCTTTAGATATTCTAACCATCTTCTCTGCCTCATGTTGAGTTCTTTCTGGGAGAATAGGTACTTTAGACTTTTATGATCTGAATAGACAGTGAATTGCTCACCATAGAGATAGTGCCTCCAGATTTTTAATGCGAAGACCACGGCAGCCAACTCTAAGTCATGCACAGGGTAGTTGACTTCATGTGTCTTCAATTGCCTTGAGGAATAGGCGATGACCTTCTCCTTTTGCATTAGTACACAGCCTAGCCCAATTCCTGAGGCATCAGTATAGACAGAGAAACTTTCTCCCTCTACTGGTAGAGCGAGAACGGGTGCTGAGGTAAGGAAGTCTTTGAGAGTTTGGAAACTCTTCTCACACTCTTTACTCCAGGAGTAGGGATTCTCCTTTCGTGTCAGACGCGTGAGTGGTACGGCGATCTTAGAGAAGTCCTTTATGAACCGCCTGTAGTATCCAGCCAGTCCCAGTTGAGTACAGCTTCGACTTTGGAAGGATCAACAGAGATGCCGTCCTTTGATATGACATGGCCCAAGAAAGACACTTCTTCGAGCCAGAACTCGCACTTGCTTAATTTTGCATATAGTTTGTTGTCTCGTAAGACTTGCAGTGCGGTCCTCAAGTGTTCTTCATGATCTTCTTGGTCTTTGAATATATGAAGATATCGTCGATGAAGACGACCACAAATTTGTCAAGGTATGGCCGATATATGCTGTTCATGAGTTGCATAAAGGCTGCAGGAGCATTGGTTAGACCAAAAGGCATAACAATAAATTCGTAATGTCCATACCTGCTCCTGAAAGCTGTTTTGAAGATATCGTCATCCTTGATCCTCATTTGATGATAACCAGATCGAAGGTCGATCTTGGAGAAGTATTGGGCTCCAGATATCTGGTCGAATAGTTCATCGACCCTAGGCAATGGGTACTTGTTCTTGATGGTCAATTGGTTGAGTTGACGATAGTCGATGCATAGTCTCATCGACCCATCCTTCTTCTTGACGAATAGCACAAGTGCTCCCCAAGGGGAGGTACTTGGTCTGATGAACCCCTTCTCTAGCAGCTCCATCAGTTGTGCTTTTAGTTCTTTCAATTCGGTAGGTGACATCCGGTATGGTTGACGTGATACTAGGGCAGCTCCAGGAGTCAACTCAATGGCGAAGTTGACGTCACGTTCAGGGGGAACTCCGAGTAAGTCTTCAGGGAATACATCTGGGTAGTCCTGGACTATGTGGATGTCTTCTATTTTTGAACCCTTCTTTTTGACTATGACGGCCGCAAGGAAAGCAAAACATCCTTTCCTTATCATGTTATGGGCTTTTAAGGCGGAGACTAGAGACATCCGCTTCTTATGTCTAATCCCAGTGAATGCTAATTTAGGAAAGTCACTAAACGTCACCCTTCCTTTCTTACAATCGACGCTTGCCCCATATGTGGACAACCAGTCGGCTCCCAATATGACATCATACCCTTCCATGGACATACATACCAGGTCGGCCGTTAGGTTATGGTCTCCGATCATTACATCGGCAGATGGAAAGTATTGGTTTAGTTTCTCCTTCTCCCCCAAGGGTGTTGTGATAGAGAATTCACAACCCATGGTTGTAGGTTTTGCAGTCAGGGTATAAGCAAAGTGTTGAGATATAAATGAATGAGTAGCTCTAGTATCAAATAACATAAATGTTGGCAAAGAAAAGACTTGCAGGGTACCTTCTACCACACCACCTTCCTCGATGGTTTCTTCATTGTGCAGGGCTTGCAGCCTGCCTTGTTTCTCAGGCATAGCAGTGCGCTTCTCATTTTCTTTCAGCATCGGGCACTCGGATATGCGATGCTCACGACTTTCGCAGCGCAGACACGCTCCAGCTTTTCACCAGCACTCATCAGCGGTGTGTCCAGGTTTATCACAGTGCTTGCAGTTACCTATTGCAGGAGTGTTGGGGATGAAGACCTTGGGTTTCCTATCTTGGCTGGATCCCTCAGTTGGGTGGAAAGGACGCTTTTTGCCGTTGGTCGGCTTGGCAAATGCTGGTCCCGATGTCATTTCTTTCTTTACAAACTTCCCCTTGATACAGTCAGTGAAGTCCGTAGCATCTTCTAGTAGCTGGGCCTTCTTAACCATCTCGACATAAGTTTGTATGTCGAGTGGCACCAGTTGAGTAATGTACTAAGGCTTAAGGCCATTTAGAAAGCGCTTAGCCTTCATTCTCTCAGTGTTGATCAGATGTTCAGCATATTTTGCCAGTCTAGAAAACTGGGCTTCGTATTCTGCTACTGTCAGGCTTCGCTGTTTATGAGCAGCGAATTCAACAGCTTTCTTTTCCTGTACCGTTCAAAGAAGTACTTAGCATTATAAGCTTCCTTAAATTCGGACCAAGTAAATTGGCCGTTAGCTTTTGTGGCTTCCACGGACTCCCACCATGTGCGGACATCCTTCTCCAGTTGGAATGTCACTAATAGGAGTTTGTCTCCGTCCGCACATTGCATTAAACGGAAGATCCTTTCCGTTTCCTTTAGCCAGTGCTCCGCTTCATCTGGATCCGTAGACCCACTGAACCTAGGCGGGTTCAAACCCCTGAAATTGCGATGCAGCTCGCCTGCACCCGGTTGGTTCCCTCCGCGGTTACCACCGCCTTGCTGGGTGGCTTGTAGTATGGCACGAGTCAGTTCCTGGAGGGACTGTTGCATGCCTCTCATCTGGGCACGTTCCGCAGTCATTGTAGCTGTTTAGTTCCTACAAAATAGTTTGATAGTTATAATGCTGATTAAAAGTTTAATTTGTGCGTGTGTGAGTTTATTTTAGCTGATTACCCATGGTTCTACCCACATCTCTCATAGGTAGGATTACTGACTCTTAGTCGAGGCTGGTCAACCTAGATCACCCTATACTTAAGGATAACCTAAGCTCTGATACCACAAAACTGTCACGCCCCGACGCGGAATATCGGAGCGCGAAGGCAGTTGCAAGAAAAGGGTATAGAGCGAGTACTAGACATCAAACCATTGCACATTGAATAATACTAAAGCAAATCTTTCTCATTAATAACTTTTCAAATGTCTAGTTACAACCACTAATATCAGAGCCATTCTATAGGGCCCAATTACATTGCAATAAAAGGAAATAACTAACTACAACTCTAAGATAACATAATGACTCGAGGGTACTCCTGGCTTCACTCTTGTCATTCCCTTCCTCGTGAGTGTATGTGTCATCCTCGGTCTCACTGAGAACACAACATCAAATAACGTAGGGTGAGCGATAACGCCAGTAGGACTTAAATCTCAGGCTCAAGCAGGCTTTAAATAATTAACACATTTAATGGCAGAGTATCTAAAGATAGCAGGTACAAGAGAGTCAAAATATAGCAAGAGATAGCACAACATAACAGATAGCACAATAGCATGAGATCGAGTATAGTTTCCAAAAATAGCACAAGTATCGAGTATAGCACGAATAGCAGGATGGCCATAGCACAACTAGCACAAGTATAATAATAGCACGACGAGTATAGCACTTGTTTGTCATTCTAGACATCGAGAGAGTATAGCACGTTTTGTGTTTTGATTGTCATATAGATAGTCGAGATAGATAGCACTTGAGTGTAATGCCAAACACTCTGATCATTTAACTCCCATGGGCACTAGCACTTTCGGGCGCACATCCCAGGACCAGATCGGGCCCTTTATATGTTGCCAGGCATTGGTTATATTGTATCTTTGGACAATCAGTCAATGGCCAATATAGAGTACCAAGAATAGTTAAGAGCACTAGATGAATAGACGAGATAGTAGAGAGAACGTGAATAGACGAGTGAGTAGAGTATAGATGAGAGCTAAGGGTACATCACGTAAAACTGGCGATAGTAACAGTTGCACAACACGCGCACGTCGTATTGGCAGTCAGGTGGAATTCACGATCTTCTCGCTGGCCATGTTATGCACAAGTCCAGAGGTCCGACATGATTCAAGGTAAGAGCGAACTTCTAATAGCCATTTGGATCATACCGATCCCTAAAGGTGTAATGGTGTTAGGGTACAACCGGCTCGTCGACCATGTGGGAATCCATGATCAGAGGAGACTTACAGAGGCCTTGTGCAAGGGTTCACTAGTCCGGCGAAAGGAATATCCGACGGAGAGTTCACCACAAGCCAAGTAAAGTGTGTATATAAAAATAGGTGCTCGACGTTCTAAGGAATTCTAGAACAGTGGAGCGTCGATATCGGTATATAAACAACGCAAGAAACGAATACAGTCCTTTAAATAGGGCAATTAATATACTTTATTGCAATAAATTACCAATACATTATGAGATATTTTATGCCAGATTCCAGCCATATATGGATGGTTCATGTGTGTGCATGTGTAAGAGAAATCATAGATAGAAAAGAAGTAGTGAATATGTATTTTAAAGCATTCAATATAGCTCCATTTTAAAACAGGTGTTTTTTTACTGCGTTTATGGCTCTTAAAAAGGCGTAAGAATTTTTTAGAAAGTGAGAGCAATAAATTTTATGGGTTTTCATCAAAAATCCTGTGAACGCGATGCAGGCCAGTAAGGGTCGCGACAGGGTCAGGGCAGATCGCGACAGGGCCTGAACGGGTCGCGACAGGGCTACTAGGACAGAAGGCCAGAACGCGACGTAGGGTACTGTCGCGTTCAGAACGCGACAAGGAAAGCATCGCGACGGCTTGAGAACGTGACCTATCGGGCCGTCGCATTCTCAGGTCCATGGCCTGAGTCTGACAGAGTTCTGCTCTGTCTTGGATTGCGTCCAGAAATATCACATTTTGATACAGGGTCGTTCATAAAATCATAACTAATTGTATACACGATGAAAAATCATGAAACCAGTGGTAAATGAAACTAGACATGTGAGAGTACTTCCAATGAGAGAGAGCATGGTTTGAACATGGTTTGAGCATGAACAATAATGAGTAATATAGAACATGATATAGAGAGCAATATTGATTTAATTCGAGCAACATGCTCAACAAAAATTAGGGCTTTCAGTTGCAAAAGATCCCTAACAACATGAAGTGTCTACAGTAAAAATTTCGTAGCATGGGATCAAGTGTACATGGAGACATGATTAAAACATGATGACTCTGAGTTACCATGTTTGCAGAACTTCTAAAATCAAGAACAAAAGATTGTTACGATGAAAAATTATGAAACAAGAGGGCTTTTGTTCCTGGTGATTGGAACTACCTATAGATGGATTTGATTTAGTTTTGCTTGTGAGAATGCCTACCTTTGACTCGATTTGTCTTCTAGGGTTAAAATCTCCAAGAACGCGGAAGAAGCTCCAAGAACTCCTTCCCCCCATGAGATCCTCTCCTCCTTGGCCTCTTCTCCAAGTCCAACAACCTTTGGCAACGAGCTAGCGTCGGCCAAGAGGGTTTAAGAGATGTATTTATGCATGTATGTGTTCCTATTCCTACTTCTATTCTAATTGCTCTTGAATTACGAGATTTCCTAACTCAAACCTTCCTTTCTTACTTTCCAACCTCTATTTAGGTTAGGATGGGATCTAAATTTGTGCTAAATCATAAGGGGTAGGCTTAGGAATCCAATTCCAACTTTTATTTCCTCTTTTAATGCTTAAAGAGTCCTTTTCTATTTAGGAGATATTTAGACTCCGAATTTAGGGTATTTTCTTTTTATTTACTATTTGTAAATTCATATTTTGACCCAATAAGTTCTAGAGGATCTATTAAGCAAAGCCCATTACTATTTTCCATTTAATGGGTTTTATTTAATGCTCTTTTCATTGAATATCCCTTTAGCTGAGTTATTAATTTATTATTTAAATTTTTATTTTTCTCAAAAATTCAAGTTGCTACATTTAAGTTTACAGAACCTATCATAACTGTCTAACAGTATTAAATCATACATAACAATACTTAAACATGATACTAATCACTGGAAATTACCGTTTTATAATTAATCATGCTTAATATAGTCTTTAATGCCTTTATAAATACAAATAGTACTTACAGATATTAGAACAGTCCCAAATTTTAACTATAGACTTTACGCATGGAACATATCATATGCTTAATTTTTCAAAATTTTCATAATAGTACAACTATTTTTAACATTTAAGGCAGATCTCATGCAATTTAACAAGATATTTTATTTAAACATGATAAATAGTGAACAATCAGATCTAACAGTTTCAAAACATGTATACTCTAGCCCTAAGTTCATGAAAATTTCCTGTAACAATATCATGCATCATATCTATTTATTCTTAAATTAGACCTATCAAAACATGCATATTTCCCCTTAACATAAATTCTATAATTCACAATTATTTTCAGAAAATTAACAGGAATTCTAGGGTTAACCTAATCTCATACCTGGACAACCATAAACTTTATAGCATGTGCAAACATCTAGAAATCCTCAAAAATCACATCACAGGGATTAAACCCACTTTTCTGTAAATACCAGATGAACATGGCGGCAAGGGTCTTGCCGTCAGGGTGGGTTAACGGCACAATCGATTGCCGTTAACTCAAGAACTTGGCGGCAACAAGGTGGCCGTCAACCTCCTGTCTGCAAACAGTGCAGACTGAACGCAAAAAAACACATAATTTGGGGGTCTAGGACACAAATTAAAAATCCCAAAAAATTCCTAAACTCTAGGTGATAAGTCTAGCGACGAAACCCCCAAGTTACTTGCCTCACTAAAAACCTCTGAAGATCTAATTTTGACGATGCAGCCCTCCTCGACCAAACCAAAGAGGTGATGTCTTTCGCCTTGATCTGATCTCCACGCTCGTACAATCGATCCCCCGGCGTTAGGACAGCTCCTCCACCTCTAGGAAAGTCTCCCAGTCGCAGAAGATGGCCGGTGGAGCCTTCCAATCGCCGGATCAAGCCCTCACAAGAACTCTCTTTCTCACCCCGAAACCCAAATAGCCCTAGGTGAGAAAATCCCTCTTCTAACCGAGATGTTTAGGTTATATAGACAATAGAGTCGGGGTAAACCTAGGTCTTAAGAGTCTTGGCCGTTGGGGATGGGTTTCCTAATCAGACTCCAGAGAAAACGGGACGGTTTCAGATCTGAAATCCCAAACACAGTCAGAGAAGTAAACGGCCACATAGCTGCTGTCAACAAGAAATAGGTGTCAATCGATGTTGTCATCTAGATCCTCTAGCCATAGGGTAAACGACACAAGTGTTGCCATCAACTACCCCTTAACGTCAATGGATGTTGACGTTAAGAAGGGATTTCGGGCAGAACACTTAAACATCAAAATAGATATAATATGCACAGAAATTGAGGGCCTTACACCCTCTCCCCCTAAAAGAAAACTTCATCCTCGAAGTTAGAACAGAAATACTAACCAAACAGATGGGGATATTGCTTCTTCATGGGCTCCTCAAGCTCCCATGTAGCCTCCTCCCATGAGAAATTTCTCCACAACACCTTCACGGATGCAATAGCCTTGTTTTTAAGGTGCTGAACTGTTTGATCCAGGATAGTTACTGGTCGCTCTATATAAGACAAGTCTGGCTGAATCTCCACTGGCTTGTGAGTGATAACATGTGACGGATCTCGCACGTATCTCCTGAGCATAGACACGTGGAAGACCGTGTGCACACTAGCTAGTGCTGGGGGTAAAGCTAGCACATACGCCACACTGCCCATCCGCCTGAGAATCTCAAACGGGCCAATGAATCTCGGACTCAACTTGCTATCCCTGCCAAACCTGACCATGCCTCGAGTAGGTGAAGCCTTGAGGAAAACATGCTCTCCAACCTTGAACTCTAAATCCTTCCTTCTGTTGTCGGCGTAGCTCTTCTGCCTATCTTGTGCTGCAACCAATCTCTGCCTGATGGGCTGAATCTTATCTGATGTTTCCTACACCAACTCGGGACCAACCAACTGCCTGTTGCCTGTCTCCTCCCAGCACAAAGGAGATCTACAGGGCCGACCGTACAAAGCCTAGAATGGAGCCATGCCTATACTCGCATGAAAACTGTTGTTGTAGGCGAACTCCACAAGAGGTAGGTGACATTCCCAGTCGCCCTTCCAATCAAGCACGCATGCTCTCAATATGTCCTCGAGCATCTGAATCATCCTCTTGGATTGGCCATCTGTCTGAGGGTGAAACGTCCAACTAAGCTTCAACTGAGAACCCAAAGCCTCTTGAAGACCCTGCCACAGCCTCGATGTAAACCACAGGTCTTTGTCCGAGATTATAGACTTCGGCACACCATGAAGTCTCACAATACTTCCTATATACAGCCTCACCAAGCTCTCCACAGACTGTTTCTTCTTCATGAGCAAGAAGTGAGCAGTCTTGGAGAAACAATCTACAACCACCCAAATCGAGTCATTAGCCTTACCTGATCTGGGCAAACCCATCACAAAATCCATGGTGATTGCCTCCCACTTCCATACAGGTATCTCCATCTTCTGCATAAGGCCTGATGGTCTCTGACGCTCGGCCTTAAACCTGCTGACACACCAAACACCTGGATACAAATTCTGCCACATCCTTCTTTATGCCTGACCACCAGAAGGACCTCTTCAAATCCAGTACATCTTGGTGTTGCCTGGATGAATAGAGAATCGAGACCTGTGAGCTTTTGCAAGTACTCGCTCACGAACCTCCACTATATCAGGTACACATATTCGGTGCTGAAATCTGATGACACCATCCTCATCTTGACCAATGCCTGCCTTGCCTACGATCTCCTGAAGCCTGGGGTCAGCTCTCTGCTGCTCAATCACCTCGTCCAACACAGTGGATCGGACAGAAAACTGTGCCACGAAAGCCTGACACAACTGTGGCTCTAACTCGGTCATAGCACATGACACATCCTCTAGCATCTTCTAATCTTGCCGAAGTAAGGACCTCTTCCTGCTGAGTGCATCTACCACAACATTCGCCTTTCTTGGATGGTACTGAAGCTCGAAGTCGTAGTCCTTAAGAAACTCTATCCTCCTTCTCTGCCGTAGATTCAACTCCTTCTGAGAGAAAAGGTACCTTATACTCTTGTGGTCAGTAAACACCTCGAACTTGACACCATAAAGATAGTGTCTCCAGATCTTCAGTGCATGAACCACAACTGCTAACTCCAAATCATGGGTCGTTTACACTCATGCTCCTTTAATTGGCAAGAAGCATAGGCAACTACCTTACCATGCTGCATCAACACACATCCAAGGCCTATCTGGGAAGCATCAGAATAGATAGCAAAACCCTCGACACTACTAGGCAAGATCAGCACGGGTGCAGATGTAAGCCTCGTCTTCAATAACTGAAAACTGCTCTCATAATCCTCAGACCACACATACATAACTCCTTTCCTGGTCAGCTTATTAAAAGGTGCAGCGATAGAGGCAAAGCCTTTAATGAATCGTCTGTAATAGCCTGCTAACCCAAGAAAACTCTTAATCTCAGATGGTGTCCTCGGAGTCTCCCACTCTAACACCGCCTGAACCTTCGTTGGATCAACAGCAACTCCAGCGCCTGAGATAACATGCCCAAGGAAGTGCACCTCACGCATCCAGAAGTTGCACTTGCTGAACTTAGCATACAGCTTGTGCTCTCGGAGAACCCCCAGAACAATCCTCAGATGCTCACAGTGTGTAGCCTCTTCAGGGGAATAGGCTAACACATCGTCTATGAACACCACAACAAAACTATCCAAATATGGCCTAAACACCCTGTTCATGAGATCCATGAATGCTGTAGGGGCGTTAGTCAGACCAAATGGAAGCACAAGGAACTCATAGTGTCCATAACGGGTCCTAAATGCAGTCTTGGACACATCTTCTCCCTTGATCCTCAACTAATAGTAGCCAGACCACAGATCTATCTTGGAAAACACGGATGCATTCTGCAGCTGATCAAACAAATCATCTATGCACGGCAAGGGGTACCTGTTCTTCACTGTCACCTGATTGAGCTTCCTGTAATCGATGGACAGCCTGAGGGAACCATCTTTCTTATTCACAAATAGCACAGGTGCACCCCATGGTGACACACTAGGGCGAATGAACCCCTTATCAAGCAAATCCTGCAACTACTTCCTCAGCTTAGCTAACTCCGCAGGTGCCATCCGATAGAGAGCCTTAGAGATATGAGAGGTGCCTGGAAGCAACTCTATAGTGAACTCTATCTCCCTTGCTGGTGGAAATCCAGACAAATCATCAGGGAACATGTCTGGAAACTCCTGCACAACCTTGATCTACGCAAGGGTAGGTGACTGATTGGCCTTAGGGACTAAGACCACACTGGAAAGAAAAGCGTCACAACCCTTATTCACCATCTTCATAGCCTTTATGGTGGAGATCACAAACCTTGCCACTAAATTCCTTGGCAACGGATGTGAGAACTCATCCTCTCCATGAATATGAAAAGTAATCTTCTTCCCCCTGCAATCAACCAAGGTATAGTGCTCCTCAAGCCAATCCAGACCAAGTATAGCATCATAGTCCTTCATCTTGAGCAAGTAGAAGAACCCGAACAAGCCTCGATCTTCCATGCACACAGGTAAGGATAAGATGCACTTCCTTGTCGCTACCGTAGCTGCTAGTGTGTGCACAGACAAAGGGACCTCTAACTCCTCTGCATCAACTCCAGACTCTGCCACTAACTGCTTGGCAAATCGCTCAAAAATAAACGAGTGTGTAGCACCCGTATCAAACAACACTCGAGCTTGCACACCCATAACTAGAACCGTACCTTCTGTGACATTTTTGGCCTACTATGTGTCCTCACGAGCTAGTGCATACACTCAGGATTGGGCCCGAGGCCTTCCTGGTTTCCCTACCACTGGTGCCGTTGCTGGGGTTGGCACTCTTCTCTGAGCAAACTACTGAAGTCTGGGGTAGTCTCTGATCTGGTGCTGAGTGCTACCACACTTCAGGCACTTCCCTGCAAGCTTCCAACACTCGGATCCACCATGCGTTCTTCCACAATGAGGACAAACCTTCTTGTCGCTGGGCCGGAGGCTGGGTGACTGTGGTACAACCTCCTGCTGACTCAGAGCTGCTACTGGACGCTGCGGCGATTGGTACACCACTGCCTTCTTCCTGTCCAGCCTCTAGAAAGGTGGCACTGACCTCTACTGAGCTGCCCTCTTCTCCTCAATGTACTGATCCATCTCACTCTCCTGCTTGCATGCTGCGTTGAGAGCCTCGTCTAAAATCCGATGGTCAAAAGCAACCAGTCTCGACCTGAGTGATGGTTTGAGCCCCACCACAAACTTCTTGGCCTTCCTGCACTCATTTGCAACAATATGAGGAGCATACTTGGAAAGTTCGGCAAACCTGGCCTCATACTCCAGAGCAGTCATGGAGCCCTGTGTGAGAGATAGGAACTCCTGCTCCATCTTGTCCTGAATGTACTCGGGATGAACTTGGCCCGAAAGAGTCTAGTAAACTCGGCCCAAGTCACCTCTATAGCACCATCCTCGTACCTCGTATGCAACACAGAGGCCCACCAAACATCAACTCTCTCCTGCAAACATACAACCCATAAGCACCATCCAAACTAAAATCTTAACCTTACACAAGTACATATACTCTAAGTACTTGTAGCATGTAAGTAGCCAGGCTAACTTTGTCCTCTTCCGCACACCTGATAGCCCGGAAGATCTTCTGCACTTCTCTCATCGAGCTCTCTGCCAGAAGGGGCCGACTCTCACCCTTAAAAGGAGGTGGAGCCATACTCTTAAACCTCTCCATGATGGATAGACCACCATGGCCATGCTCTTGGGGAACTGGAGCTGGAGCCTGAGCTTGAGACAACAAGCAACCCATAAGCAATCATGCAACCAACAAAACAAACTACTCCCTATTTAACAACTATAACCTGAGCCTGCAACTGAGCTTGTAACACCGCCTGTGTCTAAGCCTGGGTCTACATCACCTGGACCAGGCCTTGCATGAATACGCCATAGTCCATAGGTGGTGGTGGAGGGAGTACCGTGGGACCCTAGGGTGTTGGGGCCTGCTTCTCACCCCTCTCCTCATGCCTCTTCTCATCCTCCCAAGCCTGGGTACTGCGCCTACCATGACCCGCCATTGCTTGTAAAATAATTAACTCAGTTAGAATCTAAGTTACTTAGTCCTAACCATTTTCTTAACTATCTTTAATTTATTATTAGATATTTTCCACAATATGGACTAATTCTATAAAGACTTTGAAATATTGTGTAGATGATGGCTTATTTATGTACAATCTCAACCTGTTTCTCTGATACCAACCTCTGTAACAACCCTCTTTATATCGGTACGATTATACCAATCCACATCGATATAAAGTGCGCCGTCACAGTGGGACATGTACACAACACAACACAATAGGTAAAGATGTACATAAATAACAAAAGGAAGTATAGCGGAAATGAAAGATATTCTTATTTCATCATCATTCACACATCTTACAGTCTATATAGTAGCAATGAAAGTAAGCCAAGTCCATAATTATACAAGTCCATAACATAACATCATTGTCCACATACTAGTGAAAGAAAGTACAAGCTAACAAATAGTCCTCCACAAGCTCTGCTACTCCTCTCGCTCGGAGTCACTCCTAACAATGTCCTCCTCAATCACGGGGACACATGTCTCACCTGTATGTTAAAGCAAGTATGAGTCTTCACAAAGACTCAGCAAGTAACCCATTGGCACATCCTTACACATATCACATTCATGCTATCCAATTTAACAACAAGAGTAATCTTACCACATGGTTCATGTCATAACAAACAAGTATAAATAAATAACCTATAACATGCTTTCTACATATGGTCTTTAACTTGATTCATGATATCAATTGCAATTCATTCATATCTTATTTCCTAACAACTTGATTATGAAATTAAACACATGCTTACTAACATACCTAGCATGATATCTATCACTTTTCACATGCTTTTATATCACATAAATACACATTTTTCTTGCTGTTTTAACACAAACATCACATGTTCACATGGTTTTACAATATTTCACATAGTAGTGTTGCCCAGATAGCAAGCCCAGAGGGGGGGTGAATGGATTGCTAAAAATTCGTCTTCGAAAAAATACCTGTAAATAAAAACACTTGACAACAACCACTGCGTTGGATAGTTAGTGTGGAATAAAGAAAGACAAGCAATCACATATAGACACAGGGAGTTATCCTGGTTCGGATCTCCTATCCCAAGGAGTCTTATGTCTAGTCCCCAAGCAATCACTTGGGATTTCACCATACAAGAGTACAGTCCCCCTTAAGAACACTTACACATCCAGCCGCAGTTGGCCTTCTCTTCTCAACCAGAAGAGGAAGAACAACACCTGTACCAATAGGTCTTCCTTCTGACCAAAGGGAAACAACCACCTGTTCAACAACAGGTTTTCTCTTCACAACTGAAGAGGATCCACCACAAGAGTGAGTTGAAAGAGAGAGGCCCCAAGACCAAGCTTATTAGCACTTGCTTGATCTAAGGCGAAGTCATAGAGGCACAAGATGACTACAAGGAATTTCCTCTCAGATCTACGTAAGCTCTAAAAAATAATACACTTATTCTCACAAAGAGCTGAGAGCTACAGAAAAATTGGATTGGATGAACTAGCTCTTCTTTTTCTTCAGATGATTGAGGCTTCAATCTTTTTGAAGATTCAAGATTTCAAATGATCTAACTATCTTGCATGGAGTCACCAGTCTTCTATTTATCTTCTGTGTATTATTTTGACCGTTGTAGTAGCCGTTCAGATGTCCGTTGTCTCACAGCTTCATGCACGTTAGAGAGACTGGTCCTAGGCATAGAGAGGTGAGCCTGCATCTATAAGTGCTTGGATTGATCCTTGCACCCTCAGGAAAAGATTTTCTGAATCTTTTATCCTTTCAATAAGTTGACAGATCCATCTTTGACGTGCTTGACTACAAAAAGGCCTGCATGCAATAAACACAGATACCTAGACAACTTCTTTTTGTCGACGTTGTCAGTCAACCTTGGTAGTCGTGCAGTATGAAGATATGCTTAAACAGGAAAGGTTATTCAGACATCACACAAATCAAGACTCTATGCGATACATCAAGTAAGCAAGAATATTTCGTGTAGAATGATCAAGATCTTAGTATGCGGGGCAAGGTTTTTGAAGTCCACAGAATCTTAAGCATATGCATATTTAAGTATTCTAAGAAGATAAAGCAAGACTGTACATGAGCTATATAAAGAGCATCCTGTATAGAAATGATATTGATATCAAATTGATGATGTAATCATGTGAGAATGTAATCCTTGTTGAAACCATGTCGATGTGAATATAGTCCATGTATTAATATAATGAGATCGATGTTCTGTACAAAGTTATTACTTAACAGAAATTGATGAGTAGATGAAATCGTTGTTTCAATAATGAAATTGTTGTGAGACCTAAATCGTTGTTCAAGTGAAGATAAATCGTTGTTTGTGATCAAATCGTTGTTTTAGTACACGCGAATCGTTGTTTATGACCAAATCGTTGTTTAAGTACAAGCAAATCGTTGTTTTCGACCAAATCGTTGTTTAAGTACAAGCAAATCGTTGTTTCATTTATTAAATCATTGTAGCGATAGAAATCGTTGTTTCACTTATGAAATCGTTACAGTGATCAAATCGTTGTTTAAGTGACTTATGAAATCGATAAAGCGACCGAATTGTTATTTCACTTATGAAACCGATGTTCTATCAAGGAAATCGATGTGTGCTTCGAATGAATACATGCTTTGAACTTCAAGTAATAGTGAGTGAGGATTACTTACAGATTTTGCTTGACTTATTTCTTGTGGATGAACTTCACAAAAGGTTGTTAGAAAATATTTATTATGGTTTTATTAATCACCAAAAATTGCATATAATAAATAAAATTATATGGGGATGGACTGATCATCAATCTCCCTCTTTTTGGTGATGACAAAACATAAAAATATAAAGTTATGAAATCAATTGAAATAAATTTGCTGGATAAATTTAGGAAATATATTTTAGAATATTTTTAATTGCATATAATAAATAAAATTATATGGGGATGGACTGATCATCAATCTCCCCCTTTTTGGTGATGACAAAACATAAAAATATAAAGTTCTGAAATCAATTGAAATAAATTTACTGGATAAATTTAGGAAATATATTTTAGAATATTTTCTCCCCTTTTTGTCATTAAGCAAAAATAAATGTAAAGAGACAAAGAAAGAAGAGAAGAAAGATAAATGAGAGCCAACAACACTATATTTGAATACTGAGGAGGAACAGAGATGTAGAAGGTAGGTGACAAGAGAGAGGCGTGGCGAGTAATGATCGGCCAAGCCTTGAGTTCCTGCTCTTCAAAAAGTTCTTAAATGCACCCAAAGACATAGTGTAGGAAGGCCCCATGTCTGGAATCATCCTCTAGATGTGGAGCTGCCACTGAGCTTCAATGAAGTTGGCATACTCCTCTTTCCTAAGAGAGATTCGATAGGAGCTCGAGGTTCCAAAACTAGCATGTTGCAGAAACTAATCAATGGATATCGGATAGAAAAGCTTATGTTGCTGCAGATCCTTCTTCAAGGAGACAAAAACTTTGTACCCCTCAACCCAAAGGGCAAAAGGTTCTTGAATGAGATTGATTGAGTTGAGGTCCAGAAATTCTTTAGTAGAAAGAGAGGGCTGTCCGGAATTAAACAAGAAATTGTTCTGGTTTTCCAACTGCTGAGCAGAGTGGTGATTGTGGCACTCCCATTCAGAAGGAGAGTGTCTTTCACACTCAGACAGGAGGGGAGCAAGCACATCAGACTTGATGAAGCCCCTATGATATTCCCTGAATAGGAATCTGTGAAAGGCAAGAGGAACTCCATGTTGAACTGTGATCCTACCCATAACTCTAGCAAAACTTTCAAAAATGATAGGACCAACTGTGGAATCCATGACTAAGGAGTGAAGCTTAGGGAGAAAAACAATATTTGGGATGTTCAAGGTAGCAAAATCCACTTGAATGGAAGTGTTGACAGGATTTTCAGTTCGAAATTCTGCAATGGCTGCCCTGAACTGCCCAAGCTGAATCTCTGGCAGTTTGTTGAGAAATCTATAATCTTGGAACATTTGAAACTGCCGGATCAACTTGATTTCTTTCTGAATGAATGGACCCCAGGTATTCTTGTGGTGGATGACAAACCACTCAGATAAAGTAATTGGGTGGTCCCTAGGTGAAACCTGTCAGATCTGCTAAGCAAGAACTTCCTATAGAGAGACTGATGGCCCCGAGACCACTAGTCTTCAGTCTTGGACTCAACTATGGAGAAGATTTTGGACTGATCAGCTTTAGGTAAGGGAGATAGAGGAAGAACAATGTTGAGGTGGTCGGTTAGGTTGAGGTGAGGGAGGCCAAAAATAATAGCAAATGTGCATTTCTGTAAATATTCACAGTATAGAGATCTCCTTCTGTTTTCAACAGAAAGAGAGAACCAAAGAGGAGGAAAGCGAGGTTCAGGAGAGAGAGCAAGATCTTTAGAGACTTTCCTCTTTTTAGGAATAGGACTACAAGAGCCTGTCCTATGAACATGGGTGCCAACGGCCAGGACTAAGCGAAGAATTACTTCTTCAAACTCATCTTTAATGTTCTGAATAATGTGGCCTTGTACACGATCACTCTCCGGAATGAGAGTGATGAAGGAGGGAGGAGTAGGTGGATGAAGAGAAGAGAAAGAGGTTGGAGGAGGTGGTGCAGATGGTCCAGCAGTTGATGGACCAGCAGATGAGGGTCTAACTAAAGAAGATGATGCTGGAGGTTCCTCAAAAGTGGGAGGAGGAATGAAGGTGGAAGACATAGGAGAAGAAGAGGAGGTGGTAGGAAATGGTGTAGGCGAGGAGATGTGTTTTGGAAGAGGTTGTTTGAAGGTGGCAGGGGCTAGAGGGGTAGTGGATGATGAAGGTGGAGAAGAGGGAGCTGGAGTCTTAAGAGGAGAAGGATCAGGAGGCTCTAGGGGCACATCGGCAGCTACCACTAGTTCTTCAATCCTGACTTGCGCTGCCTCTGACTCCACTGGCCTTGATGGCCCTGACTCTTCAGCTAACGACCCTGTCGGCCCAGACTCTTCAACTGTTGGCCGAGGTGGCCCTGACTCCTTTGCAGGTTCAGATGACATGGATTCCTCAACATTTGGCTCTGATGGCCTGACTGCTTCTTCAGATGGCTCTGGTGGTCGGACTTCCTCTTCAGCAATTTGCCTTGAAGGCTCTGAACTGCTCTCTGGCATGGGTTGAGTGGGAGCAGGAGGGGCAGGAGTAGATAGATGCACCCTCACAAAATCTGATAGCTCTATCATTAGTTTCGTCAGGCTTCCCAGCTCATTTTTCATTCCCTGGAGCTCAGCTTTGACTGCTCCAAGTTCTTTTGCTCCAGTGCTTTGACTGATAAAGATTGAGGACACTTCATTTTGCAGTGAGCACAATATCTCCCCATGAGCATTCAATCTATCTATTACTGGCTTCATCTTCACTCTAAGCTTCTTCTTCAGAGACCTGTGGTGTGCTTTCTAGTGAGTAGAGGGATTGCAGAAGCTACACTCTTTCTTTTACTGCCTGAGCCGAGAGCTGGCTCCATGTCAACATCCTCATCACCATCAGAGGTGCTTTCCACTAGACCTTCTTGATATTTATCAGCAGGGGCACTAACTGTGGGCTCCCCCTGAATTACATGCTCCCCCTGAGCTGGAGCATCTTCCATTTGAATTTCTTCTGTGTGGCCTAGTGCCACCTCTCCCTGAATACCTTCTGCTTGACTGACTTCTGCAACAACATCTTTAGCAGGAGCAACATCTTCCATAAGATTTTCCTCTGTATGGCCTGGTGCCACATATTCTGAAACAGCTGCTCCCAGGTTTTCTTCCACATTAGCATCTTCAATTGGAATATTAGGGATGATTTCTCCATGAGTCTCTTCCTACTCCCCGGCAATGAGAGCAACTGTAATATCTGGTGCGTTCGGATCGAGGTTTACCGGGTTTGGAGGCCAGTGTGTGGCCATTATTAGACCATGGAGGTCTATATGTATTTTCACAGGTTTTCTTGGTCAGGTGGATAGGCTGAGGGCTTGGGCAACCCAACCCAAAATAGGCTCTGGCGGGCTCATTGAGATCACGTCCGATATAGAGCACACGATTCTCAATGAGTAACACGTTCACCTAGGTCGACGTGACTTGAATAGGGTCGTGTCTAGTATCTTCGACGCGTTTTAGCACCGCTTCACGTAAGCGGCACTCCATGCGCGCCGCGTGGCGCATGTAGGGAAGTCAGCGATTAAATGCATCGCAAGAGTCGAACGCGTTTCTAAACACGACGAAAATTCCCGACGCGATTTGGTTTCATTGTGAAATGGCCTCCTGCCCTTGGCCAAACAGTGGGTTCACATTGTTCAGCTGAAGGGAGAGTGCTGCGGGTGTTGAAGGCGATTCCAGGAGGATTTAGTCCGTTAGGAGTCCGATCGGCGTGCTTCTGGCGCGAGGATGAGCTTCGGAGCGTGGAGGACGCTGGGTTGTGATTGGAATTGCATTTCTTGTATTGGTAGGGGAATTCTACCCTGGTTTCTATCCTGTTTCCCGTTGTATGGTGTGTGCATGATAGAGATGATGGTTTCTTTGGGGAATTTCATATACATGATAGAAAGCATGAGTAGGAATGCATTTACAGCGTTAATACATGCTTTACATGTTTATGGGGCAGGGTGGTGTGTGTTCCCAGAATGGGTTTTCAGGATGCAAACCTGAAGGTTGAAAGGCGTCCGACACAGCCGCTGCGTTTCTAGTGAACGCGTCGGCTGTGGTCGACGCGATTCAACCTTAAAGGCATCAGGTAATATCGACGCATTCTAGTTGCATGAAGATGTCCACTGTGTTGGACACGGTTTTTAAAGTGGCCACCTGAGCACTGAGAGCTCTTGGCCAGTTTGTTTAGTTTCCAACCTACGATGCTTGGGCTGTGCTTCCAAGGCAATGTAGTTATTGATGGGGTTGTGTTGGCCCATATTGTGATCGATAGCAAGGTGTTTTATGTGGAAATGTGTGCTTAGCAAGTTGGGTGTCACGCCTTTCGTAGTTGCCTCTCCAGTCGGTTACCCTAGAATCGAGTGCTTAGGGCTTGTCTCGGTACGGGAGTATTGTCAAGGTTTGTGTCGTCTTCCTGGACACCCTCACTCCTGAGTTTGAGTTGCACGTCCGGCTGAGGGAAAGACGATAAGGGACAGCGGCTTGTGTTTGTGGGTGTACGGCCGTTTGTAGCACGCTCTTGGTTGAGGGATGGACACCGGTAGATGTATTGGTCCTCAGCTAGTCTGGTTTCCAATGCCTCACTTTAGGGTTCTCGGCCGGAGTTCCTAAAGGTGTCAGGCCTGGTCCTGCAGTAGTGTTGCTTGCAGGTGTGGTGTGGTTTGTCTCCACGGTTCTTGTCTTATTGAGGTGGAGCGGCAGCTGGACCTTTCGTCCGTGGCTGCGAGGCTGAGAGGTGTATTTGTGTTGTTTGTCCGAGTCTATGACTAGTGTCGCGAACCAATATTCGTGACTCGTTTTCCGCATACCTTTTTGTAGCTTGTACACTCGTGTGTGGTTTGCCATTTATTTACTTTCAACTGTAGCATCATGTGTAGATGTTTACACTCTTTTTATTGCTTTATAGTTTTGATAAAAACAGTGTTTTATGACTTTGGGGGAGTTGCCCTACTGAGCCAATGACTTGTGAGGCTCACCCCTTCTTCTTCTAGGTGAAGGAGAGCAGGAGGATTCTCGTCCCTCCTCTAGTTCCGGTCAGCTTCGTAGTGGAGTTGGGCCCTCACCACTAGTAGAGTAATGCCTTCTCTTGTGGAGCCTTGGGGGTTTGTCCCGGGCTATTGTACTTTGCTTATGACTATATATGGAACCGAGTATGTACATTTCTTGTGAATATGTGTGAGAAATAAGAGCTTATGTGTAATCAGTGCATTCTTTTATATATTCACGGACATATGTGGTTGATATCACTTGTGAGGCTTCGGCCCGATTGCGGGAGGCGGTGTCGTGTCGGGCACGTTATTGGGTTAACGGGCCTGAACGGCGAGGACCGTTACAGTTGGTATCAGAGCAAGGTCCGTGTAGATATGAAAGAATGAGAAATGTATATAGTTGTTCCTTATTATGGTATTCTGCTGGTAGTTGGCCCTATTTTTATAATGATATACTTGTGTGTTATGTGAATAGAATGTGTATGTGCAGGTTTATAATGGCTGAAAGGATAGATTGGGGAGGAGGAGGTGATGATCCTGAGGAGTCTACTCACCAAATGATACAGAGAATGTGGGAGAGTATCACGCATATCCAGACAAGGTTGGATCAACAACTACCGGGTCAGTCTTCCAGAGTAGCACCACCGGTGACGGAGGAGATAATGCCGGCACCATTAGTACCACCTTATGGAGTAGAGGCACCCCTTGCAGCACCTTTACCTCCAGTGGTACCAATGAGGCCAGCAAGTGTGGAGGATTCCACGATGATGGTGGAGAGGTTCTTGCGTTTGTAACCACCAACTTACTCAAGAGGTCCAAGTCCGGATATAGCGGAGCATTGGATTCATGAGATTGAGAGGGTGTTTGTCACAATGAGGTTTCTCAGGCGGATAGAGTTATTTTGGTAACTTATCAGTTGAGGGGTTTTGCACAAGAATGGTGGAGACTTAAGATGCAAACCATGTTTACCAGTAGAGCTGAAGAAACAATCACTTGGCCTGAGTTTCTGGAGGTCTTCAACAATACTTTCTTTCCGGTACAAGTTCAGCAAGCAAAGAGGGAGCAATTTAGAACACTTCAGCAAGGGAACTTGTCAGTGTTGGAATATCAAATGAGGTTCATGGCCTTGAGTAGGTATGCCCTGTATATAGTAACCAATAATGCAATGATGATTGAGTACTTTATCTGGGGATTGAGACCAGAGTTGCAAGATGTGGTTATTTCTTTGATGTGTGGTTCCGTGGAAGAAGTAGCCCAAAGAGCAACAATACTTGAAACAACCATACAAGCCAGGCAATCTAGTAGATCGGGATCAAGTGGTTGTAGTTTCTGACTTCCACATTAATCCGTGAGTGTTAGTAAGGAAAAAGCACCTTTGGGAGGATCATCTTCTTCGGGCTTAGGCAAATGGGGCAACAAGTTGAAAAAGATATTTAGAGGTCGAGGAGGTGGAAAGCAGCAAGGATTTCAGCAAGGGCGCAGTTTCAAGCCGGAGACGGAGGAGTCTCAAGAAAGCACGGCAAGGCAGCCCGGGGAATTCCGGTGTTACAATTGTGATCAGCTGCGGCATATGGTGAGGAATTGTCCATACCCAAGGAGAGCTAGATATGGTAGAGGGACATCACAACAACAGCAGCAGAAATCTTCAGCTGGGCAAGGGAGAGGCGCACCTTATCAGAGGGGTGGAGGATGAGGTAGAGTAATGGCGATTACCAAGGCCCAAGTGGAGGCATCAAATCTGATTGAAGGTATTATACCAATCTTTGAATTTTCAACAAGAACATTAATTGATCCGGATGCATCTCACTCTTTCATTTCTGAAGATTTTCTTGATGTTATGGTGCATCCTTTTGAGGAGAGGCAGTGTGAGCTTATGGTGGAGGTACCGTCGGGAGATTTCATGTTTACCACATGTTATTTGTATAAGGTACCTATTATGATACAGGGTAATTAGTTGCCGGCTAGGCTTTATGCTTTGCAATTAAAGGAGTATGATATGATATTAGGTATGGATTGGTTGGAGGCGTATGGGGCAGTGGTGGATTGCAGGAAAAAGAAAGTGAGGTTCAGCTATCCAGGAGGAGATTTATTTGAGTTCCAAGGTATGCCATTCTACACCCCTAAATTCATTATTTATGCCTTGAAGGCTAGGAAACTAATTAATGCAGGATGTGTAGCCTATTTGGCATCTGTTAGTTTAGTTGAGGAAGAAAAGGCAGTGGATATGGTACCTGTTGTTAGGGAATTTATGGATGTGTTTTCGGAAGAGTTACCGGGGTTAGCACTGCATAGAGAGGTGGATTTCACAATTGAATTATAGCCTGGTAGTATGCCTATTTCTAAAGCACCATACAGGATGGCGCCTGAAGAATTGGAGGAGTTAAAGAAGCAATTGCAAGAGTTACTTGAGAAGGGAATCATTCAGCTGAGTCATTCACTGTGGGGAGCACCGGTACTATTTGTAAGAAAGAAAGATGGTAGCATGAGGATGTGTATAGATTACCGTCAGCTAAATCAAGTTACTATAAAGAACAAGTATCCACTTCCACGCATTGATGATTTATTTGATCAACTGCAATCAACAAGGGTGTTCTCCAAGATAGATTTGAGATCAAGATACCATCAATTGAGGATCCGGGAGGAGGACATAGACAAGACGGCATTTAGAACAAGATATGGGCATTATGAGTTTGTGGTTATGCCATTTGGGCTAACCAATGCACCGGCGGCATTTATGAACTTAATGAATCAGATCTTTCATCCTTATTGTAGCAACCTGAATTTTTGAGAAAAATAAAAATTTAAATAATAAATTAAAAACTCAGCTAAAGGGATATTCAACGAAAGAGCATTAAATAAACCCATTAAATGGAAAAGAGTAATGGGCTTTGCTTAATGGATCCTCTAGAACTTATTGGGTCAAAATATGAATTTACAAATAGTAAATCAAAAGAAAATACCCTAAATTCGGAGTCTTAATATCTCCTAAATAGAAAAGGACTCTTTAAGCATTAAAAGAGGCAATAAGAGTTGGAATTGGATTCCTAAGCCCACCCCTTATGATTTAGCACAAATTTAGATCTCATCCTAACCTAAATAGAGGTTGGAAAGCAAGAAAGGAAGGTTGGAGTTAGGAAATCTCGTAATTAATAGCAATTAGAATAGAAGTAGGAATAGGAACCCATACATACATAAATATATCTCTTAAACCCTCTTGGCCAACCCTAGCTCATTGCCAAAGGTTGTTGGACATGGAGAAGAGGCCAAGGAGGAGAGGATCTCGTGGGGAGAAGGAGTTCCTGGAGCTTCTTCCTCGTTCTTGGAGATTTTAACCCTAGAAGACAAATCGAGTCAAAGGTAGGCATTCTCACAAGCAAAACTAAATCAAATCCATCTATAGGTAGTTCCAATCACCAGGAACAAAGGCCCTCTTGTTTCATAATTTTTCATCGAGTCAATCTTTTGTTCTTGATTTTAGAAGTTCTACAAACATGATAACTCTGAGTCATCATGTTTGAATCATATCTCCATGTACACTTGATCCCATGCTATAAAATTTTTACTGTAGACACTTCATGTTGTTAGGGATCTTTTGCCCCTAAAAGCCCTAATTTTTGTTGAGCATGTTGCTCGAATTAAATCAATCTTGCTCTCTGTATCATGTTCTATGTTACTCGTTATTGTTCATGCTCAAACCATGTTCAAACCATGCTCTCTCTCTAATTCCTATTTATTGGAAGTACTCTCAAATGTCTAGTTTCATTTGCCACTAGTTTCATGATTTTTCATCGTGTATACAATTAGTTAAGATTTTCTGAATGACCCTGTATCAAAATTTGATATTTCTAGACCGCAATCCAAGATAGAGCAGAACTCGGTCAGACTCAGGCCACGGACCTGAGAACGCGACGGCCCGACAGGTCGCGTTCTCAAGCCTGTCGCGATGCTTTCCTTGTCGCGTTTTGAACGCGACAGTACCCTACGTCGCATTCTGGCCTTCTGTCCTAGCAGCCCTGTCGCGACCCTTTTCAGGCCCTGTCGCGATCTGCCCTGACCCTGTCGCGACCCTTACTGGCCTACGTCGCATTCACAGCATTTTTAACAGTAATACACGTAGTAAAAATGCCTGTTTTAAAATAGAGCTATATTGAATGCTTTAAAATACATATTCACGACTTCTTTTCTATCTATGATTTCTCTTACACATGCACACACATGAACAATCCATATATGGCTGAAATCTGGCATAAAATATCTCATAATATATCTGGTAATTTATTGTAATAAAGTATATTAATTGCCCTATTTTAAAGGATGTGTATTAGTTTCTTGCGTTGTTTATATACCGATATCGACGCTCCACTGTTCTAGGATTCCTCTAGAACGTCGAGCACCTGTTTTTATATACACACTTTACTTGGCTTGTGGTGAACTCTCCGTCGAATATTCCTTTCGCCGGACTAGTGAACCCTTGCACAAGGCCTCCGTAAGTCTCCTCTGATCATGGATTCCCACATGGTCGACGAGCCGGTTGTACCCTAACACCCATTACACCTTTAGGGATCGATATGATCCAAACGGCTATTAGAAGTTCGCTCTTACCTTGAATCACGTCGGACCTCTGGACTTGTGCATAACATGGCCAGCGGGAAGATCGTGAATTCCACCTGACTGCCAATACGACGTGCGCGTGTTGTGCAACTGTTACTATCGCCTGTTTGCTCGTTGTTTTACGTGATGTACCCTTAGCTCTCATCTATACTCTACTCGCTCGTCTATTCACGTTTTCTCTACTATCTCGTCTATTCAGCTAGTGCTCTTAACTATTCTTGGTACTCTATATTGGCCATTGACTGATTGTCTAAAGATATAATATAACCAATGCCTGGTAATATATAAAGGGCCCGATCTGGTCCTGGGATGTGCGCCCGAAAGTGCTAGTGCCCATGGGAGTTAAATGATCAGAGTGTTTGGCATTACACTCAAGTGCTATCTATCTTGAATATCTATATGACAATCAAAACACAAAACGTGCTATACTCTCTCGATGTCTAGAATGACAAACAAGTGCTATACTCATCGTGTTATTATTGTACTTGTGCTAGTTGTGCTATGGCCATCCTACTATTCGTGCTATACTCGATACTTGTGCTATTTTTGGAAACTATACTCGATCTCATGCTATTGTGCTATCTTGTTACCTGTTGTGCTATCTCTTGCTATATTTTGATTCTCTTGTACATGCTATCTTTAGATACTCTGCCATTAAATGCGTTAATTATTTAAAGCCTGCTTGAGCTTGGGATTTAAGTCCTACTAGGTGTTATTGCTCACCCTACGTTTTTTGATGTTGTGATCTCAGGTGAGACCGAGGATGAAACATACACTCACGAGGAAGGGAATGACCAAGAGTTAAGCCAGGAGTACCCTCGAGTCATTATGTTATCTTAGAGTTGTAGTTAGTTATTTCCTTTTATTGCAATGTAATTGGGCCCTATAGAATGGCTCTGATATTAGTGGTTGTAACTAGACATTTGAAAAGTTATTAATGAGAAAGATTTCCTTTAGTATTATTCAATGTGCAATGGTTTGATGTCAGTATTCGCTCTATACCTTTTTCTTGCAATTGCCTTCGCGCTCCGATATTTCGCGTCGGGGCGTGATAGTTTTGTGGTATCAGAGCTTAGGTTATCCTTAAGTATAGGGTGATCTAGGTTGACCAGCCTCGACTAAGAGTCAGTAATTCTACCTATGAGAGATGTGGGTTGAACCATGGGTAATCAGCTAAAATAAACTCACACACGCACAAATTAAACTTTTAATCAGCATTATAACTATCTAACTATTTTGAAGGAACTAAACAGCTACAATGACTGCGGAACGTGCCCAGATGAGAGGCATGCAACAGTCCCTCCAGGAACTGACTCGTGCCATACTACAAGCCACCCAGCAAGGCGGTGGTAACCGCGGAGGGAACCAACCGGGTGCAGGCGAGCTGCATCGCAATTTCAGGGGTCTGAACCCACCTAGGTTCAGTGGGTCTACGGATCCAGATGAAGCGGAGCACTGGCTAAAGGAAACGGAAAGGATATTCCATGTAATGTAATGTGCGGACGGAGACAAACTCCTATTAGCGACATTCATACTGGAGAAGGATGCCCACGCATGGTGGGAGTCCATGGAAGCCACAAAAGCTAACGACCAATTTACTTGGGCCGAATTTAAGGAAGCTTATAATGCTAAGTACTTCTCTGAACGAGTACAGGAAAAGAAAGCTGTTGAATTCGCTGCTCTTAAACAGCGAAGCCTAACAGTAGCAGAATACGAAGCCCAGTTCTCTAGACTGGCACGCTATGCTGTACATCTGGTGAACACTGAAAGGATGAAGGCTAAGCGCTTTCTAAATGGCCTTAAGCCCCACTACATCACTCAACTCGCACCTTTCGACATCCCGACCTACGCCGAGATGGTGAAGAGGGCTCAGCTGCTAGAAGATGCTACGGACTTCACCGACCGTATAAAAGGGAAGTTCGTCAAGAAGTAACCTCGGGTCAGTCATCTTCTAAGCCTACCAACGGCAAGAAGCATCCCTTCAACATCACGGAGGGATCTAGCCAAGAAAGGAAACCCAAGGTTTTCGTACCTAACACTCCAACAAAGAGCCACTGCAAACAGTGTGACAAGCCTGGTCACACGGTTGATGAGTGCTGGAGAAAAACTGGAGCACGTCTGCGCTACGGAAGCCATGAGCATCGTATACCCGAGTGCCCGATGCTGAAAGAAAATGAGAAGCGCACTGCTATGCCTAAGAAACAGGGCAGGCTGCAAGCCCTGCACAATGAAGAAACCATCGAGGAAGGTGGCGTGGTAGAAGGTACCCTGCAAGTCTTTTCTTTGCCAGCATTTGTGTTATTTGATACTGGAGCTACTCATTCGTTTATATCTCAACACTTTGCTGATACCCTGACTGCAAAACCTACAACCATGGGTTGTGAATTCTCTGTCACAACACCCTTGGGGGAGAAGGAGAAACTAAACTAATACTTTCCATCTGCCGATGTAATGATCGGAGACCATAACCTAAAGGCCGACCTGGTATGTATGTCCATGCAAGGGTATGATGTCATATTCGGAGCCGACTGGTTGTCCACATATGGGGCAAGCGTCGATTGTAAGAAAGGAAGGGTGACGTTTAGTGACTTTTCTAAATTAGCATTCACTGGGATTAGACATAAGAAGCGGATGTCTCTAGTCTCTGCCTTAAAAGCCCATAATATGATAAGGAAGGATGTTTTGCTTTCCTTGCAGCCGTCATAGTCGAAAAGAAGGGTTCAAAATAGAAGACATCCACATAGTCCAGGACTACCCAGATGTATTCCCTAAAGACTTACCCGGAGTTCCCCCTGAACGTGACGTCAACTTCGCCATTGAGTTGACTCCTGGAGCTGCCCCGGTATCGCGTCAACTGTCGCCTGCCGAATTGAAAGAACTAAAAGCACAACTGATGGAGCTACTAGAGAAGGGGTTCATCTGACCAAGTACCTCCCCTTGGGGAGCACCTGTGCTATTCGTCAAGAAGAAGGATGAGTCGATGAGACTATGCATCGACTATCGTCAAGTCAACCAATTGACCATCAAGGACAAGTACCCATTGCCTAGGGTCGATGAACTATTCGACTAGATATCTGGAGCCCAAACTTCTCCAAGATCGACTTTCGATCTGGTTATCATCAAATGAGGATCAAGGATGACGATATCTTCAAAACGGCTTTCAGGAGCAGGTATGGACATTACGAATTTGTTGTTATGCCTTTTGGTCTAACCAATGCTCCGGCAGCCTTTATGCAACTCATGAACAGCATATATTGGCCATACCTTGACAAATTTATGGTTGTCTTCATTGACGATATCCTCATATATTCAAAGACCAAGGAAGATGATGAAGAACACTTGAGGACCGCACTGCAAGTCTTACGAGACAACAAACTATATGCAAAATTAAGCAAGTGCGAGTTCTGGCTCGAAGAAGTATCTTTCTTGGGCCATGTCATATCAAAGGACGGCATCTCTGTTGATCCTTCCAAAGTCGAAGTTGTACTCAACTGGGAGTGTAAGGCCCTCGAATTTTGTTGTATTACTTTATTATGTGTAAGTAATTCATGCTTGTGTATGCATAGATGTACATATCTAAGTACGTATTAACTAGTTATGCTTATGTGAGCATGTGTATAAATAGATTATAAATATTGCTTGAATTGCATGGTGGTAGTGTGTACATGATAGTATACATATTGCATGTAAGTATATAGAATATGCATGGATTTTCTGCATGTTTTAAGTTCTGGCCGAAGGGCCCATTTGGCATCAACATGGTGGACGTCCATTATAGTCAACGTCAACATCGTTCGACGCTAATACTTAAGTCAACGGCCATGGATGTGGACGTTAATATCTCTAACCTGCATGCGTTGCAGACCCCGAAATTCTGGGGGCAAGCAAGCCCAGCCATTGGGGAGATGTCCCCAATGGCTATTAGGCCATCCCATCACCCCTCTGGGTTATCCCAAACCCCTTCTCCTATAAACCCAACCCCTTCTGCACCAGAAGAGCTCTCTTGACTCTTTGAAGAGAGGAGAGAAACCCTAGCTCTGGACTGAAGGAAACCTAAAGTTTGCATGCTTTGATCCGACAACTTGGAGCTCATCCAACGACCTACAGCAACTGGAAGCAAGCTGGAGCCTAGAGGAAGGCTTCCCCGACTCCAACCTGCTGTGGAGATCGACCAAGAACCCGGAGCAAGAAGATTTTGGAGGCTTCTTGGGACTGCCCAAGGAGAGCTTCATCAACCTCTTTGATCCCTTTGAAGATTTATTTAGAGGCAAGTAACCCATACATTTCGTCCATGTATGAGTCTAGTAGGGTTTTACTATTTTTATGAGATTTTATCGTGTCCTGGATCCCCCAAAATTCTCTTGTTTTTGGAGCTCGGGTCTGTGTTTTGTTCAGACCTAAACTTGACGGCAAGTTCTCTTGCCGTTAAGATCTTCAGTTGGCGGCATGCGACAATGCCGTTAAGCTCCGTTAACGGCCAGACTGTGCCGTTATGTTTTTTAGGACAGAACAGTGAGATATAATGTAATCGTATATGTTATGTAAAATAGACAATGTGATGTGTGTGGAATTTTCTGTGCTTTTTGGTGAATGGCATGAATTGTTAAACTTATTGAAATAAATGTTTGGAAAATGGATTATGCATGTTCACCTACTGTCTACATGATCCCTGAGGAATGGAATGCCCTAAATTTTTCTAAACTGTGTGTATGCGTATTAGTCCATGCCCTGCAATTTTGAGAATTTTTCCATGATTGTGAGATTTACTGTAATTTCTATTTTGGAAATAGAAGACATGCGTAGGATTTGTAAAATTTACAGTAAATTGTGTGTTGTGCAATAAATCTGGGGAAAATTCTTGCGATGATGTGTATGTTAGGTTCAGGGTTGTGAACTGTCAAACTGGATATTCATGTTATGTTGCATGATAAATTGAATTATGAATGGCATAAAACTGAATGTTTTAATTTCTGTAAATGTAATATGACTCAGAAAATTCTGGAAATTTGTATGTGAGGTCATGAACCTGCAATTAGTGTGTGGTTAAAATTTCATGATATTTGGATAACTTTAAAGGGGTATTATGAAACTCCCATGTGAAACATGTGATGAATGCATGCTATCATGAATATGATTTGATGATGTGTTTGCCAACCTGATTAATGTGAGCTACTGAATGTTTGATTTCTGTCAACAGTAGTATCATGATTAGGAAAATAGAGCCATGTGTATAAGTGAGAGAATGTAAAGACATGTGTAATATGTGTGTTAAAAATCGGAATGTATAATGTGTAAGACTGTGCCATGTGTGACACTGCTTCCATAGAGGGCCGTGGAACCGTACCATGGAAAAGTCCCCATGGGAAGGTTCAATGTGTTAAGATCCTAAGGGCATTAGGATGAAATCCTGGAGGTGGACAAGTACCACTCGTTAGGGTAGAGACTTGTTCTCTCGGTTTGCGCAGTCCAAGAGTCATCACTATATTGCCTAGGTGACGTCTATGTGTATGTGTTATGTGATGTGTCCTTCTAATGGTGGTTTGGACTATGCGTCACGACACTAAATTGTGAAATGTGAATGTGAATTGTGAAATGTGAATGTGACTATGTGTAAATTGTGTAGTGTGAATATGTGTAAATGTGCTATGTGTAAAAAGAGAACTATGTGAATGAGTGATTATGCAAACATGTGAAACCAATAAGTTAGATTGTGAAATTGTGATCCATGATACATTAATGTGAAATTATGTTACAACAGCAACCTAGTTGTGTTTATAAGAATGTTTTATATGTGTAAAAATGCGTAGAATCCATGTTAGGAACAATTCTTGGTTATGTGTAAACGTTTCCATGTTTAAGTGTTATCATGTTGTAGTTTAATCGAGAATGTAGCTCTCATGTGATAGGATGTGAATTGCTAAATCCATGTCAAAACACCAACCTTAAAGTGTATAAAATGATAATGTGCATGTGTAAGAATGTGTAGAAACCATGATAGAAATGTTTCTTTTTATGCATGCAAGAATCCCATGTTTGGTTGCTTCCATGTTATAGCCTCATTTGAAATGTAGCTTTCATGTGATTACATGAGTAGAAAGCATGTGATAGGATATTTATTTTGGAATGGCTTAAATCATGTACCATGTGTTTTAAAGTTTGTAGAATTATCATGATAGGTTGTCTTTATCAATGTCCAAGCATGCTATATGTTTTGCTTTGCAAATTGGAATGAAAAACCTACTATGATATATGCATGTATGAGGTGTGTGGTGTTATTTGCTGAGTCTTTTAGACTCATTCCTTGCTTCGGCATACAGGTTTAGTTGGTGACCCTACATCGTTAGAGGAGACCGTGGAGAGTGACTCCGAGCGTGGCGAGTAGCCTGGTGGAGTCGTCATCGTGACATTTGCTTTCATTGTATGTAATTGAGGCATTGTAATGAAACTATTATGTAATTGTGGACAAGCTATGTAATCTGATTTTTAGCACTTTATTTACGTGGACTTTAGTTATCTTTAAATTGTCATTTGAATCATGTATGTTAAATGTGGATGATGAAATGAAGACAAGTAGTTCTTTTGTTTCCGCTACTCTGTATTTATATTTATGAGCATCTCAATCATATGTTATTGTTTGGGTAAATGTCCCACTGTGATGACGTTCATTATATCAACGTGGATTGGTATAAACGTACCAGTATAAAGAGGGTCGTCGCAGGGAGAGAACAACCAATGTCACAGAAATTAGAAGCTTCTTAGGACTGGCTGGATACTACAGGCGGTTCATAAAGGACTTCTCTAAGATCGCCGTACCACTCACGCGTCTGACACGAAAGGAGAATCCCTACTCCTGGAGTAAAGAGTGTGAGAAGAGTTTCCAAACTCTCAAAGACTGCCTTACCTCAGCACCCATTCTCGATCTACCAGTAGAGGGAGAAAGTTTCTCTATCTATACTGATGCCTCAGGAATTGGGCTAGGCTGTGTACTAATGCAAAAGGAGAAGGCCATCACCTATTCTCAAGGCAATTGAAGACGCATGAAGTCTACTACCCTGTGCATGACTTAGAGTTGGCTGCCGTGGTCTTCGCATTAAAAATCTGGAGGCACTATATCTATGGTGAGCAATTCACCGTCTATTCAAATCATAAAAGTCTAAAGTACCTATTCTCCCAGAAAGAACTCAACATGAGGTAGAGAAGATGGTTAGAATATCTAAAGGACTTCGATTTCAACATCTAGTACCATCCATGTAAGGGAAACGCCGTGGCTGATGCTCTTAGTAGAAAGCCAATGGCATCTATCTCAAGTCTAGTCCTTGGCGAGATGCAATTACTTGAACAATTCGCGAGGCTAGACTTACATATTGAACATAGGGATGATCATGTTTTGATTGCCAATCTCAAGATCCAATCCGATCTGCTGGAGGAAATTAAGATGCAATAGGACAACGATCCATTCTTGGTTCGTGACAAGGAAACCTTAGCGAACAGACCAGATTTTCCCCTGACTGAAGATGGAAGGTTAGTATTCCAAGGGAGAACTTGTGTCCCAGACAACGAAGCCCTAAAAATGAAACTATTGGATGAAGCTCATCAAACTAAGTACATTATTCATACAGGAGGTACCAAAATGTATCAAGACATGAAAAGAACATTTTGGTGGCCGAATATGAAGAGGGAAGTAGCCGAGCATGTAGTTCATTGCCTCACATGTCAACAAGTGAAGGCAGAACATATGCGCCCTGCCGGTGTACTCAGACCACTAGATATCCTAGAATGGAAGTGGGAAAGCATTGGCATGGACTTCATCATGGGTTTACCCAAAACTCGTGGTGGACTTGACGCCATATGGGTCATCGTTGACTGGTTGACCAAATCTACGCACTTCTTACCCATAAAGAGTACATGGTCTATGGAGGTGCTAGCTGCATTGTATGTCAAGGAGATCATGCGGTTGCACGGTATTCCGTCATCTATTATCTCAGATCGAGATCCAAGGTTCACCTCTCATTTTTAGAAAAGTTTGCAAACTGCCCTTGGTACGAAGCTTAATTTTAGTACTGCCTTTCACCTGCAGACTGATGGGCAAACTGAGAGGACAAATCAAATTGTAGAAGACATGTTAAGAGCCTGCATTATAGATTTCAATGGTCGTTGGAATGAACATTTACCCTTGATTGAGTTCGCCTATAACAATAGTTACCAGGCGAGTATTAAAATGGCACCATTTGAAGCACTTTATGGAAGGAATTGTAGATCTCCTGTGTGCTGGAATGAAGTGGAAGAACAACAATGGTTAGGACCTGACATGGTACAAAGTACAACCTGGGATATACAGATGATATGAGATCGACTCAAGATTGCTCAGTCTAGACAGAAGAGCTATGTTGATAAGAGAAGACGGGATCTGGATTTTCAAATAGGAGATCATGTGCTATTGAAGGTATCTCCTACCCGTGGTATTCAATGATTCGGAGTGAGAGGAAAACTTAGTCCAAGATTCATTGGTCCTTTCGAAGTACTTGAAAGGATTGGTGAAGTTGCTTACAGACTAGCCTTGCCGCCAAATTTGGCAAGTGTGCACAATGTCTTCCATGTCTCCATGCTTAGAAAGTATGTGTACGATCCTACACATGTCATTCGCCATGATGATCTGGTGTTAAACAAGGACATGACGTATGAAGAGAAGCCGATCAAGATATTGGACCGAAAGGTGCAACAACTCCGGAACCGTTCTATCCATGTGGTAAAAGTCCTCTGGAATAATCGTGGAGTGGAAGAAGCCACGTGGGAACCGGAAGGAACTATCAGACGAAACTACCCTGATCTATTCGGTAAGTCATTCTCTCCTGTGAGGTCATATGAATTTGGGGACCAAATTCCTTTAAGAGGGGGATGATGTAGCAACATGAATTTTTGAGAAAAAAAATTTTAAATAATAAATTAAAAACCTAGCTAAAGGGATATTCAATGAAAGAGCATTAAATAAAACCCATTAAATGGAAAAGAGTAATGGCTTTGCTTAATGGATCCTCTAGAACTTATTGGGTCAAAATATGAATTTACAAATAGTAAATAAAAAGAAAATACCATAAATTCGGAGTCTTAATATCTCCTAAATAGAAAAGGACTCTTTAAGCATTAAAAGAGGCAATAAGAGTTGGAATTGGATTCCTAAGCCTACCCCTTATGATTTAGCACAAATTTAGATCCCATCCTAACCTAAATAGAGGTTGGAAAGCAAGAAAAGAAGGTTGGAGTTAGGAAATCTCATAATTAAAGAGCAATTAGAATAGAAGTAGGAATAGGAACCGATACATGCATAAATACATCTCTTAAACCCTCTTGGCCGACCCTAGCTCGTTGCCAAAGGTTGTTGGACGTGGAGAAGAGGCCAAGGAGGAGAGGATCTCGTGGGGGGAAGGAGTTCTTGGAGCTTCTTCCTTGTCTTGGAGATTTTAACCCTAGAAGACAAATCGAGTCAAAGGTAGGCATTCTCACAAGCAAAATTAAATCAAATCCATCTATAGATAGTTCCAATCACCAGGAACAAAAGCCCTCTTGTTTCAAAAATTTTCATCGAGCCAATCTTTTGTTCTTGATTTTAGAAGTTCTACAAACATGATAACTCCGAGTCATCATGTTTGAATCATATCTCCATGTACACTTGATCACATGCTACGAAATTTTTATTGTAGACACTTCATGTTGTTAGGGATCTTTTGCCCCTGAAAGCCTTAATTTTTATTGAGTATGTTGCTCGAATTAAATCAATCTTGCTCTCTGTATCATGTTCTATGTTACTCGTTATTGTTCATGCTCAAACCATGTTCAAACCATGCTCTCTCCCTAATTCCTATTTACTGGAAGTACTCTCGCATGTCTAGTTTCATTTGCCATTGGTTTCATGATTTTTCATCGTGTATACAATTAGTTATGATTTTCTGAACGACCCTGTATCAAAATATGATATTTCTGCACCGCAATCCAAGACAGAGCAGAACTCTGTCAGACTCAGGACATGGACCTGAGAATGCGACGGCCCGATAGGTCGCATTCTCAAGCCCGTCGCGACTCTTTCCTTGTCGCGTTTTGAACGCGACAGTATTCTACGTCGCGTTCTGGCCTTCTGTCCTGGCATCCCTGTCGCGACCCTTTTCAGGCCCTGTCGCGATCTGCCCTGACCCTGTCGCGACCCTTACTGGCCTACGTCGTGTTCACAGCCTTTTTAACAGTAATACACGTAGTAAAAACACCTGTTTTAAAATGGAGTTATATTGAATGCTTTAAAATACATATTCACGACTTCTTTTCTATCTATGATTTCTCTTACACATGCACACACATGAACCATCCATATATGGCTGAAATCTGGCATAAAATCTCATAATGTATCTGGTAATTTATTGCAATAAATTATATTAATTGCCCTATTTTAAAGGACTTGTATTCGTTTCTTGCGTTGTTTATATACTGATATCGACGCTCCACTGTCCTAGGCTCTAGAACGTCGAGCACCTGTTTTATATACACACTTTACTTGGCTTGTGGTGAACTCTCCGTCGGATATTCCTTTCGCCGGACTAGTGAACCCTTGCACAAGGCCTCCGTAAGTCTCCTCTAATCATGGATTCCCACATGGTCGACGAGCCGGTTGTACCCTAACACCCATTACACCTTTAGGGATCGATATGATCCAAATGACTATTAGAAGTTTGCTCTTACCTTGAATCACGTCGGACCTCTGGACTTGTGCATAACATGGCCACTGGGAAGATCGTGAATTCCACCTGACTGCCAATACGACGTGCGCGTGTTGTGCAACTGTTACTATTGCCTGTTTACTTGTTGTTTTACGTGATGTACCCTTAGCTCTCATCTATACTCTACTCGCTCGTCTATTCATGTTCTCTCTACTATCTCGTCTATTCACCTAGTGCTCTTAACTATTCTTGGTACTCTATATTGGCCATTGACTGATTGTCTAAAGATACAATATAACCAATGTCTGGCAATATATAAAGGGCCCAATCTGGTCCTGAGATGTGCGCCCGAAAGTGCTAGTGCCCATGGGAGTTAAATGATCAGAGTGTTTGGCATTACACTCAAGTGCTATCTATCTCGACTATCTATATGACAATCAAAACACAAAACGTGCTATACTCTCTCGATGTGTACAATGACAAACAAGTGCTATACTCGTCGTGCTATTATTATACTTGTGCAAGTTGTGCTATGGCCATCCTGCTATTCGTGCTATACTCGATACTTGTGCTATTTTTGGAAACTATACTCGATCTTGTGCTATTATGCTATCCTGTTACCTGTTGTGCTATCTCTTGCTATATTTTGATTCTCTTGTACCTGCTATCTTTAGATACTCTGCCATTAAATGCGTTAATTATTTAAAGTCTGCTTGAGCCTGAGATTTAAGTCCTAATGGGCGTTATCGCTCACCCTAAGTTATTTGATGTTGTGTTCTCAGGTGAGACCGAGGATGACACATACACTCTCGAGGAAGGGAATGACCAAGAGTGAAGCCAAGAGTACCCTCGAGTCATTATGTTATCTTAGAGTTGTAGTTAGTTATTTACTTTTATTGCAATGTAATTGGGCCCTATAGAATGGCTCTGATATTAGTGGTTGTAACTAGACATTTGAAAAGTTATTAATGAGAAAGATTTGCTTTAGTATTATTCAATGTGCAATGGTTTGATGTCTAGTATTCGCTCTATACCTTTTTCTTGCAACTGCCTTCACGCTCCGATATTCCGCGTCGGGGCGTGACACTTATTTAGATCGGTTCATTGTGATGTTCATTGATGATATTTTGGTATATTCAGGCTCAGAAGAAGAGCATGCAAATCATTTAAGAATTACATTGAAAACATTGAAGGAGCATCAACTTTATGCAAAGTATAGTAAATGTGAGTTTTGGCTTAAGGAAATTCAGTTTCTGGGGCATATTATCTCAGGTGAGGGCGTTGCTGTAGATCCAGCAAAGGTGGAGGCTGTTATGAAATGGGAGGAGCCAAAGACAGTGTCAGAAATCCGAAGTTTTCTTGGAATGGACGGGTATTATAGATGGTTTATCCAAGATTTTTCTAAAGTTGCAACACCATTGACATGGCTTACAAGAAAAGGAGTGCCATATGAATGGTCCTCCGATTGTAGGTGTAGTTTCATGGAGTTGAAGAAGCAGCTTACTTTAGCCCCAATATTGGAAATGCCGTCAGGTCGAGGTGGTTTTGTGATTTATACGGATGCATCCAGGAGATGACTTGGGGCAGTACTTATGCAACATGGGAAAGTGGTGGCATATGCATCTAAGCAATTGAAGCGTCATGAAGAAAGTTATCCCACACATGATTTGGAATTGGCAGCGGTTGTCTTTGCATTGAAGATTTTGTGGCATTATTTGTATGGAGAAAGGTTTGAGATATTCACGGACCACAAAAGTTTGAAGTATATCTTCTCTCAGAAAGATTTAAATTTAAGGCAGCACAAGTGGATGGAATATCTCAAAGATTATGATTTCAGTTTGGCATATCACCCAGGTAAGGCAAATGTGGTAGCGGATGCTTTAAGCAGGAAGGTGGTTATGAGTCACATTATGATGAAGGAATGGAAATTGTATGAGAATGTGGCAGAAAGTTCCTTGTTTGTACCAAGTAACCGACGAAGAGCTGTATTGGCTAATAGTGCAGTAGAACCATCTTTGTATTGGCATGTTGTGGAAGCTAAAAAAGAAGATGAACATTTGACCGACATTGTGAAGATGGAGGAAGTTACAATCGATGATGGTTGTGTTGTGCGGTTTAGACACAAGTTGTATGTTCCAAATGAAGCAAGTGTTAAGCAAAAAGTGTTAGAAGAAGCTCATTGATCCAGGTACACCATACATCCGAGAAGCACTAAAATGTACCAGGATTTGAAGAAATATTTTTGGTGGCCAAGCATGAAGAAGGAGATAGCGGAGTTTATAGAAAGATGTGCGGTGTGTCAGCAAGTCAAGGCGGAGCATCAAAGACCAAGTGGTTTATTGCAACCACTACCCATACCACAATGGAAGTGGGATGATATTTCAATGGACTTTGATGCAGGGTTGCCCAGGACAGCATCGGGTCATAATGGTATTTGGGTTTTTGTTGATCGGTTAACCAAAGTGAGTAGGTTGTTACCGATTAGCATGTCATGGGCGATAGATCGGTTGGCAAAATTGTATGTTTAAAGAATTGTGCCATTGCATGGGATACTGGTTACTATTGTTTCAGATCGGGATCCCCGATTTACATCCGGATTTTGGAGAAGTTTGCAAAAGGTTGTGGGTACACAATTGAGGTATAGTTCCGCATACCATCCCCAAACCGACGGACAAATGGAGAGAACAATCCAAACCATTGAGGATATGCTCCGGGTGTTTTGTTTGGCTTGGGGAGGAGGATGGGAACATCACCTTGGTATGGTTGAATTTGCCTACAACAATAGCTATCATACAAGTATCGGTATGGCACCATATGAGGCCCTTTATGGGAGACCTTGTAGAACACCGTTGACTTAGCATGAAGTAGGTGAAAGACACATAATGGGACCGGAATTGGTTCAACAATGTGCAGAGGTGGTTAAGTTCATTAAGGAGAAACTCCAAATGGCACAAAGTAGACAAAAGAGCTACGCGGATGTCCGGTGTAGCAACCTGGAATTTTCAAAAAATAAACATTTAATAAAAATAATTATAAAATCAAATAAATGAGAATTAAATAAAACCCATTAAATGAAAAGAAGTAATGGACTTTGTTAAATGGACCCATTAGAAATTAGTGGGCCAAAATAAGAATTTTTAAAAGGGGAATAATAGAAAAATACCCTAAATTCGTAACTTAATTATTACTTAAATAGAAAAGAGGTATTTAATGCATTAAATAAGAAGTTTGAGTTGGATTTGGATTCCTAAACCTACCCTAGTAGCTTGGCCATGAATTTAGCTCCCATCCTAACCCAATTAGAAGTTCTCAAGATTGGAAAGGGTGAGAGAAATAGGAAATCTCAAAATTTAATAGTAATTAGAGTCCTATTAGAAAATAGAAACCCAAGAGACATAAATACTCTCTTAAAGCTCCATGGTCGGCCCTAGCTCGTTGCCAAGGGTTTTTGGACTAGGAGGAGAGGCCAAGGAAGAAGAGAATTCGTGGGGAGAAGAACTTCTCAAAGCTCTCAACCCCATTCTTCAAGTTCTAGCCCTAGAAGAGGAGAATGATCAAAGGTAGGCATTCTCACGAGCAAAACTAAATCAATTTCGTCTGTAGGTTGATCTAAACCTCAGGATTCAAAGCCCTCTTGTCTCATATTTTTCCATCAAGTAAATCTTTTGCTTTTAATTTTTGAAGTTCTATAAACACCATGACCCCGAACCCTCTTTTTAATTCTTGATCTCCACGTATACTAAACCCCATGCTACGAAATTTTTATGGGAATTACTGATGATAATTAGACTTCTTTTGCCCCTGAAAGCCCTAATTTTCATCAATCCTATCTTGCAAATTAAATCGTTGATCTCAACTATGTATTGTTTCATGTTCACCATGAATTCCCGCGAATAAAGCATGTCTAAACCCTGTCTGTTTTCAAATTCCAAATTACTGTAAGTACCTATGTGAGTCTAGATCAATTTGCAACTAGTTTCATGATTTTTCATCGACTACATGATTAGTTATGATTTTCTGAACGACCCTATGTCAAAATAAGGTAAGTTTGGTCCGCAATCCAAGGCATGTCTTTTCCCTGTCGAACTCAAGAGCAGGACCTGAGAATGCGATGGCCTGATAGGCCGCATTCTCAGGGCTGTCACGATAGCATCTCCCGTCATGATCTGATCGCGACAGGATACCCTGTCGTGATCTGCCTGCCCGATCTGACGAGCCGTCGCGACCCTCAAGCGACCCCGTCGCAATCTTCCTGCCCGAACTGACAAGGTCATCGCGATCTGTACAAGGCCATGCCGCATTCTCAGTTGACCCCGTCACGACCCTTACTGGGGTGCGTCACGATCTCAGATTTTTGCATGGAAACCCCCAATTTTCGATGCTCTGACTCTCTACAGTGCTTGTACTCTTGGTTAACCGTCATACACAGGGAAAATACACTTGGCATAAATTAAACATTTATGTGTGATTAAAAATACATGCATATGATCTTTTCTATCTACAATTTTATGACACATGCACACACTTGAACCATCCGATTATGGCTTAACTTGGCATGTAATTAACTCATAATACATCTGGTAATTTATGTAATTAAATTACCATATTTTTAATAGATTTGTCTACGTTTTCTCGCGACATTTTGGGAATACCGTCACCGACGCTCCACTGTTCTAGAATTTCTCTAGAACCTCGAGCACTTGTTTCTATATACACACTCTCTCTTGACTTGGACGAACTCTCCGTCGGATACTCCTTCTACTGGACTAGTGAATCCTTGTTCAAGGCCTCCATAAGTCTCCTCTGTCCATGGATTCCCGCATGGTCGATGAGCTGGTTGTACCCTAACACCTATGATACCCTTTAGGGATCAACATGATCCAAACGGCTATTAGAAGTTCGCTCTTATCTTGAATCAAGCTGGACCTCTGGACCTATGCTTAACATGGCCACTGGGAGGGTTGTGAGTTCCTCCTGACTGCCAACACCAAGTGCGCGTGTTGTGCAACTGTTACTGTCGCCTGTGTACTCGACGTATTACGTGCAATGTCCACTAGCTCTCATCTATACTCTACTCGCTCATCTATTCACGTTCACTCTACTATCTCGTCTATTCATCTAGTACTCTCATCTATTTCTTGGTACTCTCTATTGGCCATTGACTGATTGTCTAAAGATAAACAATATAACCAATGCCTGGCAATATATAAAGGGTCCGATCTGGTCCTGAGATGTGCGCCCGAAAGTGCTAGTGCCCATGGGAGTTAAATGATCAGAGTGTTTGGCATTACACTCAAGTGCTATCTATCTCGACTATCTAAATGACAATCAAAAGTGCTATGTTCTCTCATTGTCTATTGACAAAAGTGCTATACTATACCCGTTGTGCTATTGCTATACTTTGTGCTATTTGTGCTATGGCCATCTTGCTATTTGTGCTATACTCGACACTTGTGCTATACTTAGAAAGCTTGTGCTATTTCCATCATGCGCTATCTTGCTATCTTTTACTTGACTCTCTCGCTCTATCATTAGTTACTCTGCCTTTTAATACATTAATCATTTAAAGCCTACTTGACTATTGAGATTTAACTCCTATTGGGCGTTATCGCTCACCCTGCATTATTTGGCGTTGTGTTCTCAGGTGAGACCGAGGATGACACATACACTCAAGAGGACGGGAACGACCAAGAGTGAAGTCATGAGTACCCTAGTGTCTTAGTATTATGATTAGAGTGTTAGTTTAGTCTTTTACTTTTATTTCAATGTAATTGGACCCTATAGAATGACTCTGATATTAGTGGTTGTAACTAGACATTCAGAAAGTTATTAATGAGAAGAATTTACTTTAGTATTTATTCATTTCTCAATGGTTTGATGTCTAGTATTCGCTCTGTACCCGTTTACTTGCAACTGCCTCGGGTTCTGATATTCCGCATCAGGGTGTGACAATTTTGTGGTATCAGAGCCTAGGTTATTCTTAAGTATAGGATGATCTAGGTTAACCAGCCTCGACTAGAGTCAATTATCCTACCTATGTGAGTTGTGGTTAGAGCCAAGGGTAAATAGCTAAAAATGAACTCACACACGCACGAATTAAATTCCATATCAATATCATGAAAATAAGTTATTTTGTAGGAACTAAGCAATCAAGATGACTGCTGAACGTGCTCAAATGAGGGGCATGCAACAGACCATTCAAGAACTGATGTGCGCCATCATGCAAGCTACCAAAGGAGGTGGTAATCGTGGTGGTGCAGACAACCTGCATCGTAACTTTAGGAATCTGAACCCACCTAGGTTCAGTGGATCCACGGATCCGGATGAAGCCGAACACTGGCTAAAGGAAACTGAAAGGATTTTTCGTGTTATGCAATGTGCAGCGGAGGATAAGCTACTACTGGCCACATTTCAACTTGAAAAGGATGCCCGCGCTTGGTGGGAGTATGTAGAAGAGACCCAAGCAAATGGGCAGTTCACTTGGGCCGAATTCAAAGAAGCTTTTAGTTCCAAATACTTCTCAGAGCGTGTCCAAGAAAGGAAGGCTGCAGAATTCGCTGCTCTGAAACAGCGGAGCTTGACTGTGGCCGAATACAAAGCCCAGTTTTCAAGACTGGCCCCTCTCGACATCCAGACCTACGCCGAGATGGTAAAGAAGGCCCAACTACTAGAAGATGCTACAGACTTCACCGACCGTATCAAAGGGAAGTTCGTGAAAAAGGAAATGACCTCTGGTCAATCATTTGCTAAGCCGAACAATGGAAAGAAGCATCCCTTCAACCTCACGAAGGGACCCAGCCAAGAAAGGAAACCTAAAGCTATTGTTCCCAACACTCAAACAAAAAGTAACCGCAAGCACTGTGACAAGCCAGGTCACACTACTGACAAGTGCTGGAGGAAGGCTGGCACATGTCTGCGCTGTGGAAGCCACGAGCACTGCATCCCTGAGTGCCCGCTACTGAAAGAACATGAGAAGCGCCCTAATACGCCTAAGAAATAGGGCCGACTGCAAGCCCTTCACAATGAAGAGCCCACTGAGGAAGGAGGCGTGGCAGAGGGTACCCTAGAAGTTTTCTCCTTATCAGCTTTTGTTTTATTTGATACTGGAGCAACTCATTCATTTATATCTCAACACTTTGCTGACACCCTAACTGTAAAACGTATATCCATGGGTTGTGAGTTCTCTGACACAATGCCACTAGGATAGAAGGAGAAACTGAACAAATACTTACCCTCTGCCGATGTAATGATCGGAGACCATAACCTAAAAGCCGACCTGGTGTGTATGTGTAGTGCCCTAGAAAAATTTTCTTAAGTTATTTTGCAAATTATATGTTTATTTATGCATGAATTTGAATGTTGATTTGTGTGGAACTTGGCGTCAACATCTCTAGGTGTTAAGTCCTATTAGCGGCAAGATCGCGTGCCATTTAATTCCTGTTAACGACATACTCTTGTGTCATTTATTATTTTATGAATTTCTTGAATTTTGGGCAAGCTTGTAAACGACACTATCGATGGACATTTACATTGTTCCTGACGACAACCTATGTTGACGTTAAGTTGACTTGCCTGTTTGTGATATTTCCGTTTGGGGAAAGAGAGATCGGTCGTTTTAAAGTGAGCTTAATGCGTAGATCTGAGCGTTTCGCATCCTAGGGTTAGGATTTGGGCTGGCCATCGTAGGAGAGGTCTTTATAAGATCGTATTTCGCATCTAGATAAGGGTTTTCACGCTGGTTTTTGGAAGAGAGAAAGAGGGCCGAGGAAAGGGGTTGGAGTGCTGGTTCGTGCATTCTTGAGGCTTCTAGACCAAGGTGGTGCATACAACTTCGTGATCAGGAACTCATCCAAGCGGAGGAGCCACGATTGGAGGCAGATTGGAGCGGTTGAAGTCGAAGGAAAGGGACTGCCTCATAGGCGAGGTGGGCATCTTCGTGCTTAGATTCATCACTCCTGTAGGAGGGAAAGAGGCAAGTTACATGGGGGTTCAGTTTAGGATATGATACACTACGTAATTACCATTTTTCCATATTTTTAAAGCATGAAAATAACCTACGGGAAGGGGTAGAAATTGCGTTATTTCATGTAGGGTTTTCTGTGTTTTCTGCGCATAAGAACTAGACGTCCAGATCACTTGCCGTCTATTTCTTATTAACGGCGGCAATGATGGCCGTCTACTTCATGTGAACAACATTCGTTTTTCCGACCCTTACTATATGTAAACGGCGCTATGTGCCGCCGTCAGTATATGTTAACAGTGCTATGTGCTGCCATCTATTTATACTTAATGACAGAATATGTGGACGTCTATGTCAGTAAACGCCACATACCTTGCCGTCAAGTTTATCAGCACCATGCTTTGTCTAAAAATTGATTTTAATTACCTATCTATGATCCATGATTGTATGGAGTTTCGGCCAGGTTATGAATTGTGAGTTTTATTACTGTTATATTATGGACAGGTTGTTGTAATGATGTTTAGACCGCATGAACATGTGAATAAATATTTTGTTATGTTAATGAGATTAATAAAAAGAAAAGTAAACTGATTGTCAACGTGATTCATGTTAGAAAGTTATAGTTGAGACTGCAATATGGTGATATACCAGTTCCTGTACAGAATCATATAGTTTTCTCACTGAATGTATCATGCTAGTTAGGTTAAATTAGTGAAATTAAATTATGAAAAATAGTTACGGAGTTCATAAAAATGTAAAATTTTGCATGTGCATAGTATATCATGATTCTGAATTTCGGTCAAAATTTTGGAAATTTTGGACATGTGTACCTACTGTAATAAATTTCTGAATGGTAGATATCATGTAGAATTGAATAAATATGAGAATATGTGCATGAAAGAACGTGTTACATTTAGTGCCATGTTAGGGGTCTCATAAACAGAAAATGAAATTGCAGTACTGAAAAGAAACATATTATAGATCGTTTCATTTTCATATGTTAGAATTGCATGTAATGAAAGGATATATATATATATATATATATATATATATATAATAGAACATGCATTGAAATGAATGCCAATAAGACATTGCTATATTAGAGATTCCTACAAGGAACTACACCATTGATGCCCCTATGGTAATGGTTCACCTACATGTAAATGATCTATTGAATTCGTGGGCAACGGATTGAAATCCTAGAAGTAGACAAGTTCTACTGGTTAAGGTGGGAAAGACTTTCCTCGGTTTTGCACAAATACCATGACTTCATCACTGCATTGCCTAGGTGATAAGTGAATGTTAAATGACTACTGATCTATATTATAGTGCGGGCTATGTCTTGGCAATTAATTGAAAATGTCTACATGTCTACATGTCTACATGACCTACATGCTATATGCTACAAATTACATGCTACATGCCTACATGAACATTGTTTACATGATTACATGCCATATGTTAATGTGTTAAATGTTACATGCAAATTGTTATGTAAAAGAGTTGCCATATGTTTAAATGTTCAATTGTTATACGATAACGGTTACATGTTGCATAATGTAGCATAAGGCTTTCATTAAAATGGTTTATAAGTTACATGACAATAAGTAGATTCCATGATAAGAATGATTACATGCTATATGTAGGAACTTGTTGAAATAATTGTTAAAGAATAAGATGTGAATTTTATGCATTACATGACATGTTCCATTCCATGATAATTAGAAGTGTTATGAAATATGCGATTGCCAATGGACTTAGAAACATGCTAGTAGGAAAAAGTATATGTTACTAATGATGTGAATGATAATATACTACCATGTTTTCAAATCTATTATACCCTTAATATCTTGAACTGTCATTCATGTAAATTGCTGAGTCTTGTAGACTCATACTTGCTTAACAATTTTAGGAGAACCAGAGGATACTCAGGAGTTAGTACACTCTGACTCGGAGCGAGAGGATGTGGAGACTTAGATTTGGTTGAGAGATTTTAGAGTGACTCTTGTATGTGAGGACTATATGTATTTTCCTTTATGCATTTGGACCATGAATTGTAATAAATTCGGGACTATTGTCATTTCTCTTTTATGCACTAGACTTTATAATTGAGTATAATGTTGATTACCATCATTTAGTTCCATATTCCGTTGCTTATTATTGGAATTGAATTATCATTTGTGTATATCCCAACCTGTACCGTCAAATGTTGGATTCATTCCACTGTAATACCTCTGTTAGATCTAATGTGAGTTGGTGAACTGTACTGGGTCTAAGAGGGGCGTTAGAGTATGCCCATGGAAGGCTATGATGTAATTCTGGGAGCCGACTAGTTGTCCACTTATGAGGCAAGTGTTGATTGTAAGAAAGGAAGGGTGACATTTAGTGACTTTCCTAAATTGGCATTCTCTGGGATTAGACATAAGAGATGGTTGTCTCTAATCTCCGCCATAAAAGCCCATAACATGATAAGGAAAGGTTGTTTTGCTTTCCTTGCGGCCGTAGTAATTGAAAAGAAGGGTTCTAAGATAGAAGACATTCACATAGTCCAGGATTTCCCCGATGTGTTTCCTGAAGATTTGCCAGGGATTCCCCCGAAACGAGATGCCAACTTCGCCATAGAGTTGATCCCTGGAGCTGCCCCGATATCACGACAACCGTACCGGATGTCACCTACCGAGCTAAAGGAATTGAAGACGCAACTGATGGAGCTATTAGAGAAGGGGTTCATTAGACCGAGTACTTCCCCATGGGGAGCACTTGTGCTATTCGTCAAGAAGAAAGATGGATCGATGAGGCTAAGCATCGACTATCATCAACTCAATCAACTAACAATCAAGAACAAATATCCATTGCCCAGGGTCGATGAACTATTCGACCAAATATATGGAGCTCAATATTTCTCCAAGATCGATCTTCGATCTGGCTATAACCAAATGAGGATCAAGGATGACGATATCTTCAAAACGGCTTTTCGGAGCAGGTATTGACACTATGAATTCGTCGTTATGCCTTTTGGTCTAACCAATGCTCCTACAGCCTTTATGCAACTCATGAACAACATATATCGGCCATACCTTGACAAGTTCGTGGTCGTCTTCATCGACGACATCCTCATTTATTCAAAGACCAAGGAAGAGCATGAAGAACACCTGAAGATTGCACTGCAAGTCTTGCGAGACAACAAACTGTATGAAAAGCTGAGCAAGTGTAAATTCTGGCTCGAAGAAGTGTCCTTCTTGGGCCATGTCATATCAAAGGATGGCATCTCAGTTGATCCCTCCAAAGTCGAAGCTGTACTCAATTGGGAGAGACCAACCAATGTCACAGAAATCATAAGCTTCTTAGGACTGGCTGGCTACTACAGGCGGTTCATTAAGGACTTAACACATAAGGAGAATCCATACTCTTGGAGTAATGAGTGTGAGAAAAGTTTCAAAACTCTTAAAGATTGTCTTACCTCAGCACCTGTTCTCGCTCTGCCAATAGAGGGAGAAGGTTTCTCTGTCTACACCGATGCCTTAGGGATTGGGCTAGGTTGTGTATTGATGCAAAAGGAGAAGGTTATTGCTTATTCTTCAAGACAATTGAAGACGCATGAAGTCAGCTACCCTGTGCATGATCTAGAGTTGGCTGCCGTGGTCTTCGCCTTGATGATCTGGAGACATTACTTGTATGGTGAGAAATTCACTGTCTACTCAGACCATAAAAGCTTGAAGTACTTATTCTCCTAGAAGGAACTTAACATGAGATAGAGAAGATGGCTAGAATATATGAAGGATTTCGACTTCAACATCCAATACCATCCAGGCAAGGGTAATGCCGTGGCTGATGCTCTTAGTAGGAAGCCAATGGCATCTGTTTCAAGTCTAGTGCTTGGCGAGATGCAACTACTAGAACAATTTACAAGGTTAGACTTAACTATTGAACATAGAGATGATCGAGTCTTGATTGCCAATATCAAGATTCAATCTGACTTGCTGGAAGAGATTAAAACCCAACAAGATAATGATCCATTCTTAGTTCGCATCAAGGAAACCTTAACTAAAAGACCAGACTTTGCTATGATTGAGGATGGAAGACTGGTGTTCCAAGGGAGGACATGTGTCCCCGATAATGAAGAACTGAAGAGGAAGCTAATGGATGAAGCTCACAAGACAAAGTATACTATCCACCCGGAAGGTACCAAAATGTATCAAGACATGAAAAGAACGTTCTGGTGGCCGAACATGAAGAGAGAGGCAGATGAACATGCCGCACACTGCCTTACTTGCCAACAAGTAAAAGGGGAACACTTGCGCCCTGCTGGTGTACTCAGACCACTAGATATTTCGGAATGGAAATGTGAAAGCATTTGCATGGACTTCATCATAGGGTTACCCAAGACTCGTGGTGGACTCGACGCCATATGGGTCATTGTCGACCGACTAACCAAATCTGCCCACTTCCTAGCCATAAAGAGTAAGTGGTCGGTAGAAGTACTAGCTGCCTTATATGTCAAAGAGATTGTAAGAATACATGGAGTTCCATCATCCATAGTCTCGGATCGAGATCCGAGATTTACATCTCATTTTTGGAAAGGATTGCAAGGTGCACTGGGTACTAAACTCAACTTTAGTACTGCCTTCCACCCACAAACTGAAGGGCAAACTGAAAGAACCAACCAAATAGTGGAAGACATGTTGAGAGCATGCACTATAGACTTTCAAGGATATTGGAATGAGCACCTACCTCTTATTGAGTTCGCCTATAACAACAGTTACCAAGAGAGTATTAAGGTGGCACCGTTCGAAGCACTCTATGGAAGAAATTGTAGATCTCCTGCATGCTGGAATGAGGTGGGAGAACAGCAATGGCTAGGCCCAGACATGGTGCAAAATACAACCTGGGACATTCAGGTGATTAGAGACCGGCTTAAGACTACTCAGTCCAGACAAAAGAGCTTTGCCGACAAAAGAAGACGGGACTTAGAATTCCAAGTCGGTGATCATGTATTCTTAAAGGTGCCACCTACTCGTGGCATCCAAATATTTGGTGTGAAAGGAAAGCTCAGTCCTAGATTTATCGGTCCTTTTGAAGTATCTGAAAGGATTGGTGAGGTTGCATACCGACTGGCGTTGCCACCGGATCTGGCATGTGTACACAATGTGTTGCATGTCTTCATACTCAGAAAACATGTATATGATCCTACACACATCATTCGTCACGAGAAGTTGGTGTTGAACAGGGACACAACATATGAAGAAAAGCCAGTCAAGATATTAGAACGAAAGGTGCAACAACTCAAAAACCATCCCATTCACGTGGTTAAAGTCTTATGGAATAACCGAGGAGTGGAAGAAGCCACATGGGAACTGGAAGGAACCATCAAAAGGAACTACCCGATCCTTTCGGTAAGACATTCCCTCTATTATGATCATATGAATTTGGGGACCAATTCTTTTTAAGAGGGGGAGGATGTAGCAACCAGGATTTTTTGAAAAATAAAAATTTAATAATAATAAAAAAAATAAAAGTAATTAGAAAATCAAATAAAAGAGAATTAAATAAAACCCATTAAATGAAAAGAAGTAATGGACTTTGTTAACTGGACTCATTAGAAATTAGTGGGCCAAAATAGGAATTTTTAAAAGGGGAATAATAGAAAAATATCTTAAATTCGTAACTTAATTATTACTTAAATAGAAAAGAGGTATTTAATGCATTAAATAAGAAGTTTGAGTTGGATTTGGATTCCTAAACCTACCCTAGTAGCTTGGCCACGAATTTAGCTCCCATCCTAACCCAATTAGAAGTTCTCAAGCTTGGAAAGGGTGAGAGAAATAGGAAATCTCAAAATTTAAGACTAATTAGAGTACTATTAGAAAATAGAAACCCAAGAGACATAAATACTCTCTTAAAGCTCCATGGCCGGCCCTAGCTCGTTGCCAAGGGTTTTTGGACCAGGAGGAGAGGCCAAGGAAGAACAGAATTCATAGGGAGAAGAACTTCTCAAAGCTCTCAACCCTGTTTTTCAAGTTCTAGCCCTAGAAGAGGTAAACGATCAAAGGTAGGCATTCTCACGAGCAAAACTAAATCAATTTCGTCTGTAGGTTGATCAAAACCTCAGGATTCAAAGCCCTCTTGTCTCATATTTTTCCATCGAGTAAATCTTTTGCTTTTAATTTTTGAAGTTCTATAAACACCATGACCCTGAACCCTCTTTTTAATTCTTGATCTCCATGTATACTAAACCCCATGCTAGGAATTTTTTATGGAAATTATTGATGATAGTTAGGCTTCTTTTGCCCCTGAAAGTCCTAATTTTCATCCATCTTATCTTGTGAATTAAATTGTTGATCTCAACTATGTACTGCTTCATGTTCACCATGAATACCCATGATTAAAGCATGTCTAAACCCTGTCCGTTTTCAAATTCCAAATTACTGGAAGTACCTATGTGAGTCTAGATCAATTTGCAACTAGTTTCATGATTTTTCATCGACTACATGATTAGTTATAATTTTCTGAACGACCCTGTGTCAAAATAGGGTAAGTTTGGTCCGTAATCCAAGGCATGTCTTTTCCCTGTCGGACTCAGGCGCAGGACCTGAGAACACGATGGCCCGATAGGCCGCGTTCTGAGGGCTATCATGACAGCATCTCCTGTCATGATTTGATCATGACAAGATACCCCGTCGCGATCTGCTTGCCCGATCTGACAAGCCGTCGCGACCCTCAAGCAACCCCGTCGCGATCTGCCTGCCCAAACTAACAAGGCCGTCGCGATCTGTACAAGGCCATGTCGCGTTCCCAGTTGACCCCGTCGCGACCCTTACTGGGGTGCGTCGTGATCTCAGATTTTTGCATGGAAACCCATAATTTTCGATGCTCTGACTCTCTACAGTGCTTGTACACTTGGTTAACCGTCATACACACAGAAAATACACTTGGCATAAATTAAACATTTATGTGTGATTAAAAATACATGCACATGATATTTTCTATCTACAATTTCATGACACATGCACACACTTGAACCATCCAATTATGGCTTAACTTGGCATGTAATTAACACATAATACATCTGGTAATTTATGTAATTAAATTGCCATATTTTTAATAGACTTGTCTACGTTTTCTTGCGACATTTTGGGAATACAGTTACCGACGCTCCACTATTCTAGATTTCCTCTGGAACGTCGAGCACTTATTTCTATATACACACTCTCTCTTGACTTGGACGAACTCTCCATCGGATACTCCTTCTGCCGGACTAGTGAATCCTTATTCAAGGCCTCCGTAAGTCTCCTCTGTCCATGGATTCCCACATGGTCGACGAGCTGGTTGTACCCTAACACCTATGATACCCTTTAGGGATCAACATGATCCAAACGGCTATTAGAAGTTCGCTCTTATCTTGAATCATGTCGGACCTCTGGACCTGTGCTTAACATGGCCAGTGAGAGGGTTGTGAGTTCCTCTTGACTGCCAACACCAAGTGCGCGTGTTGTGCAACTGTTACTATCGCTTGTGTACTCGACGTATTACGTGCAATGTCCACTAGCTCTCATCTATACTCTACTCTCTCATCTATTCACGTTCACTCTACTATCTCGTCTATTCATCTAGTACTCTCATCTATTTCTTGGTACTCTTTATTGGCCATTGACTGATTGTCTAAAGATAAACAATATAACCAATGCCTGGCAATATATAAAGGGCCCGATCTTGTTCTGGCATGTGCGCCCGAAAGTGCTAGTGCCCATGGGAGTTAAATGATCAGAGTGTTTGACATTACACTTGAGTGCTATCTATCTAGACTATCTAAATGACAATCAAAAGTGCTATGTTCTCTCGTTGTCTATTGACAAAAGTGCTATACTGTAACGTTCCGACCGTTCGGATCGTCTTTGTGTGGTTGTGGAGGCCAGTGTGTGGCCAATGTTGTGTGTGGCAGGTGTTTTTCGCAGGTTGTGAGGCTTTGTGGGCCAGAAGTTTAGGCCCCAAGTGCTCACTAGTTCACAGACTGTGAACGCGACAGTGAGGAGCGTCGCGTTTAGAACGCGACAGCTCATGGCGTCGCGTTTATGGCACCGCTGGTTGTAGTTGACATTTCCATGTGCGCCGCATGACGCGTGCTGGGCAAGCATGCTGGCGTCAGCAGGCTGAAGGCGACGACCGAGTACGTCGCATTCAAGTCGCGACTTAGAAGAGCGTCGCATTCTTAACTGAACTGAGTTTTTAAGAAACCCTAGCAGAACAGAGCTGATGGAAGCTCTGCTCGGCCAGGGGGTTTTTGCTGTTGAATTTTTGGGCAATTTGACTTGTTAGAGCTCGGTTTGACGAGTTTTCACCGTGAGGACACTACGTGGAGCAGAGGAAACGTCGTGCGGGCATCGTTCTTCGCATTCTTCATGAAGGTAGGGAGATTTCCCGTGGTTTGATCCGTGGATCATTCGTGCGATGTGGATAATGTGTTTCCTACTTTCTAAACCTTAGATAGCATGTGTAGGAACACATTAAAGCATGAAAATGGCATGAAAATCGTAGGTTTTAAAGAGTTTGGGGTGATCCGGATGATGGATGTCGGATTAGGGTTCGCACCTGCTAAGGCGACGACCCTTGGCGTCGTGACCAAGTCGCGACACCGCGATACGTCGCGTTCAGAAGGCGACCTATCGTGCCGTCGCGTCCTGAAGGCGACTCTGCACCTTGTCGCGATAGCAGCCGAAGGCTGTTATCCGAGAATACATGTAAGTTTATAATTATCTGTTTAGCATGGTTTGTGATATGTGATGATAGTAAGAGGTGCATTAGCACTCTCTCTACGCTCGGGGAGCATGTGGTGTGTGGTTTATATGGTGTTCACGTAGTTTGTGTAGAGGTTTCACGTGGCTTGTGCGTTGTGCACGTGGTTTCTGTGTACGTGGCGTGTAGTTTGACGCCTTCCGTGGATACCTCTTCAGTTGGGAGCCCCAGGTTTTGTGTGAGCCAGGCACGTGAGTGCTCGGGGTTTGTCCCGGTACTAGGTACTGATGAGGTTTTTGACGTACTTCTGTGCTGAGTAGTACGTCCGGCTGAGGGAAAGACGACAGTGGGATAGTGACTAGAGAGAGTTTGTTGTGTTGTCGCTTGTAGCGCGCTCGTAGTTGGGGGAGACGGACACAAGTATTCGTACTGGGCCCTAGCTAGTCCTATTTTCCAGTGCCTCACTTTAGGGAGCTCGGGCTAGAGTCCCTAAAGGTGCTAGGCATGGGCCTGCGAGGTGTGTGACCTGCAGGTTGTGGTGGTTTAGTTGGACTCCACAATTCTTTGTACTTGTTTAGTGGAGCGGCAGCTGGACCTTTCGTCCATGGATGCGAGACTGAGAGGTAGTCCTGTGTGGTTTGTCCGGGTCAGTAATTGGTGTCACAAACCAGTTGACGTGGCCCGAGTGTGGCGTTTCTCTATAGTAGCTCGTACACCTTTTTGTTTTTGCTGTTTATTTATTTACGCTGATTCCTGTTAAACAAAAAATGGTAAGTGGTACTTACAGTTTTATATCTTGCTAGATAATATTATAAATTGTTAGCGTAGCATTTCCTGCTTTGCTACTTGTGTTCGTTTGCTCGGTTTCTAGGGAGTTTCTGAGCCATTGACTCAAGAGGCTCACCCCTACCTCCTACCAGGTGAGGGAGATTAGGAGATTTCCCGCCCGTCGTCCAGTGGAGGGTCAGCACCACCAGCAGTGCAATTTTCACTTTTCTGTCGTTCACCTCGGGGTATGCCCCAGGTTCTGTTGTAGTTTGGTTACAATTGTACTACAGCTATGTATATTTCATGTAAATATTTGTGAGATGGGCATATCTTATGAATATTTGAGCTGGTTCCTTTATATTACTACGGACTCGTGGTTTGATATCCCTTGCGAGGCTCCGGCCCGTTCGTGGGAGGCAGACTCGAGTTAGGCTCGCTATTAGGTTAACGGGTCTGAACGACGAGGACCATCACAGTTGGTATCAGAGCAAGGTCCGTAAGAATATATAGGAATTGGAAATTACATAGCTATGTCATTACTGTAACCCACTGCTGGTAGTGACCCTGGTTTTGTATTGATTTCTTGTGTATTGTATTGTTGGAATAATGTTTGTGCAGGAGTAGTAATGGCCGAAATGAGAAATGTGGGAGGTGGTGAAGAAGGGTCAGGAGAGGATCCTACGCAGAGGATGATAGAAAGAATCTGGGAGAGTTTGACAGAGATTCGGGTAAGACTGGATCTGCAACCACCGGTACAGCCAGCGGCAGTAGTACCACCATTTCCAGAGGAGGCAGTACCAGTAGCTCCAGTTCCAACCTCGCCCGGAGTAGAGGTACCCCTATGGTACCTGTACAACCGACAGTTCCAGTGAGACCAGCTACTAGAGAGGAGACTACGGTACTTGTGGAGCGGTTTTTGAGATTGCAGCCCCCAACATAATCAGGAGGTCCCAACCCGGATACAGCGGAGCATTGGATACATGAGATCGAGAGGGTATTTGAGATAATGAGGTGTCCCCTGGATGATAGAGTGATTCTTGCAGCATACCAGCTACGAGGGTTTGTGCAGGAATGGTGGCAATTAAAGATGCAGACAGTTTTTACGGGCAGGACGGAGAATAATATTACATGGTCAGAATTTTTGTCAGTTTTTAATGACTCTTTCTTCCCAATACAGATTCAGCAAATGAAAAGAGAGTAGTTCAGGACACTCCAGCAAGGGAATCTCTCAGTACTTGAATATCATATAAGGTTTATAGCCCTGAGCAGGTACGCCCCATATGTAGTAACTGATAATACCATGATGGTGGAATACTTTATTCAAGGTTTGACGGCAGAATTACAAGATGCGGTGATCCCACTGATGTGTAGAACAGTAGAAGAGGCAGCTCAGCGAGCAGCAATACTTGAGAGGACTGTTCGGGCCAAGCAGGGGCAGTCTCAGATAGGTGGTTTAGGCTCAGGTAGTTTTCGGCATCCACAACCATCAGGAGGAATTAGTAAGGGGAAAGCACCTTCTGGAGCTTCTTCATCATCTGGAATAGCAAAATGGGGCAAGCAGATCAAGAAATTTTTTCAAGGAGGCCGTGGTAGAGGCAGGCAACAGGGTTTTCAGCAAGGAGATTTTCAGCAGGACCGCGGCTACAGACCGCCAGTTCCAGAGGAATCTCAGCAGAGTACGGCATGGCAGCCTACAACATATCCAGCTTTTAGATGTTATGCTTGTGGGAAGCCAGGACATTTAGCAAGGAATTGCCCATATCCTCGAGAGCAGACTTATGGTAGAGGGATCCAGCAGCAGCAGCAGCCCTTTCAGCGGTTAGCAGAGCAGGGCAGAGGTGCACCATACCAAAGAGGAGGACGGGGTCGAGTGATGGCTGTTACCAGAGCTCAGGCGGAAGCATCCAATCTTATTGAAGGAATTTTACCTTTCTTTGATTTTACTGCTAGAGTATTAATTGATCCGGGTGCTTCCCATTCATTTATTTCCGATGATTTTCTGGATAGCATGGTACTTCCTTTAGAAGAAAGGTCTTGTGAGTTGGTAGTGGAAATTCCTTCAGGAGGGTATTTGTTGACTTCCTACTTTTTAGAAGAGGTCCCGATAGTAATTCATGGGAATCAGATGCCGACAAGATTATATGCCTTAACATTGAAAGAATATGATGTGATTCTGGGGATGGATTAGATAGAGGCCTACGGGGCATTGGTTGATTGTAGAAAGAAGAGAGTCAGATTTTGCAAACCCGGTGGTGAGGTGTTTGAATTTCAAGGTATGCCTTTTTACACTCCCAAGTTTATTATTTCTGTACTTAGAGCTAGAAAGTTAATTAATGCGGGATGTGTAGCGTACCTTGCTTCTGTTAGTCTAGTTGAATCTAGTAAATCTGTATATTCAGTGCCAGTGGTTAGAGAATTTGCAAATGTGTTTCTAGATGAGTTACCATCCGCGCAGAGAGGTAGACTTCACAGTTGAATTGCAACCAGGCAGTTTACCTATCTTTAAAGCACCATATAGAATGGCCCCAGCAGAATTGAAAGAGTTGAAAAAGCAGTTGCAAGAGTTATTAGAAAAAGGTTTTATTAGACCTAGTCAGTCACCATGGGGAGCACTAGTGTTATTTGTCAGGAAAAAAAGATGGCAGTTTAAGAATGTGTATAGATTATAAGCAGCTGAATAAAGTTACAATTAAGAATAAGTATCCACTTCCTCGGATTGATGATTTATTTGGTCAACTGCAGTCAGCCAAAGTATTTTCTAAGATAGATTTTAGATCAGGATATCATCAGTTGCGGATCAGAGAAGAAGATATTGAGAAGACAGCTTTCCGAACTAGATATGGGCATTATGAGTTTGTTGTGTGCCTTTTGGATTGACAAATGCACCTGCAGCATTTATGAATTTGATGAACAGAATATTTCATCAGTATTTGGACCAATTTATAGTGGTTTTTATTGATGATATATTGGTTTATTCAGCATCAGAAGAAGATCATGCAGATCATTTGCGGATTACTTTGCAGATATTGAGAGATCATCAGTTATTTGTGTTAGGATCGGATATTCGGTATTGGCAAAGCTAGAAGGGGGGTTGAATAGATTTGCAGCGGAAACTTAAGCAATATGAAAATTACTTCGGATTAAAAGATCTACTCAATTAAAACCCCTTTGATCTGATGCAATGTGTGTGAGCAAACTAACAGTTAGTGTGTAGACGAAATCCCTATGCATGCATCTAGCGCAATACAGTGTAAACCACAAGTCAAACCACAGTGCACAAGGATTTTTTAGGTGGTTCGGAGATCACACCACGTGACTCCTACGTCCACCCCCCACACAGTGAGGACACACTACTCAAGAACTGAGTACAACACACACACGAGCACACCGGCTCAACCACACACACACACGCTAGATCAAGTCCCAAAAGATCAGATCCTCTAGCCTTGATCTGACCAACACACCACACACACGTTGTCTGATGCAAACACGCAATCAGAACAACAAACCACACTTCCACAACATCCACGTACTGATCTCAAATCAGTGCACACACACAGATATATGAAAGTAGTGAAAGGAGAAGAGTTTTGAGATGAAGAATCAAATCCCGATGTAGATCTCTTCTCGTTGGTCGTCCAGAAGACTCCAAGCTTCGTCTTGACAAGTATCAGTTGATGGAGAAGCTTGAACCACGGACGAACCGGCTTCAACTCCGCTTGGAAGGTTCTTCTTCTTTGTTCTGGGCAGAGAGATGAAGAAGGGCAGCAGGAAGAAAGCCTTGATCTTGACCTTTGCTTAGGGTTTTGGTATAGTGGCTCCTTGCTGCGAAAATAGCCTCATATGATCCATATATAGTGGTGTCCAAGCATAGAGAGTCGTGCTAAAAGGAAACACCAAAATATAGATCATATCCTGGCCACTAGATCTTCCCAAAACTCCGTCTGTCGACAGCCGACTTGCTGCTGTCGACAGATGCTGACAGGTTTGCAAGAACCGGAAGACTGGGCTTTCTGGAAATAGATTTCTGAGTGTATCTGTCGACAGGCGAAAATCATCTGTCGACAGATGCGACAGATGCACTATTCATCTGTTGACAGATGCACTATCATCTGTTGACAGGTGCACTATTTCAGCAACTTGTCTTGTTCTTTTGCACTTGGATTTTGGGCTTTGTCTTGTGTACATTCACACCTACATTAAAAGACATAATTAGTGAGATATAATGAACATATAAAACATGTGTTTCATTTGCATCCAATTGTCATTCTCATCATGTTTCACACATTCATAACACATCAATTTTGTCTTGTTCATGAAATGTTCATCATAAAAAACAAACATACCATTTGTGAACATTTCACATAACATCAATTAGTATTGCTCATCATCAAAAACATTTAAGCACTTGTTGTAACCCAACATTCTCCAATATGAGAACCCAACATTCTCCCCCTTTTTGATGATGACAAAATTTCAATTTATGCACAATTGATGTTTCTCCCCCTTTTGGCAACATTCAAAAAGATAATGGGTGCACACAAGTAAAAGAATGAAGCAAAGAATTGTGTGACCACATAACTGAAATGTGAAAGAATTGAGTGGGGAATGAGTGTTCAAATGAGATTGCAAGGTTGAGAATAGGTTGATACCCACTACAAAATGTCATAAACACTAGTATTAAGACACATAAAAATTCTACAATGGTTAAGAGATAATACTCCGGGAATCTCAAGTTATAGCATTTAGAATACATCGTTCAAAAACACATGAAAATGAGATAACCCTTTTGAATAAAACCATTGAAGAAAATCATATACCTTAGTGGGTGATGTTCAGTTGGTAAATGAAGGCAATGTCTACATGAACAATTGACAATAGACAACCTATTGCCCTTGATTTAAATCTTGGAGGCTCCACTCTATTTCTAGCATTTGAACAATTTAAGTGGTAATTAGGATCACTTTTACCTTTTGACGTGAAGGTAGACATTTGGGATGCCCGTACCCCCAGTTACTCAGTGTGAGTGACCATCATACCATTATGCAGAGATAATGAAAGGACTTTTTGACGCGAAGACAGACATTTGTGATGCCCGTGTCCCCGGTTACTCAGTGATACTCATCATTGCTCTGCCTTTGTCCCAATTCACATATTTGTTTTTTTTTTTAATTTTTGACTTTAGAAATAGGTAGCTTTTCTTCTTTTTTTTTTTAAGTTGGAAAATCAAGTTCAAAAGGTTTATTAAGGTCAAAGGCCAATGCAAAGACATTAAGTTCAAAAACCTTCTTACTTGTCAATCCATATAGGAACATGATCATCCACAAGGGAGTTATTCAAGTGAGTTAGGTTAAAATCATTAGATTTGTTCAATGTTTTCTAGATGATACAACCTAGACTCAATCTCAAAATATTATTTCAAAATCATTGTGATTAACCATATGACTTTGATACTATGTGAGGATGAAAGGTTATAATGAATATTTATACCCAATTCTCCCCTTGCATCAATGATATGAACATACTCATGAAGAAATTATGAAGAAGGATGAAGAATTTACAGAAAATGTGTATCTGTCGACAGCAAGGGAGTGTCTGTCGACAGATGCACTCAGACAGAGCAGTTGGGGTTCTGGGAAATCAGGAATTGAGTAAAGCTGTCGACAGAAGGATTTTTGTCTGTCGACAGAAGCACACAGAGTCCAATTTCTTGGTTCTGTGAGGCCATATCTGTCGACAGGCTGTTTGGGGCTGTCGACAGGGGCTTTGAAACTTCAGCTTTAAGGCTTTGAATTGAGAGTGATTTGAACCATAAGATTGAGGAATAAGTACACATTGAATATGAAGGGTATCCCTTATGAATTTCACTCACCTAGCCTTAAACTTACTCCCCCATAATGTGTGCATGTGATGAGATAACATTCAAGCAATTCAATCATGATTTAGACATTCATCACAAGCAGTTGCACACAAATTTCATGAGCATTCATGAGCATTTTCAAACTTACTCCCCCATAACATATGCATAGAAAATGTATCAAGCAATTCACACGTTATTAAGCACACAACTAGCCTTATGTATTACATGACTTTTGGTACTTGGCGGAGTATTTTACTCACGCATAATGATAGTTTCCAAACAAGCATAACTTGTTTTTCCACATGTCATCATTTGATATACCAAGAGGTCATGTGCACAGTTATGTAAGCAAGATGGCATGATTCCAATTGCTAAGAGGCATTGTCATGTGGGGTAGCATTAAGACACATTTTGCATTGCTCAGATAAAGGTAAGAATCCATTTCAATTTCAGCAGTTCATATATGAAGTGATAGGGAGATTTTACCTGAACAGTCTTCAATCATAGTAAAAACAGTTTACCTTTGTTCTCCATCATTTCTTGCCTTGCACAGCCAATGTCATGAATCCATTTCTAATTTTTGGCTGCAAGACATCTCAGCTTGTTGATCAAGCTTGTTTTGGGACCCACACTTGCTTGGGTCCTGCAACGACATTAAGGTTAGGATATAACAAAGATTTCAAAATCCAAAGTGATTTGATTTTTGGATTTTTGTTGTTTTGTGCAGTTTTCCTGTTCATAGATACATGAAATTTCTGATCTTTATGAACATGTTTATCCTTGTGTGTATGAACACATGGATTATTATGGAGCTTTGAAGCATGCACAACATCATGATTTTTATGAGAGTGTTGATTTTTCTTCCAGCAGAATTTAGCAAGATGACCAAGTTTATTGCATTTGTAGCAAACAGGTTGAGCATTTACCTGGAGCTTACCATAGTGTGATTGCATTTGCTGGAATCTCTGAGATCCTTTAGAGTACCTTTGATCACCCTTGGGTTGAGAAGAAGGAGGTGGTACCCTTTGGTATCTCTTGGCATGATGTGGAGTTGGAGATTGCCTTGAAGCTTTTTGAGCTGTTGGAGGAGTTGAAACATTGTACAATCCTGCTTTCTTTTTCACTTCCTTTTTCGGATTTTCAGTTGTAACTACATTCCTTTTAATTGCTGCCTTTTTGTTCAAAATTTTATTTTGTTTTTGAACATTTTTCTTATTTTTCACAGAAGCAAGACTTGTGTTTTTCAATTCATTTTGAATCTTCTGTTTTTCAGCTTTTAATGCAACAACTTCTTTTTCTGAAGTCTGAAGCTTGTTTAGCATGACATCCAAACCATTTTTCATTTTGTTCTTTTCATTTTCAAATTGAGCAATTTGTTGTTCCAGATCAACAATTTTATTCTTAGAATTGTTCCATTCATCATTTAATGGTCTGTCATGATACATGCATTCAATCTTCTTTTTCAGATGATTATTTTCCTCAATCAATTGGTTGCATTTCTCTTTTATTTGATGATCATGAGCCATGTTGGAGATTTGTTTGATCAATTGATCATTATCAAATTTGAGATTTTCATTATGATCAATCAATTTTTCATTTTGATTTTTCAAATCAGAATTTTCAGATTCCACATGATCATGATCTTCTTTCAACTTAGAAAACTTGATTTCATAGTTTTTGACTTCATTTTCCAATTTTTCATTCTCCATTTTCAATGTTTCATTTTCTTCATAGAATGCTTGAGCATTATCAATTATCATTTCATTCTTTTCCAGATTTTCTTTTAGCTTCTTGTTTTGATGTTTAATAGTTTTAAATTGTTTGCACATGTGCTCATAGCATTCTATCAATTCATTATAAGATATATCATTCTCTGAATCAGAATTGGATATTGAAGCATCAAATGGGTCTGAATTGGATTTACCTGATTCTTGAGAATTTCTTGACATCTTTGACATATGTGATCCTCTAGAGTCGTCTGAACGAGAAGAGCCTCTTGAGCTTCCATGAGCCATGTAGCATTTTTCATTGATTTCCCTTCCAGACTTGCATGTTTTCATAGAGGAGACCTGCATTTTATGAACCTTGTCATCAAACTCAATAATCATTGGTCTACTTATGATACTTGAGAACTCAGACATATTTCTGAGTATGTAGTAGATAAATAAACCAACCAACGAAGTGATCAGATCAGTTCAGAATCAATTATAAGCCCAATCAGAGCAATTAAGCACACATAAATGGATATGCCAAATCACAATCGATGAACAGAAAACCTGCTCTGATACCAATTGTTAGGATCGGATATTCGGTATTGGCAAAGCTAGAAGGGGGGTTGAATAGATTTGCAGCGGAAACTTAAGCAATATGAAAATTACTTCGGATTAAAAGATCTACTCAATTAAAACCCCTTTGATCTGATGCAATGTGTGTGAGCAAACTAACAGTTAGTGTGTAGACGAAATCCCTATGCATGCATCTAGCGCAATACAGTGCAAACCACAAGTCAAACCACAGTGCACAAGGATTTTTTAGGTGGTTCGGAGATCACACCACGTGACTCCTACGTCCACCCCCCACACAGTGAGGACACACTACTCAAGAACTGAGTACAACACACACACGAGCACACCGGCTCAACCACACACACACACGCTAGATCAAGTCCACAAAAGATCAGATCCTCTAGCCTTGATCTGACCAACACACCACACACACGTTGTCTGATGCAAACACGCAATCAGAACAACAATCCACACTTCCACAACATCCACGTACTGATCTCAAATCAGTGCACACACACAGATATATAAAGTAGTGAAAGGAGAAGAGTTTTGAGATGAAGAATCAAATCCCGATGTAGATCTCTTCTCGTTGGTCGTCCAGAAGACTCCAAGCTTCGTCTTGACAAGTATCAGTTGATGGAGAAGCTTGAACCACGGACGAACCGGCTTCAACTCCGCTTGGAAGGTTGTTCTTCTTTGTTCTGGGCAGAGAGATGAAGCAGGGCAGCAGGAAGAAAGCCTTGATCTTGACCTTTGCTTAGGGTTTTGGTATGGTGGCTCCTTGCTGCGAAAATAGCCTCATATGATCCATATATAGTGGTGTCCAAGCATAGAGAGTCGTGCTAAAAGGAAACACCAAAATATAGATCATATCCTGGCCATTAGATCTTCCCAAAACTCCGTCTGTCGACAGCCGACTTGCTGCTGTCGACAGATGCTGACAGGTTTGCAAGAACCGGAAGACTGGGCTTTCTGGAAATAGATTCTGAGTGTATCTGTCGACAGGCGAAAATCATCTGTCGACAGATGCACAGATGCACTATTCATCTGTTGACAGATGCACTATCATCTGTTGACAGGTGCACTATTTCAGCAACTTGTCTTGTTCTTTTGCACTTGGATTTTGGGCTTTGTCTTGTGTACATTCACACCTACATTAAAAGACATAATTAGTGAGATATAATGAACATATAAAACATGTGTTTCATTTGCATCCAATTGTCATTCTCATCATGTTTCACACATTCATAACACATCAATTTTGTCTTGTTCATGAAATGTTCATCATAAAAACAAACATACCATTTGTGAACATTTCACATAACATCAATTAGTATTGCTCATCATCAAAAACATTTAAGCACTTGTTGTAACCCAACATTCTCCAATATGAGAACCCAACAATTTGCTAAATTTAGTAAATGTGAGTTCTGGCTGAAGGAGATTCAGTTTCTAGGTCATGTGATATCAGGTGAAGGTATTGCAGTGGATCCAACAAAGTTGAGGCAGTAATGAAGTGGGAAGAGCCAAGGACCGTGTTTGAGATTATGAGTTTTCTGGGTTTGGCAGGTTATTACAGAAGATTTATCCAAGATTTCTCCAAGATAGCAACACCGATGACAAGGTTGACAAGAAAGGGTGTTCCTTTTGTGTGGTCCCCGGAGTGCAGGCGCAGTTTTGCGGAGCTGAAGAAAAGGTTGACATCAGCACCAGTTTTAGAGATTCCATCGGGTAGTGGCGGATTTGTTCTGTTTACAGATGCATCCAAGAGAGGTTTGGGTGCAGTTTTGATGCAGCATAGTAAAGTGGTTGCCTATGCCTCCAGGTAATTGAAGAATCATGAGGAAAACTACCCTACTCATGATTTAGAGTTGGCAACAGTAGTTTTTGCATTAAAGATCTGGCGGCATTATTTGTATGGTGAAAGATTTGAGATTTTTATTGATCATAGAAGTTTAAAATATATTTTCTCTCAGAAAGATTTGAATTTAAGGCAGCGCCAATGGATGGAATATTTAAAAGATTATGACTTTAATTTGGCATATCATCCAGGCAGAGCAAATGTGGTGGCAGATGCACTGAGCAGAAAAGCGGCTATGAATCAACTTATGATCAGAGAATGGAAACTTTATGAGGATGTGGCGGAGAATTCGTTGCATGTGCCAAGCAGTCAGCGCAGAACAATATTAGCAACTAGTGCAGTTGAGCCTTCTCTTTACTGGCAGATAGCAGAGGCACAGAAAGCAGATACCAATTTAGCAGATATTCTCAGAATGGATGAAGTAAATTTGGGGCATGATAATGTGGTCAGATTAAAAGAACGATTGTATGTCCCAGAAGATACAGAAATTAGACAGAAGGTTTTAGAAGAAGCTCATAAATCAAGGTATACCATCCACCCAGGTAGCACTAAAATGTATCAAGATATGAAGAAGCATTTTTTGTGGCCAAATATGAAGAGAGAAATTGCAGAGTTTATAACCAGATGTGCAGTATGTCAGTAGATAAAAGTAGAGCATCAGAAGCGAGGAGGATTGTTGCAGCCATTACCCATTCCGCAGTGGAAATGGGATGATATAGCAATGGATTTCATAGTTGGTTTGCCCAGTTCATCAGGTCATAATGCAATATGGGTTTTTGTGGATAGATTGACCAAGGTCTGCAGATTATTACCAGTTAGCATGACATGGTCAGTTGATAAATTAGCTAAGCTATATGTAGAAAGAATTGTACCTTTGCATGGAATACCAGTCACTATAGTTTCAGATCGAGACCCTCGATTTACTTCAGGCTTTTGGAGGAGTTTGCAAAGAGTCGTTGGCACAGAGCTAAGGTACAGTTTAGCTTATCATCCACAAACAGATGGACAGACAGAAAGAACAATTCAGACTATTGGAGATATGTTGAGAGCTTACTGTCTTGTGTGGGAAGGCATCTAGGAGCGTCATTTGGGTCTGGTTGAGAGAGGTAGGTTTTAGGCCCAGAAATGGTTCGTCAGTGTGCAGAAACAGTAAGATTCATCCAATAAAAATTGAAAACAGCCCAGAGTCGCCAGAAGAGTTATACAGATGTTAGACGCAGACCATTACAATTTGAAGTCGGCGAATATGTATTTTTAAAGGTGTCTCCTACTAAAGGTGTATTAAGGTTCAGTAAGAAAGGCAAGTTGAGCCCGAGATATGTCGGACCATTCAAAATAAAAGAAAGGATAGGTTAAGCAGCTTATAAATTAGATTTGCCAGCATATTTCACTGATGCACATGATGTGTTTCATGTCTCAATGTTAAGAAAATATATCAGGGATCCAACCCAAGTTGTCAGTTATCAAAGAGATGATTTGAAGCTCGACATGTCAATGTCGGAATATCCAGTGCAAATTTCAGGCCACAGAACCAAAAAGCTCAGAAACAAAGAAATTTAATTGGTAAAGGTCAGATGGGAAAACAGGCAAGGTGGTGAAGATACTTGGGAATTACCAGAAGAAATGAGAAAAGCGTATCCATATTTGTTTGAGTAAGTCTTTATTTCTTTTTAGGTGATAGTACCATATGGATTAAATTGAAATTTTGATAATTGGCTTCTGTTTTAAATTTCGAGGATGAAATTTCTTTTTAGGTGATAGTAATGTAACGTTCCGACCGTTCGGAACATCTTTGTGTGGTTGTGGAGGCCAGTGTGTGGCCAATGTTGTGTGTGGCAGGTGTTTTTTTGCAGGTTGTGAGGCTTTGTGGGCTGGAAGTTTAGGCCCAAAGTGCTCACTAGTTCACAGACTGTGAACGCGACAGTGAGGAGCGTCGCGTTTAGAACGCGACAGCTCATGGTGTCGTGTTCATGGCACCGCTGGTTTTAGTTGACGTTTGCATGTGCGCCGCGTGTCGCGCGCTGGGCAAGCATGCTGGCGTCAGCAGGCTGAAGGCGACGGCCGAGTACGTCGCGTTCAGGTCGCGACTTAGAAGAGCGTCGCGTTCTTAACTGAACTGAGTATTTAAGAAACCCTAGCGGAACAGAGCTGATGGAAGCTCTGCTCGGCCAGGGGGTTTTTGCTGTGGAATTTTCGGGCGATTTGACTTGTTAGAGCTCGGTTTGACGAGTTTTCACCGCGAGGACGCTACGTGGAGCAGAGGAAACATCGTGCGGGCATCGTTCTTCATGTTCTTCACGAAGGTAGGGAGATTTCCCGTGGTTTGATTCGTGGATCGTTTGTGCGATGTGGATAATGTGTTTCCTGCTTTCTAAACCTTAGATAGCATGTGTAGGAACACATTAAAGCATGAAAATGGAATGAAAACCGTAGGTTCTAAAGAGTTTGGGGTGATCCGGATGATGGATTTCGGATTAGGGTTTGCACCTGCTAAGGCAACGACCCTTGGCATCGCGACCAAGTCGCGACACCACGATACATCGCGTTTAGAAGGTGACCTATCGTGCCGTCGTGTCCTGAATGCGACTCTCTACGGTCGGGGAGCGTGTGGTGTGTGGTTTATATGGTGTTCATGTGGTTTGTGTTGAGGCTTTACGTGGCTTGTGCATTGTGCACGTGGTTTCTGTGTACGTGGCGTCTAGTTTGATGCCTTCCGGGATACCTCTTCAGTTGGGAGCCCCATGTTTTGTGTGAGCCAGGCACGTGAGTGCTCGGGGTTTGTCTCGGTACTGGGTACCGATGAGGTCTTGTCATCTTCCTGGACACCCTCACTCCTGTGCTGAGTAGTACGTCCGGTTGAGGGAAAGACGGCAGTGGGACAGCGACTAGAGAGAGTTTGTTGTGTTGTCGCTTGTAGCGCGCTCGTAGTTGGGGGAGACGGACACCAGTAGACGTATTGGGCCCAAGCTAGTCCTGTTTTCCAGTGCCTCACTTTAGGGAGCTCGGGCTAGAGTCCCTAAAGGTGCTAGGCATGGGCCTGCGAGGTGTGTGACCTGCAGGTTGTGGTGGTTTAATTGGACTCCACAGTTCTTTGTACTTGTTTAGTGGAGCGGCAGCTGGACCTTTCGTCTGTGGCTGCGAGACTGAGAGGTAGTCCTGTGTGGTTTGTCTGGGTCAGTAATTAGTGTCACGAACCAGTTGACGTGGCCCGAGTGTGGTGTTTCTCTACAGTAGCTCGTACACCTGTTTGGTTTTGCTGTTTATTTATTTACGCTGAATCCTGTTATACAACAAATGGTAAGTGGTACTTACAGTTTTATATCCTGCTAGATAATATTATAAATTGTTAGCGTAGCATTTCCTGCTTTGCTACTTGTGTTCGTTTGCTCGGTTTCTAGGGAGTTTCCCTACTGAGCCAGTGACTCGAGAGGCTCACCCCTACCTCCTACTAGGTGAGGGAGATCAGGAGATTTTGCGCCCGTCATCCAGTGTAGGGTCAGAACCACCAGCAGTGTAATTTTCACTTTTCTGTCGTTCACCTCGGGGTATGCCCCAGGTTCTGTTGTAGTTTGGTTACAGTTGTACTACAACTATGTATATTTCATGTAAATATTTGTGTGATGGGCAGATCTTATGAATATTTGAGCTGGTTCCTTTATATTACTATGGACTCGTGGTTTGATATCCCTTGCGAGGCTTCGGCCCGTTCGCGGGAGGCGGACTCGAGTTAGGCTCGCTATTAGGTTAACGGGTCTGAATGGCGAGGACCGTCACATATACCATACCCGTTGTGCTATTACTATACATTGTGTTATTTGTGTTATGGCCATCTTGCTATTTGTGCTATACTCGACACTTGTGCTATACTTAGAAAGCTTGTGCTATTTCCATAATGCGCTATCCTGCTATCTTTTATTTGACTCTCTCGCTCTATCATTAGTTACTCTTACCTTTTAATACATTAATCATTTAAAGTCTGCTTGACTATTGAGATTTAAGTCCTACTAGGCATTATCGCTCACCCTGCGTTATTTATCGTTGTGTTCTCAGGTGAGACCGAGGATGACACATACACTCAAGAGGACGGGAACGACCAGGAGTGAAGTCATGAGTACCCTAGTGTCTTAGTATTATGATTAGAGTGTTAGTTTAGTCTTTTACTTTTATTTCAATGTAATTGGGCCCTATAGAATGGCTCTGATATTAGTGGTTGTAACTAGACATTCGGAAAGTTATTAATGAGAAGAATTTGCTTTAGTATTTATTCATTGCTCAATGGTTTGATGTCTAGTACTTGCTCTATATCCGTTTACTTGCAACTGCCACGCGTTTCGATATTCCGCATCGGGGCGTGACATTCGGCGTGGGCCCTTGCAGTTTGAGGTTGGAGAATATGTGTTTTTGAGAGTTTCCCCGACTAAAGGTGTTCTAAGGTTCAGCAAGAGGGGCAAGTTGAGCTTCAGGTTTGTGGGTCCTTTTTGGATTTTGGAAAGGATCGGTGAGATATCTTACAGGTTGGAGCTTCTGACGGACTTCACCGATGCTCATGACGTGTTCCATGTCTCAATGTTGAGGAAGTATATTCGGGATCCTTCTCAGGTTGTTAGCTATAAGAGGGATGATTTAAGGCCGAATATCACCATGACAGAATATCCAGTGATGATCACAGGCAGGCGGACACAAAGGTTAAGAAATAAAGACATATTTTTGGTAAAGATTCGATGGTAGAATAGACAGGGTGGTGAGGATACTTGGGAATTGGCCGATCAGATGTTCAAGACATATCCATACTTACTTCAGTAAGCATTATTCTATTTTTTTAGGTGATAGTTACGCATGTATGAAATTGCTATATATGTTTGCTTCTTTTAATTTCGAGGACAAAATTATTTTTAGGTGATAGTAATGTAATATCCGGTGCGTTCGGATCGAGGTTTACTGGGTTTGGAGGCCAGTGTGTGGCCATTGTTAGACCATGGAGGTCTATATGTATTTTCACAGGTTTTCTTGGTCAGGTGGATAGGCTGAGGGCTTGGGCATCCCAGCCCAAAATAGACTCTGGCGGGCTCATTGAGAACGCATCCGATACAAAGGATGCGATTCTCAATGAGTAACACGTTCACCTAGGTCGACGTGACTTGAATAGGGTCGCGTCTAGTATCTTCGACGCCTTTTAGCTCTGCTTCACGTAGGTGGCACTGCATGCATGCCGCGTGGCGCATGCAGGGACGTCGGCGATTAAATGAGTCGCAAGAGTCTGACGCATTTCTAAACGCGACGGGAATACCCGACGCGATTCAGTTTCAATGTGAAATGGCATTCTGCCCTTGGCCGAACAGTGGGTTCGCACTGTTTAGCTGAAGGGAGAGTGCTGCGGGTGTTGAAGGCGATTTCGAGAGGATTTCGCCCATTAGGAGTTTGATCGGCGTGCTTCCGGCGCGAGGACGAGCTTCGGAGCGTGGAGGACGCTGGGTTGTGATTGGAATTGCGTTTCTTGTATTGGTAGGGGAATTCTACCCTATTTTCTGTCCTGTTTCCTGTTGTATGGTGTGTGCATGATAGAGATGATGGTTTCTTTGGGGAATTGCATATCCATGATAGAAAGCATGAGTAGGAATGCATTTACAGGTGTCAGGTCTGGTCCTGCAGCAGTGTTGCTTGCAGGTGTGGTGTGGTTTGTCTCCACAGTTCTTGTTTTGTTGAGGAGGAGTGGCAACTGGACCTTTCATCCATGGCTGCGAGGCTGAGAGGTGTACTTGTGTTGTTTGTCTGAGTCTATGGCTGGTGTCGCGAACCAGTCTTCTTGACTCGTGTTCGGCGTACCCTTCTGTAGCTTGTACACTCGTGTGTGGTTTGCCGTTTATTTACTTTAAGCTGTAGCATCATGTGTAGATGTTTACACTCTTTTTATTACTTTACAGTTTTGATATAAACAATGTTTTATGGCTTTGGGGGAGTTGCCCTACTGAGCCAATGACTTGTGAGGCTCACCCCTTCTTCTTCCAGGTGAAGGAGAGCAGGAGGATTCTCGTCCCTCCTCTAGTTCCGGTCAGCTTCATAGTGGAGTTGGGCCCTCACCACCAACAGAGTAATGCCTTCTCTTGTGGAGCCTTGGGGGTTTGTCCTGGGCTATTGTACTTTGCTTATGACTATATGTGGAACTGAGTATGTACATTTCATGTGAATATGTGTGAGAAATAAGAGCTTATGTGTAATCAGTGCATTCTTTTATATATTCACGGACATGTGTGGTTGATATCCCTTGCGAGGCTTCGGTCCGATCGCGGGAGGCGGTGTCGTTTCAGACACATTATTGGGTTAACGGGCCTAATCGGCGAGGACCATTATAGCAACAGTCTCCAAAGTTTCTTCAATGATTGATGCAATGACTATTGAGGGGGTCTCAACTTTAGATGAATGCCCAACAGGCTCAATATGTTCAGGAGAAATTTCCCCTATCCTTCTTGCACTAGCAACAACGGTTTCTTCAACTCTGACTGCTGCTTCTTCCTCTTGAAGTTGTTGAATTTCTGGGGCTTCACCAATTATTGCTTCTCCTTCTGCCACTGATGACTTAGTCCAAAGGTTTCCAACAAGAGATAAACCTTATTTCTTCACATTTCTGGACCGAATGGGCTGGCCCATCTTCTCCATCACTTCTCCCTTCAAATCAATGCCATACTCCTTGAAAATCCTTGTCAGCAAATGGGCATAAGGGAGTGATACATTCAATTTGTTCTTCTTGTCCCATATCATCTCTGCAGCAAATTTCATCCTATCAATTATTACCTGAGCAATGTTGATATCCTGATTCTGGATGGTCCAAAACATCATGTTTGAGTCTACTTTTGGGCAGGTTGAGAATGTGGCGCTCCTTGGCACTAGAATTTGGTAGACTATAAAGTGAAGAATCCTATTGAATGCATTCAACTGGTTGATGTCTATTTTTCCATCTTTCAACTTGTACTCTGTTCCGATGATTTCTAATCCCTTAGCATGAATATCAACATAGTCTACCCCATTGCGACTGGTGGCAGACACACCAAATAGCCTCTCTAGTAGATCATAGGTGATGAGAATGCGGGTACCTTTAACTGTGGAGAAAAGGGACCCATCTTCTTCCATCTTCAGGTAGGTGTAGAATGCCTTGGCTAGGTCCGGATAGCTCGGCTCAGAAACTGTAACTAGCCTCGACCACTTCATCTTCTGAATAGCTTCCACAATATTGTGCATCCCATTTTTCTCTAAATCTGCAATGTCCACTGCCTTGTTACCACATAGCTTGATCTTGACTGCTGTAAATCTTTCCTGCTGCTCCGTTGTGAGGAAGGCGACGCTATATCCGCCTACGGTGCCGGAACTCCCAAAATCAGCCATGGATTTGAACAAGGAGAGTTTCTGGAGGATCTTGGGGAGGAATGGAACAGAAGCCCTCAAGAAATTTTTGCGGGAACAAAGAGAACTTTTGAAATCGCACAGAGAGTATTCCGAAATCGATAGGGTTTTATCGCTCCAGGCAAATCGGAAGAGATATAAGAGAGAGATGGAATCGATAAGACATGACATACAGATTTAGCGACAGGACATAAAGGCGCTTTTTGAAATGCCAGAACAATGAATGCGGGTAACGACAAAAGAGGAGAAGATAACGCAAACAATAAAGAATTCATCCCGAAAAGTCATAGCATTTTATGACGCAAGCAATAAAGAATTTTCTTAAGTTCAGCGGGTAGGATATTATTTTGAAAATTATTATTTCAGTTACATGCAGCCATATTATTTACACATTGCACATGCCTAGTTCCCTTCTAAGAGACGTAAATCTCTCTTCAGGTAAGGCTTTTGTAAAGATATCTGCTAACTGATTTAAAGTATCTATAAAAGAAATATTTATATTTCCATTAGCTATATGATCTCTAATAAAATGATATCTGACCTCTATGTGTTTTGTTCTGGAGTGGTGAACTGGATTTTTGGTGAGATTTATTGCACTTGTGTTGTTGCACAGCAATGTGATGGTCTTGATGTGCATTCCATAGTCCTCAAGCTGTTGTTTTATCCATAAAAGTTGAGTGAAACAGCTCCCAGCAGCTACGTATTCAGCTTCAGCTGTTGATAGTGCCACTGAATTTTGCTTCTTTAAAGACCATGAAATCAAGCATCATGCAAGAAATTGGCAACTACCATTGGTGCTTTTTCTATCTACCTTGCATCCAGCATAGTCAGCATCAGAATATCCAACTAAACTAATTTCACATGACTTTGGATACCACAAACCTAGATCATGAGTTTTAGCTAAATATCTAAAAATTCTTTTAACAGATATTAAGTGGGATTCCTTAGGATCAGCCTGATATCTTGCACACATGCATACACTAAATAAAATATCAGGTCTACTAGCTATCAAGTAAAGCAACGATCCTATCATGCCTCTATAGAGTTTTTGATCCACTTTCTTACCATCCTTATCACTGTCTAACCTGGTGGATGTGTTCATTGGAGTGGACAGAGGTTTAGCATTGTCGAACTCGAATTTCTTCAATAATTCTTTGGTATATTTTGCTTGACAAATATGCGTGCCTTCTTTGCCTTGCTTGATTTGCAGTCGAAGAAAGTAGTTGAGCTCTCCCATCATGCTCATCTCAAATTCTCCCTACATGAACTTTTCAAAATACTTTCACAAGGATTCATCAGTAGATCCGAATATGATATCATCTACATAAATTTGCACAAGTCATATATTTTTGACTTTTGATTTAATAAACAATGTACTGTCTACTTGTCCTCTGATAAAACCATGGTTTAACTTGATGCACTAAGTCTTTCATACCATGCTCTAGGTACTTGCTTTAAACCATATAATACTTTATGCAATTTAAAAACATGATTTGAAAAATCTACATCATCAAAACTAGGAGGTTGTTCAACATAGACTTCCTCCTTTATATATCTATTCAAAAATGCAGATTTTACATCCATTTGAAAAAGTTTTAAATCCAATGCACATGCATAAGCAAGTAAAATTCAAATAGCCTCTAGTCTAGCTACTGGTGCATAGGTTTCATCGAAATCTATGCCTTCCTCTTGGGAATAGCCTTGAGCAACCAGTCTAGCCTTGTTTCTAGTGATAACATGTGAGGCCCCCCAATTTTGTGTATATTATAAGTATTTACTTACTTATGTACAAGCGTATAAATATATGTTATTCTAGTGTGTATATTATATTTATTTATTTCTGTGCATAGCATATTTAAATAATGACGTGCATGTTGTATGTATTTATATTGTGCATATGTGTTTATTTAATTATTTCTGTGTTCTGGCCAAAACTCTTTTTAACATCAATATCTTTTGACGTTAATAGTGATTAGACAGCCACAATTGTGCCGTTTACTGTCTCCTGGCATCAACATCGATGGACATTGACTTTTGTCAACGGCAGTATGTTGGCTGTTTACTTCTCTAATGCGTTATGGATTTCAGATTTGGAAACGGTGGCGTATCTTCCGGGTTCTTGATTAGGAAACATGTCCAACGAGAGGAAGACTCAACCTAATGCGTACCCGACCCCTTCAGCCTATAAAATACCCAGCTTTCGCTCAGATTATGTCTTTTTGACTTTGGAGAAACCCTAGACATTCTGTGAGAAAACCAAATCTTTGGTGAGCTGGATCTAGCGATTTGAGGGGTCATCTGGTGATCTGCTTCAACTGGGAGTTACTCCATACATTGAGGAAGCTTCACCAACTCCAGAGGATCGATCTACATCAGCAGGAAGATTGGATCTGGGAGGAAAGCATAACCTTCTTGACATTGGCCTAGGAGGGCTTCTTCGACAAAATAATCCCTTTAGAGATTTATTTCTAGGCAAGTGACTTATTGGTTCACTCCATGGACTTGTCCTTTAGGGTTTTCACATTTTTACAGATTTTCATTTCATGCCTGGACCCCCAAGATTCTGTGTTTTCTGTGTCTCGGTCTGCATTGCATGCAGACATGAGGTAGATGGCCACTTTGTTGCCGCCAAGTTCTTGTGTTGACGGTGAACGATCCTACCGTTAACTCATTCTGACGGCAAGAACCTTACCGTCAAGTTCAACTGTGTTATGAAGAAATGCATGTTAATCCTTATACTGTGATTTTCGCTTGTTCAGAGGTCTGTGCATGTCGTGAAAATCAGGGTTTGTCAGGTATGATATGTAAGTCATATCATGAGGATCTGCCAAATTTCTGAGAAAGAGATTAATTATAATAATTTCTACTCTTAGAGAATAAGTATATTTTGACTGTGTTTAATTTTGATTAAATAGTTTTATTGCATATTACAGATTCAGAAAATTACCACGTTCTTAGAATGATTGTACTCATGTTTTGGACCTATTAGGGCTTATTGCTTACTGCCTATCATGCTTAAATGATTTATTTTGTTAAATTATATGTAATCTATGTTAATTATTAAAAATAGTTTTACTACTCCAAAAATTTTGAAAAAATTATAGATATGTCCCTTGTGCTATATTTAACCCGTGGTTAAGAGTTGATAGGATTCTGAGTACTGTGCAAATTGCTACTAATTTCTGAAGTTTCTATACCATGTTTTTAAGAATACATTTCATTTCTATGTGAAAATGTGATTAGCATCATGACGAGTTTCTGTTAATTTCTGTTTATGATTGGTCTGAGAGTCTGAATGTAATAAGTTTATGTTCCATGATATATGTGTGTGCATGTGCATGGGAAGTGAGAGAACAAGTGGCATGTGTGTGTGTGTGATGTATTAATGTGACAAGATAAATAAATTGTGCCCATAAGACATTGCCACCCTAGATTGCTTGCTTGGAGTTGTACTGTAGTAGTGCCCCTACGGGAAAGCTCAATCGTGTTATGTGATACCCGAGGCAAAGGGTCTTGTGAAATCCTGGAGGTGGACAAGTTCCACTGGTAATGGTGGGGAGGGCTTCCCCCGGTTCTGCAGTGACCTAGACTTGATCACTTTACCTTGTGATTAAGTACATGTATGTGTACGTGTAAGTGTTACGTGATCTTTCCAGTGGTGGTTTGGGCTGTGTCTTAGAAACGTGTAAAATGAACATGTGTATAACGTGTAAAGTGACATGTGAACGTGGCACGTGGTATGTGCAAGTGAAGTGATAAGTGATAGTTGAATATGCAACGTGAAAACCATGTAAAAATGTGTGTAAATGAATGTGTGATAATGTGAGAGTAAATGCATGTGAAAGCCAAGGCAAAAGTGCATGTGTGCATGTCATGAGAAATTACTACATGTGTCAATATGAATTTTGATTGTGATATCATGTTTAATACTATGTGTAGGTGTATGTTATTATGTCCATGAGATAGAAATTGCTTGATGAATGTGTGGTTAGTATCATGTTATAAATTGAATAGAAGTCATGTGTTAGTATTATGTGGAAATAAGGAATGAAATCATGTAAGTGTATGAATGTATCCATGTTAGAATTATTGTTTTACATGTGTTAGTATAATTTGTTTAATATGATTCCATGTTTAATCATTTATGTTATAGCTTGAGCATGTATGAATTTAACTGTTGAATTCTAGTAAGTTTAATAGTGTTAAATTGTTAGAAAGCATGTATGATAAGTGTATGGTTTGATGTTTTAAGTTACTTGCCGAGTCTATTGTGTAGACTCACCATTGCTAAACATTTCAGGAGATTTAGAAGCTGAGGAGTTAGAAAGATCCGACGCGGAGTTTGAGGAGTAGATTGAAGACTTGTAATTTATTTCCTAGTATGTAATGCATTGTAATTTGAACTTTGATTTATGTAATTGGAACTGGCTACATGTTAGTGGTTATTATGTTATGTTATTTCTTTCTTGGACTATATAGACTGTGGAATGTGGATTAAAGTGTTGTTGGAATAAGATTTATTTAAATTCCATTGCGGTATTCCTTTCTATTCGTGTATATCTCAACTCATATGAATATCGTTGGGGTTTTCTCCCCTGTAGCGGTTTGCTCTCATCCGATGTGGGTTGGTTTCTCTTGAACTGATTAAGTTCATCTTTCATGGCTAAAATCCAAGATTCATCAGACAGTGCTTCATTGACTGTCTTTGGCTCAATTTGAGATACAAATGCTAAGTAATCGCAAGGTATAACATTACCTTTTGTTCTCACCCCCACTGATGGATCTCCAATGATGTTGTCTCTTGGATGATCCTTCTTGTATCTCCATTCCTTTGGAAGATCATTATGAATTACTTCTTTCTGTTGTAGTTCTTCTAAGGGTGGATCTTCATGATCTTTGATGGATGTTTCCTTCAGTTTCTTGGAGAGATTTTCTTGCATTTTCATCATCACTATCGACTTCCTTTCTCAAGGAAGGGTTAGACTCATCAAAAATAACATGAACAGTTTGTTCAATTAGTAAACTTTGTTTATTAAAAACTTTATAGCCCTTGGTTGGAAGCATAGCCCATAAAGATTCCTTCATCAGATTTGGAATCCAACTTACCTATGTCTCTCTTACCATTGTTATGAATGAAGCATGGACATCCAAACGTTTTGAAGTGACTGATCTTAGGCTTCCTTTGCTTGTACAGTTCATATGCGGTCTTCTTCAGGATTGGCCTGATCATAACTCTATTTATAATATAACAAGCTGTGTTGATAGCTTCTGCCTAGAAATATCTTGGAAGGTTGTATTCTGATAGCATAGTTTTGGCCATATCCAACAAGGTTCTATTCTTCCTCTCGGCTACTCCATTTTGCTGAGGTGTCCTTGGTGCTGAGAAGTTGTGCTCTATACCTTGATCATCACCAAATTCTGCAAATTTGTCATTTTGGAATTCTCCTCCCTGATCTGAGCGAATACTTATTATGTTGAACTTCTTATCCTTTTGAACTAGCTTACTGAACTTCACAAAACTTTCGAATGTGTCATCTTTGTGTTCTAGAAAAGATACCCATATAATTCTTGAATAATCATCAACTATCACAAATCTAAAATTATTTCCTCCCAGGCTAGTTGTTCTCATTGGTCCAAACAAATCCATGTGTAGCAATTCTAGTGGTTTGGAGGTAGTGACCACTGTCTCTGATTTGAAGGAGAATTTTGCATGCTTCCCTTTTGCACATGGTCCACAGATGCTATCCAATCTTGCATTTATTTTCGGCAGTCCTTCCACTAGATCATGTTTGATAAGCTTTCTTATTCCATCCAAGCTGCAGTGACCTAACCTTTTGTGCCATAATTCTACATTTTGATCTTTACTTGCTACTAGACAAATGTCTTGATCCTCTAGTTCTTCTAGATGCAGTACATACAGGTTCTTTTCTCTGCTGGCTTCGAACACAGTTACACCATCCTTCATAATAAGGCACTTAGACTCCTAAAATTTGATTTGGTGACCTTTGTCACACAGCTGGCTAATGCTTATGAGATTGTGCTTGAGTCCTTTGACGCATAGGACATCTTCTATGAGGGTTCTATCTTGACTTCCAATGGATCCATAACCTATTACTGATCCTTTTCTATTATCGCCATAGGTTATCGTCCCTTCTTCTTCTTTGATGTTAACAATCTTCTGTTGCCAGTCATGTGCCTTGAGCACCCGCTGTCTAGGTACCACTTTGATGCTCTAAGGCTTCCCTGCAATAGATCATTAAGATTTAGGTACCCAAGTTCTTTTGGGTCCTTGCTGGTTAGTTTCCTCACTTTTTCTTTTAGGAATCCACTTTAACTGTTTAGTTGTATAAGTTATTTTAGTGTGTCCTAATTTATTGCAATGAATACAACATGGTATATTATTTATTGTTTTAATTGGCCTGTATTCAATGTTAGATTTATAGTCAGTATTTTGTTCGGCTACAAATTTTGGCGTTGGATAGATTTTAGGATGAATGATTGTTTCCTCATTGTCTGGTCGAATGTATCCTAACCAAGCTTTTTCTTACCTGATCTTCTTGCTCCTTTTAATATTAGAGATGATTTACCATTTGTGAATTTTCCAATTGTATTAGTTAGATATTTATTGTCTTTTGTTAGTGTGTCAATTTCCTTCTTAAGCTTACTTATAGTTTCCTGGTTTTTCAGGTTTGTTATTGTTGTGTTGAGTGTGTACTTGAAACCTTTTAATGATGATTCTAATCATGACTAATTGACATCACTCATAATTTGATTTTGATGATGACATTTTGTACATATTAAAATGATGACTAAATGACATATTAATATTTCATATGTTGATGATAATGACTTATGTTAATGGTTCACACTTCATATTTTCAGGTTTACATAACTTTGTCACAGTGGTGTCGACATAGTCTTCTAGTGGTGTCGACACAGTCTGCCTGTATGTCGACACTCACTGTCCCTCTCAGAACCTGTTCTGAAGCCAGTGGCCAGTGGTGTCGACACAGTCTACCTGTGTGTCGACACACTTCGTCTGAAGCTCAAAAAACATGGATTTTTCTGGACACGTGGCTGTTTAGGGATCAAGGGAATTGACCTAGATATTTGTGCCCATGCACTCCAAGGGTCCTCATGCACACATGGGACTATATATACTCATCATCCTTGTACTCCAAATCACATCCCACGCAAGAAAGCTTAGAGCATTCCAGAAGAAGAGCATTTGAGCGGGAAAGGCTCCTACGTCCAGAAGGAGAGCAGTAGAGTGCCGCCAAAGGGAAGAAGAAGGAAAAGAAGAAGGAGAAGAAGGGGAGAAGCTCGTGGTTGCAGTAGTGCTGATCCAGAAGGAGATCCAGCCGAGTCTGTGTTTGTTTTGAGTGTCAATTTCCCTAGGGGACCTGTGTATGTGTTCTACACAGATCGCCCAATTCTATTTGTCTTTACCATTTTATCCTGTACTGAGATAGATCGTGCTAGAGGATCTATTCTCTAAGTGTGCTTGTTCTAGCAGAACTTGGATCTATTGTGATCCAGAGATTTGAGTACTTTGTACTCTGGTTTGGAGCCGTAGTGCTCTGGGTTGGAGCCGTCATGCTCTAGTGCTTGAGCCGTAGTGCTCAAGGGCTTGTGAATTTGCTGAATTCACAAGTGGTTGTGGAGTAGGTTGTCGTGCCTATTTCCTGGATTTCTTTGAGTAGTTGCACTCGAAGAGGTTGGAGTTGTCGTGCTCCAGGTTGTATGCACTAGTGTTAGTGGTTACTACGTCGTGAGGAGGTGGACGTAGGATACACAATTGTGTTCTCCGAACCACCTTAAAATTCTTCTGTGCACTGTGGTTTGACATGTGGTTTATTGTTCTTATTCACTATACTCACACACCACACTTGGATCTGATCGAATTGTGTGTTTCACTCATTTTAATTTCGCTGCCATACACACAATTTCTTAGTTCATCTGTTAAAGTCACCTATCCAATCCCAATAGTTATCTGTTCATTTTTAACTTTTAGATCTTCACATAATAGTTCATTTCTTCATTTTAATTCAGAGATTTATTTTTCTAGTTGCTCAGTTTCAGATTTTAAATCTGAGTTGGTGATCCCTAAGCATGCATAATTTTTCTTGGTGGTTTTTAATAGTTTACATACATCTTTATACTTACTGTACAATTCATTGAATGCATCTTCTAGACTATCTGAATTTGATTCATTGCATGAAGTGAAAGATGAGTCAGAGGTTACCTTGTCTTCAATGCTTACCATGAAAGCCAGATTGGCCTTTTCTTCTTCTTCATCGCTGGAGCTTGACTCACTGTCTGAGTCACTCTCAATGTTCCATGCAGCTACCATGACTTTCTTTTTGTACCTTTTGAACTTCTTTGAGTTGTCCTTCTTGAACTCTGTCTTCTTTAGTTTTGGACACTCAGCCTTAATGTGTCCAGGCTTCTTGCATTCATAGCATATGGGTTCTGATTTCCTAACATCCTTGACTTCGGACTTCTAAGTCTTTTCCTTTCTTGAAGTACCTTCTCCCTAATTGATACTTTTTCTTAGCTAGAATACATTGTAGTCTTCTAGAGAGAAAGGCCTCTTCATCTTTACTGCTCCCATTGCTTTTCTCACTGTTTGATTCACCATCAGATGTGTCTTCTGTGGCTTTGAGAGCATTGCTGTGCTTCTTCTTGCTGGAGGATTCTCCCAGCCTTTCCATATTTATTTCATGAGCCATTAGAGACCCAATTAGTTTCTCAAGTGACATTCTTCTAGGATCGTTGACTTCTTCTATGGTTGTCACTTCTACAGTCCATGAGGCTAGTAGGGATCTTAATATCTTTCTCGCCATGTCTCCTATCTCATAAGTTTTTCCAAGCCCCGCCAAACCGTTGGTGATGTATGTGAATCTACTGTACATTTGAGTGATGGACTCCCCTGCTTGCATTTGAAATCTCTCATACTGTGTAACTAGAATGTCTATTCTTGTTTCCTTTACCTTGTTTGTTCCTTTGTATGTGAGCCTAAACTTTTCCTACATTTCCATAGCAGATTTGCAGGTGGAAATCCTGTTGAACTCTTTCTTACTAAGAGCACAACACAGTATACTCTTTGCTTTGTTGTTAAGAGATATTTTCTTCTTGTCTTCATCTGTCCATTTGTCTTTTTCATTGGTTACCAAGAGATCTCCTTCTTCAATGATAGACCATAGTTGGAAATCGAGACCTTGAAGGAAGAACTCCATTCGAGTGTTCCAGTAGTTGTAATCTTCACCGTCGAATAAAGAAAGTCTATTGATGGACTGACCTTCAGCATATCCTTGAGCTGCCATTTATTTTTGCTCTTAAGATGGTGAGATCTTTTTCTTGAAGAGACTTGTCTCTGATACCACTTGTTGCCCAGATAGCAAGTCCGGAGGGGGGGTGAATGGATTGCTAAAAATTTGTCTTAGAAAAAATATCTGTAAATAAAAACACTTGACAACAACCAGTACGTTGGACAGTTAATGCAGAATAAAGAAAGACAAGCAATCACACATAGACACAGGGAGTTATCCTGGTTCGGATCTCCTATCCCAAGGAGTCCTACGTCCAGTCCCCAAGCAATCACTTGGGATTTCAATATATAAGGGTACAGTCCCCCTTAAGGGCACTTACACATCCAGCCACAGCTGGCCTTCTCTTCTCAACCAAAAGAGGAAGAACAACACCTGTACCAACAGATCTTCCTTCTTACCAAAGGGAAACAACCACCTGTTCAACAATAGTTCTTCTCTTCACAACTGAAGAGGATACACCACAGGAGTGAGTTGAAGGAGAGAGGCCCCAAGACCAAACTTATTAGCACTTGCTTAATCTGAGGCGAGGTCTGAGAGGCACAATATGACTACAAGGACTTTCCTCTCAGATCTACGTAAGCTCTCAAAAATAATACACTTATTCTCACAGAGAGCTGAGAGCTACAGAAAAATTGGATTGGATGAACTGGCTCTTCTTTTTCTTTAGATGACTGAGGCTTCAATCTTTTCGGAGGTTCAAGATTTCAAATGATCTAACTATCTTGCATGGAGTCACCAGTCTTCTATTTATCTTCTGTGTATTATTTTGACCGTTGTAGTAGCCATTCAGATGTTTGTTGTCTCACTACTTCATGCACGTTAGAGAGACTGGCCCTAGGCATGTAGAGGTGAGCTTGCAGCTATAAGCGCTTGGATTGATCCTTGCACCCTCAGGAAAAGATTTTCTGAATCTTTTATCCTTTCGACAAGTTGGCAGATCCATCTTTGACCTTTTTTACTACAAAAAGCTCTGCATGCAATAAACACAGATACCTAGACAACTTCTTTTTGTCTACTTTGTCAGTCAACCTTGGTAGTCGTGCAGTATGAAGATATGCTTAAATAGGAAAGGTTATTCTGACATCACACAAATCAAGACTCTATGCGATACATCAAGTAAGCAAGAATATTTCGTGTGGAATGATCAAGATCTTAGTATGTGCGAGAAGGTTTTTGAAGTCCACAGAATCTTAAGCATATGCATATTTAAGTATTCTAAGAAGATAAAGCAAAACTGTACATGAGCTATATAAAGAGCATTCTGTATAGAAATGATATTGATATCAAATTGATGATATAATCATGTGAGAATGTAATCCTTGTTGAAACCAAGTCGATGTGAATATAGTCCATGTATTAATATAATGAGATTGATGTTCTGTACAAAGTTATTACTTACATAAGTCGATGAGTAGATGAAATCGTTGTTTCAATAATGAAATTGGTGTGTGACCTAAATCGTTGTTCAAGTGAAGACAAATCGTTGTTTTAGTACACTCAAATCGTTGTTTACGACCAAATCGTTGTTTAAGTACAAGCGAATCGTTGTTTAAGTACAAGCGAATCGTTGTTTTCGACCAAATCGTTGTTTAAGTACAAGCGAATCGTTGTTTTACTTATGAAATTGTTGTAGCGATGGAAATCATTGTTTCACTTATGAAATCATTATAGCGATGGAAATCGTTGTGGCGATGAAAATCGTTCTTTCACTTATGAAAGCGTTATAGCGATCAAATCGTTGTTAAAGTGACTTATGAAATTGATAAAGCGACTGAATCGTTATTTCACTTGTGAAACCGATGTTCTATCAAGGAAATCGACGTGTGCTTAGAATGAATACATGCTTTGAACTTCAAGTAATAGTGAGTGAGGATTACTTACAAATTTTGCTTGACTTATTTCCTGTGGATGAACTTCACAAAAGGTTGTTAGAAAATATTTATCAAGGTTTTGTTAATCACCAAAAATTGCATATAATAAATAAAATTATACAGGGATGGACTAATCATCAAGTAGCACATTAACACAGCACTTTCACATGAACACTTTGCACATTTACACATATTTCACATAGTAGCACATTAACACATCACTTTCACATGAACACTTTGCACATTTACACATATTTCACATCTTTACACATTATTTGCCATGACACATAGTCCGAACCACCATAAAAGACACACATATCGCATAACACATACCCATCACCTAGGCATTATAGTGACGAATCTTGGTAACTGTACAGAATCGGGAGAAGCCCTCTCCACCCTAACCAATGGTACTTGTCCACCTCCAGGATTTCATCCTGATGCTCACAAGATATCACATACACATTGAGCCTTCCCATAGGGACTTTTCTATAGTACGGCTCCATAGCCTTCTATGGTAGCGTGTCAATTTCGGCACATGTTTCACTTAAACACATTATCTCAATTGATCACATGATTAACATCATTTTGCATGCACTTATTGGTCCCTTCACATGCATACTATTCGAAACATATATATTTCAGTTTACAGAACCTATCATGACTGTCTAAAAGTATTAAATCATGCATAACAGTACCTAAACACGACACTAATCACTGGAAATTACCGTTTCTTAATTAATCATGCTTAATATACTCTTTAATACCTTTATAAATACAAAAAGTACTTACAGATATCAGAACAATAGTCCTTACAGATATCAGAACAATCCCAAATTTTAACTATAGACTTTACGCATGGAACATATCATATGGTTAATTTTTCAAAATTTTCATAATAGTACAACTATTTTTAACATTTAACGCAGATCTCATGCAATTTAATAAGATATTTCATTTAAACATGATAAACAGTGAATAGTCGGATCTAATAGTTTCAAAACATGTATACAGTAGCCCTTGATGATCAGTCCATCTCCAAATAAAATTTATCATGAATTATATATGTAATTTTTGGTGATTAACAAAACCTTGAAAAGGGTTTTCTAACAACTGTTTCTAAAGTTTATCTACAGGAAATAAATCTAGCAAAACTGTAAGTTATCCTCACACACTGCTGTAAGTTCAATGCATATGTTTTTGTCTAAGTACACATCGATTTCCTTTATAAAAACAACGATTCGATTGTTAAAACGATTCTGTAAGTCACTTAAATAACGATTTCCGTCGCACAACAATTTCATAAATAAAACAACAATTTGCTTTCACTTAAACAACGATTTGATCGAAACAACAATTTGATTTCACTTAAAGAACGATTTGATCGAAACAACGATTTGCTTTCACTTAAAGAACGATTTGATCGAAACAACGATTTGCTTTCACTTAAAGAACGATTTGATCGCAACAACAATTTGCTTTCACTTAATGAACGATTTGATTGCAACAACAATTTGCCTACTTAAACAACAATTTGCTCAAAACAACGATTCGCTTTTACTTGAACAACGATTTGAGCACAACAATAATTTCTTCCTTAAAACAACGATTTCATGATCAATTTCACTTAAACAACATTTCATCATTAAAACAATGATTTCATCATAGAAACAACGATTTGGTCGATACAACGACTTCCTTTCTTTCAAACAACGATTTGGTTGTTGCAACGATTCTGTTTCTCTCAAACAACGATTTGGTTGCTACAACGATTTAGTTGCTACAACGATTTCATCTCTACAACGACCTTCTATGAAACAACAATTCTATTGAAACAACGATTTCATCTGCTCATCGATTTCTGTTACATAAAAACTTTGTACAGAACATCGATTTCATTATATTAATACATGGATTATGTTCACATCGACTTGATCTCAACATGGATTACATTCTCACATGATTATATCATCAATTTGATATCAATATCATTTCTATATAGAATCTTCTTTATTTTCAAATAAATTTATATAGCTCTTGAACATTCTTGCTTTATCTTCTTATTTAAGAATTATTCCTTATAATATTTAAATATGCATATGCTCGAAACTCTGTGGATTTCAAAAGCTTTCCCGTGCATCATACTATATCCTAAGATCTTGTTCATTTATTGTGGTAGTACAATATTTCCACACGATAAATCCTTGCTTACCTCACTTGTCACATAAAGTCTTGCTTTATGTGATGACAGAATAACATTTCCTTTTTGGTGTATCTTCATACTGCACGACTACTAATGTTGACTGACAATTTAGACAAAGAGAAGTTGTCTAGGTGTCAGTATTTATTGTATGCAAGACTTTTGTAGAAACGCACAACAAGGATGGAGCTGTCAACCTGACAAAAGGATAGAAGATTCAGACAATCTTTCCTTGAAGGTGTATGTATCAATCCAAGCATTAATGGTTGCAGGCTCACCTGCTCTATGCTTCGGACCAGTCTCTCTAACGTGCATGAAGCTGTGAGACAATGGATATTTCAACGGATACTACAATGGTCAAAATATTTCAAAGGAGATAAATAGAAGACTGGTGACTCTAAGAAGTACAGTTAAATAGTCTGAACCTTTGAACCTTTGAGAAGCTTCAAACTCCAGTCACCTGAAGAACAACAAGAGCTAGCTCGTCCAATCCAATTTCTGTAGCTCTTAGCTCTCTGTGAGAACAGTGGATTTGTTTTGAGAGCTTGCGTAGAACTGAGAGAGAAAAGAGCCCACTTTGTAATCATCTTGAGCCTCTCAGTCTTCACCTCAGATCAAGCAAGTGATTATAAGCTTGGTCTTGGGGCCTCCCTCTTACAACACATTCTTTATAGTTGATCCTCTTCTGGTGTGAAGAGAAGACCTGTTGTTGAACAGGTGGTTGTTTCCCTTTGGTAAGAAGGAAGACCTGTTTGATACAGGTGGTGTTGTACCTCTTTGGGTTGAGAAGAGAAGGACATCTACGGCTGGATGTGTAAGTGTCCTTAAGGGGGACTGTACCCTTGTATAGTCGAATCCCAAGTGGTTGCTTGGGGACTGGACGTAGGACTCCTTGGGATAGGAGGTCCGAACCAGGATAAAATTTCCTGTTGTCTATGTGCTTGCTTGTTTGGTTTGATTAACACTAACCCTAACTATCGATCTTAGTGTTTTCTGCCTAGTTTGTTTTATTTACAGGAATTATTACACGAAAGAATTTTCAGCAATCCATTCACCCCCCTCTGGGCTTGCTATCTATGCAACAAGTGGTATTAGAGCCAAGTCTCTTCGAGAAGAAGATCTCACGATCTTAAGAGCAAAGATAAATGGTATCTCAAGGATATGCAGAAGGTCAGTCCGTCAACAGACCTCCTCTATTCGACGGTGAAGATTACAACTACTGGAAGACTCGAATGGAGTTCTTCCTTCAAGGTCTCGATTTCCAGCTTTGGTCAATTATCGAAGAAGGAGACCTAGTGGTACTCAACAATAGAGAAAATTGGACAGATGAAGACAAGAAAAAAATATCTCTAAACAGCAAAGTTAAAAGTATATTGTGCTGTGCGCTCAACAAGAAAGAATTCAACAGGATTTTCGCTTGCAAGTCAGCTATGGAAATGTAGAAAAAATTAAGAATCACATATGAAGGAACTGACAAGGTAAAGGAAACAAGGATAGACATCCTAGTAGCTCAGTATGAAAGTTTTCAAATGCAGTCAGGAGACCCAAATGTATAGCAGATTTACAGATATCACCAAAGGTTTGGCTGGGCTCGGAAAAATTTATGAAATTGGAGACATGGTGAGAAAAATATTAAGATCTCTACCAACCTCATGGACTCCAAAAGTAACAGCCATAGAAGAAGCCAAAGATCTCAGAAGAATGTCACTTGAGAAACTTATTGGATCCTTGATGGCTCACGAGATAAATATGGAAAGGCTTGGAGAATCCTCCAGTAGGAAGAAGCATAGCAATGCTCTAAAGGCCACAGAAGGTAGTTCTGAGGGCAAGTCAGAAAGTGAAAGAAGTGATGAAGGCAGTGAAGATGAAGAAGCCTTTCTCTCCAGAAGACTGCATCGCATTCTAGCCAAAAAGAAGTACCAGCCAGGAAGAAGATATTTCAAGAAAGGTAAAGACTTTAAAAGATCTGAAGGCAAAGATGTTAAGAAACCAGAATTGATATGCTATGAATGCAAGAAGCCTGGACACATCAAAGCCGAGTGTCCCAGGTTAAAGAAAACTGAATTCAAGAAAAAGGATAACACAAAGAAATTTAGGAGATACAAGAAGAAAGCCATGGCTACTACATGGTGTAGACATGTGAATTCGACTCCACCACGGGCAAATTTCATATTGTGCCATAACGCCACAAATGGCCCTCTTTTTGCCTTGCAAGAGTGTTTTCCCCATCATTCTAGATCACCCCCTTCTTCCCCAGTGCTTCCCTTTCATTTCCAGGGCCCCTTGGGAATTATAGGTATCAATTCCATGTCGCGACAGGTATGGCAGCCGCGTCTTTAAAGGCGTCTAGTAACCCGGATGTGATTCAAGATACCTTGGCTTAACGCGACGGCTTTGATGGGTGCTACCTTAACGCGACAGACAAGTCGGCCGCAACTACGTGCTTAACGCGTCGGCCCTGCACGACGTGACAATGAATTATTATTTTATTTATGGAAATTACCCTTTTCCAGGCATGTGGTCTTGCCATCTCTCTTGTCTGCCGGCGACCCTTGGGTCGCTGACAGTCATCCTTCTTCTGATGGGTGATGCTGCCTCCACTGGTGTGGAGGGCATGAGCTTTGTGCGCGCCTTGGCTTCTTCTCACCGCCCTCTGAAGATTGATCTTATCCTTAAACCTCCTGCATTTACAGATGATGGACTGCCTACAGTGTACTTCTCTAAGGAAGAGATCCGGAAATCTGAACAACCTTTGAAGCTCGCCATCATTGCTAAGTGCTCCTATGGGAGGCCCTCTATTCCTGATATTAAGAGCTGTCTCTCTCAGCATCTGGCCCTTAAGGGAGATTGTATCATTAGTTCTTTGAACCCGAGGCACCTCCTGTTTCGGTTTTTCGATGAGGAAGACTTTTTGAAGGTGCTTGTCCGGAAGAACCTATACCTCAAGGGCTATCTCTTTCGGTTCTTTTGCTGGTCAGCTGATTTCGACTTCGACGCTGATCCAACTCTCATCCCCATCTGGGTGAGTTTCCCTAACCTTCCAGTCAACCTTTACAATGAAGACTACCTTCGAAGTATTGCTGGCAACTTTGGGGAGGTGCTTCGCATCCATGACTCCACTCTTGCATGGACTTAGACGGCTGAGGCGCTTGTTTGTGTTGATGTGGATATCGCAAAGCCTCTTTCCGATCGCATATGGATTGGCCATGGTGATAAAGGCTCCTGGCAAGTCGTTAACTTTCACAGGGTGCCGCCCATCTGCAATTTCTGTAGGAGACTTGGCCACTCTCAGGATAATTGTAAGAAGAAATCCCGGGACAAAGTTCAGTAGGTGCAACAACATCCTGCTCCTTCGGTGAATCCATCTCATGACCAGGAATGGCGTGTGGTAAAACGTAAGGGTTCTTCGGCCGTTGATAACCAGCTTAAGCAGCCGGCTGCCACGGTTCCAGTTTCTAATGTCTTTGACAGGTTATATGATGATGTTTGTGCTTCTGATATCGCTCCTAGGGGACATGGTGATTCACAGGTCAAGAACGACGTGCATGATCCTGGTGTCCTCAACAACTCTCTGCATGTTTCGTCCACTATTGTAAGTTCTGGTGTGGAGGGGCATGTTCGTGCTATTGAAGGTTCAACTCTGGGTCCTGGTGATTCTCGGGACACTTCTGATGTGCACGTCTCAGGGGTTATTCCTCTGCAACTTGTTGTGGAGGTATCACCTCCTGTTAGTTTGCATGGTGGCCGGGCTGACGTGCATAGTTTTGCTCATGCTCATGAGACTCATACTGAGGTTGTGTCTGCTTGCATTCATGGGGACTTTCCGGCTATGTTGCCGGACGGGGTGCTGAAGGAACTGCCAGGTGACGATTCACCGGCGATCGATACCCTTTCCAAAGTTATTTATCGTAATGAATCTTCTAAATCCAAGGAAAATATTGTTCTTCAGTCACAGGGAAAGTCTCGTCTTTCCAAAAACTTAGTGGTTCCTCCTATTGTCAATGCTCCTGGTGTTGTGCATGCCTCTGCTTTCTCTCTTGCCTTCTCTGACAATATTCTTATGCCAACTGTGAAAATATCTAAAGATGGTGTGTTGGCCCCCCAGCTCGGCATATGTACGAAGTCCAAAGCTAAGGCGTCGGAAGGGTCCTCTGGATATCTTTCTTTATGAATTTCTCAGCTTTATTCTGGAACATTAGAGGCATATCCAATTTAGCCTCTAAGAGATCTCTTAAGCACCTCATTAAGGTTAACCAGTTGCAGGTTATTGCTTTGTTTGAACCAAAAATTGCTCTATCTAAAGCTGTTGCCTTATGTCGTTATTTTAAAATGGGCGGCTTCACTGGAAATGCTGGGGAGGAATCCAAGATTTGGTTAATGTGGTCCCGTTCAGTCTCCATCACTATTATCGGTTGCTCTGATCAGTTCTTATCTGTAAATATCATGAACGGGCACCAACCCATGTGCGTGGTCACTGCCGTCTATGTTGCATTCAACGTGGACACCCGCCGGGTTCTTTTTGATGACCTTATGGCTCTTGGAAATAACGTTTCTTTGCCTTGGCTTGTTGAGGGTGATTTCAACTGTGTTTCCTGCACTTCTGAGAAGAAGGGTGGTGCTATCCCTAATCCCTCTACTATGCTTGATTTTAACTCCTTCTCCTCTGCTGCTGGCCTGCTGGATGCAGGCTATATGGGCCAACCCTTCGCTTGGTCCAACAATAGGGTTGGCCACGCTACCGTAAAGGCCAGGTTGGACAGGATCTTTATCAATCTCCAATGGCAGTCTATGTTCCCTGATTTTTGTGTCAAGCACCTCCCGAAGGGACCTTCTGATCATACCCCTTTGCTTATGAAGTATACTTGTCATCCTACTATGGCTTCCAGGTTCATTTTCCAGAAAATGTGGGTTACTCACAACTCTTTCCTCCAAACTGTTACTGACGTTTGGAACAATACTCAAGCCACGTCCCCCAATCCTTTTGATAATCTTCAACTCAAGCTCCGTGTGAACTTGGAACAAAAATGTGTTCGGGAAGGTGGAGGAGGTAGTCCTTCAAGCTGAGACCCATGTGGCGGCCATGCAACTCCAGTTTGATGTTGACCCGTCTGCTGCTAACAGAGCTACTCTCAATGCTACTAATGCCAGTCTTCGGTGCACTCTTAACTGTCAGGAGATTTTCTGGGCTCAGAAGGCTAGGTTGAATTGGTTAAAAGATGGGGATAAAAACACTTCCTTCTATCACGCAGTCGTGCAGGGTAACAGGAGGAGGACCTTTATTCATCGGTTAAGAGTTGATGGTGTTTGGTGTGAGGACCAATCCAAGTTAGCTATGGAGGCGGATAAATTTTTCCATCATCTCCTTACTTCTGAAGCTCATGCCATAGATAACTCCTTGCTACAGTTCATTCCCCCTCTTATCCGTGATGTTCATAATGAAGCTCTTATTTCTATTCCCACTGATGAGGAGGTTAAGCAGGCTGTTTGGGCCATGAATGGTGAAGGCGAGCCGGGTCCTGATGGTTTTTCTGGCTACTTTTTTCAAGCTTGTTGGGCCATTATTTCAGCGGATGTTATTGGTGCTGTTAGAGGTTTTTTTATGGGGTTCCCCTTACCTAGAGGTGTCTGCTCCTCCCTCATTGCGATCATCCCGAAGGTTGCTCATCCAGTATCTTTCGGGGATTTCAGACCTATAAGTTTGTGCAATTTTTGCTTCAAAATAGTATCCAAAATTATTTGCACTCGTCTCACTGATATATTACCACTCATTATTTCTGAGGAGCAAGGTGCCTTTGTCAAGGGCAGAAATATTGTTGACAATATTCACCTCACTAATCAGCTTGTTCAAGATCCGAGAAGGAAGATTCGTGGTCACAATGTTATTCTTAAATTAGACATGATGAAGGCTTCTGACAGAGTTGAATGGGATTTCCTGTTTACAATACTGCGCCAGTTTGGGTTCTCCAATAGGTTTGTTTCTTGCATCGGTATGCTTGTTTCCAACTATTGGTTTTCTACTATTTTCAATGGCTCTTCGGTAGGGTACTTTAAATCTTCTAGAGGCATGCGCCAAGGTGATCCTCTAGCCCCTGCCCTTTTTATCATTATGGAAGAGGCTCTCAGCAGGGGGTTAAAGCATATTCAACATTCTACCGCCCTTATTTCTTTTGCGGGTCCAAGGAACTGTCCGCCTGTCTCCCATTTGCTTTTTGCTGATGATACTTTGGTTTTTTGCAATGGTCAGAAATCTAATATTTTGAAGTTGTTGAGTTTCCTGCGTAACTATGAGCAATCCTCTGGGAAGAAAATCAATGTGACTATGAGTAGCTTCATCTTATCTCCTAAGGCTCCTTTTCCTTGGTAAAAAGAATCTCTTCCTTAACGGGTTTCCACCAGCAGAAGGGGGTATTGCGCTATCTTGGGGTCCCCATCAGGTGTGGTAGAACTAGAGTTGTTGATTACAAATATCTTATTGATAAGGTCAATGCTAAGGTGACTTCCTGGAAGTCTAAGTTCCTCTCTCAGGCTGGTAGGGTTACCATGATCAACTCCGTTCTCAGTGCCATTCCCATATACACTGCGACTGCTACCTCCATTCCTAAATCTATGGTCAACTACATTGAGAAGGCTTGTGCAAATTTCCTTTGGAATGGGGCTGACGGTGCTCGTCGGAGGCATTGGATTTCCTGGGACACCATCCAACGCCCTATCTCTGAAGGCGGGCTTCAAATTAAGAGTCTTTGGCATGTTCAACTTGCTCTAGCTACTAAACATTTATGGAATATTTATAATGGCTCCTCCATGTGGGCAAATTATGCCAGAATTAGATTTAAACTTGACCGTGGTGTGCATTCTTCTAGCTCCATTCCTCATGGCATGCCTAGAGCAATTTTCAATATTGCCCGGGAAACTATTTTTAAAAACTCCAGGTGGATTATTGGTGATGGTAGAAGAGTGAACTTTCTGAACCATGTCTGGCTTGGGCAAGACCCTCTTTTTGATTTATTGTCCACTCCTTACACTGGTCCTCCCCTCACTGTCCGTGAGGTTGTTCAGAACGCCAACCATCCTGTGCGCATCTTACTTGCGCCTATTTACTTCAGTATATCAAACTTCTTGAACAGGACGACTGCTGCATTTGGACTGCTTCCTCAAGTGGGTCTTTCACTACTTCCTCAACTTATAACATCCTCTCTCTGCATGGGGTGAAAAGACAGCCTTTGGTTCGCTTGTGGCATCACACTTTCTACAGACGCGCCTCCTTCTTCTGCTGGAAATTGTTATATCATGCTATTCTTGTGGATTCCCGTATATCTGATCAAGGAGTTCCTCTCGCTTCCTGGTGTTCGTGTTGTGTTATCCCTTCTTCTAAAGATTTGAATCACTTGTTCATCTCCAGTGATTTGGCGCGGAGTCTGTGGGTGTGGCTTGCCCCCATCTTGGAGTTCAATGTGTCTAGTTTTGGTAACATAACCACCCGGTTTTGGCATATCTTGCGCCAGTGCAATACTTCTACGCCTTCAGGTTTTATCTCCCTTTACTCTGATATGTTGGTTGTATGGGAGATCTGGCGTGCGCGTTGTCTCATGAGATTTGAGGGTAAGCGGTTTTCTGTCAGCCGTATTACCCATAACATTCGTTATTTGGTTACCTCGTCCCTTGAGCAGCAGGTTTTTAAGAGTAGTTTTTCTGATCAACATCTCAAGGCTCTCCAAGGTTTTGGCTTCTTCCCTACGCTGAAGGAAATGTCTGTCAAGGTTGCCAGATGGAAACCGCCTGACTTTGTCTTGGTTCTTCACATTGATGGGGCCAGCAAGGGGAACCCGAGAATATGTAGGGGAGGTGGGTGTATAAGGGACAGATCAGGCAATCTTCTCTTCGCCTTTGCACATTTCTATGGTATTGGAGGCAGTTTGATGGCTGAGGTGCGCGCACTGTGCGATGGGCTTCATCTAGCTTCTGAGTATGGTTTCTCGCTGACTCTGATATGTTCAGACTCTCAAACCCTTGTCAACTCCATAAACTCAAATAAGCCTCCATCATGGGATTGCTTGCGCTGGTGGCGCGCTGCCTGCTCTCTTATTCATGCTACTAATTCTCAGGTGGTTCACATTTATCGTCAAGTGAATCAAGTGGTTGATGCTCTAGCCAATGTTGGTTGTATGAGTGGTTCAAACCAACTTTTCTTTTCTTCTTCCTCCATGCCTCGTGATTGTAAAGGCCCCCTCACCATGGACCAGTATGGAATTCCTAACCTCAGATCATGTTAGCTGGGGTATGCCCCTGTGCCGTTGTACTTAATCTTTATATATACCTAGGCCCATGTCGCCCTCACTGGTGGAGTGAGAACACTCTCCCCTTTTGGGGGAGGGTGCACTCTCCTGGTTTGAGGCCCTGAGGACCTCTTTTAAATAAAAAAAAACCCTTTTTCTAATTTCACTTTTGACAGCATTTTCATAAATAAAATTCAAAAACCTTATCGCGTCGTGTGGTGCCGACGTGATTCAGTTTATAGTCGCATCCTTCCTTCCTGATGCTATTTAAAAGTCAGTTATGCATAGTCGCATCCTGCCTCCAGGACGCGATTCAAAGTCGACTATGGCCAATAATGTCGTCGTGCTCAGGCCCGTAATCATGAGAAAATCTTATAATCACGTCCTTGTCAGCAGACGCGATTTAGAGAGGTCAAATCATAATTCCACATCAGGAGACAACGCATGTAGGCGCATGCCTTGAAAATTGCCACTAAGGTAATCGCGTTGGCGATGACCACCGCATTTCAAGTCCCGGTAGCCCTGGTGGACGCGATTATGTTCCTTATCACGGCGTTCTAACAGGACGCAATTCAGAAGCATGGCAGCAATCGTGCGCCTGTCTCATCAAACCGACCTTGCGAATCGCAGCCTGTCGCCCAGACGCGATCCAATTCAAGTCGCGGCACGCTGTCCTTATGCGATTCTAATCGCGGCCTACTGCTCGGACGCATTTCACTCTGAAGGTCGCATCTGCTGTACGGGACGCGATTCTAAGATTTCACCTCTATAAATAGACCCCCGAGGGTGATTTGTAGAGAGGGGTCCACTTAGAGCGGCGAAGCCCTGTCAGATTCTCGTCTTGACTCCCAGGCCAAGGAGGACCGCCTACCATTCCGTGCAGACCCACGGCCTCGTTCCTTGGAGTTCGGAGCTAGTGTCGTTGTCTTCCTCTTCCTCCTCCTACCGTCCGCCGCACAGCCCGCCATTTGGGGAAGCACCCCTCCCCTTTCTTCCTTTCATCTTTTCATTTACCTCCTCCGGGCCCCACATGGCCTTTCTTCCCTTCTTTTATACACACACATGCATGCATACACACACACACATACCTATTTTTAGGGGTTTAAAAGCCACCACACGGTAAGTCGTCCCCCTTGCCGTTTATTCTTTTATTTTATTTTTTAGGATTGTATACTACACCCGTGGCTAATCCCCTTTTTCTTCTTTCTTTGTCTTTTTTGTCAGGGTAATCAACGCAGAAAATGCCCTCTACCATAGCCGGCCATGCTCGTAGAGGAAGAAAGGACCCACATCCCCTGCGCAATCTCCCCATGCTCCAACAGGTACATGTTAGGATCGGTTATTCGGTAATGGCAAAGCTAGAAGGGGGGTTGAATAGATTTGAAGCGGAAACTTAAGCAATTTGAAAATTACTTCGGATTAAAAGATCTACTCAATCAAAACCCCTTTGATCTGATGCAATGTGTGTGAGCAAAATAACAAGTAGTGTGTAGATGAAATCCCTAGGCATGCATCTAGCGCAACACAATGCAAACCACAAGTCAAACCACAGTGCACAAGGGATTTTTAGGTGGTTCGGAGATCACACAACGTGACTCCTACGTCCACCCCTCACACAGTGAGGACACACTACTCAAGAACTGAGTACAACACACACACACGAGCACAACGGCTCAACCACACACACACACGCTAGATCAAGTCCACAATAGATCAGTTCCTCTAGCCTTGATCTGACCAACACACCACACACGTTGTCTGATGCAAACACGCAACTAGAACAACAATCCACACACACATACAAAGATATGAAAATAGAAAGAAAGAAGAGTTCTGAGTTGAGGATCAAATCCAATATGTAAACTCTTCTGTGAGTTCGTCCAGAATACTTCAAGCTTCACGTCGTTGAAGACCACGTGATGATGGAGAAGCTTGACTTGAGGATGAACCAGCTTCAATCCTGCTCGTCGAATGGATCTTCCTTGTTCTGAGCAGAGAGTTGAAGCAGAGCAGCAGAGAAAAACCTCTCTTCTTGGTCTTTGCTTAGGGTTTTGGTGTGGAGGCTGCCTTGCTGCGAAAATACCTCCAAAACGATCTTTATATAAGGGTGTTTAAGTATGGAGAGTCGTGGTAAAAGGAAACACCTAAATATAGATCATATCCCAGCCATAAGATCTTCCCAAAACTCCGTCTGTCGACAGGCGACTTGTTGCTGTCGACAGGTGCTGACAGGTTTGCAAAAACCAGAAGATTGGGTTTCTGGGAAACCATTTTCTGTGTGTATCTGTCGACAGGCGAAAATCATCTGTCGATAGATGCACTATTCATCTGTTGACAAATGCACTATTCATCTGTTGACAGATGCACTATTCATCTGTTGACAGGTAGTTGTTCCAGCAGCTTGCTTGTTTTTTTGCACTTGGATTTTGTTGCTTGTCTTGTGTACATTCACACCTACATTAAAAGACATTCTAAGTGAGATATAATGAATGCATAGTTAATTAATAAAATCATTAACATCAATGCATAGTTAATTAATAAAAGCATTAACATCATGTTTCTTTCATGTCTTTGTCATTGCCAATCTTTTTGAACCATTCACATAACATCAATTAGTATTGCTCATCATCAAAAACATTTAAACACTTATTATAACCCAACATTCTCCCACATGAGAACCCAACATTCTCCCCCTTTTTGATGATGACAAAAATTTCAATTTATGCACAATTGATGTTTCTCCCCCTTTTGACAGCATTCAAAAAGATAATGAGTGCACACAAGTAAAAGAATGAAGCAAAGAGCTACTTGAACTCCCAACTGAATTGTGAAAGATATGAGTGGGGAATGAGTGTTCAAATGAGATTGCAAGGTTGAGAATAAGTTTAAACCCATTACAAAGTGTCATACCCATTAGCGTTAAGACACATACAATATCTACAATGGTTAAGAGATAATACTCCGGGAATCTTAAGTTATGGCATTTAGAATACATCGTTCAAAAACATATGAAAATAAGATAACTTTTTTGAATAAAACCATTGAAGAAAATCATATACCTTAGTGGGTGATGTTCAGTTGGTAAATGAAGGCAATCTTTACATGAGCAATTGACAATAAACAACATATTGACCTTGATTTAAAAACATGGAGGCTTCACTCTATTTCAAACATTGAACATTTTCTTTTATCAAGTGAGAATGGGAGAAGTGGTAATTAGGATCACTTCCACCTTTTGACGTGAAGGTAGACATTTGTGATGCCCGTACCCCCAGTTACTCAGTGTAAGTAACCATCATACCATTGTGCAGAGATAATGAAAGGACTTTTTGACGCGAAGACAGACATTTGTAATGCCCATGTCCCCGGTTACTCAGTAATGCTCATCATTGCTTTGCCTTTTGCCCGTTTCAAATATTGTTTGTTTGAACTTTTGAGATTAGAAATAGATAGCTTTTCTCCTTTCGTTTTTAATTCTTAAATCACGATCAAAAGGTTATTTAAGGTCAAAAGCCAATGTAAAACATAAAGTTCAATAACCTTCTTACTTGTCAATCCATATAGGGACATGATCATCCACAAGGGAGTTATTCAAGTGAGTTAGGTTAGAATCATTAGATTTGATCAATATTTTCTAGATGACACAACCTAGACTCAAACACAAAATATTATATCAAAATCATTGTGATTAAGTCAATGTCTTTGATACTATGTGAGTATGAAAGATTGCAATGAATAGTTATACCCAATTCTCCCCTTGCATCAATAATGGAAACATACTCATGAAGAAAGGATGAAGAATTCACAGAAAATGTGTATCTGTCGATAGCAAGGGAGTGCCTGTCGACAGATGCACACAGGCCTGAAAGGCTTGGTTCTGGGAGAGCATGTATGTCGACAGATGGAATTCTTCCTGTCGACAGGTACTTGAGAAAATCAGTTTTGAGGCATAGGATTGAGTGACATGAAGACCAAGATTTTGAGAAATAATGACACAATGAATATGAAGGGTTTCTCTCAAGTATTTCACTCAACCTACCTTGAACTTACTCCCTCATAAGGTGCGCATGTGATTAGACAACATTCAAGCACTTCAAGCATGATATATATACATTCATGACAAGCGTTTGCACATAGATTTCATGAGCATTCATGAGCATATAAGCACTTTCAAATTTACTCCCCCATAACACATGCATGGTAAATGTATCAAGCAATTCACAAATTATTACGCACTCAACTAGCCTTATGCATTACATGACTTTTGGTACTTGGCGGAGTATTTTACTCACGCATAATGATAGTTTCCGAACAAGCATAACTTGTTTTTCCACATGTCATCATTTGATATACCAAGAGGCCATGATCACAGTTATGCAAGCAAGATGGCATGATTCCAATTGCTAAGAGGCATTGTCATGTGGGGGTAGCATCAAAAACATATTTTTCATTGCTCAGATGGAATTAAAAGTCCATTTCAATTCTTGCAATTCAAAACTGAAGTGTTAAAGAGATTTTACCTGAACAGTCTTCAATCATAGTCTAAAAAATTTTACCTTTGTTTTCCACCATTTCTTGCCTTGCACAGCCAATGTCATGAATCCATTTCTAATTTTTGGCTGCAAGACATCTCAGCTTGTTCATTAAGCTGTTTTTGGGACCCACACTTGCTTGGGTCCTGCGATGACGTCACTGTTAGAATTCAACAATGATTTCTGAATCCAAAGTGATTTTATTTTTTGAATAGATGTATTTCTTTCATTAGTGGAATTATGAGCATGGAGCTTGGGAACATGCACAAAATCATGTTTCTTACGCCATCAGTTCTTAGACAAATGTCCATGTTCATGACATGTAAAGTATTGGACAAACTTGGCATTTTTGTGAGAGTGTTGATTTTTCTTCCAAAAAAATTTAGCAAGATGACCAAGTCTATTGCATTTGAAGCAAACGGGTTGAGTACTTACCTGGAGCTTACCATAGTGTGATTGCATTTGCTGGAATCTCTGAGGTCCTTTAGAGTACCTTTCATCACCCTTGGGTTGAGAAGAAGGAGGTGGTACCCTTTGGTATCTCTTGGCATGATGTGAAGTTGGAGATTTCCTTGAAACATTTTGGGCTGCTGGAGGAGGTGTGGAGACCTTGTAGACTATTGTTTTCTTTTCCATTTTCTTTTTCTGGTTTTCAATTGAAACATGATTCTTCCTTTTTGCAGCACTTTTGTTCAATTTTTTCTTTTCAGCTTTCAATGCAACAATTTCTTTTTTAGAAGTTAGAAGTTGGTTTTTCATGACATCCAGACCATTTTGTATTTTATTCTTGTCAATTTCACCTTGAACAACTTGATTTTCCATGTCAGCAATTGTCTTCTTAAAATTGTTCCATTCATCATTTAATGGTCTGTCATGATACAAACTTTCAATCTTCTTTTTGAGATGATTATTTTCCTCAACCAGTTGATTGCATTTTCTTTTATTTGGTGATCATGAGCCATGTTGGAGATTTGTTTGTTCAATTGATCATTATCAAATTTGAGATTCTCATTATGATCAATCAATTTTTCATTTTCATTTTTCAAATCAAAATTTTCAGATTCAAGCTGATCATGATCTTCTTTCAATTTAGAAAACATGATTCCATAGTTTTTGACTTCATTTTCCAATTTTTCATTCTCCATTTTCAATTTTTCATTTTCTTCATAGAATGCTTGAGCATTATCAATTATCATTTCATTCTTCTCCAATTTTTCTTTTAGCTTCTTGTTTTGAGCTTTTACCTTCTTAAATTGATTAGACAAGTGCTCATAGCATTCTATCAATTCATCATAGGATATATCATCCTCTGAATCAGAATTAGATATTGATGCATCAAATGGATCTGAATTGGATTTACCTGACCTTTGAGAGTTTCTTGACTTCTCTGACAGATGTGATCCTTTAGATTCGTCTGAACGGGAAGATCCTCTTGAGCTGCCATGAGCCATATAGCATTTTTCTTCCGTTCCCTTTCTAGTTTTCATAGAGGAGACCTGCATTTCATCAACCTTGTCATTAAACTCAATTATCATAGGTCTATTTATGATGCTTGAGAACTTAGCCATATTTATGAATATTGATGCCGGTCGTTATTAGCCGATGAGTCAGAGTGGTACCGGTCGTCGTCAACCGACGAATTGGATCGACGAGGTCAGGGATCGACCCTACCAACAAGCCGACAACTAGGTTGTCGGGCATCGTCGTCAAGGATTGTTTAATCATTGCCGAGAACCAATTCAGATCAAGCACTATATCCGGTCGTCACCCGCTGGTGCCAGCTCACACTTGCCTAAGGGACGGATGAGTCCCGTAGATCGCGATTCTCCAGCTGGCCCGCATCCGCTTCAGGTAAGTGACCGTCAAGGCGGGATTCTCGGAAACCCAGTTGGCGGAATTCCCTGAAAGGCGCCCGTGCCTCGCGGAGGCTCATCCACCACCTTCCTTTTCTATCCAAAGGACCAAGCCCCTATAAAAGGCACAGATACCCTCAAGAAAAAGGTACGCTATTCATAGCACAAAATTCTCTCTCTATTCTCTCTCTTTACAACCTTCACTGACTTGATCGTCGGAGTGTTCGACCGCCGAGGAGTCTCGGTGGTTCTTTGCAGGTCGGGCTCTCTTCTCCGACGACAGCGCGGCGCGGCCAATCCCTCGGGGCCCACCCAGCTCTGCTCCGGCCGACGATCCTTGCTGATTTTCTCCAGCAACATTTGGCGCCGTCTGTGGGAACCGATACAAAAGGCTTATCCCAATGGCACCCAAGGGAAAGGCTGCAGCTCGCCCGTTGGAGGAGGAAGTCGCCCTCGTCAATGTCGTGGAAGAAGTAGCAGAGGAGCATCTGGCGTAGGGAACAAGATTCGACAACCCTGTCGCGGCTCGATCGTGTCGAACAGACGTTGGCAAACCTTCAACAGATACTAATGAGGATGGAGCAAAACCAGCAAGCATCCTGTACAAGGGGAGGGCTCAGTTCGTCAGGTAGAGAAGATCCAAGGTGATCAGGATGATGCAGAGGAGCCCAACCGGCAGCGTGCGCCTCCTGCGATGTCGGCAAGTCATGCCGGCGTAGCCCCAGCGATGGTCGGGACTTCGACGCCAGATGCAAACCAGGCCGACAATGTCCTTCCCGTCACGCCGGTGGCAGCCATAGGGAATGCGGCCCGGGCCGACCTTGCCGACCGCTTCACGGCGGAATCCGCTCCAGTCAACATCAGCGAGTCTCCATTCGACCCACGATGGAGGGACGACCTGCGAGAGATGAACAGGAAGATAGAAGCTCTGCAGCTCGGCACTCGCTTCCGTCCGTGGCGACGCTCCTCACCTCCTCACCATTCACGGAAGAAATCACGTCGGCCCCGGTTCCACCGAAGTTTCAGCTGCCAAAATTCCGACACTACAATGGGACCACCAACCCAGTCCACCACCTCAACCATTTCCAAGGACAGGTGGAAATGATGAACGTAACTGACGCTCTGAAATGTAGGGCCTTCATGTCCACTCTAGATGACGCAGCTCTGCAGTGGTTCAAGGCGCTCCCCGCTCGATCGGTCTCGAGCTTCTCCGACCTGGCCCAGAGGTTCCTCGACCACTTCTTCAACACGGTGCAACATTCGTTATGCACCGACGACCTATGGCTGGTGTCCCAGAAAGAGAACGAGATGTTTCGAGACTACGCGAAGCGCTTCCAGATCGAGGTGATGAAGGTGGTGGACCTGGACCTGAGGACTGCGGTCAACATTCTTACGAGGGTGTGCACTGACATGTCGTTTGTGGCGTCAATCGCCAAAAAACCACCGGTAAGCCTCTCCGACCTCCTCTCTCGGATGCAGAAATACGTCAGGCTGGAATCAACCCTTGGAGCCGCTGGGCAACTGAAGCGGCTGCTGAGAGGGGGAGCGCGAGCTCGGAGGTGGGCGAGAAAAGACCGAGAAGGGAGGAAACGCACAGAGACAGGCGCCAAGACTCAGAGAACCGACGGGTGTCTGATCGACGACCCGACGAATACCGTCGCGTCAGGGATCTCCCCTAGTTCGGAGGGCCACCGTCAGATATCCTCCCCATCATTAAGAAGCTGCCAGAGTTCAGGCGACCGGAACCCATCACGAGGCCTCCATCAGGGCGGGGGGCCGAGCTATACTGTGAGTACCATAAAGGTTTTGGTCACCTGACAGACCAGTGCAGGAGCCTGAAGATGGAAATATCGGAGATGTTACGCCGAGGGATAATCGGAAAAGACGTCGTCGACGGAAAACCAAAAGATCGCGAGCAGGAGGGGGATCGCGAGCGCGAGGGGAAAGGCGCCGTCCTAGTCCTCGCCGGCGGATCGGCGGGAGGCGGCGACAGCGGCAGGAAGAGGAAAGCGTACGCATCAGCCGTTGTCCTCGGAATCAGCCAACCAAACTTGGAACCGATCATCTTCTCCGCTGACGACGCAGTGGGGCTAAGCTTCCCTCACGACGACGCGCTGGTCATCCATGCCGACATCGATGGTTACACCGTGCATCGCATCCTCTTCGACAACGGAGCGGCGCCCGACGTACTTTTCTATGACTGCTTCCTGAAATGACGAACCTAAGCACGGAGCTCAAGCCAGTCGCCACACCTCTATTCGGGTTCAGCGGAACGCCAGTCACCTCCAAGGGGTCCATCAGGCTCAAGGTAACGCTGGGTACCCGTCCTCGACATGTAACGGTTGAGGTCGACTTCCTAATTGTAAAGGTCAAGTCGGCCTACAACGCGATTTTTGGACGCGGATTGCTCGAGAAGCTCGAGGGAGTGCCGTCGACATACCACCAGAAACTGAAATTTCCAACTCCTTGCGGGGTGGGTGAGGTTGTCGGAAGTCAGGCCGAGGCGCGCCTGTGTTATGTCAACTCCATCAAAGCAAAAGAACTAGCTATTTCTGAGTACGTGCCAGCTATAGATGATGCCCCAAAACACGAGCCAGTAGAACTAACTAAACAGATAAAAATTGAAAGCGGACTTCTAATCATCGGGACCGAACTCAAAGAGTTGGAGAATGACGTTACCTCATTCCTCGGCCAAAGTGGCGACGTATTCGCTTGGTCTGACGACGACCTTCCAGGAATAGACCCAAGCATTATCCAACATCACTTAAACGTGGATCCCGAGGCCAGACCTATCCGGCAAAAGAAGAGGCCCTTGTCAGCCGAGCGGCAGGAAGTGGTTGAAAACTAGTTGACGAAATATCTGCATGCAGGTACCGTTAGGAACTCGTTTTACCCAAACTGGGTCGCCAACGTCGTCCTGGTGCGAAAGGCAAACGGCAAATGGCGAATGTGCGTTGACTTCTCCAACCTAAACAAAGCCTGCCCAAAGGACAGTTTCCCCTTGCCCCGGATCGACCAGCTAGTCGACTCAACTGTCGGACATGAGCTCTTAAGCTTCCTCGACGCCTATTCGGGCTATCACCAAATAAGAATGGCCCCAAAGACGAAGAAAAAACATCCTTCACCACTGAGAGAGGTTTGTATTGTTTTACTCGTATGCCATTCGGACTAAAGAATGCAGGAGCAACATACCAAAGACTGGTCAACAAAATGTTCGAGAAACAGATCGGCAAGACCATGGAAATATACGCCGACGACATGTTGGTGAAAAGCCGACAAGCCGAGGACCACGTCAGGGACTTAGCCGAAGCTTTCGAAATACTGAAGCTCTACGGGATGAAGCTGAACCCGGAGAAGTGCGTCTTCGGCGTCCGAGCAGGAAAATTCTTAGGGTATCTTGTCTCCCAACGAGGCATTGACGTCAACCCCGACAAAGTTCAAGCCATCCTCGGCATGACGGCTCCGAGAACAGTCAAAGAGGTACAAAGACTTAATGGCATGGTAACAGCTCTAAGCAGGTTTATGTCCAGGTCAGTAGAACGGTGCAAGCCATTCTTCGAGGTGCTAAGGAAGGGCCGCTTCGAATGGACCGAGGACTGCCAAAAGGCTTTCGACGAGCTAAAAGAACACCTGGCGAGCGTACCGACACTGAGCAAGCCGAAGGAGGGGGAAGAGCTGCTATTGTATCTGTCCGCAACGAGCTATTCCGTCAGCTTGGTCCTCGTCCGAGAAGAAAACCGAGCCCACCTACTGGTGTACTACACAAGCAAGGCGCTGCGAGGAGCCGAACAACGCTACCCTGATCTCGAGAAGGTCGGGTACGCTCTCATCATGGCCGCACGACGATTGCGCCCGTATTTCCAATCACACAAAGTCGTCGTCCTCACCGACACATCGATTCGACATGTTCTCGAGCGACCCGGGTCCTCGGGAAGGTTGGCCAAGTGGGCCGTAGAGCTCGGAGAATTCGACATTGAGTTCAGGCCCCGTGTCGCTATCAAAGCCCAAGCCCTCGCGGATTTCATTTCCGAGGGCACTGCCGAGCAGTTACGGAAGAAGAATCCGACGTAAGGTGGGAAGTTTTTGTCGACGGAGCCTCAAACTCCCAGGGCAGCAGAGCAGGGGTGGTCATGCTCTCACCCGAAGGCGTCGACTTAAGGTACGCGGTACGTTTCAGTTTCTAAGCATCTAACAACGTGGCAGAATATGAGGCGGTGGTATCAGGGCTGAAGATGGCAAGAACTCTTGGCGCAAAGAAGGTCCGTGTCCACAGCGATTCCCAACTGGTCGTTAACCAGGTCTCGCAAGCGTTCGAGGCAAAAGAGGCAAAGCTCGCGTCATACAAGGCCGAGGTGTTAAGGCTCATGGCGGAATTCGACTCTGCGGAGCTTGTAAAAATACCAAGGTCCGAGAATGAGCAAGCTGACGAGCTTTCAAAAATCGCATCATCTGCACTGGAATCGCCCACAACCCTATTGATAGAAGAACTGTTGGAGCCAACTATAGCATCCAAAGATCTAATGAGCATCGAGGTAAGAACAACATGGATGACCCCACTAATAAATTTCCTCAGGAGTAGGTTGCTACCGGAGGACAAGAACGAGGCCGAGAAAACGAGGCGGCGGTCATCAAAGTTCTTCATCGTCGGCGATGACTTGTACTGAAAGGGGTTTAGCTATCCCAATCTCCTCTACGTGGACCCTGTTCAAGCCGAAGAAATTATCAACGAAGTTCACGAAGGAACATGTGGTTCTCATGCAGGCCCCAGATCTCTAGTAAGAAGAGTAACCCGACAAGGATACTGGTGGCCGACGATGCTTAAAGATGCCGAGAAGTACGTCAAAAGCTGCCGACAATGCCAGCTGTTCGGCAAGATCGACCGACAACCTCCATCGGAACTCACGAGCATAAATTCCCCATGGCCATTCGCACAATGGGGAATGGACATCCTCGGACCATTCCCACCTGCGACGGGTCAAAGGAGGTTCATCATCGTCGGAGTAGATTATTTCACAAAATGGGTCGAAGCTGAGCCCCTAGCGAAAATTACAGATACCAACGCCTGGGGTTTCGTGTGGAAAATATCATCTGCAGGTTCGGTCTTCCACGAACAATCATCACCGACAACGGACGATAGTTCGACAACGCTAAATTTCGTCGGAATTGCGTCGCGCTCGGGATCGAACACAGATTCTCCTCAGTAGCCCATCCCCAGTCAAACGGAATGGCCGAGGTCACCAATCGGACAATCCTGGATGGACTAAAGAAGAGGATAGCAAACCACAAGGGAGCTTGGGCCGACCAACTCCTCCATGTGCTCTGGGCATACAGGACGACACCAAGGGAAGCCACTAGGGAATCACCCTTCGCGTTAGCTTTTGGGATGGAGGCAGTGTCGCCGGTAGAGATGCTCGTCCCCTCACAAAGAATCCTCGGATTTGACGAAGAAAGCAACAATCAGGCATTGCGTGCCGAACTTGACCTAATAGAAGAGAAGCGAGGAAATGCTTCTACAAGAATGGAGATATACCAAAAGAGGGTCAAGAAAAGCTTCGATAGGAAGGTCAAACCACGACGCTTCGGGGTTGGGAGCCTTGTCCTCAGGAAGCTCGCAATTTCGGACCCGAAGTCGGCTAGCGGGAAGTTATCGCCAAACTGGGAAGGGCCATACCGAATCACCGACGAACTCAGACAAGGAGCTTATCGGCTTGAAGAGCTCGGGGGAGCAGTCATACCGAGAACGTGGAACGCCGAGCATCTTCGACGTTACTTCCCGTAAGCACGAGGTCGCTTCGGCACTCTCTAAACCTATGCACGAGGTCGCTTAGGCACTCTTACCGACGAGGTCGCTTCGGCACTCTCTAAACCTAAGCACGAGGTCACTTCGGCACTCTTACCGACGAGGTCGCTTCGGCACTCTCCAAGTACGAGGTCGCTTAAGCACTCTTACTGACGAGGTCGCTTCGGCACTCTCTAAACCCAAGTACGAGGTCGCTTCGGCACTCTCTAAACCCAAGTACGAGGTCGCTTCGGCACTCTCTAATCCAAGTATGAGGGCGCTTCGTCACTCTCTAATCCGAGTACGAGGTCGCTTCAGCACTCTTAAATCCAAGTACGAGGTCGCTTCGGCACTCTCTAAGTCTAAACGCGAGGTCATTTCAACGATCATAGACAATTAAGGAACAACAGTCGTCGGCCAGAACAAAATGGTGTCGACATTTTCACTAAAGGAATAGAAAGTACATAGACGAGGCCAACTATGCCTCGTTCAACACATCGCCGGCAGCCTGGTCAAGGGAGCGATCGATGGCCGCGCCTATGGCCTCGTCCGCAACCGCGGCATTCTCATCGTCCGGACCTCCAGCGGTCCGCTCCTCCTCGGCACCCTTGCAAGGAAGGGCCGCTCCCGAAAAGTCAAGATCAGGATACAGCTCCTTCACCTTTGAAAGGCAGTCGTCGTATCCCGCCTTGAACAGTTCAGCGATCTCGTCCTGAAGCTCGTCGGAGTCGCGATAGTCCTCTATTGCCTTGTCCCTTTCCTCAGCGACGAGACGCGAGAAGCTTTTCTTCGTTTCTTCATGCGCAGCAATCTCGTCGTACTGAGCCTTCTTCACGGCCTCGAGCGCCTTTTTCTCGGACGACAAGGCCGCCTGGAGCTCGTTCTCCCTCTTCTTCGCCTGCTCCTCCAGCCGAAGACATCGGGCCTTCTCGGAGGCCACAAGCTCCTCGGCCTCTGAGACGCGCCTGTCGCAAGCTATTCTCTTCACCTCGGCCCGATGCACGAACGCGTCGAAGGCGGCCATCTGGCTTAGCATGCCGTGGTAGTAGTCGTGCATGAGCCGACGTGCAGGATGGCCGAGCGTTTCGGCCTTAACTTCAGCTGGCAGGGCTTGTCGCCCCCACTCAACCGGGTCCAGAGAGAAGCGAGCCTGGGCCGACGCCGAGAAAGCGGGCGCCGTGGACGACGACGGCGGAACAAAACGCTTCGCCGGATTGTCCTCTGCCGGCGGGATGGCGGCCGAGCTTTGACCAGCGGCCGGGGTCGGCGGCGGCGCTGTTTCGGCCCCGCGCTGACGCTTCTCAGGACGAGAAGCCACCTTGTTCTCTTGAGAGTGAACCCGGCTTTTGGCCTTCTCGATAAGCGACCCCTTGCGCGTCGGGGGTGCGGAGTCGCTCTTGTCGGCCATGGCTGCAGGCACACAGATCCGTTAGATGGGAAACGCGTGGATGGGACGAGAACGCAACTACGGGGTTGGCGACCTTTTGTGCCCTCGTCGATCAGCCGAAATAACTCCTCGGAGATATCAACCAAGTTGGGGGCTCCACCTCCTTCAAACATTTGAGGTCGACGAGCTCGGATGCAGTAAGCCTCGGCAACCCAAAAGCTTTACACCGGACGTCGATGGCCGACCACTTGGTCGGGAACGGCCAACCCGAGGGACTATAGACAAAAATGAAGTTCCTCTTCCAGCCATGGAGCGAGGATGGCAGTCTGCCGAGGATGTGTCGACCATTCCTCGCCGCGAAATAGAACCAGTCCCCAAACGGTTTAATGGAAAAAAGATAGAGGAAAAGGCGCAAGGTCGGGGGGACCCCCGCCGAATAACACAAGGATAGAAAGCCGACGACTACGCGCCAGGCATTCGGGGCCAATTGAGAGGGAGCCACCCCCAACTCCAGATGAAGAAAAATAATGAAGGGGTGGAAAGGGAAACAAAGGCCTGCCCGAACTGCCTCGGAGTAAACCGAGAACCCCCCATTCATAACGTAATGAGCCCTAAAGTCTCTATCAGCGAACATGACAGCGTCGGCAGAAAGAACAAACCTAGGATGCTTCCTCAACCACTTGAAGGTACCAGGAGAAGTCTCGCAGCGAGCTTCAGCAACGTTGTTGGCTCGGCGACGAGCACCGGAAGTATGGGCCGAAGGTTCTTTGGAAACGTAAGTCCCATGGAGTAGTTCAAGGGCAAAGGAATCGTCGACGGGTCCCCAGACCTGAGTTTCTACGGATCCCGACCCTACCCCGAGGCTTTCGAAAACAAGTTCAGGGGCGTCAGCCTGAGCAGAAGGGTCCCTGGATTTTGTGGAAGGCGACGACGAGGATGACGAGGAGGCCTCAGAAGAAGTAGAAGAAGAAGAACGAATCATCGCTTACCTCGGAGGGAAGCAAGCGAAGACTGGAGGATGACTTCACACAGGCGAGCACAATCGTCGGGGCGTCGGCAGATGTCGGGCCAGCAATACGGGAGGGTCGCGCGCGAAGTGAAGAAACGTCTGTTTCGCATCGAACCCTAGCTATTTATAAGGCCTCGACGCCAATGCGATCGAACGACCCAGAAACCCTGCACATCCAGGATTCCGCCATGTGTCGGAAGCCCGACAGCCGGAGGGTGTTCACCCGGATCCACAGTGCGCGCCCCGAAACTGAGTGGCGTCATCATGGCGCGGGGTTCAGATTAACGTACCTGACAAACCGTCACCAGCAGTACCATCATTATGACAAGACCACGACTCTCATCATGACAGAGGCAGAGCGCCCCCGATTCAAGCGCGCGGAATATGAGGCGGCAGCGTACACTCGTACAAATTTCCGTGAGCAATAAATGGCTTCTCTACGAGCCAAGAACTCGTCTCGAAGAGAACCTGGGGGGCTAGTGATGCCGGTCGTTATTAGCCGATGAGTCAGAGTGGTACCGGTCGTCGTCAACCGACGAATTGGATCGACGAGGTCAGGGATCGACCCTACCAACAAGACGACAACTAGGTTGTCGGGCATCGTCGTCAAGGATTGTTTAATCATTGTCGAGAACCAATTCAGATCAAGCACTATATCCGGTCGTCACCCGCTGGCGCCAGCTCACACTTGCCCAAGGGACGGATGAGTCCCGTAGATCGCGATTCTCCAGCTGGCCCGCATCCGCTTCAGGTAAGTGACCGTCAAGGCGGGATTCTCGGAAACCCAGTTGGCGGAATTCCCTGAAAGGCGCCCGTGCCTCGCGGAGGCTCATCCACCACCTTCCTTTTCTATCCAAAGGACCAAGCCCCTATAAAAGGCACAGATACCCTCAAGAAAAAGGTACGCTATTCATAGCACAAAATTCTCTCTCTATTCTCTCTCATTACAACCTTCACTGACTTGATCGTCGGAGTGTCCGACCGCCGAGGAGTCTCGGTGGTTCTTTGCAGGTCGGGCTCTCTTCTCCGACGACAGCGCGGCGCGGCCAATCCCTCGGGGCCCACCCAGCTCGGCTCCGGCCGACGATCCTTGCTGATTTTCTCAGCAACATTTGGCGCCGTCTGTGGGAACCGATACAAAAGATCTTCCCAAAACTCCGTATGTCGACAGGCGATTTTCTGCTGTCGACAGGTGCTGACAGGTTTGCAAAAACCAGAAGATTGGGTTTCTGAGAAACCATTTTCTGTGTGTTTCTGTCGACAGGCGAAAATCATATGTCGACAGATGCACTATTCATCTGTTGACAGATGCACTATTCATCTGTTGACAGGTATCTGTTGTTCCAGCAGCTTGTCTTGTTCTTTTGCACTTGGATTTTGTTGCTTGTCTTGTGTACATTCACACCTACATTAAAAGACATTCTAAGTGAGATATAATGAATGCATAGTTAATTAATAAAAGCATTAACATCAATGCATAGTTAATTAATAAAAGCATTAACATCATGTTTCTTTCATGTCTTTGTCATTGCCAATCTTTTTGAACCATTCACATATCATCAATTAGTATTGCTCATCATCAAAAACATTTAAACACTTATTGTAACCCAACATTCTCCCACATGAGAACCCAATAGTACACTCGCGATCACTTCTTCCATCTCTCACCCCTCGCCGTGCGTCTCCATTCGGCAGCCTCACGTGCCTGGCGATCACGATCTTTTTATTTTCCGTATTTTCCCGCTTTCCACTCCATATCCACCCACACACCACATTTTCTATTTTTTATTTTCCACCCCCCTCTTTGTGGGCGCCTCGGAGTCTTCGCCTAAAAAAAACAAACTCCAAAAGCGATACCTACACATGGAACAATGAAAGTGACTCAGACAGTGAGTCAAGCTCCAGCGAAGAAGAAGAAGAAAAGGCCAACCTAGCCTTCATGGCAAATGTTGACGAAAAGGTAACTTCGGACTCATCTTTCACTTCTTGCAATGAATCTGATTTAGATAATCTAGAGGATGCATTTAACGAATTATACAGTAAATACAAAGATGTTTGTTAGTTGTTAAAAATAACCAAGAAAAATTATGCATGCTTAGAAATAACTAACTCAAATTTAAAATCTAAAACTGAGCAACTAGAAAAACAAATTTCTGATTTAAAAAGGAGAAATGAACTGTTATGTGAAGATTTAAAGGATAAAAATGAAAAGATAACAAACTTAAAAAATCAAGAAACCACAATCAAATTTAAAGGTGAAATTAACACACTAACAAAAGATAATGAATATTTAATGGCCACAACTGAAAAATTTACAAATGGAAAATCCTCTTTAATACTAAAAGGAGCAAGAAGATCAGGTAAGAAAAAGTATGGCTCTCCATTGGGCACTCCGTCCCTTTAGACTAGCGGACCTTCTCCCGGAACGTCATAAGTCTCCGTACCCCGTGGATTCCCTTACGGCGGACCGAGCTGGTTGTCCCCCTCTGTTGACCCAGGTTTAGATATCCATTGCGTGGTGAGAGGTGATTGTAGTTGTATCCCGAAGTTCTATACTCTGCCCAACTAGGATCTCACCTAGAGTGACACAATATTTTTCAATCCATTTAATTAATTGTGAAACTCCTAAAAACAAGCGCTAAGCATCATAACTTATTTGAACCACATCATTGATTAATTAATCTTTTTTCAACCTGTTTGTTTGCTTGCTTGATTTAAAATGGACCCGGGCTATCATGCTAATTTTTATATGGACTATGAGGATAATTCAAGCGTCCAATCTTTCCAATCCCATGTCCGTCCATTTCACCACCGTGAGGGACAACCTTCCACCTCCTATGGTTACGTGCGCACATCGCTCACTAGCCTATCTGATGTCCCTTCACACCTCACTACAATCAAAACCCGGAGAGAGCCTTCCCCCCACCAAGATCCCAAAGTGCAGACTGTCTTGCATGCCCTGGATCAACTCACCCCTCAACAACTTAATCTAATACAATCTTTAGTTGAGGGTGTGACTCCTTCTCCCTCTCCTTCTTCCTCTTCTTCTCTCTCTCCTTCTCCCTCTCCTAGGCACCCACCTTTGTACATTCCGGCGACTTCGCCACATTCCCCTGTACATTCTCCATCACCTCGGCCCCCTGGCCAATTGCACTTTCGTGCTCCGGTCCGTACAGACCGTCCCTTTGGAGGGCCCGCTAATTCACGGCCACCCCCATGTACTCCCTCATTTGCCCAGCAGCAACCCACTCCACTCCAACATGCTCTTCTCCAAAAATTGAATAATTTGGAGAATCAAATAAATAAGCTTTCCAATCCCATGGGTGACCCAATCGCCGCCACGCCGGCTCTCCCACAAATTTACATACATCCTTCAGAGATGCTAATGTACCAATTGTACAATGGCACGGGTAATCCCTACATTCATGTCAAAGAGTTTCTCTATTAGTCTTCTCGTTGGCAACGAGATCCCATAACTTTGGCATATTTATTTAGAAAGTCTCTTGATGGCCCTGCACTCGAATGGTTCTACTCTTTCGAGCCAAGTGAGGCAGGAGACTTCCGCCCATTGCACAAAAAATTCCTTCAATGGTACAAAGACTGCATTAGTCCTTATCTCTCCACCACGGACCTGGCATCCGAGAAGATGGGGGCCGACAAGGCCTTCGTACAATTTGCTGACCATTGGAGGTCAATGGCCACAAGAGTGTAGCATGAGCTCTCGGAGTCAGAGCAAGTCAAAATAATCATTTCCAACTCTACTCCGTGGTTCAGGCACATCCTGGCCATGAACCAGATCACCATAATGGAAGAGCTCTACGAGCGGGGACATTACATTCAGACCCATCTGATGGACTCCCCGATCGTAGACCTTTTTGATCAAATTAAACCGAGAAAGAACGGATCAGTGGACGCCATCCACCATCCACCTCACCACCATACAACATACACCCCATATACACCCCCACAAATACCGATTTACCATAACATTCCGCCACCAAGGCATCCACTGATGCGTCCTTTCCGGACTCAACAACCTCCAACTGGGCCCTACGATGCCCCCATTCAAGAAGAAGCTCTTGTGCCCTACGTTGCACCTTCTTTGGCTCCCATGCCGATTCCCGTACCTCCACCGCAACAACCTCCACCTCCACCACAACCTGTTGCTCGGGCTGAGGTTGCCAATGCCTAACCCATCTGCGAAACCACCAAGTGTTACGATGATGAACCTTCCAAGGTCATGTTCGTACTCCATTTACCTACACCTCCCACACTGCCATCCATTACCATTAAACCCTCCATTATTAAGCCTCCACCCACCATTACACCAATCATTACACCTCCCATTCCACCAACACCATTGGCAACCGAACTCGAGTAAATCTTCCCCTTCATACCTATTGATGATCAGTCTGTCCCCACATAATTTTTAAATATACATGTATTTTGGTAATTAACAAAACCTTATCAAAATTCTCTAACTCCCAAGTATAGGAAATACTCCAAGGTCAAGGTCAATCAAGCCAATATTGGTAAGCATTATATTTCTAAAGCATTAAGTCCACATCGACTTCTGTTGAATGTCACAATGATTTCCTTTATGTATATCATTTTAAATAGAGACATCGTAACGATTTGCTCATCGCAACGATTTCTTAAGTCATCATAACGATTTGCTCATCGCAACGATTTCTTAAGTCATCATAACGATTAGCTCATCACAACGATTTCTTAAGTCATCATAACGATTTGCTCATCGCAACGATTTCTTAAGTCATCATAACGATTTGCACATCGTAACGATTTGCTCATCGCAACGATTTCGTAATTCATCATAACGATTTGCTCATCGCAACGATTTCTTAAGTCATCATAACGATTTGCTCATCATAATGATTTGCTTCGCGCAACGATTTCTTTAGAGCACATAACGATTTGCTTCGCGCAACGATTTCTTTAGAGCTCATAACGATTTGCTTCGCGCAACGATTTCTTTAGAGCTCATAACGATTTTCTTCGCGCAACGATTTCTTTAGAGCACATAACGATTTGCTTCGCGCAACGATTTCTTTAGAGCACATAACGATTTGCTTCGCGCAACGATTTCTTTAGAGCTCATAACGATTTGCTTCGCGCAACGATTTCTTTAGAGCTCATAATGATTTGCTTTACGCAACGATTTCTTTAGAGCTCATAACGATTTACTTCGCGCAACGATTTCTTTACAGCTCATAACGATTTACTTCGCGCAACGATTTCTTTAGAGCACATAACGATTTGCTTCGCGCAACGATTTATTTAGAGGTCATAACATTTGCTTCGCGCAACGATTTCTTTAGAGCTCATAACGATTTGCTTCGCGCAACGATTTCTTTAGAGCTCATAATGATTTCTTCATTGAATACAACGATTTGCTCTCTATAACGATTTCTTCATTGAATACAACGATTTTCTCTCTATAATGACTTGTTGGTATTCATAACGATTTCATAAGTCATATAGACAACGACTTTATGGGTTATATCGACTTGATATTTATCTTATCTCTTAAAACGTTGAATAGTCAAAGTCTTCTTTTATCTGTCTGAGTGCTGTGCATTTAATGAAGACAGAACATATCTCTGCATGCATGTAGATGATATCTTTTCATTATCGTGCATATTCTGTCAACATCTTTTAGAACAAGCTATTTGGCATTGCTATATTGGTGAATGCTCACATCAACGTGTACTGACAACAAGAGACAGCCTAGCTGTCTACTGTTCTAGCATTTAATATGTGCAGGGTCCTAAAGACATTCTGTCATACAACGTTGGACCATATAGACGCCAGAAGGCCTTATCTCTTTGCGTGCTCAACTGGATAAAAGATTGTTGAAGCTTCCAAATGTCAAGCAGTCTAACGTCTACCAACCTAAGAGACAACGGTTACTTCAACGGCCGTATTTCAAAAGGAGATATAAATTCAAGACAGAAGATTAGAAGAAGTATCATTATCAGTATCGATTTTTCAACGCAAAAGCTATTCAAATCTTCTGATAGAATCATAGAGCCAAGAACCTCATTCCTTCTCGTGTTGCTCTTTACTCTCCACACTGTAGTGAAAATCTTGAGAGAGCTCGTGTAGTTCTGAGAGTCTTCTGTGTTTCTAGATTTTCTACTCTCAGTCCTGCTTGCTTCAGATCTTAGCTTGTTGAAGCTTGATCTAGGGGCTTGTTTTTACTGCTTACCTTTTGTGTGGTTGTTCCCTTCAGTGCTGAAGGAAAACTTGGTGGGGTATCCAGGGTGTTGTTGTTCCCTTCTGTTGTGAAGGAAGACCTGGTGGGGTATCCAGGGTGGTGTAATTCCCTTCGTGTGAAGGAAGACCAGCTGAGCTGGGTGTTGTAATGTCCATAGGGGGACTGTACCCTAGTTAGTGGAATCCTGAGTTGTTGCTCAAGGACTGGACGTAGGACTCCTAAGGAGAGGAGGTCCGAACCAGGATAATTTCTTGTGTTCTGTGGTTGTTTTTCTTGTGTAATTGCTCTTTGAACTAACTGTTACTAACCTTCATCGAAGAACGTCTTTGTGTGAATGTTTTAAGTACAGGTAGATTTCAAATATTTTTAAAGACCCATTCACCCCCCCCCCCTGGGCTTGTCAACTGGGCAACAAGTGGTATCAAAGCGAGTCTCTTCGACAAAGAAAGATCCAACGATCTGAAGAGTAAAGATTCATGGCAGCCCAAGGTAACATTGAAGGTCAGTCTGTCAACCGACCCCTTCTCTTTGATGGTGAAGATTATGCTTATTGGAAGACCAGAATGGAGTACTTTCTTCAAGGTCACGACTATCAGATATGGTCAATAGTAGAAGAAGGTGATCTCCTGGTCACAAATGAGAAAGCTCAGTGGACAGATGATGATAGGAAAAATATCTCCTTAAACTGTAAGGCTAAGATTATTCTGTGCTGTGCACTAAGCAAAAAGGAATTCAACAGAGTTTCAGCCTGCAAATCCACAATGGAGATGTGGGAAAAGCTTAGAATTACCTATGAAGGCATAGACAAGGTGAAGGAGACAAGAATTGATATTCTTGTTACACAATATGAAAGATTTCAGATGCAATCAGGTGAGTCCATAACTCAAATGTTCAGTAGATTCACAGATATCACAAATGGGTTAGCTAGACTAGGAAAGACCTATGAAATGGGAGACATGGTGAGGAAAATTCTTAGATCCCTACCATCCTCATGGACCCCGAAGGTCACAATGAGATCAATATGGAAAGGCTAGAAGTCATCTAGCAGAAAGAAGCATTCAAATGCTCTTAAAGCAGAAGAAGACAAGTCAGATGAGTCATCAGCTGAAGATGAGAACTCAAGTGGCTGTGAAGATGAAGAAGCTATGCTATCAAAAAGATTGCAACGTATTCTAGTAAAGAAGAAGAAGTTCCAATCTGGTAGAAGACACTTCAAGAGAAATAAAGACTTCAAGAAACCAGATGGAAAGGATCAAAAGAAGAGTGAGCCCATATGCTACGAGTGCAAAAAGCCATGACATATCAAAGCTGAATGTCCAAAGCTCAAAAAGCCTGAATTCAGGACGAGAGAGAACTCCAAGAAATTCAGGAAATATAAGAAGAAGGCTATGGCAGCTGCATGGAGCAAGAGCAGCGACTCAGACAGTGAGTCAAGCTCAACCAGTGATGAGGAAGAAGCCAACTTGGCTTTCATGGAAAATATCGAGGAAAAGGTAACCTCTGACTCATCCTTTGATTCTTGTAATGGTTCAGATTCCGATAGTCTAGAAGAAGCCTTCAACGAACTATACAGTAAATATAGAGAAGCAACCAAACTATTAAAAGTAAGCAAGAAAAATAATGCTTGTCTAGAAAACACAAACTCAGATCTAAAATCAGAAAATGATCAATTAGAAAGCCAAATAACTGAACTTAAAAGAAGAAATGAACAGTTATGTGAGGATCTAAAAGCTAACAATGAACAAATAATGAAACTAGAAAAACAAGCAAGCTCAGATGAACTGAAAACTGAAATTAAGACACTAACAGAAGAAAATATTAAGTTATCTAGCACATTGGAAAAATTTACAAATGGTAAAAGTCCCTTAATATTAAAAGGTGCTAGAAGATCAGGAAAGAAAAAACATGGATTAGGATATACACCTCCAGATAATGAAGAAACCATAGTTTATCCTAAAATATATCCAACACCAAAATTTGTACCTGAACAAGACATTGCATACAAGACAGATTTCAAATATATAGAAAAAGTAACAAAATTGTCTTGTTGTAGTCACTGTAACAAATTAGGACATATCATAACTACATGTCCAACTAAAGATAAGAAATGGATAATAAAAAGGGAAACCAGTGATACTAACCAATCAGGACCCAAAAGAACTTGGGTACCTAAGACTTAATGTTTTCATTTCAGGGTAACTCTCGAGCATCCAAATGGTATCTGGACAGTGGATGCTCAAGGCACATGTAAGGTAATCGAAAGCTATTCTCTCATCTTCAAAATGAAGAAGGAACTGTTACATATGGAGATAACGGAAAAGGAACAGTGATAGGCAGTGGTTCTATAAACAATAAAGGAAAGACAGTTATTGAAGATGTATTGTTTGTCAAAGGGCTAAAACATAATCTTATTAGCATCAGCCAGCTTTGTGACAGAGGTCATCAGATCCAGTTTCAAGAGTCAAAGTGCAGCATATTAAAAGATGGAGTAGTAATTTTCGAGGCAAATAGAGAAAAGAACTTATATGTGCTCTATCTTGAAGAACTCAAGGATCAAAATATCTGTCTAGCAGCAAATAAAGATCAATCAACTGAATTGTGGCACAGAAGATTAGGACATTGCAGCATAGATGGTATGAGAAAGTTGTTAAAGAAAAATCTTGTGGAAGGTCTGCCAAAAGTCAGTACTAAGATGGAAGGTTTTTGTAGACCTTGTGCCAAAGGAAAACACTCCAAGAGCTCCTTCAAGTCGAAGACTGTGGTAACTACCTCAAAGCCGTTGGAACTCCTCCATATGGATTTGTTTGGGCCAATGAGGACCACCAGTCTTGGAGGAAAGAATTTTGGTTTGGTTATTGTCGATGACTATTCCAGATTTACATGGGTGTCATTCCTAGAGCATAAAGATGATACATTTGAAAGCTTTATCAGTTTTAGCAAAAAGGTTCAGAAAGATAAGAAATTCAGTATTATTAGCATTCGATCAGATCATGGAGGTGAATTTCAGAATGAGAAATTTGCAAAGTTCTGTGAAAATGAAGGGATTGAACACAATTTCTCAGCACCAAGGACACCACAGCAAAATGGAGTTGCTGAGAGGAAGAATAGAACTCTATTGGACATGGCAAAAACAATGTTGTCAGAATATAATTTGCCAAGATACTTTTGGGCTGAAGCAGTAAACACAGCAAGCTATATTATCAACAGAGTAATGATCAGGCCAATCCTAAAGAAGACTGCATACGAACTGTTTAAAGGAAAGAAGCCAAAGATCAGCCACTTTAAGACATTTGGATGTCCTTGCTTCATTCACAATAATGGAAAAAGAGACATTGGTAAGTTGGATGCCAAATCAGATGAAGGTATCTTCATGGGGTATGCTTCTAAACCCAAAGGTTATAGAGTATTTAACAAATGTACCTTATTAATTGAACAGTCTGTGCATATTATTTTTGATGGGACTAACCCTTCCTTGAGAAAGGAAGAAGATAGTGACAATGATGATGCAGACGAACTGTCCAAGAAACTAAAGGATACCTCAATTGAAGACAGGGATGATCCACCTCTGGAAGACTTGCAACAACAAGATATTACACATGAAAATCTTCCAAAGGAGTGGAGATACAAGAAAGATCACCCACCTGAGAACATTATTGGTGATCCATCTGTAGGGGTAAGAATAAGAGGTAATGTAATTCCTTGTGATTATCTAGCATTTGTTTCTCAAATAGAGCCTAAGACAGTCAATGAAGCTCTCACTGATGAATCTTGGATTATAGCCATGCAAGATGAACTAAATCAGTTCAAGAGAAACCAAGTATGGTCACTTGTTCCCAGACCATCAGACCATCCAGTTATTGGCACCAAATGGGAGTTTAGAAACAAATTGTATGAGACTGGTGTAACTTGAGAAACAAGGCCAGATTGGTGGCTCAAGGCTACTCCCAAGAGGAAGGCATAGATTTCGATGAAACTTATGCACCTGTAGCTAGACTTGAGGCTATTAGAATTTTATTAGCATATGCAGCTGCTTTGGATTTAAAATTATTTCAAATGGATGTTAAATCCGTATTTTTAAATGGTTTAATTAAGGAAGAAGTGTATGTTGAACAGCCTCCGGGTTTTGATGATACAGAATTTCCAAATCATGTTTTTAAACTTCATAAGGCATTATATGGTTTAAAGCAAGCACCAAGAGCCTGGTATGAAAGGCTTAGCTCATTTTTATTAAACCATGGTTTCACTAGAGGATAGGTAGATAGCACTCTATTTGTAAAAACAAAAGTTAAAAGCATATTACTTGTACAGATTTATGTAGATGACATTATCTTTGGATCTACTGATGAACTCCTTTGCAAGTACTTTGAAAAGTTGATGCAGAGAGAGTTTGAGATGAGCATGATGGGGGAGCTAAATTATTTCTTTGGACTACAAATCAAGCAAGGAAAAGATGGCACTCACATCTGTCAAGCAAAATACACCAAAGAGCTTTTGAAGAAATTTGGTTTTGAGAACACAAAGCCACTCTGAACACCCATGAGTACATCTACAAGGATGGACAGTGACAAGAATGGTAAGAAAGTAGATCAAAAGATCTACAGAGGTATGATTGGTACATTGCTTTACTTAACGGCCAGTAGACCCGATATTCTATTCAGTGTATGCATGTGTGCAAGATATCAAGCAGATCCTAGAGAATCTCATTTGATCTCTGTAAAAAAGAATATTTAGATACTTAGCTAGAACTCATGATTTAGGTTTGTGGTATCCAAAATCTTGTGAAATTAATCTAGTAGGATATTCTGATGCTGACTATGCTGGATGCAAAGTAGATAGAAAAAGCACCAGTGGTTGTTGTCAATTTCTTGCAGGGTGTTTAATATCCTGGTCCTCAAAGAAATAAAATTCAGTGGCACTGTCTACAGCTGAAGCTGAGTACGTGGCTGCTGGAAGTTGCTGTACACAACTTCTATGGATAAAGCAATAACTTGAGGATTTCAGACTAAATATCAAATCAATTCCACTACTATGTGACAACACCAGTGCTATCAATCTCACCAAAAATCCAGTCCAGCATTCAAGGACCAAGCATATTGAGGTTAGATATCATTTTATTCGAGATCATGTAGCAAATGGTAACATAGAAATATCCTTTATTGACACAAATGGTCAGTTAGCAGATATTTTCACAAAAGCCTTACCCGAAGAGAGATTCACATCTCTTAGAAGGGAATTGGGCATGTGTAATTTGTGAAAAGACTTCTGTTTAAAACGGGGACATAAATGTTTAGAGTTAAGTAAATTTTTCTCTCCATGGATTTAAGCAAAAGAAATTTAAATTATTCCCTACTGGTCGCTCTCCTTAATAAATTCTGCTAAGGCTGGTCAAACTTATTTGTCGTTTTCTGCCACCTCTTGGCGCTTCGCTTTTCGGTAAAACTTTTATTTAACCCCAAAATCGATGTGAAAACGATTCATCTCCCCCCGTACACCTTTTTCCCTCTTTCGTCTGGTTGCCTGAGCCAATGCCCTAATGACTCCGACATCGCCTCTCTGCTCATTTGAAGTTCCTCTCTTCCTCCCGTAAAGAATTTCTTGAGGACTTTTCTCTCCTCTTTCATCTCAACCTTCCAGAAAATCCTCCTCACCCAAAGTCCATGGCATCATCCATTATCTCCGGCAGTTTGGGTGGCTACAGCGCTGAGTTTTTATCGGCAGAGCAGCAGGAAAGGTTTACTTTCGTGAAGACCAAGCTTTGCGGGAATAAGGCGATAGATGTTGCAGATCTTGAGAAGAATGGTATGATTAGTGTAGTAGCCGCTATAAGAAGGATGCAGTGGATGGGAATCACCACCTTCTCTGAGGTTAGCTATCCGGACCTCGTGAAGGCGTTTTATGTATGCTTGAGAACAGAGGCCGACGGGTCCTTGATTTCATCTGTCAAGGGAACCCAAATCAAGATTGATCATGAAGTTTTGAAGACCCTGTTTGATATGAGCACATCTGGTCATAGTGGAATCCACTCGGTGGACTCCCAGGCAAAGGGTCTAGGTATTGTTGGTTCAGAATTTAGACTGAAAGATGGCAAATTAGATATCAATCAGTTGAATGCCTTCAATCGCCTTCTGCACTTCGTTGTCTATCAAATACTTGTTCCTAGAAGTGCTTCTTTCTCAACTTGCACCAAGGCAGATTCGGATATGATGTTTTGGGCCGTTTAGAACCAAGAAATCAACATGGCCGAAGTAATGATGGAAAGGATGAAGTTTGCCCGTGATCAAATATGGGATACCAAGAGTAAGTTGAATGTATCCCTGCCCTATGCTTACTTGCTCACCAAAGTCTTTCAGCACTTTGGAGTAGATATTTCTGGCGCTGTTGTAGAGAAAATGGGCCAAGCAATTAGATCCCAAAATCTAAGGAAAAGCAGTTTTTCGGTGGTCAACGGAGTTTGGACCAAGACATCAGTAGCTGAGGGTGAACCCATCCTAGGGGAAGCCCAAGAAGTCCAACTCGAAGCAGTGGCAGCAGAATCAGAGGGTCCATCAGCAGTTGCAGAACCAGCAGCAAGAGAGGCCGCAGCGCCTAGTGCTTCACTGGAAGTTGCTGCCAACACAGAAGTTGCAATGGAGACTTCAGTAGCTGAAGAAAATGTAGCAGTAGCAGATTCTGTCAGAAGTTCATAGGATCCTCTTCCCACCTCCTCTGTGGCTTCTATACTCTGTCAAGTATTAGACTCCATTCACTCTTCCCCAGTGGTTCAAAACACCGGTGGGAGTTTGGTCGATCAGTCTGTGGCACCTGGCCACATTGAAGATTCTGTATTAATTGATGCTCCTATTCAGGGGGAGCAAGGAAGATTTGTGGAGGATGCTCCTATTCAGGGGGAGCAAGATATTGAGAAGGAAGCAACATCTCAAGGGGCACTTTCTGAATATGCTTTGTAAATGAAGAGCATTTTGAAGTTCCAATAGAGGTCGAGGAGCAAGTGGAAAAGGGAAGCCCCAGCAAGAAAACTGCTCACAAAAGGCAGAAGAAATTTTTAAAGAAGATGCACTTAAAGCCCATCTTGAAGCGATTGGATGATCAAGGTGCAGTCCTGAACTCAGTGCGGTCAGCTGTGAGTTCTGTCTTTGAGCGCCAGGCATCCTTGTCAAATGACATTTTTCAAACAAATGTTGCCATGAAGTGGTTCAATAAGGAGCTGAGCTCTATGAAGATGATGCTGTCTGAGGTTTTGAAGGCAGTAGGGCCCAAAGATCCTACTCCTCAAGAGCGTGAGCCTTCAGGGCCAAGTGAAGATAATGCAGGGCCATCAGGGAAAATCAGTGTTGATCTTGTGGAACTGCCATCAGGGCATTCAGATGCTGCTCCAGCAGGGCCATCAGGGCCAAGTGTTGAAGTTCAGCCCTCTGAAAAGTTGCCTACTGAAGATTCTAGTTTGTGTCAGGGGTCTGGACTGGAGAAGGAGTCACTTAATCCAGTGGAACCGATAGCTGATCAAGCAGACCAAGCTGTAGCTCCTGAGCCCCCTGCCTCTTCTTCTCTTCCCACTCCAGCTGCTCCCTCTCCACCATCCTCTTCCACTGCACCTCCAGCTCCAACCACCTTTAAACGACCTCGTTCAAGATCTGTTTTCCTCTCCCCAACCATTTCCCTCTCAACTTGCTTCATCTTCTGTTTCTTCCACCATTGTTCCCTCTCCACCATCTTCCCCTCAGATTCCACCAGCATCCTCTTCAGCTGGGCCATCTTCTTCTTCTGGTCCTTCCTCTTCAGGACCATCTGCTCTCCCTACCATAACTCTTGCTTCTATCTTCAATCCACCTACACCTCCCTCTTTCATTACCATTATCCCTGATGGTGCCCAACTCACACAAATAGAAATCCAAGATATCAAGGATGAATTTGAAGTAGCAATACTTCGTTCAGTCCTGGCTGTTGGGACCCACTCTCACAGGACAGGCTCTTCTAGTCTTGTCTCTAAGAAGAGGAGACTCACATCCTCTCATTCTGTCTCTTCTGAACCTTGTTATCCTCCCCTTTGGTTTTTCCTCTCTATCTCTAATAAGCAGAAACTTATCTATGAAGAATATCTTCAAAAGGTAGTTTTTGCCCACATTTTTGGCCTTCCCTTCCAAAATCTTTCTGATCATCTTACCACCAGCTTTCCTTATACCCATCTCTCTAAGGCTCAACAGTCAAAAGTTTTCTCCATGACTGAAGCCAAAACTGAAGAGCAGTGGGCTCGGAGCAACAAAGATCTGTACAATCAATTCAGTCGAGTTCAAGCTGCCCGATATACCTAGGGAAGCTCCTCTTCCCCTTTCTGAGTGGTTCCAAATCCATCTCAAAAATCTATTTGGCCCTTTCATTCAGAAAGAGATCAAATTTATCCGGCAGTATCAGATGTACAGTAACTACTGCTATGTAAATCGCCTCCCAGAATCTCAGTTGGGTCAGTTTCGTGCAGCCATCAGGGCCCTCAGTTCAAGCACAGCTCATACTGAGTCCCTTCAGGTCGATTTTGCCACCATGGTTATTCCTGATGTAGTGTTCCTTCCCCCTCTCCATGCTTTGATTATGGACTCTTCTGTGGGAACACTTATCTTTGAGCGCGCTACAAGGGTAATGGCCAGATTATTTGTGCAAGATGACCGTGACTTATCTTTCCCAAGATTCGTCTTCAGGCAATATCTTCAGGGGCATATCAAGGCAGATGTTCTGGCCCCCATTCTCTCTGAATGCGAGCGGTTGTCTCCTGAAGAGTGGACGAAGCTTTATCCCTTGTCTGCTCAGCAGCTAGGTAATCTAAATGCCTCTCAGGCCAGCTCCAATCAACCTCCCTTGTCTCCTGGTGAATTTTTGGACGCCAACTCTCTTCACCTCATCCGGGATTCCTATCTGACCTGGGTTGAAAGATACAAAGTTTTCTTTGCTTTAAAGAAAGAGTTTAGGTCGCTTAAGATTGACTATCCCCTCAAGATTGAAGCATTTCTTCGGTTTGCCAGTTTTGGGTCCTTCTTAACCTACAAGTTAGCCCTTGGCAGAGTTAAGTATGGGGATTTCATTTCAGATCAAAGGCAGATTCATATCAAAAGGATGGCTCCCACCATGGGACCCTCCTATCAAATTGACATTGGGGCCTTTCAAGCCTTTTTGAAGACCAGGAACGCCAGGCACTCCCTGTCATCAGGCGCTTCGGCTCCTTGTTATCCCCTGCTCATTACTTATCTGTAAATCCTCAAAGTTGATCAATATATGTTGGTTGTCTGCCCTTCCATATTTTCTCTTCATTCTTTGTCTCAGATTATCTTTTTGCTTAATGACAAAATGGGGAGAAAAATACTTAGCATGTCTGAAATACATTCCGGAAATATTCATGCTTATTGATAAATTTTTGTCATCACCAAAAAGGGGGAGATTGATGATCAGTCTGTCCCCACGTAATTTTCAAATATACATGTATTTTGGTAATTAACAAAACCTTATCAAAGTTCTCTAAGTCTCAAGTACAGGAAATACTCTAAGGTCAAGGTCAATCAAGCCAATATTGGTAAGCATTATATTTCTGAAGCATTAATTCCACATCGACTTCTGATGAAAGTCACAATGATTTCCTTCATGTATATCATTTTAAATAGAGTAATCGTAATGATTTGCTCATCATAACGATTTGCTCATCGCAACGATTTCTTAAGTCATCATAACGATTTGCTCATCGCAACGATTTCTTAAGTCATCATAACGATTTGCTCATCGTAACGATTTGCTCATCGCAACGATTTCTTAAGTCATCATAACGATTTGCTCATCATAATGATTTGCTCATCGCAACGATTTCTTAAGTCATCATAACGATTTGCTTCGCGCAACGATTTCTTTAGAGCACATAACGATTTGCTTTGCGCAACGATTTCTTTAGAGCTCATAACGATTTGCTTCGCGCAACGATTTCTTTAGAGCTCATAACGATTTGCTTCGCGCAACGATTTCTTTAGAGCACATAACGATTTGCTTCGCGCAACGATTTCTTTAGAGCACATAACGATTTACTTCGCGCAATGATTTCTTTAGAGCTCATAACGATTTGCTTCGCGCAACGATTTCTTTAGAGCTCATAACGATTTGCTTCGCGCAACGATTTCTTTAGGGCACATAACGATTTGCTTCGCGCAATGATTTCTTTATAGCTCACAACGATTTGCTTCGCACAACGATTTCTTTAGTATTCATAACGATTTCATCATTGAATACAACAATTTGCTCTCTATAACGATTTCTTCATTGAATACAACGATTTGCTCTCTATAATGAGTTGTTGGTATTCATAACGATTTCATAAGTCATATAGACAATGACTTTATGGGTTATATCGACTTGATATTTATCTTATCTCTTAAAACGTTGAATAATCAAAGTCTTCTTTTATCTGTCTGACTACTGTGCATTTAATGAAGACAGAACGTATCTCTGTATGCATGCAGATGATATCTTTTCATTATCGTGCATATTCTGTCAACATATTTTAGAACAAGCTATTTGGCATTGCTATGTTGGTGAATACTCACATCAACGTGTACTGTCAACAAGAGACATCCTAGCTGTCTACTGTTCTAGCATTTAATATGTGCAGGGTCCTAAAGACATTCTATCATACAACGTTGGACCATATAGACGCCAGAAGACCTTATCTCTTTGCGTGCTCAACTGGATAAAAGATTGTTGAAGCTTCCAAATGTCAAGCAGTCTAACGTCTACCAATCTAAGAGACAACGGTTACTTCAACGGCCGTATTTCAAAAGAGATATAAATTCAAGACAGAAGATTAGAAGAAGTATCATTCTCAGTATCAATTTTTCAACGCACAAGCTATTCAAATCTTCTGATAGAATCATAGAGCCAAGAACCTCATTCCTTCTCGAGTTGCTCTTTGCTCTCCACACTGTAGTGAAAATTTTGAGAGAGCTCGTGTAGTTCTGAGAGTCTTTTGTGTTTCTAGATTTTCTACTCTTAGTCCTGCTTGCTTCAGATCTTAGCTTATTGAAGCTTGATCTAGGGGCTTGTTTTTACTGCTTACCTTTTGTGTGGTTGTTCCCTTCAGTGCTGAAGAAAGACCTGGTGGGGTATCCAGGGTGTTGTTGTTCCCTTCTGTTGTGAAGGAAGACCTGGTGGGGTATCCAGGGTGGTGTAATTCCCTTCGTGTGAAGGAAGACCAGTTGAGCTGAGTGTTGTAATGTCCATAGGGGGATTGTACCCTAGTTAGTGGAATCCTGAGTTGTTGCTCAGGGACTGGACGTAGGACTCTTAAGGAGAGGAGGTCCAAACCAGGATAATTTCTTGTGTTCTGTGGTTGTTTTTCTTGTGTAATTGCTCTTTGAACTAACTGTTTCTAACCTTCATCGAAGAACGTCTTTGTGTGAATGTTTTAAGTACAGGTAGATTTCAAATATTTTTAAAGACCCATTCACCCCCCCTCTGGGCTTGTCAACTGGGCAACACCCATCGCGCCTCCACCGGCCATACAACCTCCCACTACACCCACCATATCCACCCCCATCCAACGGAGCGGGTGCAAACATTTAAGGAGCTTCAAGAGTCAGCAGAAGGAAGTCCCAGGACTGGGCATGCTATTCAAAATCCAAGATTACATTCCTCGCATGCTGGGCATTGTTAAAATACCGGGCACATTCACCGAGCGGGAGTCCTCCCCTCCAATCATGGCCGTCAAGAGGCCTTCTAAATCTATGCCATTCATACCCGTTGCCAACTGGGTTCATTTTAAAATACTCATAGGGAATCTCCCACTCCAAGCTCTCATGACCCCTCACACCATTGTTGTGAACCTTCCCACTCCAGTGAAGGGGTCAGCTTCTCAGATTGTGCTTATGCATCCCAAAGCTAAATCCTTGGCACAATCTATTACTCAAGGGGTCGTGCCCCCTTCTATGTCAAACATTATACAATCTTTGGGCACAGTCCCCTTATTGTTGCTTCCAAATCTACCAGTGGAAATCCCCACTCCTTCTTTCGGCTATAATACAAGGGAGTTGCCACTATCATTTGACACTCCGACTGTCATGCCCTGCCAATTTAGTAGCGGAATAAATTGGGGAGACGTGAGCAAAGTACATAGTAGAGAAAAATGTATAATCGGTTGAGTAAATTAGAGCATCTAATGAACAATAATTGAGATAAACTCTTTATTCCATTATAAAATTACTAAGACTATTACAACCACTAATTCGGAGCCAATACGTAGGGCTCAATGACATCATTACATACAAAGAGAAAATCTAAAGTAATAACTACTAGACTCCAATTGTGCTAGGGTAACTTCGTCATTTGACTCTGGGTCGCTCTTCACTCCGGTCTTGTCCCATTGGTGTGTACAACGTCATTGTCTATCTTACCTGAGACACAATAACAAATAACAAAGGGTAAGCGATAACGCCCAGTAGGACTTAATTTTAAGGATCAAGCATGCTTTAAGTGATTAATGCTTTAAAGGACAGAGTAACTAATGGTAGAGTGAGTCATGTAAAGTAGAGAAAGTAAGAGCACGAGTAACATGGGTCACTAGCACATGAAGCAAGTATAGTACAATGAATAAGGTCAAGTCACAATAGAAAGCAATAACAACACGAAGGCAAATAACGTCAACGTCAAGAAATAGCAAGAAACATGTATAGCAAGAAGAGAAAAAGTAGTTGGCCATATAGAGAGTAAATTGCACTTTGATTGATTTCTTATCAATCGAAATAGTATAGCACTTTTGATTAACTTTCATCAATCGAAATAGTAATGGCACTTTGGTTATCCGTAGATAGCCGAGAGAGAGTATAGCACTTTGTTTGTCAATAGACAATGAGAGAACATAGCACTTTGTTATGTCAAAGACATAGAGAGAATATAGCACTTTGTGTTCATTGTCTTAGATCAATCTTGATAGTATGGCATTTGGATGTAATGTAGACATCCTGATCATTAAACTCCCATGGGCAAATGGCACTTTCGGGCGCTCTCCCCAGGACCAGATCGGGCCCTATTGCGCTGGCATTGGTCATTTTGTTTATCTTTAGACAATCAATTAATGGCCAATAGAGAGTACCAAGAAATAGATAAGAGCACTAGATGAATAGAAGTGATAGTAGAGAAAGTGTGAATAGATGAGCGAGTAGAGTATAGATGAGAACTAGTGGACAATGCATGTAACACATTGAGTAACAGGCGATAGTAGCAGTTGCACAACACGTGCTATTGGTGTTGGCAGTTAGGTGGAATTCACTACCTTTCCGCTGGCCATGTTACGCACAGGTCCAAAGGTCCGGCGTGATTCAAGATAAGAGTGATATTCTAATAGCCGTTTGGATTATGTTGATCCCTAAAGGGTATCATAGGTGTTAGGGTACAACCAGCTCGTCGACCATGTGGGAATCCATGGATAAAGGAGACTTACGGAGGCCTCGATCAAAGACTCACTAGTCCGGCAGAAGGAATATCCGATGGAGAGATCATCCAAGTCAAGAGAAAGTGTGTATATAGAACAAGTGCTCGATGTTCTAGAGGAATTCTAGAACAGTGGAGCATCGATAATGGTATTCCCAAAACATCTTGAGAAACGAAGACAAGTCTTATTTAAAATAGGGCAATTAAATATATAATTGAAATCAATTGCTACATGTACTATGTGACAATTTTCATGCCAAGTTAAGCCATATTGGATGGCTCAAAGTGAGTGCAAGTGTAAGAGAAAATCATGGACAAGATAGATCCTGTGATGTTGTTGGGTTCATATTCTGGAAACTAAGTGAATTCACACTCTAAGTGATAAATGAAAAGTCAAACAATGTTTTTAATGATGAATGAGTTGAATTGAGGTTTCATACATGTCAATTAACATGATACAATATTTGGTTATCTATGTCTTCATTATACCTAACTATACATGTTTTATCATGTAGGTACAAATGCATATAACCAAGCCTTCTCAAATTATGAGAAAATGATCACAATCACAGTGTATACATGTACCTGTCGACAGACCCAAAGGCATATGTCGACAGATGCCACAGTTGTGATCAGACAGAAAAGTACTGAGAGCACCTGTCGACAGATGCTCAGAGACCTGTCGACAGATGTCACAGACAGAAATGCCAGAGTTCTGTGGTTTGGCAAAACTGACTCTGCCTGTCGACAGATAGGTGTCGCCTGTCGACAGATGCCACAGGCCAGAGCAACCTGAAGTCTGTCTATTGCAAATCTGTTGCAATCTGTCGACAGACACTCAGCACCTGTCGACAGACGCAGAGGATCTTCAAATACGGAAACCTTCCTTCATATCCAAGATTGTGTTTTCAAGTCCCACGACTCTCCACATGAAAACACAACTATATAAGCATCCTTTTGAAGAGAATCTCGTACAGAAGCAGCCACAACCAAAAACCCTAAAGCCAAGTCCAAGAGAAAGGAGTTGCTGCTGCTCTGCTTCAAGTCTGCAGTGCAGAGACCGAAAGATCTGTTGATCCTGCAGTACTGAAGATAGATCGTCGTGGATTCAACCTTCTCCATCAATCCAAAGCAGTCAAGTCGAAGTTTGAACTCCATCCAGGCGTTCTCAGAAGAGTTCCACATCAGGATTTACTCCTACACTCTGAACTCTTCCTGTTTCATAATTCTCATCAACCGTGTGTGTGTTTGTGTGATTCAAGCGTCTCTTGTGCTTGAGATCACGTGTGTGTGTTGTTCTGATCGTGGGTGCACATCAGAAAACACGTGTGTGTGTGAGTTGTAGTCACCGAACTCGCTCATAAGCAGTTTACTCTGTGTGTGTGTGTGCCGTGGACGTAGGATACACTGTTGTGTACTCCGAACCACGTAAATCTGCGTGTCTCGTGGTTTGATCGTTTCTACGATAGATGTTTGATAGACACGTTGCATATTCACACGCTAGATAGGTTTCTACATCATCTACACATAGTTTAGATCTTGATACTGTCTTAATAATCTGTGCTTTAAGAAAAAGAACGTGATAATAGTTTTTAAGAGACAGTAATCTATTCAACCCCCCTTCTAGATTACCATATTGGGAATTCCGCAACCCTTCAATTGGTATCAGAGCCGTGGTTTCTCCGATTTATTGCTTTATCTATTTGATCTTACGATCAGGAGATTCACGGTCAAATGGAATCTACCAAGGGGTATATGGCCGAGGGACACTCTGTGACCAGGCCACCCTTCTTTGATGGCACTGACTATCCATATTGGAAAAACCGCATGCAGGTGTTTCTACGAGCACAAAACTATGAATTGTGGAAGATAGTCAGAACAGGACCATATGGATTGCCTCAAGACGAAGATACATGGACCAAGGACCAGATTGCAAAAGGGACACTCAACTGGAGCGCCCTCAACATGATGCAGTGCGCGGTCCACCCAAAGGAGTACTCGAGAGTCTCCACATGCACCTCAGCTAAGGAGATGTGGGACAAGCTCGAGTTGATATATGAAGGTACGTCTGAGGTGAGAGAATCCAAGGTAAGCATGTTAGTCTCAGAATATGAAATGTTTAAGATGAACCGTGATGAGACAATTTCTGACATGTTTGCTAGATTCATGGTACTTATAAATGGATTGAAAGGTCTTAAGAAGGAATACTCAGAAAGTGATTTGGTGAGGAAGATACTTCGGTCTCTTCCATCCTCTTGGAACACCAAAGTCACTGTCATCGAGGATTCCAAGAATCTTTCAACAATGAAAGTGGATGAATTGATTGGATCTCTCATGACTTATGAACTAAATGTAAAAAGAAAAGAAACTGAAGAGAATCCAAGGAAGTCAATTGCCTTGAAGGCTTCCAACAGAGTATCTTCAGATTCCAAAAAGAGTGCCCAACAGGAAGGTTCTGAGTCTGAAACCTCTACTGATAGTGAGAATGACGAAATGGCCATGCTCACTAGACAGTTCAAGAAGTTCCTAAAATTCAAGAGAAGAGGTTCAGGAAACTCCAAACCTTTCCAAAAAGGCACCAACAGGTTTGACACGTCCAATAAAAAATCTGATGTTGTGTGCTATGAGTGCAAGAAGCAGGGACACATGAGAGGAGAGTGCCCCGAGCTCAAGAAGAAACTGAAAAAGGACAAGTTCGTCTTCAAGAAAGCCAAAGCAATGCTGGCTACATGGAGTGATGAAGACGATGACGGAAAAAGTCAAGCTACCTCAGGAGATGAAGAGATTCACTGTCTTATGGCAAGGAGTGATGACTCCTCTGAGGTAAATTCTTCCTTTGAATCATTTTCTACTACGAATGGGAAGAAGCTTACACTGTCCTTTTTGAAAAATTCTGTCAATTGAAATCAGAAAATAAAGCACTCAAGAAGAAAGTTAATTTCCTTGTTCATGAAACTGATAATAATGATCAAATTGAATCTCTGAATAAGGTAATTGACATGATGAAAATAGATGAACAAACACACAGTGAAGAGATGGATAGCATAAAAATTAAGCTTCAAGAAGTTCAAAAAGAGAAAGATGATCTAATGAACTTTCTTGAAACTCTAAACAATGAGCATACTGATCTAAAAGAGAAATTGGAAAAAGCTGAAAAGGAATTGAAAGACAAAACAAAAGATCTATCTAGTTTTGTCAAAAGCAAACAGAATTTAGATGCAATCTTAGGATCCAATGTGTTTGTTGCTAGACATGGGATTGGGTTTCAAAATCCCAAGCCAAAGGAAACAGGAAAAAATCTGCTGACTGATTTCACTGATCCTATCCCAAGTTCTAGCAATCAAAATCCCTCAAGGAAAAGGAAAAATCAAACCAAGGGCAAAAACCAGGAACCTAAGGCTACCAAATTTGTTCCAACTAAGCTTAAGGAGTTTGCTACAAACCCCAAACAGGGATGTCCCAAGGCAAAACAGCAAGTTCCTAAGGCTAAGTTCACTAGGCAACAAAAGGGTAAGATGCCTATGCATGCAACTAAGAATCCAAAATCCACTGTTGTTCATAAGCCATCATCATGTAAGATCTGTAAAAAGATTGGGCACAATGAAAAACAATGCTGGAACAATCCACTAAAACAGAAACTTAAACAAATCTGGATTCCAAAGCATTTACTGTTTGGCATGAATGATAAAACGGCACCCAAAGTAATTTGGGTACCAAAACCTCTTGTCTGATCCACATGTGCAGGAATGCCTAGCAGCTCACAATCAAAACAAATGGTACCTGGATAGTGGCTGCTCGAGGCATATGACGGGCGATAAAGAAAAATTCAGTTTGCTCGTGGAAAAAGACGGAGGTCACGTTGTCTTTGGAGGTAACAACAAAGGCCAGATCATCGGCTCAGGTAAGGTTGGTAAGTTTGCCTCCAACTCAATAGATAATGTACTATTAGTTGATGGTCTTCATCACAATTTGCTTAGCATAAGTCAATTGTGTGATAAGGGCCATAAAATTGTTTTTGAATCAGATTCATGTCAAATCCTTGATAAGGAAACAGGAAGTCTCAAATTTTCTGGAAAAAGAATGAATAACATCTATATGGTTGATTTAGATGATCCAGAAAATAATGATTTATGTCTTGTAGCAAATAAACAGGATGAGCTTACATTGTGGCATCGTAGGCTTGGACATGCGAGTTACAATGTTTTGCACAAGATAATGAGGCTCAAACTTGTAAGTGGACTTCCTGAAATTCCATTCAACAAAAATGAAAATTTCTGTGATGCATGTGCACAGGGAAAACAGACCCGAAAATCCTTCAAATCGAAAGCACCGGTAAGTACTTCCAAAGCATATGAACTGTTGCACATGGACCTATTTGGACCTACTAGAACATTGAGTCTCACTGGCAAACGGTATGGTTTTGTCATTGTAGATGACTTTTCTAGGTTCACTTGGGTGAAATTTCTGGCTCATAAGAATGATGCACTTAATGTTTTTGAAGAATTCTTCAATAAAATTGAGCATGGAAGTGTCCACAAGATATGCTCCATCCGCACTGATCACGGGGGAGAATTTGACAACCACTCCTTCACTGATTTCTGCAGGAACCAAGGAATAGAACACCTGTTCTCCTCCCCAAGAACTCCAGAACAAAACGGGGTTGTGGAGAGGAAAAATAGAACCTTGGTGGAGATGGCTCGTACGCTTCTGATCGAAAATCAACTTTCCAGAACCTTTTGGGCAGAAGCAGTAAACACGTCATGCTACATTCTCAATCGAGCCATGGTAAGACCGGTATTCAAGAAAACTCCCTATGAGCTTCTGAAAGGTAAGAAACCATCCCTTGGATACTTCAGAGTTTTTGGTTCAAAGGTGTTCATACATAACAATGATAAAATTGATCTGGACAAATTTGAAGCCAAAAGCGACAAAGGTATTTTTCTTGGATACTCAGAACACTCTAGAGCTTATAGAGTGTTTAATCTTAAAACCAGAAAAGTGGAAGAAACTCCACATGTTGTATTTGATGAATCTCAAACCAAATCTAATAGTCCTAATCCTTACAGGTTTCAAGATGACACTGAAGATACAACACATGAAGAACTGCAAAGAAAACCAAACACACTCTCTAAGTCAGTTCCAACAATAATCAATGGCTATCTACGCAGGTACAATGATGAAGATGACGGACTTCTGTTCAGAAATGAAGATGAAGTACCTGCACAAGATCCACAACACGAGGATGAACCACAACATGGAAGTCCTCCAGCCACCCCTCCTCCAGAACAGACTTCTGAAGTGCAAGATCAACCCGGTCCTTCAACAATCACAAATGTGAGGTACTCTAAAGCACATCCACTTGAGAATGTCATAGGTAACATAAATGATTCAGTTCAAACTAGGTCTCAAGTTCATCAAATAGTTGAACAGGATCATTTAGCCTTTGTCTCTCAAGTGGAGCCTAAAAATGTTGAAGAAGCCTTAAACGAAAATTCATGGATTGATGCTATGCATGAAGAGCTAGGTCAATTTCAAAGAAACAATGTCTGGAGTTTAGTTCCTAGAACCCCCGAAATTTCTGTAATTGGAACAAGATGGGTCTTTAGGAATAAACTAAATGAAGAGGGAAAGGTGGTGAGAAACAAGGCTAGACTGGTTGCAAAGGGTTATAATCAGGAATTTGGTGTGGATTTTGAAGAATCTTTTGCACCTGTAGCTAGACTAGAAGCAGTCAGAATCTTGTTAGCTTATGCATGTTCAAACAAGTTCAAACTATATCAAATGGATGTTAAAACTGCTTTCTTAAATGGCTACATCAAAGAGGAAGTTTATGTCTCTCAACCACCTGGCTTTGAACTTCATGACAAACCAAACCATGTATACAAATTGCACAAGGCTCTCTATGGTTTGAAACAGGCACCCCGAGCTTGGTACGACAGGCTAAGCCAATTTCTGGTAAGCAAAAACTACTCACGAGGTAAAGTAGACCAAACCCTCTTTACAAAGAAAGTTCGCACACACATCATTGTTGTTCAAGTGTATGTGGACGACATAATCTTTGGCTCTACTAACCCATCACTGTGTGAAGAATTCTCACATCATATGCACAGTGAATTTGAGATGAGTTTAATGGGGGAGCTTCAATTTTTTCTTGGTTTGCAGGTCAAGCAAATGGAAGATGGCTTCTTCATAAACCAAGAAAAATATGTCAAAGAGCTTCTCAAGAGATTTCAGTTTGAAACTGCAAAACCTGCCTCAACACCGATGAGCACAAGCATTAAGCTAGAAAGTGATGAGAAAGGTAAACCGGTAGATGCTAAACATTTCCGAGGTATGATTGGCTCACTCCTCTATCTTACTGCAAGTAGACCTGACATACAATTCAGTGTTTGCCTCTGTGCTAGATATCAATCTAGTCCAAAGGAAAGCCACCAAATTGCAGTTAAGAGAATATTCAGGTATCTCTCAGGCACACATGACATGGGTCTTTGGTATCCGGCAGGGAGTAGCTTTAACTTAATCTCATATTCTGATGCTGACTATGCTGGATGTAAAATTGACAGGAAGAGCACTAGTGGCTATTGTCAGATGCTTGGTGGTTGCATGGTTTCGTGGGCATCCAAGAAGCAACATTCGGTTGCACTCTCCACTGCAGAGGCAGAATATGTTGCTGCAGGGAGTTGTGCAACACAAGTGTTGTGGATAAAAAGTCAGTTGTGTGACTACGACATTGACCTTGGATGCACACCAATCCTATGTGACAACACTAGTGCAATCAATCTATCCAAAAATCCCATTCAACACTCTAGGACAAAACACATAGAAATTCGTCATCACTTCTTGAGAGATGAGGTAGCAAATAGAAATTTGGAAATTAGCTTCATACCAACAGAACAACAACTAGCTGATATCTTTACAAAACCATTGGCAGAGGATAGGTTCACATCTCTTAGAAGAGAATTAGGCTTATGTAAAATTCAGTGACACATATCCCAAGTCCTTGATGGATGTTCCTTGTAAGCAACAACTATGGGGTATATCAAATGGTGATTTGTGGAAAAACAAGTTCGGCTTGTTTGGAAACCTTCATTATGCGTGAGAAAATTTTCTCCGCCAAGTACCCGTAGTTGGAGCCCATGAAGGGACATTCATGTTGGATAAAGGGGTAAGTCTCATTTCATTAGCCAAATTACTCCACATTCAAAAAAAAAAAATCATAAATTGGTAAATACCAAAAACAGTCTCAATTCCATGAATGATCTGCTGAATACTTGTGTGCATATCTTGCTTGAATTGGCTTGCATTGATCAAACTTTGTGTCTTTTCATGAGCACACATTATGGGGGAGCTAGTTCAAAAGTTGGGTGCTATTGTGAAGGAAATCATTTCTTATTGCTGTTCATTAACTCCTTCACATGGGATGATCTTTTCATATTCCCTTCTTTCTCGAAACTGGCTTTCAACAAGGATCTGTCGACAGCTCATTCCCTTCCTGTCGACAGATAGGCATCCACAGACCACAGGTTCTGAACTCTGTGTGCATCTGTCGACAGTCGACCATGCATCTGTCGACAGATTTTCTCCTCCCCGAACAGCCAACACTCTGTCTGTGTGTAGCTGTCGACAGACACACCCTGGCTTGTCGACAGAGATCACAGTACTCACAACTAGCTGAACACCCATTTCTCTGTCTGAGTGTACCTGTCGACAGGCTCCACTTAGCTGTCGACAGACACCTTTCTACCTGGAATTCCAAGCCTATTCAATCCAAACCTCCTTGAGCTGGTTTCTTTAAAATGTCTAAGGTGTTTATATGATGTTAATTACATATCTGATCACATCATGTGCATAAGATATTAAAGCAATTTTTCAACAATCTTGTGATTTTTACATAATACTCAAGTTAAGTCTAGGTTCCATCATTCTGAAAACATTTCACCATTTTCAAAAACTTAACACCTAACTCTTCTTCATTATTTACATATAGGCAAACATGATTCTTTTTGTCAAGGTATTATGATCATTGAGCTTAATGTTTACAATTGATAGATAATCAATCACTATATTAATCTTGGGTTATTAACACAATACTTGGAGAAAAGCTACCTATTTCTAAACAATTACATTCCATTAAACTAAAACTACAAAATTTGGAAAAATGCAGAGCAATGATGAGTCTTGCTAAGTAACCGGGGAGTGGGCATCACAAATGTTTGCCCTCGCGTCAAAAGGCTAATTCGTCAACTCTGTACAACGGTATGATGGACACTTTCACTGAGTAACTGGGGGTACGGGCACGAATAATGTCTACCCTCATGTTCAAAGGCGAGAAGTTATCTTAATTACCACTTTTTCCCATTGCATAAATGAATGGCAAATAAAGACAATAATGCAATAGTGTGAAGCCTCCACTGAGTGATAATTCCCATGAGTAATTGATGTTTTTGAATGTCTTGGCATTTAGATATTTCCCTCCTTGATCATTTGCACCTCCACACTGAGGATTGTGTTGTCCTATACTCTAATTAATAAAAAGAAGAGTAAAAGTGTTTCTTTTTGGATATCCGTAAGTGTTTTCTTCATGCTTCAACTTCAGGCTAATTCTGTATTATGTGTGAACCATTAAGATAGTTGAAGTGGCTTTACATCTACATGTATATGATAGGTTCTTATATATGTATTCTTCATCTATTCACCTTAGGTAATCAGTTAAAAACCACTGCTCAAGAGGTCCACTTCAAATTCCACACAAAAAATCCAACAAGGTCATATTCTGCAATAATCTGTCGACAGATACAAATCTGTCTGTCGACAGACGCCGGCTGTCCTGTTTGGAAGCTCAACGGACACGCCGTTTGGGGCAGATTTGGTGGGCCATTGCCTTTTAAACTTCCCCCTCCTCCTTTATATAGGCATCTCCGGCCCTTTCCACATCCAACACACCCCAGCCATCCCTTCCCTCTCCCACATACATCCTCTCCCCTTTCTGGACGGGAAACCCTACCTCCATCTCCCTTCTTCTTTCCACTGTCTCCAGCACTTCTTCTCCTTCCTCCATCCGTGCCTCCTCCTTTCCATGGCACCCAAGGCAAAGAAGTTGGCCTCACGTCGTCGTCCCGCCTCCTCCTCGCCCGGCGAAGGATCCAGGGCTCACGATGAACGTCGGACCAAACACCGGGATGATCGCCTTCCAGAGTTGGTCGTACCTCCCCGTCTCAATCTCAAACGGGTTCACGGTACATTCACAAAGTTCGTTCCTCCACGTTTTGTGGATTTCCACTCCTTGGCCGATCTCTTTCCCAACCTCCAACCCCTGTTCGATACCCAGGGTTGGACAGTCTTTCTCTACGCTCATACGGCATATTCTCCCACTGCCGTAACTGAGTTCTTCAACAACCTCTCTTCCTCCGATCAAGGGTTCTACACCTCTGTGAAGGGCACTCCCTTTAAACTCACTGCTAACCTTTTTAGCACTGCCCTCCAGATTCCGAACACCGGGGCGGATATTCTTGCTCATAATCCAGACGCCTCTGTCTACTATCCCCTTCTTACTCTTCAACCTTATGATACAACAAAGGAGATTGCTAAGCTCAATGCCAACACCTTCCCTCCACTCAACCGCATGATTCACCAAATCTTCACCACATGCATTGCGCCAAAGCATGGCAGTCGTGAACTAGTCACAAATGTTCACAAATCACTGTTTACCTTCTTCCTTAATTGTGAACCAATAAATCTTCCTCTCCTGATGCTTCACTTGATCACCAAGTGCTTCTACCAACCCAGGAGATCCATGCCCTTTGCTTGCCAAATTACTTCTCTTTTGAAGTTTATTGGCATTCCCATTCCAGAGAGTGAGTGTGTCTCACTTAATTCCCGCAACAGTTTTGATATCACCGCCGCCTCACGCATGGGATACAAGCTAGTGGATGGGGTCGTCACCCGGGAACTCAAGGGCAAGGCACCTGCTGCTGCCGAGGATGAAGACTTCATTGGGGATGACGATCAAGCTGATGATGAAGAAGATGCTGAAGAAGGTGATGAAGACTCCCAGTCAGAGCCACTAGATGCTCCGGGAGATGCTGGTGTTGGTGTAGCTGTTCAGCCCTCCATTAGGGATTTGATAGCCCAGCTACAAGTCCAGATGACGCATGGCTTTGAGAGGCTGAATGAAAGAATGGATATCTTGGACACACGCATTGACAGACTTGCAACTGAGCGTCATGCCCCTCCTCAAGCTCCTGAAGATGATGCTGCTTAGATATACTAGATGTATAGGAGTGGGTCATGTCCTGTATTTTCATTTCAGTCTGAGCAATGTTGTTTCTGTCTCTTGTTATTTCATTTTCCTTATGTATTTTCACTTAATGTTACTTCAGTCACACTTTTGTCATGTGAATGCTTCACTTTCCTATGAATGAAATCACATGTTCTGTGCAAATCTACATATGTGATTGTTGTCTTTACTTTTGATGTTGTCAAAAGGGGGAGAAGAAACCTCAAGTTCATGAGCATTAATTGAATAATTTTGTCATCATCAAAAAGGGGGAGAATGTTGGGTTCATATTCTGGAAACTAAGTGAATTCACACTCTAAGTGATAAAGTGATAAATGAAAGTCAAACAATGTTTTTAATGATGAATGAGTTGAATTGAGGTTTCATACATGTCAATTAACATGATACAATATTTGGTTATCTATGTCTTCATTATACCTAACTATACATGTTTTATCATGTAGGTACAAATGCATATAACCAAGCCTTCTCAAATTATGAGAAAATGATCACAATCACAGTGTATACATGTACCTGTCGACAGACCCAAAGGCATATGTCGACAGATGCCACAGTTGTGATCAGACAGAAAAGTACTGAGAGCATCTGTCGACAGATGCTCAGAGACCTGTCGACAGATGTCACAGACAGAAATGCCAGAGTTCTGTGGTTTGGCAAAACTGACTCTGCCTGTCGACAGATAGGTGTCGCCTGTCGACAGATTCACACAGGCCAGAGCAACCTGAAGTCTGTCTATTGCAAATCTGTTGCAATCTGTCGACAGACACTCAGCACCTGTCGACAGACGCAGAGGATCTTCAAATACGGAAACCTTCCTTCATATCCAAGATTGTGTTTTCAAGTCCCACGACTCTCCACATGAAAACACAACTATATAAGCATCCTTTTGAAGAGAATCTCGTACAGAAGCAGCCACAACCAAAAACCCTAAAGCCAAGTCCAAGAGAAAGGAGTTGCTGCTGCTCTGCTTCAAGTCTGCAGTGCAGAGACCGAAAGATCTGTTGATCCTGCAGTACTGAAGATAGATCGTCGTGGATTCAACCTTCTCCATCAATCCAAAGCAGTCAAGTCGAAGTTTGAACTCCATCCAGGCGTTCTCAGAAGAGTTCCACATCAGGATTTACTCCTACACTCTGAACTCTTCCTGTTTCATAATTCTCATCAACCGTGTGTGTGTTTGTGTGATTCAAGCGTCTCTTGTGCTTGAGATCACGTGTGTGTGTTGTTCTGATCGTGGGTGCACATCAGAAAACACGTGTGTGTGTGAGTTGTAGTCACCGAACTCGCTCATAAGCAGTTTACTCTGTGTGTGTGTGTGTGTGCCGTGGACGTAGGATACACTGTTGTGTACTCCGAACCACGTAAATCTGCGTGTCTCGTGGTTTGATTGTTTCTATGATAGATGTTTGATAGACACGTTGCATATTCACACGCTAGATAGGTTTCTACATCATCTACACATAGTTTAGATCTTGATACTGTCTTAATAATCTGTGCTTTAAGAAAAAGAACGTGATAATAGTTTTTAAGAGACAGTAATCTATTCAACCCCCCTTCTAGATCACCATATTGGGAATTCCGCAACCCTTCAATATTCAATAATTACAACTTCATTTTTCTGTGTACAAGATAGTTAACAGGACATGGGGTGACTGTATAACAATAAGACTTGCACAAAGGTGGGTTTTCATGCAAAAGGCCAGAATGCGACGCACCCTTGTAAGGGTCGCGACGGGGTTCAGGCAGAATGCGATAGGGTCTTCTGAGGATCACGACAGGTCTACCAGGTCGGGCGGCTAGAACACGACAGGGTACCCGGTCGCGATCAGAACGCAACAGGTTCCTGTGTCGCGACGGCCCTGAGAACGCGACCTATCGGGTCATCACGTTCTCAGGTTCTGAGCCTATATTCGAGCGGGAAAAGGATAGAGCCTCGGATTGCAGGCCAACTTTCTATCTTTTGACACATGGTTGTTCATAAAATCATAACCAATTGTATAGTCGATGAAAAATCATGAAAATAGTTGCATATTGATATAGGCATACATAAGTACTTACAGTAAATAGGAATTTGAAAATAGATAGAGTTTCGACATACTTTATTCAAGTTAAACATGGAGTACATGACACAGTGAGCAGTTGAGATGAGAGAATTAAATTCACGAAGTAGGGTGGATCAAAATTAGGGCTTTTAGGGGCAAAAGATGCCTAACATGCATTAGTTCCTCCAGTAAAAATGTCGTGGTATGGGGTTGAGTATACAAGGAGAACAAGATTTAAGATGAAGGGTCGGGCTCATGCTAGTTGCAGAACATGAAAAATCAAGAAGAAAATATAGGCTCAATGGAAAAATATGAAATCAAATGGCTTTTGATCTTGATGATTGGATCAACCTACAAACGAGGTTTTATGATTTTAGCTTGTGAGAATGCCTACCTTTAATCATTTCCCTCTTCTAGGGCTAGAACTTGAAGAACGAGAGAGAGAGAGCTTGAGAGAGGCTTCTTCCCATGAAATCTCCTCCTCCTTGGCCTCTCCTCCTGGTCCAGCAAGCCTTGGGTACGAGCTAGGGCCGGCCATGGGCATTTTAAGAGATATTTATGCTTTCTCTCTTTCCATTTCCTATTTGGACTCTAATTCCCATTAATTTGAATTTCCTATTTCTCTCCCCTTTCCAAGCATGAGAACTTCTAATTGGGTTAGGATGAGAGCTTAATTCATGGCCAAGCAACTAAGGTAGTGTTAGGAATCCAATTCTAACTCAAACTTCCTATTTAATGCATTAAATACCACTTTTCTATTTAAGTAATAATTTAGTTACGAATTTAGGATATTTTCCTATTATTTCTCTTTTAAAAATTCCTATTTGGCCCAATAACGTTTATATGATCCATTTAACAAAGCCCACTTCTTTTTGTGTAATGTGTTTTAACTTATAAAATTCCGTTTTTAAATTAGAGAATACTAGAGTTTCGAATTTTATTCATGGGCTATGGGAGGTCCATTGATCTAATTTCTCATGATGGATTATTATTACATATTGTTTGGAGTCTACCCATCATTTTATTTTTAATTGTTAATCTACTTGGCTCATATGATAATGGGTTTTCTGAATTATTCCTTAATTACAATAATAAGTCACCTCAATTTCTAAAACTTGGTCCGAATTATTTTTCTAAGCTCAATTTTCTTAATGGGTCATCATTACATGACGTTGGAAGTCTCTCCGACAGATTTGTTTAATTTATGGGCGCGTTATCTCTCCGTGTTAACGGTTTTCCGACTTAGTTTCCTAATTTGAATAATTAGTCACGTTGTGACATACGCTTGGCCAATCGGACTTTTCGTTGTACGAATTTCTTCGTGGAACACTTAGGAATAATATTTGGGGTTGATTTATAATTTTTACGTAATTTTTAGATGTGTTGTTGCACATAGGATAGAGGTACGTATGTTTCTATTATTTTGATTTAAATAAATTTTTATTTCAAAATTTTAGGTATTTAATTTTTTTCCGGGGTGCTACATCCTCCCCCACTTAAAAAGAATTTGGTCCACCAAATTCCATGACTCCTTCGGTTACATGTAAATCATTTATTGAAAAATGCATTAATCATTGTGAGTTCAGAGGTACCTTCCATGGTTCCCACTTCTCGATTTGGAGAGAGTTGCACCAAGGCTTCCAGTGTACCTTGTTGGTTTAATTCCTCATGATGTTGACTCTCAAATTGTGGGTAGTCTCTCATCTTGTGGTTGGAGCTACCACATCGCAAACATTTTTCTTGTTTCCACTAGCAATCCCCGACGTGTGGCCCCTCTTGTTGCAGCACTTGCATCACCCCTTGCGAATAACGGCTACTTGTATGTCATTCTTCTTATTCTTCTTTATTTTTCTCTTATCACCGTTTGACTGGTTCCCTTTCATCATGGAATTGAGTTCTTCTGTGTTAGTGGATTGTTCTTTTAGAAGAGGACAGTCTTGTAGCTGACGTCTCGAGTCGCCACTACGTAAGCATGCACCAATTCTTCGCCAACACTCCTTGGCCACATGACCTGGCTTGCGACAATGATGGCAAATGATCTCATCATTAAGATTCACTTTCTGGTTGGCCTTCTTGCCATGGTTATATCTTCTCTTCCCATTCTGATTGGTCTCCTTTTTAATCTCCTTAGTCGCTTCCAGAGCTCTTTCTAGCAGTTGAGCGGCTTGCTGACATACCAGAACTAGCCTCCGGGTTGATCTCATGTCGGCGTCCATTAAGAGTCCCTTCAAGAATGAGGTTGACATTAGGGTACGAAGTAGTATTAAATTAATTGGGGTAAGTATACATATATTAGATCTTAACCACGGTTTTACCCAATCCCCACTTTAGGTATGATGGTTGATTTAAACACAGGTCATGGCAGTTTGTCCTAGAACACCCTATACCTAAGAGATCCAATGAGGACGTCCTAGAACATCTTAAACCTAAGATATCCTATTAAGACATCCTAGGCTCTGATACCAACTGTCATGCCCCGCCAATTTAGCTGCGGAATAAATCGGGGAGACGTGAGCAAAGTACATAGTAGAGAAAAATGTACAATCAGTTGAGTAAATCAGAGCATCTAATGAACAATAATTGAAATAAACTCTTTATTCCATTATAAAATTACTAAGACTATTACAACCACTAATTTGGAGCCAATATGTACGGCTCAATGACATCATTACATACGAAGAGAAAAACTAAAGTAATAACTACTAGACTCCAAATGTGCTAGGGTAACTTCGTCATTTGACTTCGGGTCGCTCATCACTCGGGTCCTATCCCATTGGTGTGTACAACGTCATCGTCTATCTCACCTGAGACATAATAACAAAAAACAAAGGGTGAGCGATAACGCCCAGTAGGACTTAAATCTCAGGATCAAGCATGCTTTAAGTGATTAATGTTTTAAAGGACAGAGTAACTAATGAGTCGAGAAAGTAAGAGCACGAGTAACATGGGTCACTAGCACATGAAGCAAGTTTAGTACAATGAATAAGGTCAAGTCACAATAGAAAGCAATAACAACACGATGGCAAATAATGTCAACGTCAAGAAATAGCAAGAAACATGTATAGCAAGGAGAGAAAAAGTAGTTGGCCATATAGAGAGTAAATTGCACTTTGATTGATTTTCTTATCAATCGAAATAGTATAGCACTTTTGATTAACTTTCGTCAATCGAAATAGTAATGGCACTTTGGTTATCCGTAGATAGCCGAGAGAGAGTATAACACTTTGTTTGCCAATTGACAACGAGAGAATATAGCACTTTGTTTTGTCAAAGACATCGAGAGAATATACCACTTTGTGTTGATTGTCTTAGATTAATCTCGATAGTGTGGCACTTGGATGTAATGCCGACATCCTGATCATTTAACTCCCATGGGCAAATGGCACTTTCGGGCACTCTCCCTAGGACCAGATCGGGCCCTATTGCGCTGGCATTTGTCATTTTTTTTATCTTTAAACAATCAATTAATGGCCAATAGAGAGTACTAAGAAATAGAAAAGAGTACTAGATGAATAGAAGAGATAGTAGAGAAAGTGTGAATAGATGGGTGAGTAGAGTATAGATGAGAACTAGTGGACAATGCACGTAATACATCGAGTAACATGCGATAGTAGCAGTTGCACAACGCGCGCTATTGGTGCTGGCAGTCAAGTGGAATTCACTACCTTTCCGCTGGCCATGTTACGCACAGGTCCAGAGGTCCGGCGTGATTCAAGATAAGAGTGATATTCTAATAGCCGTTTGGATCATGTTGATCCCTAAAGGGTATCATAGGTGTTAGGGTACAACTAGCTCGTCGACCATGTGGGAATCCATGGACAGAGGAGACTTACAGAGGCTTTGATCAAAGACTCACTAGTCCGGCAAAAGGAATATCCGACGGAGAGTTCGTCCAAGTCAAGAGAGAGTGTGTATATAGAAACAAGTACTCGACGTTCTAGAGGAATTCTAGAATAGTGCAGCGTCGATAACGGTATTTCCAAAACATCGCGAGAAATGAAGACAAGTCTTATTTAAAATGGGGTAATTAAATATATAATTGAAATCAATTTCTAGATGTACTATGTGACAATTTTATGCCAAGTTAAGCCATATTGGATGGTTCAAAGTGAGTGCAAGTGTAAGAGAAAATCATGGACAAGATAGATCCTGTGATTAACTTGAATTAATTAAAATATATTCAATAATTACAACTTCATTTTTCTGTGTACAAGACAGTTAACAGGACATGGGGTGACTGTATAACAATACGACTTGCACAAAGGTGGGTTTTCATGCAAAAATCTAGAACGCAACGCACCCTTGTAAGGGTCGCGACGGGGTTCAGGCAGAACACGACAGGGTCTTCTGAGGATCGCGATAGGTCTACTAGGTCGGGCGGCCAGAATGCGACGGGGTACCCAGTCGCGATCAGATTGTGATTGGTTCCTGTGTCACGACGGCCCTGAGAACGTGGCCTATCGGGCCGTCACGTTCTCAGGTTTTGAGCCTGTATTCGAGCGGTAAAAGGACAGAGCCTCGGATTGCGGGCCAACTTTCTATCTTTTGACACAGGGTTGTTCAGAAAATCATAACTAATTGTATAGTTGATGAAAAATCATGAAAATAGTTGCATATTGATCTAGACATACATGATTACTTACAGTAAATAGGAATTTGAAAATAGATAGAGTTTCAACATGCTTTATTCGAGTCAAACATAGAGTACATGACACAATGAGCAGTTGAGATGAGAAAATTAAATTCACAAAGTAGGGTGGATAAAAATTAGGGCTTTTAGGGGCAAAAGATGCCTAACATGCATCAGTTCCTCCAGTACAAATGTCGTGGTATGGGGTTGAGTATACAAGGAGAACAAGATTTAAGATGAAGGGTCGGGCTCATGCTAGTTGCAGAACATGAAAAATCAAGAAGAAAATATAGGCTCGATGGAAAAATATGAAATCTGAGGGCTTTTGATCTTGATGATTGGATCAACCTACAAACGAAGTTTTATGATTTTAGCTTGTGAGAATGCCTACCTTTAATCGTTTTCCTCTTCTAGGGCTAGAACTTGAAGAATGAGAGAGAGAGCTTGAGAGAGGCTTCTTCCCACAAAATCTCCTTCTCCTTGGCCTCTCCTCCTGGTCTAGCAAGCCTTGGGTACGAGCTAGGGCCGGCCATGGGGGTTTTAAGAGAGTATTTATGCATTCTCTCTTTCCATTTCCTATTTGGACTCTAATTCCCATTAATTCTGAATTTCCTATTTTCTCTCCCCTTTCTAAGCATGAGAACTTCTAATTGGGTTAGGATGGGAGCTAATTTTTTGGCCAAGCAACTAGGGTAGGGTTAGGAATCCAATTCTAACTCAAACGTCCTATTTAATGCATTAAATACCACTTTTCTATTTAAGTAATAATTTAGTTACGAATTTAGGGTATTTTCCTATTATTTCTCTTTTAAAATCCCTATTTGGCCCAAAAACTTTTATATGATCCATTTAACAAAGCCCACCACTTCTTTTTGTGTAATGTGTTTTAACTTATAAAATTCCCTTTTTAAATTAGAGAATATTAGAGTTTCGAATTTTATTCATGGGCTATGGGAGGTCCATTGATCTAATTTCTCATGATGGATTATCATTACATATTGTTTGGAGTCTACCCATCATTTTATTTTTAATTGTTAATCTACTTGGCTCATATGATAATGAGTTTTCTGAATTATTCCTTAATTACAATAATAAGTCACCTCAATTTCTAAAACTTGGTCTGAATTATTTTTCTAAGCCCAATTTTCTTAATGGGTCATCATTACATGACGTTGGAAGTCTCTCCGACAAGTTCGTTTAATTTATGGACGCATTATCTTTCCGTTTTAACGATTTTCCGACTTAGTTTCCTAATTTGGATAATTAGTCACGTTTTGATGTATGCTTGGCCAATCGGACTTTTTGTTGCACGAATTTCTTCGTGGAACACTTAGGGATAATATTTGGGGTTGATTTATAATTTTTACAGAATTTTTAGATGTGTTCTTGTACATACAATAGAGGTACATATGTTTCTATTATTTTGATTTAAACAAATTATTATTTCAAAATTTTAGGTATTTAATTTTTTTCCGGGGTGCTACACCGACGGAAGTCAACAGCCCTCCAATCGTTGAGAGCCGTTCAATCCCTATGAGAAGAGCAAGACCATCAACCCGCTGGGTAAAATTTATGAGGAAATACCTGAGGGTCAAAGTGCCGACTCCCAAGCGGAATATTAAATGCAGGGCAAGGCAAAAAACCGGGGGCCTCCATCTTTTCCATTTTCTTTCCAATCATCTTTTGTGCTGCTTAGCACCTTTCCGTGGGTTCTCCACATTCCCTCCCCACGGGAGGCATTTTATTTTCATTTGTTGTACAATCCATCCTCTTGCACTGGGCATCGCACCCCTTTTTATACTCCTTACACTCCCTTCCGTGCCCCTCGTGGCACATCTTCCTGTTGTCCCACGCCTGGCACGTCTCCTCTCCATGCCCCATGAGGGACATCTCCACTCCGTGCCCCACGAGGCACATCTCCATCCTGTGCCCCACGTGGCACAACTCCCTCTTGTGTCCCACGCGACACCTCTCCATCCTGCGCCCAACGCTGCGCACCCTCCTTTTTGGCCCCTCGCGGCCCGCTTTTTCCTTTCTCTCCTCCAGCCCCGCCGGATTCTTTTCCTCTCATAGGGCATCGCGCCCTCCTACTTCTCCAAACCCCTCCGACCCCGCCGGAGTCTCCAAAATCTTTCCTCCACTAGTCTCGCCGCCTTTAATCGGGTACTTCGACCCTTCTCGCATTGTTTTTGAGGCTTTAGCCCCCACTTAGTTCTTTAATTCGAAATAAAAAATGTAAATCCTTCTAGACCCCGGAGTCTCTCCCCGACGCAGGGTATTCGTCCTTTCTTTACCCTCTTTCGGGGCTTTAGCCCCCATATATTTCTATAAATTTCAAAAATAAAATGTAAATTCTTGTAGACCTCCGAGTCTCACCCCCAATGCCGGGCATTCGACCCTCTAAAACTCTAATCGGGTCCTTCGACCCTTCTCGCATTGTTTTCGGGGCTTTAGCCCCCACTTAGTTCTTTAATTCCAAATAAAAAATGTAAATTCTTTGTAGACTCTGAGTCTCGCCCCAGCGCATGGCATTCGTCCTCCTTTTACATTCCAAACTCTTATGTTGAAAATAAAAAAAAAATGAATATTCAGCATTGCCATGCCATCGCAGTATTTCTGTTATGAGAGCTCCACGCCAGGAGTCCAAAATTCCCTCCTAGGTCATTAAGGTTTGACCTTAGCATGGGCACTTCACACACCTCACGGCACCCCTAAGCCGATTGCTCTCGGTAGACACCATCACTGTCACAGCCACGCCTGAAAGGCACAAACGTCTATTTCTCCCCTCTTTCAGCCGAAGTATGGATAGTAGAGGTAGTTTGGGCAAGATAACCAACCCAAAGCACTCCGTCATAAGAGAATGTCCCAAAAACGGGCGAATCAAATGACCAATAAAAACCAAAGTCAAATGCATGTCAAGAGCGGAAAAGTCCCCGCAGGGATCCAAATGGACCTGGACGTATGCATGCAAAAATCAAAATCAATCAAGTATAATAGGGCATGGCAAAGAGTGGCAAAGTCCCCGCGGAGATCCAAATGGATCCGGTCGTACACATGTCCCTACAAAACCAAAATGGTCATCAAAATTAATTCCAAAGCCCCAGTGTTTAATGAGACTGAATCTTCTAACGGCTGTGCCAAGGAAGGAAGTCTAACCCAACTCCTCAATATCCATACCAAGCTTATCTCCAAGTTTTCTTCCCTTCTCCTTCCCAGACCTAGTTGCCTTTTCAGGCGTGGCTTTGGCAATGCACCGTCAACCAAGTGCAATTAGCCCGTGGGCGCCACGTTAAAATGCACGCCCTACTCTGGGCATTCCTTAATGAAACAGGAGGTAACAAAGACCCCTCACCAGTCAATTTTTATAACTCTAACGCCGCCATGGCATGGCAATATTCCAAAAATTCCATAAAAATCCAAACACTTTCCAAAATAAAAAAAATCAAATATTTCCAAAATCACAAAAAATCAAATGTTTTCCAAAAAACCCACAAAAATTAAAATAATTTCCAAAATCAACAAAATTCAAATACCCCCAAAATCCATAAAAATTTAAATATTTCCAAAATCCACAAAAATTTGAATATTTTCAAAACTCCAAAAAAAATCATGATGGTATTGCAAGGTAAGCACATTGCATCATGTCTGTGTCAGATCGATGCAATTCTTCCCCTTCATGGGTTCCTCCCATCTTAAACTCCCAACTCCTTAGCCAAAAGGACACATATCCTTATGATTTAATGAAACAAAACTGTTTGAGCTGCATCTGTCGTTGACTAGTTTATGCATGCTCCATGCTATAAATGTTGTTTTTCCATGATATCTGTGTTTTCTTAGCTAATGAGTTTTGAGCACAGGATTCGAGTTACCTCATCTGGTGCTACATCAGGCGACTGCTGCCCCCACCATCAAGTTATCTATATGTTATACTCCTAGAGCACACCAAGGACCTTGTGGCTCTGAGGAATCTGAGATTTGAGTTCCCCTTTACCAAAAACAATAATTGTTCCAGAGGATCCTTAGCCGCACGGATAGGCCGTTACACTTGGCACGTGAGGACGACGGACCCATGCATACCCCCCCGGTCCTGACTTAACGCCATCGTAACAATATTATCCTTGGTTATTTGTTATTCCTTTTACCCTTATTTTTCTTTTAGCCAGCATACATGCATATTGAAATCATAGTGGAAAACCACTCTTGCAATGCATTTTGAGGGCCATATACGCCCCAAATTCAAAAGCAATTTGAAATATTCCACTCTGAGTCAAGTACCCAACTCCCTTTGTTGTTGCCTCCAGGCTGATTTCCTTAGAACCCCTTGTTTAGACTTATCCTTTTTATTTTTCACCTTTACTCCCAGAGATCCACCTGCAGTAGTGGCAGACGCCCCCAATGGTGAAACCTAACGGATTGTGTCCTTAGGTACTTCCCCTTCGCTGGAAGTTGGTCTCTCCTTCTCTCCCAAGATCCACCTGTGGCCGTGGTAGACGCCCCCAATGGTGAAACCTAACGAATTGTTTCCTTGGGTACTTCCCTGATGTTTGAAGTTGATCTTTTCTTTCCTTTTGGGTCCCACGTGGCACCTTTCCTTTCTTTTCCCTTCCCTTTGTCCAAAAAATTGTTTCTTTAGGTCTCCTTCTCCGGTGATGACTTCCTTGGGTGTTGGTGAAAGACTCTTATCAGGTGGCAGTCACCAATGATTAAGCGTGTCTATTTTTCACCTTGGCGTCTACTTTTCAGTCCGCTCCTGCTTCACTCCACTTCGCTACACTTCATTTCTTTTGTACGCCCCGATGCAGAATATTGGAACGTGAGGCAGTTGCAAGTAAACGGTATAGAGCGAGTACTAGACATCAAACCATTGCACAATGAATAATACTAAAGAAAATTCCTTTCATTAATAACTTTCCAAATGTCTAGTTACAACCACTAATATCAGAGCCAATCTATAGGGTCCAATTACATTGAAATAAAAGTAAAAGACTAAACTAAGACTCTATCATAGCACTAGGACACTAGGGTACTCTTGACATCACTCCTGGTCATTCCCGTCCTCTTGAGTGTATAGTTCATCCTCAGTCTCACTTGAGAACACAACGACAAATAACGCAGGGTGAGCGATAATGCCCAGTAGGACTTAAATCTCAATAGTCAAGCAGGCTTTAAGTAGTAAATGCATTAGAAGGCAGAGCAACTAATGATAGAGCGAGAGAGTCAAGTAACGTGAGAGATAGCATGATAGCACGTGAACGAAATAGTACAAGTTCCCAAATATAGCAAGATTGTCGAGTATAGCATAAATAGCAAGATGGTCATAGCACAAATAGCACAAAGTATAGCAATAGTACAACGAGTATAGTATAGTATTTTTGTCAATAGACAATGAGAGAACATAGCACTTTTTTATTGTCATTTAGATAGTCGAGATAGATAGCACTCGAGTGTAATGCCAAACACTCTGATCATTTAACTCCCATGGGCACTAGCACTTTCGGGCGCACATCCTAGGACCAGATCGGGCCCTTTATATATTGCCAGACATTGGTTATATTGTTTATCTTTAGAAAATCAGTCAATGGACAATATAGAGTACCAAGAAATAGATGAGAGCACTAGATGAATAGACGAGATAGTAGAGTGAACGTGAATAGATGAGCGAGTAGAGTATAGATGAGAGCTAGTGGACATTGCACGTAACACGTTGAGTAAACAGGCGATAGTACCAGTTGCACGACACGCGCACGTGGTGTTGGCTGTTAGGTGGAACTCACTACCTTTCCGCTGGCCATGTTACGCACAGGTCCAGAGGTCCGGTGTGATTCAAGATAAGAGCGAACTTCTAATAGCCGTTTAGATCATGTTGATCCTTAAAGGGTATCATAGGTGTTAGGGTACAACTGGCTCTTCGACCATGTCGGAATCCATAGACAGAGGAGACTTACGGAGGCCTTGAACAAAGACTCACTACTTCGACAGAAGGAGTATCTGACAGAGAGTTTGTCCAAGTCAAGAGAGAGTGGGTATATAGAAACAAGTACTTGACGTTCTAGAGGAATTCTAGAACAGTGGAGCATCGGTAACGGTATTCCCAAAACATCGTGAGAAACGAAGTCAAATCTATTTAAGATATGGCAAATTTTAATAGATAATTGAAATAAATTACCAGATACATTATGAAATATTTTCATGCCAAATTAAGCCATATTTGGATGGTTCAAAGTGTGTGCATGTGACATAGAGAATCATGGAGTATGAAAGGGACATGTGCATGGCTTTTATTTTATTAAAATAAGTTCAAGATTTACAGTTCCGTTTACTGTGTTCAAAAGGGTTAGCAGAGCATGATATCACTGTAGAAAAACAAGACTTGCAAAAATAGGGTTTCATGAAAAAGTGCAGAACGTGACAGGTCCCTGTAAGGGTCGCGACAGAGCCTGCATAGAACGCGACAGGGTCGTTAACGGGTCACGACGGGTCAGTCAGTGCAAAGGAGGAGAACACGATGGGTTCATATGAAGAAGGCGACAGGTCTGTCAGACCAGAAGGTCAGGTCGCGACGGTGGTCCTGTCGCGATCAAATCGCGATGGTGATTCTTGTCGCAATCTGCCTGAGAACGTGGTCTATTGGGCCGTCGCGTTCTCATGTCCTTGGCCTGAGTCTGACAGAGATCTGACATGTTCTTGTTTCTTGGTCCAAACTTACCATGTTTTGACATAGGGACGTTCAAAAATTCATAACTAATTGTACAAGTAATGGAAAATCATGAAACTAGTTGGAAATTGATCTAGCTCACATGGGTACTTACAGTAATTATGAATTGGAAAATAAGCATGGTTTCGACAGGCTTTAATCAAATCAAACATGGAGAACAGAATACTGAGAACAGTTGAGATGCAAGAATTAATTTGCAAGATAGGATGCATGAAAATTAGGGCTTTCAGGGGTAAAAGATCCCTAATAGCCATCAGCTTCTCCAGTAAAATTTTCGTGGCATGGGATAGAGGGTACATGGAGATCTAGATTTTTGAAAAGGGTTCGGGGTCATGTAAGTTGCAGAACATGAAAAATCAAGAACAAAAATATGCTTGATGGAAAATTATAAAACCAAAGGGCTTTTGTTCCTGATGGACGAAACATCCTACAGATGAAATTTCATGGTTTATGCTCATGAGAATGCCTACCTTTGACTCGTTTTGTCTTCTAGGGTTAAGAACTTGAAGAACGAGAGAGAAAGCTTGAGAAGTGCTTATTCCCACGAAATCCCCTCCTCCTTGGCCTCTCCTCCTGGTCCAACAAGTTTTGGGTATGAGCTAGGGCCGGCCATGGGGGTTTAAAGAGAGTATTTATGTCTCTCCCCTTTCTATTTCCTAATAAGACTCTAATTACTATTAATTTCACGATTTCCTATTTCCTCTCCCGTTTCTAAGCATGAGAACTCCTAATTGGGTTAGGATGGGAGCTAAATTCGTGGCCAACCCATTAGGGTAGGTTTAGGAATCCCAATCCAACTCAAACTTTCTTTTTAATGCATTAAATACCTCTTTTCTATTTAAGTAATAATTCAATTACGAGTTTAAGGTATTTTCCTATTGATCTTTCTTTAAAAATCCCTATTTTGGCCCACTAGTTTCTAATGGGTCCATTTAACAAAGCCCATTTCTTCTTTTCATTTAATAGGTTTTATTTAATTCTCTTTTATTTGTATTTTCTAATTTCTTTTATTTTTTTATTATTAAATTTTTATTTTACAAAAATTCTAGGTTGCTACATCCTCCCCCTCTTAAAAAGAATTTGGTCCCTAAATTCATATGATCATAATGGAGGGAATGTCTTACCGAAAAGATTGGGGTAGTTTCGTCTGATGGCTCCTTCCAGTTCCCATGTGGCTTCTTCCACACCGCGGTTATTCCATAAGACTTTAACCACGTGAATGGGACGGTTCCTGAGCTATTGCATCTTCCGTTCCAGTATCTTGACTGGCTTCTCTTCGTATGTCACATTTTTATTTAACATCAACTTCTTATGCCGAATGATGTGGGTAGGGTCATAGACATATTTTCTGAGCATGGAGACATAGAACACATTGTGTACACATGCCAAATCCAGTGGCAATGCCAGTCGGTATGCAACCTCACCAATCCTTTTGAGTATTTCAAAAGGACCAATGAATCTAGGACTGAGCTTTCCTTTCACTCCAAATCTTTGGATGCCACGAGTAGGTGACACCTTTAAGAACACATGATCACCGACTTAGAATTCTAAGTCCCGCCTTCTTTTGTCGGCATAGCTCTTTTGTCTAGACTGAGCGGTCTTAAGCCGATCTCTAATCACTTGTATGTCCTTTGTGGTACGTTGCACAATGTCTGGGCCTAGCCACTGCTATTCTCCAACCTCATTCCAGCATGCAGGAGATCTACAATTCCTTCTGTAGAGTGCTTCGAACGGTGCCATCTTGATACTCGCCTGATAACTGTTGTTATAGGCAAACTCAATAAGGGATAGGTGCTCGTTCCAATATCCTTAGAAGTCTATAGTGCAAGCTCTCAACATGTCTTCCACTATTTAGTTGGTTCTTTCAGTTTGCCCATCAGTTTGTGGATGGAATGCGGTATTAAAGTTGAGTTTAGTACCCAGTGCACCTTGCAGTCCTTACCAAAAATGAGATGTGAATCTCGGATCTCGATCCGAGACAATAGACGATGGAACTCTGTGCAGTCTTACTATCTCCTTGACATATAGGGCAGCTAGTACCTCCATCGAGCACTTACTCTTTATAGGCAGAAAATGGGCGGATTTGGTTAGTCGGTCCACAATGACCCATATGGCATCGAGTCCACCACGAGTCTTGGGTAAACCCATGATGAAGTCCATGCCAATGCTTTCCCATTTCCATTCCGGAATATCTAGTAGTCTGAGTACACCAGCAGGGCGCAGGTGTTCCGCTTTTTCTTGTTGGCAAGTAAGGCAGTGAGTAGCATGCTCGGCTACCTCTCTCTTCATGTTCGGCCACCAAAATGTTCTTTTCAAGTTTCAGGAATCTAAGTGTTTAATCATCAAGGATGGTGCAATCATATTTGAAGCCAGTAGAGGAAAGAACCTATACGTACTGCATCTAGAAGAACTTAAAGATCAAGACATTTGCCAAGCAGCAAATAAAGATCAGAATGCTGAATTATGGCACAGAAGGTTAGGCCATTGTAGCTTGGATGGAATAAGAAAACTTATCAAACATGATCTAGTAGAAGGTCTGCCGAAGATAAACACTATACTTGACAGTATATGTGAACCTTGTGCAAAAGGGAAGCATGCAAAATCCTCCTTCAAATCAAAGATAGTAGTCACCACCTCCAAACCAATAGAACTACTACACATGGATTTCTTTGGGCCAACGAGAACTACCAGCTTGGGAGGAAAGAACTTTGGATTTATAATTGTTGATGATTTTTCAAGATTTACATGGGTATCATTTTAGAGCATAAAGATGACACATTTGAAAGTTTTGTGAAGTTCAGTAAAATAGTTCCAAAGGATAAAAAGTTCAGCATCATCAGTATTCATTCAGATCATGGAGGAGAATTTCAGAACGATAGATTTGCAGAATTCTGTAATGATCAAGGCATAGAGCACAATTTCTCAGCACCTAGAACACCACAGCAAAATGGAGTAGCTGAGAGGAAGAATAGAACCTTGTTGAATATGACTAGGACCATGTTGTCTGAGTACAACCTTCCAAGGTACTTTTGGGTAGAAGTGATTAATATAGCATGTTATATTATCAATAGAGTCATGATCAGGCCAATCCTGAAGAAAACTGCATATGAGTTATACAAGGAAAGGAATCTAAAGATCAGCCATCTTAGAATGTTTGGATGCCCTTGCTTCATTCACAACAACGGTAAGAAAGACATAGGTAAGCTAGATCCCAAATCTGATGAAGGGATCTTTATGGGGTAAACTTCTAAACCCAAAGGCTATAGAGTTTTCAATAAAAGAAGTTTATTAATTGAACAAACTGTTCATGTTATTTTTGATGAATCTAACCTTTCCTTGAAGAAGGAAGTCGATAGTGATGATGAAAATGCAGAAAATCTCTCCAAGAAACTGAAGGAAACAACTATCAATGATGGTGAAGATCCACCCTTGGAAGAACTACAACAAAAATATATTATCCATAATGATCTTCCAAAGGAATGGAGGTACAAAAAGGATCACCCTACTGACAACATCATTGGAGATCCATCAGTTGGGGTAACAACAAGAGGTAATGTTATTCCTTGTGACTATTTAGCATTTGTATCTCAAATAGAGCCGAAGACAGTCAATGAAGCACTGTCTGATGAATCTTGGATTTTAGCCATGCAAGATGAACTTAATCAGTTCAGGAGAAATCAAGTATGGTCCCTTGTTCTGAGACCATCAGATCATACTGTGATTGACACCAAATGGGTGTTTAGGAACAAATTAGATGAAGCTGGTGTTATCACTAGAAACAAGGCTAGATTGGTTGCTCAAGGCTATTCCCAAGAGAAAGGCATAGATTTCGATGAAACCTATGCACCAGTGGGTAGACTAGAGGCTATTAGAATTTTACTTGCTTATGCATGTGCATTGAATTTAAAAATTTTCAAATGGATGTAAAATCTGCTTTCCTAATTGGTTATGTAAAGGAGGAAGTCTATGTAGAACAACCTGCTGGTTTTGATGATTTAGATTTTCCAAATCATGTTTTCAAATTGCATAAAGCATTATATGGTTTAAAGCAAGCACCTAGAGCATGGTATGAAAGACTTAGTGCATTCTTGCTAAATCATGATTTTATTAGAGGACATGTAGATAGCACATTGTTTATTAAATCAAAAGCCAAGAACATATTACTTGTGTAAATTTATGTAAATGATATCATATTTGGATCTATTGATGAATCTTTGTGCAAGTATTTTAAGAAACTCATGCAGGGAGAATTTGAGATGAGCATGATGGGAGAGCTCAACTATTTTCTTGGGTTACAAATGAAACAAGGCAATAAAGGACTCATATTTGTCAAGCAAATACACCAAGGATGTAGCGACCCTCATTATATCGGTACGGTTATACCAACCCACGTCGATATAGTGAACGTTGCCACAGTGGGACATTTACCCAAATGATAACATTCAGTTGAGATACACGTGAATATAAGAACAGAGTAGCGGAAGTAAAAGAACTACTGTCTTCATTTCATTCATCATCCACATTTAACATCCATGATTCGATTGAATTTAAAGAGATAAAGTCCACATAATCCATATAGAAGAAGTGCTAAGATAAAATACATAGTTTGTCCAAGTTTACATGATAGTTCTAATACAATGCCTTAATTACATACATCAAAATGTCAAAATGTCACAACTAAGCTCCACCAAGCTAGCTACTCCCCGCGCTCGGAGTCGCTCTCCACGGTCTCCTCCAAAGGTGTGTCACCTACTACACCTGTACGCCGAAGCAAGTAATGAGTCTAAAAGACTCAGCAAATAACACTACATCTATCATCCATGCGCATATCATAGCAGGTTTTTACATACACATTTACAAGACACAACATGTAGCATGCGTGACATTGAAATTAACAACCTATCATGGTAATTCTACTAATGAAACACATGATTCATGCTTTCAGATTTCCTATCACATGCTCTCTAGTCATTCCAACACATGAAAGTTCTACTTCCAATTAAGCTAAAACATGAAAGCAATCTAGCATGATTACCTTACATACATGAAAGAAAACATTGCTAACATGGTTACTACTCATTCTTACACATGCACATAACCATTTTACAGGCTTTAAGCTTGCTGTTTTGACATGGTTTAACACTTTACAATCTAACACATGAAAGATACATTCTCATTCAACCACAACGTGAGAGTAAACATACATGGAATGGTTTGCACATAAGTAAGGATTGTCCCTAGCATGGATTCTATGCATTGTACACATATAGCACATAATCATAACCACATTTTGTTGTTGTTCTAACATGATTTCAGATCATCATATCATGGATTTCAATTTCACATCCTCACATTTTGGTTTCACATTTTTACACAATTTCAAATTCACATACTTCACACTTCACACTTCACACATTCACATTTACACATTCACATTTACACATTGTTCACATTCACAATTTTACAAATTTCGCATTCACATTCATATTTAGTGCCGTGACACATAGTCCAAACTACCATAATAAGGACGCATCACATCACATACACATAGACGCCACCTAGGCAATATAGTGACGACTCTTGACTACGCAGACCGGGAGAACAAGTCTCCACCCTAACCAGTGGTACTTGTCCACCTCCAGGATTTCATCCTAATGCCCTTAGGATCACAACACATTGAACCTTCTCATGGGGACTTTTCCATGATACGGTTCCACTGCCCTCTATGGAAGCAGTGTCACACTTGGCACAGTCTTACACATTTCACATTTACCGATTTTAACACATACTTTTACACATGACACTCACATCTCGTTCATTCTCTCAATCACAACATGACTCTATTTTTTCCCTAATCATGCTACTACAGATGACAGAAATTAACATTCAGGAAGTTTCACAATCAGGTTGGGTTACACAGAACTTAAATCATTTCACAATGGCGTGCATTAAATTCACATATTTTCGCATGAAATTTCATATTGCATTCTACAGTTGTACAAATAGCCTGAAAATTTACCCACATGCTGATTATATGTTTATGATTTCACATGCAAAATTTCACATTTTTCTGACTCATATTGCATTTACAGAAATTAAAACATTCAGTTGCATGCCATTCATAATTCAACTTGTCATGGAACATAACCCGAATCTCAGATTTGACAATTCACAGATTTGAATATATCATATATGTTGTCATAGAAAATTTCCCCGAATTTATTTCACAACATACAATTTACTGTGGATTTTTTGAAATCTTACACATACTTCCTATTTCCATTGCAGTAATTACAGTAAATCATATGAACATGAATAATTTCTCAAATTTGCAGGGTATGAACTGACACATATACACATGGGGTAGAAAAATCCAAGGCAATTAATTCCTCAGAAATCATATAGACAGTAGGTAATCGTGCATAACCCTTTTTCCCTAACATGTATTTCAATAAATCCAACAATTTATGCCATCCACAGAAAGTCACAGAAATTTTCACACACATCACATTAGCTATTTTACATAACATATAAAAATTACACTATATCCTCATGCGTCAATGTTCGGAAAATAATTACTTAAGGCAGAACAGTTCACTGTTCTGCACTGAAGAACTTGGCGACAGTGTCTGGCCGTTCAAGGAGATGGACGGCAAGATCGCTGGACGCACATTGGAGATCTTAGCATCAAGGCATTGACGCCAAGTTCCTGTCTATGCAAGAACACAGACTGAGCTCCAAATAACAAGAAGAATGGGGGATCTAGGACACGAGGAAAAATGTGTAAAAATAAGAAAACCCTACTAGACATCTACAGGGACGATGTGTGTAGGTTACTTGCCTTTCAAAAACTCTCCAAAGGGATTAAATGGGTTGGTGATGCTCTCCTTGGGCAGTCCCAAGAAGCTCCCAAGATTGCCTTCCCCCGGGTTCTTGAGCAATCTCCACAGCAGATCGAGGTCGGGGATGCCTTTCTCGATGTTCCAACTACCTCCTTGTCGTGGTAGATGGCCGGAACAAGCTTCAGATCGCTAGATTAAAGGTTGCAAAGGTGGGGTTTTGCTCACAGCAGTTAGGGTTTTTCCCTATCTCTCAAAAGAGGTCAAGAGAGGGGTTTCAGGGTTGCACTCGGGTTCAGATATAGGAGAGAGGCCTCTCCTGTCCCGCAGGGCTTGATGTGAACCCTTTCAGACCGTTGGGGACAGCTCCCCAATGGGTGAGCTAGCTTGCTCCCAAAAATCCGGCTCTGCAACGCTTGCAGATCAGAGACATTAACGTCCACATCGCTGGACACTGGACTTAGTGTTGGTGTCCATATGGTTGACGTCGACACAACACAAACGTCCATTGATCTTGATGCCAGAACTCAAAAAACATGCAGAAACCATGCACAACTTATACCTATATACGTGCCATGCATATGTATTATCATGTACACACTGCCATCATGCATTTCATACATTATTTACAACTAATTATACACATGCATACATAAGTATAACTAGTTAATACCTACGTAGATATGTACATCTATGCATACACAACATGAATTATTTACACAAAATTAAAATAATGCAACAAAATTCGAGGGCCTTACACCCTCTCCCCCTTAAAGAAACTTCGTCCTCGATGTTAGTACGACACTACTCAAACAAAAGGGGATACTTCTTCTTCATCACATCCTCAAGCTCCCAAGTAGCCTCCTCTCGTGAAAAGTTCAGCCATAGAACTTTCACCGACGCAATACTCTTGTTCCAGAGGTATTGAACCTTCCGGTCAAGAATAGCTACTGGTTGCTCCACATACGACAAATCTGGCTGAATGTCCACTGGCTCATGACTGATCACATGATCTCGGACATACTTCCTGAGCATAGAAACGTGGAAAACGGGATGGACACTAGCTAGAGCTGGGGGTAAAGCTAGCTCATATGCCACGCTGCCCAATCGTCTGAGAATCTCATACGGGCCAATGAATCTAGGGCTCAGCTTACCATGCCTGCCAAACCGACGACACCTCGAGTAGGTGATATCTTTAATAAGACATGGTCACCCACCTCGAACTCAAGATCCTTCCTCCTATTGTCGGCATAGCTCTTCTGCCTATCCTGTGCCGCAACAAGTCTCTTTCTGATAAGCTGGACCTTATCCGAAGTCTCCTGAACTAACTCCGGACCGATCAGCTGCCTATCACCGGTCTCCTCCCAACACAAAGGAGATCTGCAAGGCCTACCATACAACGCCTCAAATGGAGCCATACCAATACTCGCATGAAAGCTGTTGTTGTATGCAAACTCCACAAGAGGTAAATGACGCTCCCAATCATCCTTCCAATCCAATACACACGCTCTCAACATATCCTCGAGCGTCTGGATAGTCCTCTCGGACTGTCCATCAGTCTGGGGATGAAACGCCGAACTGAGCTTCAGCTCCAAACCTAATGCATGCTGAAGACCCTTCCACAACCTCGAAGTAAATCTCGGATCTCGATCCAAAATGATCGACTTCGGCACACCATGCAATCTAACCACACTACTAACATACAATCTAGCTAAGCTCTCAACCGACTGCTTCTTCTTCATAGGCAAGAAATGCGCAGTCTTTGAGAATCTATCTATGATCACCCAAATCGAGTCATTGCCCCTTCTAGATCGAGGCAAACCCGAAACAAAGTCCATAGTGACAGCTTCCCACTTCCAAACTGGAATCTCCATCCTTTGCATAAGGCCGGATGGTCGCTGTCGCTCGGCCTTCACTTACTGGCATACAAAACACCGGGATACATAATCCGCTACATCCTTCTTCATGCCGGACCACCAGAAGGATCTCTTCAAATCCTGGTACATCTTCGTGTTACCCGGATGAATAGAGAATCGCGATCTGTGAGCCTCCGCTAACACATGCTCACGGACATCTACCAAATCAGGGACACAAACACGATGATGGAATCTAATCACACCGTCCTCATCACGAGCAATGCCTGCCTTGCCCACTAGCTCTAAGAGTCTAGGGTCGGCTTTCTGTTGCTCGATCACCTCATCCAAAACCGAGGACCTAAGAGATAATTGAGCTACAAAAGCCTGGCATAGCGATGGCTCTAACTCAGTCAACGCGCAAGCCGCATCCTCCAACATCTTCCAATCCTGCTGGAGAAATGGCCTCTTTCTACTCAGAGCATCCACTACGACATTCGCCTTTCCAGGGTGATACTGAAGGTCGAAGTCATAGTCCTTCAAGAACTCAATCCATCTTCTCTGCCTCAGGTTTAATTCCTTTTGGGAGAAAAGATACTTCAAGCTCTTGTGGTCGGTAAACACCTCAAATCTGACACCATAAAGATAGTGCCTCCAGATCTTTAGTGCATGAACCACTGCTGCGAGCTCCAAATCATGAGTCGGATAGTTCTTCTCATGCTCCTTCAACTGACGAGAAGCATAAGCCACTACCCTTTCCTGTTGCATTAGCACACAGCCTAAACCAATCCGAGACGCATCCGTGTAGATAGAAAACCCTCACACCGCTCGGTAAGACTAACACCGGAGCTGACGTGAGCTTAGTCTTCAACAATTGAAAACTACTCTCACACTTCTCGGACCAAACAAACTTCACTCCCTTTCTGGTGAGCTGAGTCAATGGGGCGGAGATGGATGAAAATCCCTCAATGAATCGCCGATAGTAACAAGCTAAACCAAGAAAACTACGAATCTCCGAAGGGGTCTTGGGAACCTCCCAATCCATAACTGCCTGGACCTTTGCTGGATCCACTGCTACACCAGCACCGGAGATAACATGCCCGAGGAAATGAACCTCGCGCAACCAAAAATCGCACTTGCTGAACTTAGTGTACAGCTTGTGCTCACGAAGAACCTCTAACACTACCCTCAAATGCTGACGGTGTGTGGCCTCATCCGGAGAGTAGACCAGCACATCATCAATAAACACTACGACAAAGCTATCTAAATAAGGCCTAAACACCCTGTTCATGAGATCCATGAACGCTGCAGGGGCATTGGTCAATCCGAAAGGAAGGACCAAAAACTCATAATGTCCATAACGGGATCTGAATGCCGTCTTGGACACATCCTCACTCCGAATCCTCAACTGATGATAACCAGATCGCAAATCAATCTTAGAAAAGACTGATGCATCTTGCAACTGGTCAAACAAATCATCAATACGAGGTAAGGGATGCCTGTTCTTCACAGTCACTTGGTTCAGCTTTCTGTAATCAATGCATAACCTAAGTGACCCGTCTTTCTTCTTGACGAATAATACAGGTGCGCCCCAAGGGGAAACGCTAGGGCAAATAAATCCCTTATCTAGCAACTCTTGCAACTGCCTCCTTAACTCGGCTAACTCCGCAGGTGCCATCGAATATGGAGCCTTCGAGATAGGAGAGGTGCCCGGAAGCAACTCTATGGTAAACTCTATCTCTCTATCCGATGGCAATCCAGACAAGTCATCAGGAAAGACATCTGGAAAATCCTGCACTACCTCAATCTCTGCAAGAGTAGGTGACTCATCAGCCTCTGGTACTAATACCACGCTGGCAAGAAAAGAGTCACAACCCTTGTTTACCATGCGCATCGCCTTCATGGCAGAGATGACTAACTTTCCCGCCATGTTCCTTGGCAAGGGATGAGAAAACTCATCCTCACCAGGAATGCGGAAAACAATCCTCTTCCGACGACAATCTACCAACGCATAGTGCTCCTCTAGCCAATCCAGACCAAGAATAGCATCATAGTCTTTCATCTTTAGCAAGAAGAAGCACCCATCTAGGATTCTATCCTCAATGCACACAGGTAACGACGGAATGCACTTCCTAGTCGATACCGTACCCGCAGGGGTGTGCACAGACAAAGGGACCTCTAAATCCTCAGACACTATGTCGGACTCTAGGGCTAACTGCCTAGCGAACCGCTCGGAAATGAACGAGTGAGTAGCACCCGTGTCAAACAAAACCCGAGCGTGCACTCCTAGAAGTAAAACCGTACCTTCGGTGACATGCTCCGCCTGCTCGGCGTCCTCGCGCGCTAAAGCAAACACTCGAGCTGGGGCTCGAGGCCTTCCTAGTTTTCCTGTAGCTGGCGCTGCTGCCGCTACCGCTGCTGGGGCTGGCGCTCCGCGCTGGACTCCCTACTGAAGTCTCGGACAATCCTTGATCTTGTGGTCGCTGCTTCCGCACTTCAAGCACTTTCCCGTAATCATCCAACATTCGGTACTGCCATGTGTCTTCCCGCAGTGGGGACACTCGTTCTTCACACCAGGGGAACATACAGAAGGTACCTGAGTACTGCTGACTGCTACTGATCGCTGCTGTGTCGGGTACACCGCTTTCTTCTTGTCCTGTCACTGGAATGTAGCTGCAGGTCTCTTCTGCAAAGCCTTCTTCTCTTCAAGGTATTGCTCCATCTCACCCTCCTGCCTACACACAGCGCTGAGGGCCTCGTCCAAAGTGCGATGGTCGAACGCCACGAGCCTCGTCCTCAGTGATGGCTTCAGGCCCATCACGAACTTCTTTGTCTTCCTGCGCTCATCTACCACGATATGAGGTGCATATTTAGAGAGTTCAGAAAATCTTGCCTCATATTCTAGCACGGTCATGGAGCCTTGAGCCAAGGAGAAGAACTCTTGCTTCATCCGATCTTGAATATGCTTGGGGATGAACTTGGCCCGAAAGAGCCTCACGAACTCGTCCCAAGCAACATCAATAGCTCCGTCCTCAAACCGGGTACGCAGCAATGAAGCCCACCATACATCAGCTCTTTCCTGCAGTACACTGCTCATAAGCACCATCTAAACAAATCTAGCTTAACAGAACAACAAGCATATAAACTAAAGCATACCTGTAGCATGTAGGTGGCTAATGTGACCTTATCCTCATCTGCACACCTGATGGCTCGGAAGATCTTTTCTATCTCCCTCATCCAGCTTTCTGCCAACAATGGGTCGCTCTCCCCCTTAAAAGAGGGTGGCAGCATCCTCTTGAATCTTTCCATGGTAGAAGGTCCACCATGGTCCTGAGCTGGTACTTGAGCCTACTACAGTACACAGCAAGCAATACACAATCAACATAATATCGCATAATTAAATAAAACAAACTATTAATCATTTTATTAGTCTAACCTGAGCCTCCAACTGTGCCTGGAGTGCTGCCTGAGTATGAGCCTACGTCTGCATGGCTTGCACCAGACCTTGCATGAATACTCCATAATCCACAGGCGGCGGTGGGGGAAGTACAGGACCCTGCGGTGCCGGGGCCTGCTGCTCCGCCCGCTCCTCACGTCTCGGTTCGTCCTCACGGGCCGGTGCTCTGCCACGCCTACCTCTCGAAGCCATGGCTGTAGTAAATTTCAGCCACCATTAGAGCTACTTTAATTTATTTCCTAACCGCTTTCTTATCTATTTTCCATTCATTATTAATCAATTCTACACGTGGACATTCCTATGTAGACTTAGCATGTAATGAAGATGATGACTTATATATATATTCATGTGCAATCTCAACCGGTCGCTCTGATACCAATCTCTGTAGCGACCCTCATTATATCGGTACGGTTATACCAACCCACGTCGATATAGTGAACGTTGCCACAGTGGGACATTTACCCAAACGATAACATTCAGCTGAGATACACATGAATATAAGAACAGAGTAGCGGAAGTAAAAGAACTACTGTCTTCATTTCATTCATCATCCACATTTAACATACATGATTCGATTGAATTTAAAGAGCTAAAGTCCACATAATCCATATAGAAGAAGTGCTAAGATAAAATACATAGTTTGTCCAAGTTTACATGATAGTTCTAATACAATGCCTCAATTACATACATCAAATGTCAAAATGTCACAACTAAGCTCCACCAAGCTAGCTACTCCCCGCGCTCGGAGTCGCTCTCCACGGTCTCCTCCAAAGGTGTGTCACCTACTACACCTGTACGCCGAAGCAAGTAATGAGTCTAAAAGACTCAGCAAATAACACTACATCTATCATCCATGCGCATATCATAGCAGGTTTTTACATACACATTTACAAGACACGACATGTAGCATGCGTGACATTGAAATTAACAACCTATCATGGTAATTCTACTAATGAAACACATGATTCATGCTTTCAGATTTCCTATCACATGCTCTCTAGTCATTCCAACACATGAAAGTTCTACTTCCAATTAAGCTAAAACATGAAAGCAATCTAGCATGATTAGCTTACATACATGAAAGAAAACATTGCTAACATGGTTACTACTCATTCTTACACATGCACATAACCATTTTACATGCTTTAAGCTTGCTGTTTTGACATGGTTTAACACTTTACAATCTAACACATGAAAGCTACATTCTCATTCAACCACAACGTGAGAGTAAACATACATGGAATGGTTTACACATAAGTAAGGATTGTCCCTAGCATGGATTCTACGCATTGTACACATATAGCACATGATCATAACCACATTTATGTTGCTGTTCTAACATGATTTCAGATCATCATATCATGGATTTCAATTTCACATCCTCACATTTTGGTTTCACATTTTTACACAATTTCAAATTCACATACTTCACACTTCACACATTCACATTTACACATTGTTCACATTCACAATTTTACACATTTCGCATTCACATTCATATTTAGTGCCGTGACACATAGTCCAAACTACCATAAGAAGGACGCATCACATCACATACACATAGACGCCACCTAGGCAATATAGTGACGACTCTTGGACTGCGCAGACCGGGAGAACAAGTCTCCACCCTAACCAGTGGTACTTGTCCACCTCCAGGATTTCATCCTAATGCCCTTAGGATCACAACACATTGAACCTTCTCATGGGGACTTTTCCATGATACGGTTCCACTGCCCTCTATGGAAGCAGTGTCACACTTGGCACAGTCTTACACATTTCACATTTACCGATTTTAACACATACTTTTACGCATGACACTCACATCTCATTCATTCTCTCAATCACAACATGACTCTGTTTTTCCCCTAATCATGCCACTACAGATGACAGAAATTAACATTCAGGAAGTTTCACAATCAGGTTGGGTTACACAGAATTTAAATCATTTCACAATGGCATGCATTAAATTCACATATTTTCGCATGGAAATTTCATATTGCATTCTACAGTTGTCCAAATGCCTGAAAATTTAACCACATGCTGATTACAGGTTTATGATTTCACATGCAATTTTCACATTTTTCTGACTCTATTGCATTTACAGAAATTAAAACATTTAGTTGCATGTCTTCATAATTCAACTTGTCATGGAACATAACTCGAATCTCAGATTTGACAATTCACAGATCTGAATCTATCATATATGTTGTCATAGAAATTTTCCCCGAATTTATTTCACAACATACAATTTACTGTGGATTTTTTGAAATCCTACACATACTTCCTATTTCCATTGCAGTAATTACAGTAAATCATATGAACATGAATAATTTCTCAAATTTGCAGAGTATGAACTGACACATATACACATGGGGTAGAAAAATCCAGGGCAATTAATTCCTCAGAAATCATATAGACAGTAGGTAATCGTGCATAACCCTTTTTCCCCAACATGTATTTCAATAAATCCAACAATTTATGCCATCCACAGAAAATCACAGAATTTTCACACACATCACATTAGCTATTTTACATAACATATAAAAATTACACTATATCCTCATGCGTCAAAGTTTGGAAAATAATTACTTAAGGCAGAACAGTTCACTGTTCTGCACTGAAGAACTTGCGGCAGTGTCTGGCCGTTCAAGGAGATGGACGGCAAGATCGCTGGACGCACACTGGAGATCTTGGCGTCAAGGCATTGACGCCAAGTTCCTGTCTGTGCAGGAACACAGACCGAGCTCCAAATAACAAGAAGAATGGGGGATCTAGGACACGAGGAAAAATGTGTAAAAATAAGAAAACCCTACTAGACATCTACAGGGACGATGTGTGTAGGTTACTTGCCTTTCAAAAAATCTCCAAAGGGATTAAATGGGTTGGTGATGCTCTCCTTGGGCAGCCCCAAGAAGCTCCCAAGATTGCCTTCCCTCGGGTTCTTGAGCAATCTCCACAGCAGATCGAGGTCGGGGATGCCTTTCTCGATGTTCCAACTACCTCCTTGTCGTGGTAGATGGCCGGAACAAGCTTCAGATCGCCGGATTAAAGGTTGCAAAGGTGGGGTTTTGCTCACAGCAGTTAGGGTTTTTCCCTATCTCTCAAAAGAGGTCAAGAGAGGGGTTTTAGGGTTGCACTCGGTTCAGATATAGGAGAGAGGCCTCTCCTGTCCCGCAGGGTTGATGTGAACCCTTCAGACCGTTGGGGACAGCTCCCCAATGGGTGAGCTAGCTTGCTCCCGGAAATCCGGCTCTGCAACGCTTGCAGATCAGAGACATTAACGTCCACATCGCTGGACGCTGGACTTAGTGTTGGCGTCCATATGGTTGACGCCGACACAACACAAACGTCCATTGATCGTGACGCCAAGCTGGCCTTCGGCCAGAACTCAAAAACATGCAGAAACCATGCACAACTTATACCTATATACGTGCCATGCATATGTATTATCATGTACACAATACCACCATGCATTTCATACATTATTTACAACTAATTATACACATGCATACATAAGTATAACTAGTTAATACCTACGTAGATATGTACATCTATGCATACACAACATGAATTATTTACACAAATTAAATAATGCAACAAAATTCGAGGGCCTTACAAAGGAGCTTCTAAAAAAATTTGATTTCGAAAATGCCAAACCACTGTCCACTCCAATGAGCACATCTACAAGGTTAGACAGTGATCCAAAAGGTAAGAAAGTTGATCAAAAACTTTATAGAGGTATGATTGGGCCATTGCTTAGGCCTGATATTTTATTTAGTGTATGCATGTGTGTAAGATATCAATCTGATCCTAAGGAATCTCATCTAATATCTGTTAAAAGGATCTTTAGATACTTAGCTAAAACTCATGACCTAGGACTATGGTATCCTAAATCATGTGAAACTAGTTTAGTTGGATATTCTAAAGTTGACTATGCTGGATATAAAATAGATAGAAAAAGCACCAGTGGTGGTTGTCAATTTCTTGCAGGATGCCTAATTTCATGGTCTTCAAAGAAGCAAAATTCAGTAGCACTATCAACAGCTGAAGCTGAATACGTAACTGTTGGGAGCTGCTGCACTCAACTCCTATGGATAAAGCAACAACTTGAGGACTATGGATTGCACATCAAGACCATCCCATTGCTGTGCGACAACACAAGTGCAGTAAATCTCATGAAAAATCCAGTTCAACACTCCAGGACGAAACATATAGAGGTCAGATATCATTTTATTAGAGATCATATAGCTAATGGTAATATAAATATTTCCTTTATAGATACTCTAAATCAGTTAGCAGATATCTTTACAAAAGTCTTACCTGAAGAGAGATTTACGTCTCTAAGAAGGGAATTAGGCATGTGTAATTTGTAACAGATATGTTTGTACGTAACTGAAATAATAAATTTCAGAATAATACTTGTCCTTATCGTTAAAATTTAAGCAAATCCTTTATTGCTTGCGTCATAAATTGTTATGACATTTCAGAATTAATTCTTTATTGTTTGCATAGTCCTCTCCTCTTTTTTCGTTATCCGCTTTTAATGCTCTGGCGTTTCAAAGCCACTTTATGTCCTGCCGTTAAATCCGAAATACTTGCCGCATCGATTTCCTCTCTCTCTCTCTCATCTCCTTCGATTTGCTTGCTTGCAAAACCCTCATCGACTCCAGAATCCCCTCTGTGAGGTTTCAAAGAATCCCTCTATTCCCGCTCAAATTTCTTGGGGGTTCTTGTTCCTGTCTTCCCCACGATCCTCCAAAAACCTTCCTTGCTCAATTCCATGGCCGCTTCTGGGAGTTCCGGCAGCGTAGGTGGTTACAATGTCGCCTTCCTCACGACGGAGCAACAGGAACATTTTGCAGCAGTGAGGATCAAGGTTTGTGGTAGCAAGGCCGTGGATATTGAAGATCTAGAGAAGCAGAGGATGCACGACATAGTGGAAGCCATTTAGAGGATGAAGTGGACGAAGATGGTTACTATTTCTGAACCAAGTTATCCAGACCTCGCAAAAGCTTTTTATGCTTGCCTAAAAACAGAAGAAGATGGGTCCCTCTCTTCCACAGTCAAAGGTACACCCATTCACATCACATATGATCTTTTGGAAAGACTATTTGGAGTATCTGTAGTTGGTCACAGTGGGGTGAGCTCTGTAGACATTCATGCCAAGGGGCTATGGATCATTGGAACAGAGTACAAGCTGAAGGATGGTAAGATCGACATCAACCAACTTAATGCATTCAACAGAATACTGCACTTTATAGTTTGTTAGATTTTGGTGCCTAGAAGTGCTACCTTCTCACCTGTCCAAAAGGCGATTCAGATATGATGTTCTGGGCCATTCAAAATCAAGATATCAACATGCTCAGGTTATTATTAAAAGGAGAAGTCTGCTGTGAGATGATGTGGGATAAGAAGAATAAGTTGGCAGTATCACAACCTTATGATCATTTGCTTACTAGAATATTCAAGCACTATCGAATTGATATGAAGGGTGAAGTAATGGAGAAGATGGGCCTTCTATTCGGTCCAGAAATCTAAAGAAGAGTGGTTTCTCTCTAGTGGGAATATTTGACTAGACCTCCATGGCAGAAAGAGAAGCAATCATTGGGAAAGTACCTAAATTCCACCAGTCCAAGAGGAGAGGCAGATGTCAGAATTGAGGAACCTCCTGCAGTGGTGAGGAGGATTGAAAATCTAAAGAAGAGTGGTTTCTCTCTAGTGGGAAATATTTGACTAAGACCTCCATGGCAGAAAGAGAAGCAATCATTGGGAAAGTACCTAAAATTCCACCAGTCCAAGAGGAAGAGGCAGATGTCAGAATTGAGGAACCTCCTGCAGTGGTGAGGGAGGATTGAAGAAATAGCACCTGATCACATTGAGCCCATTGGGCATTCATCTGAAGTTGTGATTCCCCCTATAGTCCCTGCTCCTACAATTGAAGAATCTATCATTTTAGAGACTGTTACTCAAGCTGAGGAGGAGCGGGAAAATGCTTTCATGGAAGACATTCAAATTGTTCATGCTGCAAATGTTAGTATGGAGGATAGTTTGGCAAAAACCATTCCAGAGGTGGTGGCACCAGGCCACACTGAAGATGTACACATGGAAAGCAAGAGATTCAGGGGGAGCCTACTGTTAGTGCTCCTGCAGATCCATTCCAAGAAGGAATTATTGAAGACATTTCAGATGAGGTCGAGGAGCCCATTATCAGCTCCGGTGGAAAGAGAAAGGGTGCTGCCCCAAGAATTCCTCTACTCACCGGGAAGGCACACCACAGATCAAAGAAGAAGAAGATTCATGTGCACATGAAGCCTGTCATCAATAGATTGAATGCACATGGGGAGACTTGTGCTCACTGCAATATGAAGTTCAATCCATTTTTCTAAGTCAGAGCACTGAAGCCAAGGAGATTGGAGCAGTTAAAGTTGAGCTCCAGAAGATGAGAAGTGAGTTGGGCAGCATGAAGCAGTTAATGACAAATCTTTCAGACTTTGTGAGGGTGCAATTATCCTCTCCTGTCCCTCCTGCTCCCAGTCAACCTGTACCAAAGGAATCTGGGCCTTCTAAGGCCATCAAGGAGGTTGGGCCATCAAGGCCAGTTGTTGAGGAATCAGGGCCATCAGGGCCAATTGCTGAAGAGGTTATCCAGCCACCAGGGCCTTCTGAAGAAGAATTCAAGCCATAAGGGCAATCAGTTGAGGAGCCAGTGCCATCAGGGCCTTGTGAAGCTGAAGTTGTTGGTGTTGGGCCATCAGGGCCAGTGGAGTCAGTGGAGTCAGTGGCAGAGCCAGCTGGATCTCAAGCACCTATAGAGATTGTTGTTGTGCCCCCAGAGCCTTCTATTCCTTCTACTCTTCAGACTCCAGCTCCCACTTCTCCACCTACATCTTTCTCAGCTCCACCTGTACCTGAACCATCCATGAAACCAATCAAAAAACACATCTCCTCACCTACACCTTTTCCTACTACCTCCTCTTCTTCACCTACTTCTACTATTCCTCCTCCCACATTTGAGGATCCTCCAGCATCATCCTAAGCTGGTCCCTCCTCTGTTGGACCATCAGTTGCTCGACCATCAGCACCACCTCCTGCAACTTCTTTCTCTTCTCTTCATCCACCCACTCTTCCCTCCTTCATCACCATCATTCCGGAGGGTGCTCGTGTTCAAGGCCACATCATACAGGACATTAAAGATGAGTTTGAAGAAGCAATTCTTCGCTCAATCCTGTCTGTGTCCTCCCATGTTCACAGGCTAGGTTCTCCCAGTCCTACCCAAAAAGAGGAAAATTTCTAAGAAACTTACTCTCTCTTCTGAACCTCAATTCCCTCCTCTTGGGTTCTCTCTTTCTGTTGAAAATAGAAGGAGATCTCTCTATTGTGAATTCTTACAAAAGTGTACATTTGCTTCTATCTTTGGCCTCCCTCATCTTAATCTCACCGAACATCTTACTATTGTTCTTCCTCTCTCTCCCATATCCAAATCAGATCAGTCCAAAATCTTCTCCATAGCTGAATCTAAGATTGAAGACCAGTGGGCTCGGGGCTATCAGTCTCTCTACAAGAAATATGTGATTACTAGATCTGACAGGTTTCCACCCTCAGACCACCAACTTACACTGTCTGAGTGGTTTGTTATCCACCATAGGAATACTTGGGGTCTCTTCATCCAAAGGGAAATCAAGTTGATCCGGCACTTCCAGATGTTTCAAGACTATCAATTTGTCAACAAACTTCCAGAAATTCAGCTTGGTCAATTCAGGGGAACCATTGCACAGCTCAGGATTGAAAACCCTGTCAACACTTCCCTTTAGGTGGATTTTGCCACCTTAAAGTTGCCAGAGATTGTCTTCCTCCCAAAGCTTCATTCCTTGCTCATGGACTCTGCTGTGGGTCCCTCTATCTTTGAAAGATTCGCTAGAGTAATGGCCAGAATAACAGTCTGACACGGAGCTTCTCTTGCCCTCCATCGATTTCTCTTCCGACAGCACACAGGGGTTATATCAAGTCAGATGTCCTCGCCCCTCTTCTGTAAGTCTATGAACACTTGAAGAGGGAATGAAGCAGCTCAAGATCTTCTACCCTATATCCATTGACACATTCCTGCAGCATGCCAGTTTTGGAACTACCAGCCTTACCGGACATCTCTTGGGAAAGGGAGTATGCCAATCTCATTGAAGCTCAAAGGCAACTCCACATTCAGAGAATGCTTCTTGACATGGGGCCTTCCTACAAATCTCTTGGGGTGCTTGTAAGAACCACTTTTAAGAGCAGGAACTCCAGGCTTGACCCATGTGCTCGCCATGCCTCTCTTTTGTCTCCTGCCTTCTACATTTCTGACCCCATTATGTAATTAAACTGTTCTTCTTGGCCATTTATCTTCTGTTTATCAAATTCTTTTGCTTAAGACAAAAGGGGGGAGAAATTATTCTGACAGACATACCCTAAAATTAAATTAAACAAATTCAATTCTTTCTATGTATACAATTTTCTATGTTTTGTCTCACCAAAAAGGGGGAGATTGATGATCAGTCCATCTCCATATAAAATTTATCATGAAATATATATGTAATTTTTGGTGATTAACAAAACCTTGAAAATGGTTTTCTAACAATTGTTTCTAAAGTTTATCCACAGGAAATAAATCTAGCAAACCTGTAAGTTATCCTCACACACTGCTGTAAGTTCAATGCATATGTTTTTGTCTAAGCACACATCGATTTCCTTTATAGAAATAACGATTCGATCGTCATAATGATTCTGTAAGTCTCTTAAATAACAATTTTCGTCGTGCAACAATTTCATAAATAAAACAACGATTTGCTTTCACTTATGTTGGCCCTTTTGGTACGACAGCAAGTTAACCTAGAGGGGGGTGAATAGGTTTTTCTGAATCTAAAATAGAAACTTAAACACAGAAAATTAACACTTGAAAGTTTGGTTAGATTAGTGTGATAAAGAGTAGCAGTGCGGAAGCAAATAAACAATCACACAATGACACAAGGAATTTTCTTGGTTCGGCCCTTCCCACATGGAAGTCCTACGTCCAGTCCCCAAGCAACTCTTGGGATTTCACTAACCAAGGGTATAGTCCCCCTTAAGGACCTTACAACACCCAGCACCCCAGCTGGTCTTCCTTCACAAATGGACCGAAGGGGACAACACACCCTGGATACCCCAAGTCTTCTTCTCTTTCTCGGGCAAGAAGGCAGCACACTTCTTTTACAGGCTCAAAGCAAACCTCCTAGTACAAATCCCAGGTGCGATTCTGCTAGACACAAACCCCTAGCTAGGTCTACACTGTATACAGTCCTACAGCTGGACAGAAATCTTTCTTAGAGAGAAAGATCAGACCGAGAGCTATAAAAAGATGAATCACTAAGAACGCTAGCTCACAGTCACAAAATTCTCTCGCCAAAATTACAATGAGCACAGAGAGAGAATGAAGAGAGAGAAAAAAGCTTGAAGGCTTGAATGCTTCAGATACTTGAACACTTCTTCTGGCTCAGGCTCTTTCTCTTTCTTTGAGTGTATGTGGCGTTGAGGTTCCTCACTGGATGTCACTCCTTCAAAGATTTTCAACAAAGCTCTTTTCGAAGCTCTGCTTCATTTTTATATGAGAGGCTTTTGAATAGATCGTTGAAGAGATCCGTTGGAGCTCTTCTAGTCGTTGCTGATCTTCTTTCATTTGTTTTAATCAGACTTTAGTGGTCTCGAGGTCTGTAAGCATAGAAGAGAGTGTTAGCATAAAAAAGTGTTTATGATAAACTGTGCATACCACTGTGTTTCTGCTAACATGCTGAAAATAGTAGTTCATATCTTTTTCTGACAAGATTCTGAAACATGCATGCAACTTTATTCTGTCAGAAGATATTGACTTTATATTGACCATCAAGATTCCTCAAAGATTATAAGAAATCTGTTTAAAGTGAATCGATGTAAGAATGACTTATCAAATCATTGTAGTTCATGAAATCGTTATAGCAATGACTTATGAAATCGATGTACTAAGGAATCATTTGTTCAAGTGAATCGTTGCATGTTTATGAACAAATCGATCTGCACAAATCGTTATGCATTCATAAGTTGATGTGAAGTTATAAGCAAGTCGATGTGAAGAACAAATCGTTGTTCTCACCCTAGAAATCGATGTAAACAAAGAAATCGATGTGAGCCTTAATGAATCGTTATGAAAGACAAATCGATGTGAGGGCAAATCGTTGCGCTCACTTATCAAATCGTTATGAGCCTTAACGAATCTAGTTATAGACGGCAAATCGATGTGAGGGAAATCGTTGCGCTGATTTATCAAATCGTTATAAGCCTTAATGATCGTTATAGAAGTTACAAAACAATCATTGTGGCGCTTACAAATCGATTGAAACCAAATCATTGTAGCGCTTATTAATTTGGCACTTGAACTGAAATCGATGTATTAGGATTTTAGCGATCGTTTATCATTTTAGTGCGCCAAAATAATCATAAATATTGATGAAACAATCTAATTCATGAATTTTGTTATCATCATAAGTTTTGTTATCACCAAATACAAGGACAAATAGAGAGTGGTTCAACAATCCCCCCTTTTAGTGATGACAAAATTTATGTGAATTTTCTGACACAACATATGAAGTATAGAAATGCAGAAAATTCATAGAAATTTATGTGAATTTTCTGACACAATATATGAAGTATAGAAATGCAGAAAATTCATAGAATATACCAATTCTCCCCCTTTTGTCACTAACCAAAGGAAGGATCTTCCAATGTATTTTCTCCCCTTAAAAAATTTCTTACCATCGAGGGATTCAACAATAGATTTTTAATGAATGACTCCCCCTTATGAAGGCTCCCCCTGAGCATGAGACTCCCTCTTAATGTGAGCTAGTCAGATCTTGTTGCTCTTGACCTTTAACATGTTCCTTTGTCAAGTCTTCAAGATTTTTATCTGCATATATCTTAACAGAAATTTGCAAACATTGTTAGTAGCAATTATAAAAATTCAATATTTATGACTACTCCCACTTCCAGATATGAGATGGATGAAGACTGGCAGTCATCAGTGCCTTGAGCATCCTTTGACCTGATGCTCCAAGGTTATCCTGCAAACAACTTATTCAGAAATAGGTACCCAAATCATTTTGGGTCCTTGATGGTTAGATGCATAAAAGTATCCTTTCAGAATCCAAACAAGGTGCCTTGTTGTGCTGGTGTTTACTATGTGTCCTAATTTATTGCAATGAGAAGAACAATGAATATAAATTATTTTGTCGTTCTTATTATCTTTGTACTGTCTTTTAGAACACAATTTTTGGAAACCTTTTCCTTTACAGAGCCTTTTTCTGAGGCATTCTTGGTTTTCTTTTACAAATTTGGTAATGGATATTTTTCAGGAATTATGACTTGTTTTCCTTTTTCCAGAGGTATGTAACCAGCCCTTGTTTGTTATTTCCAGATTTTGATCCTTTTTAAGCATAGGGCTAAAGATGTTTTCCCTTTAGTTAATTTTCTAACTGATTCTTTTAAATATAGATTTTCTCAGTTAGAGTTTTTAATTTTTCTTCCAATTCTAATTTTTTCATTATCCTTGCTCTTTAAATTTTCATTCAAAGAGAATTATTAACTTTACTGTCCTTTAATTATTTTTCTAGTTGCTCCTATTAGGATTTAAGATCAGAATTAGTGTTTTCCAAGCAGTAGTGTTTGTTTTTCAGATCTTTTAGTTCTTTTACAACACCCTTATGTTTTTCATTGTTCATTAAAGACTTCTTCTAAGTCTTCAGACTCTGATCCTGAATCGGTGCAAGAATCAAAAGAAGTTCAGTGTACCTCATCTAGTCCTACCATGAGGGCTAGATTTACCTGCTCTTTCTCTGATTTAGAGCTTGATGAGCTTGACGATTCTGAGCTTGTATCTTCCTCATTTTCCCAAGCAGCCGCCATAGCTTTTCTTTTAAATTTCTTGTGCTGCTTCTTGGTTTTTACTGTTTGGCCAGTCTTCTTAAGCCTTGGACAATCTGGTCTCAGATGTCCAGGTTTTCTGCATTCATAGCAGACTGTTTCTTTCTCCTTTTTCTCTTTCCTTTGGATCCTTCTTGATTCATTTTTCTTCTTCTTTAAAATTTTCTGAAGTTTGGACAGTACTTCATCAACATCACTGTCTTCAGATCCTGTAATTTTTTAGCTAGAAGAAGAAGTGGAAGGAGCAACTACCACTTTAAGAGCATTAGTACATTTCTTCTTAGATGAGCTTTCAGATAATCGTTCCATATTTATTTCATGTGCCATGAGAGAACCTATTAAATTATCAATCGACAATTTGGTTAAATCATGGGCCTCTTCAATAGCATTACTTTAGGTGTCCATGAAATAGTTAAAGACCTAAGTATCTTCCTAACGGTTTCCTCATTAGAAAGAGTTTTACCAAGAGAGCTTAAACCAACTACTATGCTTGAAAATCTATTATACATCTGAGTAATATTTTCGTTTGGAAGCATTTTAAATTGTTCATATTGAGAGACAATAATTCTATCCTAGTTTGTTTCACTTTATCTGTTCCTTCATAAGTTATCTGCAGTTTATCCCACATTTCTTTTACAGATTTACATGCAGAAACTCTACTAAATTCCTTTTTGGATAAAGCACAATAACATAATCTCCTACCTCAATTACCTACCACAATCAAAGTCTGTGCCTCGAATGAAGCATTCCATTCTCATCTTACAATATTGGTAGTCCTCTCCATCAAAGAATGGAGGTCTGGTGACTGATTGACCTTCAGCATATCCTTGAGCTGCCATGGATCTTTGCTCTATGATCATTGGATCTTCTTTGAATGTTTAGAGACCCGCTATGATACCACTTGTTGGCCCTTTTGGTACGACAGCAAGTTAACCTAGAGGAGGGTGAATAGGTTTTTCTGAAATCTAAAATAGAAACTTAAACACAAAAAATTAACACTTGAAAGTTTGGTTAGATTAGTGTGATAAAGAGTAGCAGTGCGGAAGCAAATAACAACAATCACACAAATGACACAAGGAATTTATCCTGGTTCGGCCCTTCCCACATGGAAGTCCTACATCTAGTCCCCAAGCAACCTCTTGGGATTTCACTAACCAAGGGTACAGTCCCCCTTAAAGACCTTACAATACCCAGCACCCAAGCTGGTCTTCCTTCACAACCGAAGGGAACAACACACCCTGGATACCCCACCAGATCTTCTTCTCTTTCCCGGGCAAGAAGGCAGCCCACTTCTTTTACAAGCTCAGAAGCAAACCTCCTGGTACAAACCCCAGTGTGATTCTGTTAGACACAAATCCCTAGCTAGGTTCTACACTATATACAGTCCTACAGCTCTTTCTTAGAGTAGAAAGATCAGACCGAGAGCTATTACAAGATTTCTTATAGTAAAAGATCAGACCGAGAGCTATTACAAGATGAATCACTAAGAACGCTAGCTCACAGTCACAAAAATTCTCCCACAAAATTACAATGAACACAGAGAGAGAATGAAGAGAGAGAAGAAGCTTGAAGGCTTGAATGCTTCAGATGCTTGAACACTTCTTCTGGGCTCAGGCTCTTTCTCACTTATCAAATCGTTATGAGCCTTACGAATCGTTATAGAAGTTACTAAACAAATCGTTGTGGCGCTTACAAAATCAATTAAACCAAATCATTGTAGCACTTATTAATTTGGCACTTGAACTGAAATCGATGTATATGGATTTAGACATCGATTTTATCATTTTAGTGCGCCGAAAATAATCATAAATATTGATGAAACAATCTAATCATGAATTTTGTTATCATCATAAGTTTTGTTATCACCAAAATAGAAGGACAAGCAGAGAGTGGTTCAACAACTTAAACAACGATTTGATCGAAACAACGATTTGCTTTCACTTAAAGAACGATTTGATCGAAACAACGATTTGCTTTCACTTAAAGAATGATTTGATTGAAACAACGATTTGCTTTCACTTAAAGAACGATTTGATCGCAAGAACAATTTGCTTTCACTTAAAGAGCGATTTGATCGCAACAACGATTTGCCTACTTAAACAATGATTTACTCAAAACAACGATTCAAGTTTACTTAAAGAACGATTTGAGCACAACAATGATTTATTCCTTAAAACAACGATTTCATGATCGATTTCACTTAAACAATGATTTCATCATTAAAACAACGATTTCATCATAGAAACAATGATTTGGTCGATACAACGACTTCTTTTCTCTCAAACAACGATTTGGTCGCTGCAACGATTTTGTTTCCCTCAAAGAATGATTTGGTCGCTACAACGATTTAGTTGCTACAAAGATTTCATCTCTACAACGACCTTCTATGAAACAACGATTCTATTGAAACAACGATTTCATCTGCTCATCGATTTCTGTTAAATAATGTGTTTGTACAGAACGTCAATTTCATTATATTAATACATGGATTATGTTCACATCGATTTGATCTCAACATGGATTACATTCTCACATGATTATTGTCACGCCCCGACGCGGAATATCGGAGCGTGAAGGCAGTTGCAAGAAAAAGGTATAGAGCAAATACTAGACATCAAACCATTGCACATTGAATAACAGTAAAGCAAATCTTTCTCAGTAATAACTTTTCAAATGTCTAGTTACAACCACTAATATCAGAGCCATTCTATAGGGCCCAATTACATTGCAATAAAAGGAAATAACTAACTACAACTCTAACATAACATAATGACTCGAGGGTACTCCTGGCTTCACTCTTGGTCATTCCCTTCCTCGTGAGTGTATGTGTCATCCTCGGTCTCACCTGAGAACACAACATCAAATAACGTAGGGTGAGCGATAATGCCCAGTAGGACTTAAATCTCAGGCTCAAGCAAGCTTTGAATAATTAACGCATTTAATGGCAGAGTATCTAAAGATAGCAGATACAAGAGAGTCAAAATAGCACAACAGGTAACAGGATAGCACAATAGCACGAGATCGAGTATAGTTTCCAAAAATAGCACAAGTATCGAGTATAGCACGAATAGCAGGATGGCCATAGCACAACTAGCACAAGTATAATAATAGCACGATGAGTATAGCACTTGTTTGTCATTCTAGACATCGAGAGAGTATACCACGTTTTGTGTTTTGATTGTCATATAGATAGTCGAGATAGATAGCATATGAGTGTAATGCAAAACACTCTGATCATTCAACTCCCATGGGCACTAGCACTTTCGGGCGCACATCCCCGGACCAGATCGGGCCCTTTATATATTGCCAGGCATTGGTTATATTGTTTATCTTTAGACAATCAGTCAATGACCAATATAGAGTACCAAGAAGTAGATGAGAGCACTAGATGAGTAGATGAGATAGTAGAGTGTACGTGAATAGATGAGCGAGTAGAGTATAGATGAGAACTAGTGGACATTGCACATAACACGTCGAGTAAACTGGTGATAGTAACAGTTGCACAACACGCGCACGTCGTATTAGCAGTCAGGTGGAATTCACGATCTTCCCACTGGCCATGTTATGCACAAGTCCAGAGGTCCGACGTGATTCAAGGTAAGAGCGAACTTCTAATAGCCGTTTGGATCATATCGATCCCTAAAGGTGTAGTGGGTGTTAGGGTACAACTGGCTCGTCGACCATGTGGGAATCCTTGATCAGAGGAGACTTACGGAGGCCTTGTGCAAGGGTTCACTAGTCCGACGAAAGGAATATCTGATGGAGAGTTCACCATAAGCCAAGTAAAGTGTGTATATAAAATAGGTGCTCGATGTTCTAGAGGAATTCTAGAACAGTGGAGCGTCGATATCGGTATATAAACAACGCAAGAAACGGATACAAGTCCTTTAAAATAGGGCAATTAATATACTTTATTGCAATAAATTACCAGATACATTATGAGATATTTTATGCCAGATTTTAGCCATATATGGATTGTTCATCTGTGTGCATGTGTAAGGGAAATCATAGATAGAAAAGAAGTCGTGATCATGTATTTTAAAGCATTCAATATAGCTCCATTTTAAAACAGGTGTTTATACTGCGTGTATGACTGTTAAAAAGGCATAACAAATTTTATGGGTTTTCATGCAAAATCCTGTGAACGCGACGTACCCATGTAAGGGTCGCGACAGGGTCATGATGGAACACGACAGGGTCCTGTACGGGTCGCAACAGGGTTGTCTGCTCAGGCAGCCAGAATGCAACGGGGTCTCTTATCGCGTTCAGAACGCGACAAGATGATGGTTGCGACGGCTCTGAGAACGCGGCGTGTCGAGCCGTCGCGTTCTCAGGTACTTCACCTGGGTTCGAGCGGGAAAAATATTCTACATCAGATTGCGTGCCAACTTGACTTGTTTGGACACAGGGTACTTTGAAAAATCATAACTAATTACATAGTTGATGAAAAATCACGAAACAAGTTGCAAATTAAAGTAGATGTAAGGGTACTTCCAGTAAATCAGAATTAGAGAGAGAGCATGGTTCATATAGGGTTTGAACATGAGCAAGAATGAGTTATTCAGAACATGACACAGAGAGAAAGATTGATTAATTCGATCAGCATGCTCGATGAAATTTAGGGCTTTTATGGGAAAAGATCCCTAACAACATGAAGTATCTACAGTAAGAATTTTGTAGCATGGGATCAAGTATTCATAGAGATTTGAATTAAACATGATGTCTCGGGGTTATCATGTTTACAGATCTTCTAATATCAAGAACAAAAGATTGGCTCGATGAAAAAGAGGGACTCAAGAGGGTTTTTGTTCCTGGTGATTGGAACTACCTGTAGACGAGTTTATTTAATTTTGCTCGTGAGAATGCCTACCTTTGACTCGATTTATCTTCTAGGGCTTAGAACTCCAAGAACGAAGGAAGAAGCTTGATGGATCTTCCTCTCCTCGATTTCTCCTCCTCCTTGGCCTCTTCTCCACGTCCAAGAACCCCTTTACATGAGCTAGGGCCGACCATGAGGGTTTAAGAGGTGTATTTATATAAATAAAAGTTCCTATTCCTACTACTACTCAAATTCCTCTTAATTACGAGATTTCCTAACTCCACCTTTCCTCTCTTGCTTTCCAATCTCTAATTGCGTTAGGATAGTATCTAAATTCGTGCTAGACTATATGGAGTAGGTTTAGGAATCCAATTCCAACTCTAATTGCCACTTTTATTGCTTTAATAACCCCTTTCCATTAGGAGATAATTAAACTTCGAATTTAGGGTATTTTCTTATTATTCTCCCTTTGTAAATTCATATTTTTGACCCAATAAGTTCTAGAGGATCCATTAAGCAAAGCCCATTACTCTTTTCCATTTAATGGGTTTTAATTAATACTCTTTTCATTGAATATCCCTTTAGCTGAGTTTTTAATTTATTATTTAAATTTTTATTTTTCTCAAAAATTCAGGTTGCTACAATTATATTATCAATTTGATATCAATATCATTTCTATATAGAATGTTCTTTATTTTCAAATAAATTTATATAGCTCTTGAACATTCTTGCTTTATCTTCTTATTTAAGAATCATTCCTTATAATATTTAAATATGCATATGCTCGAAACTCTGTGGTTTTCAAAAGCTTTCCCACGCATCATACTGTATCCTAAGATCTTGCTCATTTATTGTGGTAGTACAATATTTCCACACGATATATCCTTGCTTACCTCACTTGTCACAAAAAGTCTTGCTTTATGTGATGATAGAATAACATTTCCTTTATGGTGTATCTTCATACTGCACGACTACTAATGTTGACTGACAATTTAGACAAGGAGAAGTTGTCTAGGTGTCATCATTTATTATATGCCGGACTTTTGTAGAAACGCACGACAAGGATGGAGCTGCCAACTTGACAAAAGGATAGAAGATTCAGACAATCTTTCCTTGAAGGTGTATATATCAATCCAAGCATTAATGGTTGTAGGCTCACTTGCTCTATGCTTCGGACCAGTCTCCCTAACGTGCATGAAGCTGTGAGACAACAGATATTTCAACGAATACTACAACTGTCAAAATATTTCAAAGGAGATAAATAGAAGACTGGTGACTCCAAGAAGTACAGTTAGAAAGTCCGAACCTTTGAGAAGCTTCAAACTCTAGTCACCTGAAGAACAACAAGAGCCAGCTCGTCCAATCCAATTTTTGTAGCTCTCAGCTCTCTGTGAGAACAGTGGATTTGTTTTGAGAGCTTGCATAGAACTGAGAGAGAGAGCCCACTTTGTAATCATCTTGAACCTCTCAGTCTTCACCTCAGATCAAGCAAGTGATTATAAGCTTGGTCTTGGGACCTCCCCTTTACAACACATTCTTTGTAGTTGATCCTCTTCTGGTGTGAAGAGAAGACCTGTTGTTGAACAAGTGGTTGTTTCCCTTTGGTAAGAAGGAAGACCTGTTTGATACAGGTGGTGTTGTACCTCTTCAGGTTGAGAAGAGAAGGCCAGCTATGGCTAGATGTGTAAGTGTCCTTAAGGGGGACTGTACCCTTGTATAGTGGAATCCCAAGTGGTTGCTTGGGGACTGGACGTAGGACTCATTGGGATAGGAGGTTCGAACCAGGATAAAATTTTCTGTTGTCTATGTGCTTGCTTGTTTGGTTTGATTAACACTAACCCTAACTATCGATCTTAGTGTTGTCTCTCTAGTTTGTTTTATTTACAGGAATTATTACACAAAAGAATTTTAAGCAATCCATTCACCCCCCCTCTGGGCTTGCTATCTAGGCAACCGCCCTAAGTTCATGAAAATTTCCTATAACAATATCATGCATCATATCTATTTATTCTGAAATTAGACCTATCAAAATATGCATATTTCCCCTTAACAGAAATTCTATAATTCGCAATTATTTTCCAGAAATTTAACAGGAATTCTGGGGTTAACCTAATCTCTTACCTGAACATCCATAAACTTTATAGAATGTGCAAACATCCAGAAATCCCCGAAAATCACATCACAGATATTAAACCCACATTTTTGTAAATACCAAATGAACTTGGAGGCAAGGGTCTTGCCGTCAGGGTGGGTTAACACACAATTGATTGTCGTTAACTCAAGAACTTGGTGGCAACCAGGTTGCCATCAACCTCCTGTCTGCAGACAGTGCAAACCGAATGCAGAAAAATACAGAATTTTGGGGTCTAGGACACGAATTAAAAATACCAAAAAATACCTAAACTCTAGGTGATAAGTCTAGGGACGAAACCCCTAAGTTACTTGCCTTACTAAAAACCTCTGAAGATCTAATTTTGGTGATGAAGCCCTCCCCGGCCAAGCCAAAGGGGTGATGGCTTTCGCCTTGATCTAATCTCCACGCTCGTGCAATCGATCCCTTGGCGTTAGAAGAGCTCCTCCACCTCCAGGAAAGTCTCCCAATCATAAAAGATGGCTAGTGGAGCCTTCCAATCATCGGATCAAGCCCTCACAAGAACTCTCTTTCTCACCCCGAAACCCAAATAGCCCTAGGTGAGAAAAGCCCTCTTCTAATCGAGATGTTTAGGTTGTATAGACAATAGAGTCGGGGTAAACCTAGGTCTTAAGAGTCCTGACCGTTGGGGATGGGTTTCCTAATCGGACTTCGGAGAAAACGAGATGGTTTCAGATCTGAAATTCCAAACACAGCTGGAGAAGTAAACGGCCACATAGCTGCCATCAACAAGAAATAAGCATCAATCGGTGTTGACATCTAGATCCTCTGGCTACAAGGTAAACAACACAAGTGTTGCCGTCAACTACCCCTTAACGTCAATGGATGTTGATGTTAAGAAGGGATTTTGGGCAGAACACTTAAACATCAAAACAGATATAATATGCAAAAAAATTGAGGGCCTTACAACCCTAATTTCCATTGACTCTATCTTGAGATTTTCATGTTGGAAGTTATGTTAACATCATGCTCTCGAACCCTCATGATCACCTTAGATCTCTTTCCACACTTGATCTCATGCTATGTAATTTTTACTATAGATACTACATGATATCAGGAATCATTTGCCATCTTTTCCCCAATTTCTATTGAGTATCTTGCTCGAAATAATTCTTTTTCCATCACTGCATCATGTTTTGTGTTCTTCTTGAAAGATCCTGATTAAAGCCTGTCAAAACCATGATAAGTTTCTAATTCCTTGTTACTGGTTATACTCTCGCAAGTCTAGTTTCATTTAAAACTTGTTTCATGATTTTTTATCATCTGCACACTGAGATTTTGAATTTTAAACTACCCTGTATCAAACCTTGGAAAGCCTGAACCGCAATTCAAGGCAAGCCCTTTTCCTATTCGGACTCAGGCATAGGACCTAAGAATGCGACAGCCCGATAGGCCACGTTCTCAGGAGCAGACCGCAACCAGGAACCTGTCGCGTTCTGAACGCGAAAGGCACTGGCATCGCGTTGTGGCTGTCTTCTAGACAGACCTGTCGCATTCCTTAACATACCCTAGCGCATTCTGTCTGCCTGTTCCAAATAGTCCTGTCACAATCTTTGACAGACCTTGTCGCGTTCTAGATGTACCCTGTCGCGTTCCTTACAGGGGTACATCGCCTTCTATACTTTTGTACAAAAACCCTAGATTTTTGGTGTTCTTAACTTTCTATAGTGAATATACCTCCTATTAACTATCTTAAACGCAGTAAAAAAAGATGTATAAACATGGATGCGAATTAGTTAATTAAAAGTCATGCACATGATCTTTTCATATCTACGATTCTCTTTATCACAAGCACATACTTGTAGCCATCCATTATGACTTGACTTGGCATGAAATATTTTATAATATATCTTGTAATTCACTTCAATAATGTATATAAAATGCCATATTTTAATGGACTTGTCTTCGTTTCTCTTGATTCTTTGGAATACCGTTACTGACGCTCCAATGTTCTAGAATTCCTCTGGAACGTCGAGCACTTTGTTTCTATATACATTTTCTCTTGACATGGGAAAACTCTCCGTCAGATATTCCTTCTGCCGGACTAGTGAATCCTTGTTCAAGGCTTCCGTAAGTCTCCTCTGTCCATGGATTCCCACATGATTGACGAGCCGATTGTACCCTCAATACCCATAATACCCTTAAGGGATTAGTATGATCCAAACAGACCTAGAATGCTCTCTCTCTTATCATGAGATCACACTGAACCTCTGGACTATACTCGTAGCATGGCCATTGGTTTGTTAGTGAATTCTACCGAACTGCCAGCTCCCAATCATGCATGTTGTCCAACTGTTACTATCGCCTATTTTGTTTCATGCGCATGGACCTATAGTTCTTATCTATACTCTACACACTCATCTATTCACATTCTTTATACTCTCGTCTATTCAACAAATACTCTCATATATTATTGGTACTCTCTATGGCCATTTGACTGATTGTCTAAAGATAAACAATATGAATAATGCTTGGCAATATTAAGGGCCTGGTCTGGTCTTGGGAGGTGCGCCCAAAAGTGCTAGTGCCCATGGGAGTTAATTGACCAGTGTGTTTGGCATTACACTCAAGTGCTATCTATCTCGACTATCTAAATGACAATCCAAGTGCTATATTATACTCGACTCGTTGTGCTATCGTAAACCATATTGTCCTATGGCCATCCTGCTCTTGTGCTATACTTGATACTTGTGATATATGAATCATGTTATCGTGCTATCTCTTGCTTGACAATACTTGACTCTCGCTCTCTATCATTAGTTATTTTACTCTTTACTACATTAATCATTTAAAGCATGACTGATCACGAGATTTAAGTCCTACTGAGCGTTATCGCTCACCCTGCGTTATTTGATATGTGTTCTCTGGTGAAACCGAAGAAGATACCTACACTCATGAAGATGGGAATGACCAAGAGTGAAATCAAGAGTACCCTAGAACATTAGTATTATGTTAGAGTCTTAGTTTAGTCTTTACTTTCATTCAATGTAATTATGTCAAGTGGGCCCTATAGAATGGCTCTGATATTAGTGGTTGTAATAGACATTTGAGGAATTATCAATGAAATACATTTGCTTTAGCGTTATTCTTTGTCCAATGGTTTGATGTCTATTATACGCTCTATACTCCCTTACTTGCAACTGCCTCACGTTCCGATATTCCGCGTTGGGGCATGACAGTTTTGTGGTATTAGAGCCTAGGTTGTTCTTAAGTATAGGATGATCTAGGTTGACCGACCTTGACTAGAGTCAGTTACCTACCTATGTGAGATATGGTTAGAACTATGGGTAACTAGTTAAAATAACCCACACACGCACAAATTAAATTCCACATCAATATCATAATAACAAGTTACCTTTGTAGGAACTTAAGCAACTAAGATGACTGATGAACGTGCCCAGATGAGGGAGATGCAACAGGCAATTTAGAGCTCACCCATGCACTTCTGCAAGCTACACAAGGTGGAGGAAATCGTGGTGCAGGCAAGCTGCATCGTAACTTTAGAAGCTTGAATCCACCAAGATTCAGCAGATCCATTGACCTAGACGAAATTGAGCACTAGCTTAAAGAAATGGAAAGGATTTTCCATGTTATGCAATGTGTAGTAGGGGATAAGCTGCTGCTAGCTACTTTTCAACTGGAGAAAGACGCCCGCGCCTGGTGGGCATCAGTGGAAGCGACCAGGGCAAATGGTCAATTTACCTGGACTGAATTCAAGGAGGCATTCAACTCCAAATCCTTCTCGGAGTGTGTACAAGAAAAGAAGGCTGCAAAATTTGCCGCTCTAAATCAAAGGAGCCTTTCTGTGGCTGAGTACGAGGCTCAATTCTCTAGGCTAGAACGCTATGCCAATCATCTGGTAAACACTGAAAAGTTGAAGGTGAAGCATTTTCTTAATGGCCTCAAGCCTCATTATATCACACAACTAGCCCCCCTCGACATCCAAACATATGCCGAGATGGTTAAGAAAGCCCAACTACTGGAAGATGCTACAAACTTTACTGACCGTATAAAGGGAAAGTTCGTAAAGAAGGAGTTGACACCAAGCTCTTCAAGTGCCAAGCTGATTGTCGGCAAGAAACGTCCTTTCAACATCACAGAAGAATCTAGTCAAGAAAAGAAACCCAAAGTGTTTGTCCCCGCTACTCCGGCTAAAGGCAACTGCAAACATTATGACAAGCCTGGTCACATTGCCGACGAGTGCTGGAGGAAGGTCGACGCATGTCTATGCTATGGCAGTCGTGAGCATCGCATCCCGAAATGCTCGCTACTCAAAAAGCACGAGAAACGCCCGATGGCGCCAAAGAAACAGAGTAGGCTGCAAGCCCTTCGAGATGAAGAAACCATTGAGGAAGGTGGAGTGGTGGAAGGTACACTACAAGTTTCCTCTCAGTCAGCCTTTGTTTTGTTTGATACTGGCACTACACATTCTTTCATATCTCAAAACTTTGTTGATACTCTGAATGTTAAACCTGTGACTATGGGTTCTGAATTCTCTATTACAACACCACTAGGAGAGAAAGAAAAATTGAACAAATATTTCCCATATGTCGATGTAATGATTGGAGAACTTAACCTAAAAGTGGGCCTGGTGTGCATGTCCATGGAAGGCTATGGCGTGATTCTTGGAGCCGATTGGTTGTCCACCTATGGGGCAAGTGTCGACTGAAAGAAAGGGAAGGTTACGTTTAGTGAGTTCTTTAAGTTAGCATTCACTGGGATTAGACACACGAGACAGATGTCTCTAGTCTCTACCATACACGCCCACAATATGATAAGGAAAGGTTGCATCGCTTTCCTTGCGGCCATAGTAGTTGAAAAGAAAAGATCCAAGATAGAAGACATATGCATAGTCCAGGATTACCCTGATATTTTCCCCGAGGAGCTGCCAGGAATTCCCCCTGAATGAGATGTAAACTTCTCTATCGATTTAATCCCTGGAGCTGCTCTGGTGTCACGTCAACCATACAAGATGTCACCTGCCGAGTTAAAGGAACTAAAGGCACAATTGATGGAACTACTAGAAAAAGGGTTCATTAGACCAAGTACTTCCCCATGGGGAGCACCTGTCTTATATGTAAATAAGAAAGATAGATCTATGAGGTTATGTATCGACTATCAGTTGCTCAATCAGCTGACCATCAAGAAAAAGTATCCCTTACCTCGAGTCGATGAGCTCTTCGATCAGATATCCGGAGCTCAATATTTCTCCAAGATCAACCTCAGATCCGGCTGTCATCAGATGAGAATCAAGAATGACGACATATACAAAATGGCTTTCAGGAGCAGGTATGGACACTATGAATTCATTGTTATGCCTTTTGGTCTGACCAATGCTCCTGCAGCTTTCATGCAACTCATGAACAACATATACCGGCCATACCTAGATAAGTTTGTGGTCGTATTCATTGATGATATTCTCATCTACTCCAAAACCAAGGAAGAACATGAAAACATTTGAGGATAGCTCTTCAAGTCTTGCAAGACAACCAACTATATGCTAACCTAAGCAAGTGTGAGTTCTGGCTCGAAGAAGTGTCTTTCTTGGGCCATGTTATATCCAAGGACGACATCTCTATTGATCCCTCCAAAGTTGAAGCTGTACTTAATTGGGAGAGACCAACTAATGTCACAGAAATCAGAAGCTTCTTAGGACTGGCTGGTTATTACAGGCAGTTCATAAAGGACTTCTCCAAGATAGTTGTTCCTCTCACTCATCTTACACGGAAGGAAAAACCCTACTCTTCGAGTGAGGAGTGTGAGAAAAGTTTCCAAACTTTAAAAGAATGTTTGACCTTGGCACCTGTTCTCTCTCTTCCAAAAGAGGGAGAAGGTTTCTCGGTCTATACCGATGCCTCAGGAATTGCTCTAGGCTGCATACTGATGCAGAAAGAGAAGGTCATTGCCTATTCTTCAAGACAATTAAAGACCCATGAAGTCAACTACCCCGTGCATGATATTGAGTTGGTTGTTGTGGTCTTCGCATTAAAGATCTGGAGACATCACTTATATGGTGAGCAATTCACTATTTATTCAGATCATAAAAGCTTGAAGTACTTATTCTCCCAAAAGAACTCAACATGAGGCAAAGAAGATGGCTGGAATACTTAAAGGATTTTGACTTCAACATCCAATAACATCCAGGCAAAGGGAATGTTGTGGCCGATGCTCTTAGTAGGAAGTCGATGGCATCCTTATCTAGTCTAGTCCTTGGCGAGATGCAACTACTAGAACAATTCGCAAGGATTGACTTGAATCTTGAACATAGAGATGATCGAGTCTTGGTTGCCAATATCAAGATTCAATCTGACTTTCTTGTAGAAATCAAAGCCAAACAAGATAATGATCCATTCTTCGTTCATATTAAGGAAACCTTGGCAGAAAAACTAGACTGTGCTACGACCGAGGATGGAAGGTTAGTGTTTTAGGGGAGGACATGTGTTCCGGACAATGAAGAATTGAAAAGGAAGCTAATGGATGAAGCTCATAAAACCAAGTACACTATTTATCCTAGAGGTAGCAAGATGTATCAAGACATGAAAAGAACATTTTGGTGGCCAAACATGAAGAGAGAAGTAGCCGAACATGCTGCTCATTGCCTTACTTGCCAACAAGTAAAAGCTGAACATCAGCACCCTGTGGGTGTACTCAGACCTCTAGACATCCCAGAGTGGAAGTGGGAAAGTGTAGGCATGGATTTCATCATGGGTTTACCCAAGACTCGTGGTGGACTCGATGCCATATGGGCCATCGTTGATCGACTAACTAAGTCTGCACACTTCCTGCCCATCAAGAGTAAGTGGTATGTGGACGTCTTAGCCGCTCTGTATGTAAAAGAGATAGTAAGACTACATGGAGTGCCCTCATCTATAGTCTCGGACCGAGATCCTAGATTTACCTCTCATTTCTAGAAAGGACATCAAACTGCATTAGGTACTAAACTCAACTTTAGTATTGCTTTTCATCTGCAAACATATGGACATACTGAGAGGACAAATCAAATTATAGAAGACATGTTAAGAGCCTGCACCATAGACTTTGAAGGCTACTGGAATGAGCAACTATCTTTAATCGAGTTCGCTTATAATAATAGTTAGCAGGTGAGCATAAAAATGGCTCCATTTGAAACACACTATGATAGAAATTGTAGATCCCCTGCATGTTGGAATGAAGTTGGCGAATAGCAATGGTTAGGCTCAGACATGGTACAAGCCACACCCAGGGATATACAAGTCATTCGGGATCGGCTCAAGATTGCACAATCCAGACAGAAGAGCTATGCCGACAAGAGGAGGAGAGATTTGGAATTTCAAGTAGGAGATCATGTACTCTTGAAGGTGTCCCCTACTCGAGGAATTCAGAGGTTTGATGTCAAAGGAAAGCTAAGTCCAAGATTCATTAGTCCTTTCAAAATAGTCTCAAGGATTGGTGAAGTCGCATACTGACTGGCACTGACGCCACACCTAGCATTCATACATAATGTGTTCCATGTTTCCTTGCTCAGGAAGTATGTGTACGATCGTACTCACATCATTCGCCATGAGGACTTAGTGTTGCATAAAGATATGACCTATGAAGAAACAGTCATGAACCACACATACGCTCTCTCTCTCTAGCCTTCTAGAGAGAGAAGCTCTGAGGGCGTGAGGTTTCTTGCTGCTCGCTGGGCTCCCCCCGCCTTCCCGGCGGTGGGGAGGGGGTCTCCATGTTCGGCTCTCTTCACCGAAACCTCTTGTCTTCCCCGGTGGTGGGCTCCTGGCGGTGAGGTGTCTATGGAGGTGCCGGTCGTGAGGGTTGCACCAGGAGTCCTTCCTTCTCTTCCTACGGAAGAGAGGTTGAACTCCACAGGTGCGATCGTGATTGCCGCGAGTGGTCCAGCCAAAGGGCATGGATCCTCATCAGGTAATTCTGCTCACATGCCTCCTCGACGCAGTCCATCTCGAGCCACTTCCTCTCGTGCCCGGTCCCATTCTAGGGGTCGTTCGCTTTCTAGACCTCCGGTTAACGTTGTGTCTTCTTCGAAATAAGCATGGAATGAACTATTCACTGGTTCCTCGTCAATTCCAAGCACGGGTCTTCGACTGGATTTCATAGAGCCTACTTTGCATGAAGATAGGCGGGTGGCGTCCTTCTGTCTTCAAGACTCTCAGGATCTTGCATCTACTTGGCGATTTGCTGTTGTGGGTTATATAGTAGGCATCAAAACAGCTTTCACTCCTCTTAAGAACTTTATAGAGAAGCAATGGTCACCAAGAGGTAGTTTTGATCTCCTCATGCGCCTTGGAGGGTTTTTTGTGTGTGTGTTTGATCTTGAGGAGGACATGCAGAAGGTATTAGAAGGTTTCTGGCATATAAGAGGACACCCTTTTATCCTTCACAGATGGAATCAGGATGTCAAGATGGAGAAGGCGATGCTATCATCTATCCCATTGTGGATCTCTTTCCCCAATCTTCCTTTGCACCTTTTGTCTCACTCTTCTTTGAGTAAGATGGGTAGTGTCCTGGGTAAACCACTTTTCATGGACAAGATGACAGCCTCCAGGAAGCGATTATCCTTTGCTAGGATATGTGTGCTCATCTCTGCGGAATTCTCATTTCCTAATGAGATAAAGGTGTTGCATTCGACGGGTGATATTGAAGACATCCAAGTGGAATATGAGTGGAAACCAACGCCGTGTTCAGTTTGTTCATCCTTTGGCCATTCGGAGGGAACATGTTCTAATCCGGTTACTGCAGAAGTCACTCAGCATGTTCGGCAAGCCAGGAGGGAGTGGAGACCCAAGGCTGTTCCAGAAGTTAGTAAAGAGGTTTCACCTTCAATTCAGTTAGCTAACAAATTTGATATTCTTACAGACATGTCCAGCGTCGAAGAAACTGTCATGAATCAATCTGCAACTCAGAACGCTAGTGACATGACAGTTCGTGGGAAAGATCAGAAGGAGAGTTCTATTCAGGGAAGTTTGGTGGCTAATGGCATGCAAAAGTCCATTGGTGTAAAACCAGATTCTGTGGAAGGTTTGATTACCTGTAATCGCAGTACCAGTCATGAGAAGACGCTTCCTGGAAACCCTAACCATGCACTTACCAATTCTCACGTAAAAATATCCCATGCAGATATTTTGCAATCCACGGATGATTTGTTTTCAGAGGCTCTAACGGGTTCAATTGCTTTACCAAATCAAATCGGTTCTACGGTGACCATTCATGGTGTAAAATCGGGCTCTTCTTCTATATCTGGCATCTCCTGTGTTAGCAAGGATAATATTTTACCTGCTCATCAGTCTGATTCTACAAGAAACTTATCCATTCCTGTTCATCATTCTATACAAGCTGATTCTATTGCCTCTACGGTGACCATGGATCCTGGTGTAAAACCGGGGGCCTCTTCTGATTCTTCTGATTCTGGGAAGGGTAATATTTACGACGATTCCTCAGATCCCACGGTGTCCTCGTATATTGGTGTAAATCCGGGATCTAAAGATACCCCTGCCACTCACTTTTCCAGCAAGGAAACTCTCCATATTATTTCTGATCTCATTGATCCTTCGATGACCATGGGTATAACTCAGGGATCTTATTCTCATGCGTCTGATGGAAACATGAAGGACATCTTACCTTTTTTGCAGACGAAGGGAATGTCTAAGGAGATAAAATCAAATGAAGATCGGATTTCTATTTTCAAAGATTCTACGGGTATCAAGTCTACTGATAGGGAACAAAAACTTCATGAAGATACTACTGCTCCTACGATGGCCAGGTTTTTAGGTGTAAAACCGGGGGCATCTTCCTTACCTGGTAAGGGTACTTCTCTTGCTGAACCTGCAGACACTTCCATTTTCAGAAAGACAAGTATCCACTCTGCAGATCCTATAGATTCTACGGTGACCATGGGTATAAATCCGGGATCTACAAATTCTATGTCTGGGGGAAGTAGGAAGGCGGCATTAGCTATTCTGCAACAGAAGGATAACCATCAAGATCATGAAACTTCTGAAGATCTTTCATCTGATTCTCCGATCCTTTCACATTCATGTTTTGATACTTCAAAGTTGAAGGATGTTGACAAGATGCAAGTGGTTGGCTGGAGTAAGGCTCGGGCAAGGGGTACAACTCATAAATAGTGTTCATGCATATTGTCTCCTGGAACGTTAGGGGTATGAACAACAAATGTAAAAAGCTGGCGATTAAGAAGGAGATGGACCATTATAAGAGTGATATTACTATCCTTTGTGAAACCAAAATCAAAGAGTCTAATCTGGAGCAGGTTAAGAAGATGTTTGAGCCTCATGTTAGTTTCATGCATAACTATAATAGTTCCCCGGGGGGAAGATTATGGATTATTTGGAAGCATGATCTTTTTTCCTTAACTCTTCTGGGGAGAGTTCACAATATATTCATGTGATGTGCACCAACAAAAAAACTTCTACAACATTTATGTTAACGGCTGTCTATGGGTCGAATTCTGTGGAGGAAAGACAGTTGCTTTGGAAGGATCTTTATTCTCTTTCTCATTCTATCTCTCAACCGTGGCTTATTATGGGGGATTTAAATACTGTTCGCTATCCTCATGAGAAGAAAGGAGGCCGCACCGTTATGCCCAGGAATTTGTCTGATTTTCAAAGTTTTATAGATGAAGCGAAGCTGCTGGATATGCCCCACAGTGGGAACTACTTTTCTTGGTGCAATAGGAAAAGTGGAAATCAGCGTATTCTTGCTCGGCTAGATAGAGCTTTGGTCAATTCCTCCTGGACCAATACTTTTGAAGATGGGCACCTTGTCTATGAAAATATGACTGTTTCTGATCACTCCTTGCTCATTGTCAGGACTACTGACTCCAGAAGTTTTTCCAAGCCTAGACCGTTTAAATTCTTCAAAATGTGGACTTCTCACCCAACTTTTCATTCTCTTGTGGAAAATACCTGGAACAAGCAGGTTAATGGGGCACCTATGTATCAACTTTGTCAGAAACTTAAGCTTGTCAAGCAAGCTTTGAAGGAATGGAACAAAACAGTCTTTGGTTCGGTCCAGACCAATTCTTCTAAAGCTAGGGATGAACTCATTCATTACCAGAAGATCCTAGAAGATGACCCTCATAATGCCACGGTTCAAGACAAGGAGAATAAGTGTCGAACTGCATACCTTCTTGCTCTTGAGAATGAAGAGATGTTTGCTAAACAAAAGTCAAAGCAACAATGGTTGTCTCTTGGAGATTCGAACACGAAGTTCTTTTATGCTGCTATCAAGGCTAGAAGAGTCCACAATTCTATAAAAAGCTGCAAAACTACAGATGGAACTGTTCTGTATGGTGAAGATGAGATTAGATCCCATGCTCTAGCTTTTTACAATTCTCTTCTAAATAAAAACCATGAACAGGTGCGTCCTACTTTAGAGACTCGGGCTTCCCTTTCTGAGGCAGAAATTGACACTCTCATGCAGCCATTTACCAGAGATGATATCCGCACGGTGGTTTTTGACAGTCCTAGGGATAAAAGCCCAGGTCCGGATGGTTTTACTATGGAGTTCTTTACCTCCACTTGGGATATTGTTGGAGACCTTGTTACTAGTGCTATCCTCTCTTTCTTCCAAGAGGGCTCTTGGGAAAAGCAAATCAATTCTACCTTCATTGCACTGGTTCCGAAGAAGCCGAATGCTGATTCTCTTGATCAATTCCGACCAATATCTCTTTGCAACTTCATTTATAAGGTGATCACTAAACTCATGGCTAAGCGGATGCAACATGTTCTTCCTTCTATTATCAGCCAGAATCAGGCAGCTTTCATACGGGGTAGAAACATTCAGAGCAACATTCTTCTTGCAAATGACCTGGCAAAGGATTTGTATTCTAAAAGGAAAGGTACTAGAATCTGTTTAAAAGCTGATCTTTGCAAAGCCTTCGACTCAGTTTCTTGGGATTTTATCTACTATATGATGCGGAAAATGAAGTTCCCTCCTTTGTGGATCATGTGGATCCGTACTTGCCTGGAGTCCTCTCGCTTCTCTGTTCTGGTTAATGGCAGCCCGCATGGTTTCTTTAAGAGTTCCAATGGTATTCGTCAAGGTGACCCGTTATCTCCTTATCTTTTTACTATTGTTATGGAAGGGTTCACATGCCTTATGGAGAATGCTGTCCAGCAAAAGTTAGTCAAAGTCCCTTCTGCGGGTTCTATGACTATTTCTCACTTTGTTTTTGCTGATGATCTCATCATCTTCTTCAAAGATGATATTTCTTCCGCCATCACAATCCATCACATTCTTGAGGAATTCTACACCTACTCGGGTCTTCAACTTAACAACAACAAGAGCAGAATATACCTTGGCGGTCATGTGAAGAACAAAAAGACTATCCTTGCTGCTTTGAAAGTTCCTGTTGGCAATCTACCTACCTCTTACTTGGGGTTGCCTCTTGTTAGTTCTTCCTTAAAGAGAACTCACTGTCAACCGATTATTGACAAGATCAAAAGTAGAATGGAGACTTGGCGTACCCACCTTCTCTCTAGAGCTGGAAGATTGGAGCTGATCAAATCGGTCCTTGCCTCCTTTTCTATTTATTGGTCAGTATCTTTCATTTTGCCAGCTGCCACTATCCAAGAGATTGAAAAAATTTATGCAACTTTTATTGGAATGGGCTTTCTACCAATCGCTCCCCTCACATGGTGAGCTGGCGGACCATTTGTACTCCAAAATCGGAAGGTGGTCTTGGCATTCGGAGACTTAAGGACTGGAATCTTGCCTGTGCAACAAAGAATCTTTGGGATATTCTTCAGAAGAAAAATTCTCTCTGGGTTCAGTGGGTTCAGCATAAGTACTTGAAGAGAGAATCTATCTGGTGTGTCAAGCATAAATCCTATCACTCAACGGCTTGGAAGGGCATTCTTAAGCAGCGCAACTGGATTATTCAGCACATTACGTATAAAGTGGGTTATGATAGTTCCTTTAATTTCTTCTACGACCCATGGATTCAAGGTAAAAGTCTCTATATGCTTAGTGGGGATCGGGTGAGACAGCATCTCAGCATGCAAAATGGAGTATTATGTTCTTCATTCATTACTGACGGTCAATGGCACCTTCCTCCCCTCACCTCTTTGGAGATGTTTGACATCTGGCCAATGATTACCAATACTGCACTCCATACTACTGATGAGATTTGCTGGAATTATGGTAAGTTTTGTGTTAAAAGTGCTTGGAATATGATTAGAGAAAAGAACCAAAAAGTTGGTTGGGACGGGTGGGTCTGGAAAGGTCCCACTGTGCAGAAGTTATCCATTACCTGTTGGCAGGCAATCATGCATAAACTTCCTACGATTAATAATCTCAAGAAAAAAGGCTTTCAGATCCCGAGCAGATGCGTTCTTTGTTATAACTCTGAAGAGAGTGAAGATCATATTTTCTTCAAGTGTCCTTATACCATTTCGGTTTGGAGGGAGATGCTGCACCGATTAAATCTTAATCGCCTTCCTCGCCCTTCCATTCATGAGGAGATGCATGCTTTGAGAATAAGCTTCAAAACTGATGGGTTTGCTACTTCTTTAGCCCGTCTCCTCTTTAGAGCAACCATATGGTGGATCTGGCGTGAGAGATGCAACAAAACTTTTGAGGAAACAAAAACTTCTTACATGCATACGGTCCTCTCCATTATTAATGATGTGAGGAGCTGCTTGGAGGCTTTGCCTCATACTGGTGTCATCACTGGTCGGTCTAGAGTTCTTTGTATGAGATTTAATATCACCCTTAAATCTACATTGTAGTCACGCTTGTGGTGTCACAATGTTTCTTTCATTTGTGTTCTGGAGGATGTCACCGATCTGTGGTGTTATCCTCATTGCAGCTAGCTTTTTGTAATTTTCTTCCTTATCAATTAATTCATTTCCTTGGTTGACCGACCAAAAAAAAAGATATGACCTACGAAGAAAAGCCGATCAAGATACAGGATTAGAAAGTGCAACAACTCAGGAACCGGCCTATTCATGTGGTGAAAGTTCTATGGAATAATCGTGGAGTAGAGGAAGCCACATGGGAACCTGAAGGAATAATGAGGCGAAACTACCCCGACTTATTCGGTAAGACATTCTCCTTATTACGATCATGTGAATTTGGGGACCAAATTCTTTTTAAGAGGGAGAGGATGTAGCAACCCAGTATTTTAGATAAATAAATAAATAAAAATATTAAAGAAAAATAAATTACATAAAACCCATTAATCTTAAATAAGTAATGGGCTTTAATAGATGGATCATATAAAAGTTATTGGGCCAAAATAGGAGTTTTAAAAGATGGAATAATGGAAAATACTATAAAATTCATAACTCTATAGTTTCCTAAATTAAAAAGGGCAAGTGCATCACTAATATAATACATATATACTTCAATTGGACTCTTAACCCTACCCTAATCAGCCAGACCCAAAATTGGGGTCCGAATCCCAACCCAACTAGAACTATTAAGGCTAGGAAGGTGGAATTAATAAGGAAATTCGGAGTTTTAAAGGAAGTAAGAGTTGGACTAGGAATTGAACATGTTAGATGCTTAAATACACCCCAACCTCTTCATGGCCGACCCTATTGCGTTGCTGAGACTTGCTGGACGTGGAGGAGAGGCCAAAGGAGGAGAGAATAGTGGGGAGAAAGCTTGCTCAAAGATCTACCAACTGTTCTTTGAGTTCTAAGCCCTAGAAGCCAAATCGACCCAAAGGTAGGCATTCTCACAAGCAAAACTAAATTACTCTCGTTTGTAGGATTTTCTTGACATTAGGAACAAAAGCCCTCTATTTGCCCTAATTTCCATCGACTCTATCTTGAGATTTTCATGTTGGAAGTTCTGTTAACATCATGCTCACGAACCCTTAAAAGACATGTAAAGGAACCCCTTGAGCTTACTGTATGACTTGATCCATCATGACTGCTTGAATCCTTGCCAATATGTACTCTTGATGTTCCTTGATTTGAGCTTATGTTCTTGGATTCTATGACATCCTACAATTCTGTCCTTCTTGACTCTAATGCCATGATACTCTTGAAATTAGCACTACTACTTGGGACTTCGGTCCACCCGATCTCATGCCTGTGCATAAATAAGGGCCCTGTCTAGTTCTGGGGAGGAGCACCCCGATGTACTTATTAACCATGGGAGTATGGACTTGTGGTGTTGGCATGACACTGATATGTTTGCAAGATTTGAAAGTGCCTCTTGTTACATGTTATGAATAAAGCATGATGTGCTTGATTTGATATGCTTGACTCACTTGCTTAACTTGATAAGTTTGACTCACTTGTAAATGGCCAATTTCTTTTTCTTGTTACATGCTTGATTGGATCAATGCTTGACTCTTGTATCATTTTCATGACATGATAAATAACATGATTCGCCTTGACTCCTTGCAATATGCAACTTTTGCCTGCTATAATCATGCTTCCTACTTGTCTTGACTTTCTTGCTTGTTATCCTTGAAATTCAGCTTGTTAAAAATGTTAATTACTTATATTTTGCCTGCACCATGAGATATATATCCTACTGAGCTAGTTTGCTCATAAACCTATTAACATTTCAGGTAATTTGGAGCATGATTAGCATGTAACCAAACCATTGTTTGGAGAGCTGGGAGCACCTTGGAGGAGTTTAAATTTTTTAGTTTTAGATGTGTGAGCAAATCATGTATCATACTTGTAAACCACTATGGATGGTGTTGGACTAAGATGGCACCATAGATGTCCTAGAGGGGGGGGGGGGGGGGAATAGGACTACTTGCGCTTTTAAAATTTATCTAAAAATAGATGACACTAAATAAAGTTGTTATTATTTAGTGTGGTGTGTGTGAAACAAGTGAAATCTTAGCGGAAACAATCACACAATTTGCACAAGAGATTTTATCCTGGTTCGGCCCTTCCCACATGGAAGTCCTACATCCAGTCCCCAAGTAACCTCTTGGGATTTCACTAAACTGTCAAGAGAACTTGGCCTTCTCTCAACCTGAGAGGTATTACAAACCCACTTGCTTCCAAGCAAGTCTTCCCTTTATCAAGGGCTACGAAGACTACCTATATCAGTAGGTCTTCCCTTCACAAGAGGGGGAATGCAGAAAATAGACCTCCTGCAGGTTATCTAACACAGAAATGAAAAACACTTGTGTGTCTGCTCAGAAGGATGAGCAAACACAAAGAATCAGAAAGAGATACAATAAGAATTGGAGCTATAATTCTTTCTGAATCTAAGTGGGTGGACTGAGAAAGATCTATAGTTATAGAATGCCACCCAACAAGAAAAGACTTCTAAAAACAAGAGAGCTTGGAAGTCGTAGACTGAAGAAGCAGCTCTCTCTTTCTCTTTTCAGTATAAGGCTTGTGGTGACTCTTGTTGCTTGCAATTTCAAAATGGAGTTTAGTGTCACTGGTTGGTGTGTGTCTGTCTTGTTCAAACTTCAGCTTCTATATATGAGCTTCAGAGGCTTGAACTTCCCGTTAGAAACTGACTGTTAGGAAACTAGTCGTTTGAAGGATAGTCGTTGATCCTTGAATGTTGACACCTTGAGACTTTTTTTGTAACCATCAGTCTCTCAGTTCTTGGAGTCCCAACGTCTTTAGGCTATGTAGGTAGCTTTATGGATTCATAGATAGCTTCATTAATGTTCTGTAGAAACTCTATGCTCAAGACTAAAAGCTAAGCATGCTGCATTAATGTTCTGCAAGCCTGAAAGGACAAGACAGACAAAGATACCTCCATACTTTCGGAGGTAGGTGAGATAAAAAAATATAAAGCAAGAAGGAGTTCATACAGACAAAAGTTCAAAGTATTTAAGGATCAGATGGGCAGCTATATCCTGAAAGTAAGGGAGTTCTGACAGTGGTACCTACCATCGCATTTACTACATAGCAACTATCAAATGGAGAGGAACTAAACTTCTGACAGCAAATAAGAGACCATATTATATAATTATTTCAGATCTTAACAAAGATATTTTATATGGTCATTTTGAATATAATTTCCCTGCCTAATAGAATATTTAAATGGTGATAGAAAAAAGAACATTATTCTGTAAAACATATAAGTGTTATTCATTCTGTAGAGGATCCCATAGAGATAATGAAAGACAATGAAATAACCAAGATTTATGCTTGCATGGATTTTGTGGAATGACAGATAACACAAGTATTATTTATGTACAAGTACACAGTAGTGGATATATGATACTTTGATTTTAAAGGAGTTAGAATCCAAGACAAGAACTTCGACTACATAGAAGTTGCAGGGAGTCATTGATTGATAACAGACTTCGACTTTTGAGAGTCGGAGTGATAAAGGTTTGTTCACCAATGACATACTTCGATTTTTACAGAGTCGGAGTCAAGTACTTCAACTGTATGGAAGTCGTAGTGAGATATTAGACTTCGACTTCTGGGGAGTCGGGTTAGAACAAGTTTGTTCATCAATCGATATCATACTTTGACTTTTAAATAGTCGGAGTAAGTTCAGTCAATAGGACTTTGACTTTTTCTAGAGTCGGAGTAAGGTCCAACTTCGATTGTTAAGGAGTCGGAGTAGGGTTCAGTTAAGTAATCGATTGTAAGATCTTCCACTTTTAGGGAGTCAGAGTCAAGCCAGACATTGACTTTTCCAAAGTCGGAGTACTACCTGTTGGTTCATCAATTGATGCAACACTTCGACTTTTCTAGAGTCGAAGTCCAAAGTCGGAGTTAGTATGGTGTATAGTATACGCTGTGGACTTAGAGAAATTTCGTGAGACAAGAGTTGATAGTGTTGTACATATCATATTTCTTTTCGTACAGAATAACTTGTGGTATATTCTAATAGATTTGACTTTAGAAAGTCTTAAAAGATTTTGTCATAGCAAAAACACAATCCTTTGAAAATATTTAACAATATTTTAAGGGATAGTTGCTCAACAATTCTCCCCCTTTTTGTTAATGACAAAAACTTTTAAATAAATAGTGAAGAAAAAAAAATTGATTTGTTTCTGTTCTCTCTTCTTTCCAGTGTAGAACATTTTTATTTATTTTCTCTCTTCTCCCCCTTCGTGGCATTAACAGAAAGGATGAAATAGACACATAGAGAGAGATAGGAGGAGAGACACACAGAGATTGTTAGAAACATATGTATATTGATATCTGAAGAGAACATATTACATTCAAGAAGTAGAAGAGGAACTAGGAAGATCCAAGGAAGGAGGGATTTGAGCAAAGAAGGGTTGAAGTAGGTCCCATAATTTTGCTCATTCTCAGAAAATATGTGAAAGAATTTACCACTATCTATGTTATAAGAGGGACCTACAGAGGGGAGTTTCCTAAAAGACTTAACATGGTGGAGATGATACCAGTTGACTCTCCTATGATAGTTATCACCTGGCAAGGTTCTCCTAAGGGGAAAAAACTTCTTACTGGATGCTTTGTGCAAAAAGTCATGAATAGTAAGGTTCCAGTGTAGACCCTTGGAGTGTGCTTCTTCCTTGGCTTGGTAGTGCACAAGGTACCTCTGTGACCATTTAGGAGAGACAGACTTCCAAAGTGTCTCATAGCCCTTAAGGATATAGACAGTAAGAGATTGCTTCAGCCTTCTGCATTCTGTATTTTCTTCTGGGTAAGCAAGTGCCCACTGAACTTCATTGAATCTCTCAGATTCAGCAAAACTGTGTTGGATGTCTGTCAAGTACTGAGAGTTCTTGGGGGCTTGCATCAAGTCAAAATGGTGGAAGGATAGCTTGATGTTGTACTTGACCTTCAATCTGGCTGCTATCCTGATATGCCTTGTCACACCCCTCCAATTTAGCAGCGGAATAAATCGTAGGAAAACGTGAGCAACGAGTATGGTAACGTAAATTGCACATACAGACGCAAACATCAGAGCATCTAATGAATAATAATTGGAATAAACTCTTCATTTCATTATAAAATCACTAAGATTATTACAACCACTAATTCAGAGCCAATACATAGGGCTCAATGACATCATTACATTAGAAAGTAATCTAAAGTAATAACTATTAGACTCCATGGTACTAGGGTAACTTCATCAACTGACTCCAGGTCGCTCATCACTCGGGTCCTGTCCCATTGGTGTGTGTGAGGTCATTGTCTGACTTACTTGAGACACAATAACAAATAACTAAGGGTGAACGATAACGCCCAGTAGGACTTAAATCTCAATAGTCAAGTAGGCTTTAAATAATTAATTTTTTTAAATGGCACAGTAACTAATGATAGAAAGAGTCATGTAAAGTCGAGAAAGTAATAGCACAAGTAACATGGTTCGAATAGCAGATGAATCAAGTATAGCATGATGATTAAAGTCAAGTCACGATAGAAACGATAACAACAATAGCAAGTAACGTCATGGTCAAGAAATAGCAAGCAACATGTATAGCAAGGAGAGATAGTAGATGGTCATGTAAAGAGTAAATTGCACTTTGATTGATTTTCATCAATCGAGATAATATAGCACTTTTGATTAACATTCGTCAATCAAAATAGTAATGGCACTTTGATTATCCGTAGATATCCGAGAGAGAACATAGCACTTTGAATGCGACTAAGTCAGGATAGAACGCAATAACTCAAGATAGCAAGTATCAAGTAGAGCAAGGAGAGAGTACGACAGTAGTCGCTCAATAACAGGACAATAACAGTTTAAGAACAGTCAATGGAAGTACATTAATAGTGCAGTATGTCTGAATTAACAGACTAACAGTAACAGTATAATAGTCAGTTGTCTAGCTAAATCAGAACAGTCAGTCAGAACCGGTGCAAATGCAGACACCGTCAATAGCCCCTGCAGGTATTTTCGGGTGGCTTTCTGCCCCCAGGACTAGATTGGAGCCCCTCGGACACTCTCCATGCCCTCAGCAGTATGCATTCAAGTCAGTAAAGTCACAAGACCCATTTTAGCGCTAGACAGTCATGATCAGTACAAAACAGTAGGAGCCATACAGCTCAAAAGGTACCAAGAGAGTACTAGATGAATAGACGAGATAGACGAGATAGTAGAGAGTGAACATGAATAGATGAGATAGACGAGATAGTAGAGTGAACATGAATAGACGAGATAGACGAGATAGTAGAGTGAACATGAATAGACGAGAGTATAGAGACAGTAGACAAGACAAGGACATATTCGTAAGACAACATTAAACAAGCGATAATAACAGTTGCACAACACGCGTGATCGGTGTAGGCAGTCAGGTGGAATTCATTACCCTTCCACCGGCCATGTTATGCATAGGTCCAGAGGTCCGGCGTGATTCAAGATAAGAGAGAACTTCTAATAGTCGTTTGGATCATGTTGATCCCTAAAGGGTATCATAGGTATTAGGGTACAACTAGCTCGTCGACCATGTGGGAACCCATGGATAGAGGAGACTTATGGAGGCCTTGAACAAAGACTCACTAGTCCGACAGAAGGAGTATCCGACGGAGAGTTCGTCCAAGTCAAGAGAAAAGTGTGTAGAGAAACAAGTGCTCGACGTTCTAGAGGAATTCTAGAACAGTGTAGCGTCGGTATCGGTATTCCCAAACAACGCTAGAAACGAAGACAAGTCCATTAAAAATAGGGCAATTAAATATATAACTGAAATCAATTGCTAGATGTACTATGTGACAATTTTCATGCCAAGTTAAGCCATATTGGATGGTTCAAAGTGAGTGCAAGTGTAAGAGAATCATAGAGATGAAATAATCACGTGGATGACTTTTCATTAACTAATGATTTATTCAAATTTATCAACTTCGTTTACTGGTCATTAAGACAATTAACAAGGATGTAGAAGGTCAAGTCTTGCAAAAATATTGGGTTTTGCTAAAAAAAACCAGAACGCGACGTACCCTTGTAAGGGTCGTGACGGGGCTAGCAAAGAACGCGACAGGGTCTTGTATAGATCGCGATGGATTGGTCAGCTCATGTAGGTAGAATGCGACGACAGCCCCTGTCGCATTCAGAACGTGATGGGCGCTGCTGTCGCGACAGCCCTGAGAATGCGGCCTATCGGGCCATCGCATTCTCAGGTACTGCTCCTGAGTCCGACAGAGAGAAGGACAGAGCATTGGATTGCGGGCCAGATTGCCTTGTTTTGACACAGGGTGCTTCAAAAAATTAGAACAAATTGTACAATGTATGAATAATCGTGAAACCATTTCTAAACCGATCTAGACATGTAGGAGTACTTCCAGTTAATCAGAATTTGAAAACAGTCATGGTTTCGACAGGCTTTAATCAAGTCAAACATAGAGAATAGAAGACTGTGTACAGTTGGGATGCAAGAATTAATTCGCAAGATAGGGTGGATGAAAATTAGGGCTTTCGGGGGCAAAAGAAGCATAACAATCATCACTATCTCCAGTAAAGTTATTGTGGCATGAGAACGAGTATACATGGAGATATGAATTTGACAAGAGGGTTCGGGGACATGGAGTTTACAGAGCTTCATAAATCAAGAACAAAAGATTGGGTGAACGAATAATTATTAAACGAAAAGGGTTTTGTTCCTGGTGCATGGAACAATCTACAGACAAATTTAATTAGATTTTGCTCATGAGAATGCCTACCTTTAGTCGTTTTCCTCTTCTAGGGCTAGAACTTGAAGAACGAGAGAGATAGCTTGAGAGAGTCTTTTCCCTATGAGATCTCCTCCTCCTTGGCCTCTCCTCCTGGTCCAGCAACCCTTGGCAACGAGCTAGAGCCGGCCATGGGGGATTTAGGAGAGTTATTATGCTTGTTGGGTTGTTATATCCTAATAGGACTCTAACCCCCATTAAATTCCAAATTTCCTATTTCTTAACCTCCATCCAAGCTTTCCACTTCCTATTTGGGTTAGGATGGGAGTTAAATTCGTGGCCAACCTATTAGGGTAGGTTTAGGAATCCAATTCCATCTTAAATTAGCTATTTTAATGCTTAAATATCTCTTTTCTATTTAAGCAATATTTAAGTTACGAATTTAGGGTATTTTTCTATTATTCTTCTTTTAAATGTCTATATTTTGGCCCAATAAATTGTAGAGGGTCCATTTAACAAAGCCCATTATTTATTGAAATTTATCTTATGGGATTTCTCCATCTTAAATAGGGAAATAATAGAAATTTAGAATTTATTATATTTTTCTTACTTGAATTTATTCATGGGCCATGAGAGGTCCATTGGTCCAATTCCGATAATGGGTAATCATTTCATGATCTTGGAAGTCTCTCCGACATGTTCGTTTAATTTATGGGCACGTTATTTTTCCGTGTTAACGGTTTTCTGACTTAGTTTCCTAATTTAGATAATTGGTCTTATTGTGACGTACACTTGGCCAATCGGATTTTTCGTTGCTTGAATTTCTTAGTAGAACACATAGGAATAATGTCTGGGGTTGATTTATAATTTTTAAGGAATTTTCCGATGTATTCTTACACATACGATAGTGGTACATATGTTTCTATTATTTCAATTTAAAGAAATTATTATTTCAAAATTTTAAGTGTTAAATTTTTTTCTGGGTTGCTACATCCTCCCCCACTTAAAATGAATTTGGTCCGCAAATTCATATGATATGATACGACTACCAATTTATTATGGATATTTCATTCCATCACCTCCCCCACTTAGGACTTTGCTATCACGAAAATAATATGAAATTAAACTAAGGGTTTTGTGATGGTACCTTGTCCACCCTCATTGGCAGGATTTTTATCCACAAGGACTTGTAATAGTCCTTGGTGTGGAGTTTGGTTCTTCTTTGTTAGACAATTGATGACTCGATGTTGTTGACTTCCACATCGCAAGCACCTGCCCAATCTCTTCCAACAGTTATCAACCTGATGCCCTGGCTTTTCACAAAATTCACAGACTTCCTTCCGCTTCACTTCCCCTTTCATTCTCTTGTTATCTACTGTATTTCTCCCTTTATTACCATTGGAATGTGTAGCACGTTCCCTGTTCAACGCCTTCTTCTTATGGATCTTTTCAAGAAGTTCCATGGTGTCCTCTACTAATTGAGCTCTCAATACCATGATTGAATATACTTCAATGTCTAGTGGAGCCAACTTTTCCCAGTACACAGGTCTCAACCCTTCTAAGATTCTCTTTGATTTCATCTTTTTCGTACTCACCAAATGTGGTGCATACTATGCTAGTCTTTCGAATTGCGCTTCATATTCTGCTACAGACATCATTCGTTGTTTTAAATTGGTGAATTCATTTGCCTTCTTCTCACGAATCTCTCGGAAAAATATTTGGTGTTGAAGAGTTCTAAAATTTATCCCACTCTAAGTTGATGTTGGGTAATTGTTAACTGGCAGCTTCCCACCAAGCTCTAGCATCGCAGTCCAACTGGAAGGTTGCCAGAAGGACTTTCTCCTGCTTTGAACATTACATAACTCTAAAGATTCCTTCCATCGCCTTCACCCAATTTTCAGCTTTATCGGGATCCGAAGTTCCATTAAACCTAGGGGAGATTTATTCGTTGAAAGTTCCCATATAAGTCTCCTGCGCCATTTCTTGCTCCTGCTTGAATCACGTTGTTAAGGGCTTGAGTTAACCCATGTACAGTTTGTTGTAATTCGTGCATTTGTGCATGCTCGCCAGCCATCTCCTCTAGTTCCTACGGGCAATAATATTTATTAATTTCTTCTTAAACTTAGGGTGCTTATACAGATAGTTAAACTCCTAGCATAACCCCAAGCTTTACCCAATCTCTCACATAGGTATGGTACTTGACTTAGACACGGTCATGGCAGTTCACCTTGAACATCCCTAGACTTAAAATATCCTAATAAGGACATCCTAGGCTCTGATACCAACTGTCACGCCCCTCCAATTTAACAGCGGAATAAATCGGAGGAAAACATGAGCAATGAGTATGGTAATGTAAATTGCACATACAGACGCAAACATCAGAGTATCAAATGAATAATAATTGGAATAAACTATTCATTTCATTATAAAATCACTAAGATTATTACAACCACTAATTCGGAGCCAGTACATAGGGCTCAATGACATTATTACATTAGAAAGTAATCTAAAGTAATAAATATTAGACTCTATGGTACTAGGGTAACTTCATCAACTGACTCCAGGTCGCTCATCACTTGGGTCCTGTCCCATTGGTGTGTGTGACGCCATTGTCTGACTTACCTGAGACACAATAACAAATAACGAAGGGTGAGCGATAACGCCCAGTAGGACTTAAATCTCAATAGTCAAGTAGGCTTTAAATAATTAATTTTTTTAAATGACAGAGTAACTAATGATGGAAAGAGTCATGTAAAGTCGAGAAAGTAATAGCACAAGTAACATGGTTCGAATAACAGATGAATCAAGTATAGCATGATGATTAAAATCCAGTCACGATAGAAACGATAACAACAATAGCAAGTAACGTCATGGTCAAGAAATAGCAAACGACATGTATAGCAAGGAGAGATAGTAGATGGTCATGTAAAGAGTAAATTGCACTTTGATTGATTTTCATCAATTGAGATAGTATAGCACTTTTAGTTAACTTTCGTCAATCGAAATAGTAATGTCACTTTGGTTATCTGTAGATAGCCGAGAGAGAACATAGCACTTTGAATGCGACTAAGTCAGGATATAACGCAATAACTCAAGATAGTAGGTATCAAGTAGAGCAAGGAGAGAGTACGACAGTAGTCGCTCAATAACAGGATAGTAACAGTTCAGTAACAGTCAATGGTAGTACAGTAACAGTGCAGTATGTCTGAATTAACAGACTAACAGTAACAATATAACGGTCAGATGTCTAGCTAAATCAGAACAGTCAGTCAGAACCAGTGCAAATGCAGACTCCGTTAATAGCCCCTACAGGTATTTTCGGGTGGCTCTCTGCCCTCAGGACTAGAATGGAGCCCCTCGGAAACTCTCCGTGCCCTCAGCAGTATGCATTCACGTCAGTAGAGTCACAAGACCCATTTTAGCACTAGACAGTCATGATCAGTACAAAATAGTAGGAGCCACACAGCTCAAAGGGTACCAAGAGAGTACTAGATGAATAGACGAGATAGACGAGATAGTAGAGTGAACATGAATAGACGAGATAGTAGAGTGAACATGAATAGACAAGAGTATAAAGACAGTAGACGAGACAAGGACATATTAGTAAGACAACATTAAACAAGAGATAATAATAGTTGCACAACACGCGTGATCGGTGTAGGCAGTCAGGTGGAATTTACTACCCTTCTACTGGCCATGTTATGCACAGGTCCAGAGGTCCGGCGTGATTCAAGATAAGAGAGAACTTCTAATAGCCGTTTGGATCATGTTGATCCCTAAAAGGTATCATAGGTATTAGGGTACAACCAGCTCGTCGACCTTGTGGGAACCCATGGACAGAGGAGACTTACGGAGGCCATGAACAAAGACTCACTAGTCCGGCAGAAGGAGTATTCGATGGAGAGTTCGTTCAAGTCAAGAGAAAAGTGTATAAAGAAACAAGTGCCCAACGTTCTTGAGGAATTCTAGAACAGTGGAGCGTCGGTATCGGTATTCCCAAACAACACGAGAAATGAAGACAAGTCCATTAAAAATAGGGCAATTAAATATATAATTGAAATCAATTGCTAGATGTACTATGTGACAATTTTCATGCCAAGTTAAGCCATATTGGATGGTTCAAAGTGAGTGCAAGTGTAAGAGAATCATGGAGATGAAATAATCACGTGGATGACTTTTCATTAACTAAAGATTTATTCAAATTTATCAACTTCGTTTACTGGTCATTAAGATAATTAACAAGGATGTAGAAGGTCAAGTCTTGCAAAAATACAGGGTTTTGCTGAAAAAAAACCAGAACGCGACGTACCCTTGTAAGGGTTGCGACAGGGCTAGCAAAGAACGCGACAGGGTCTTGTATAGATTGCGAGGGACTAGTCAGCTTAGATAGGCAGAATGCGATGACAGCCCCTGTCGCATTCAGAACACGACGGGCGCTGCTGTCGCGACAGCCCTGAGAACGCGGCCTATCGGGCCATCGCGTTCTCAGGTACTGCACCTGAGTTCGACAGAGAGAAGGACAGAGCATTGGATTGCGGGCCAGATTGCCTTATTTTCACACTGGGTGCTTCAAAAATTTAGAACAAATTGTACAATGTATGAAAAATCGCAAAACTAGTTCTAAACCGATCTATACATGTAAGAGTACTTCCAGTAAATCAGAATTTGAAAACATTCATGGTTTCGACAGGCTTTAATCAAGTCAAACATGGAGAATAGAAGACTGTGTACAGTTGGGATGCAAGAATTAATTCGCAAGATAGGGTGGATGAAAATTAGGGATTTCGGGGGCAAAAGAAGCCTAACAATCATCAGTATCTCCAGTAAAGTTTTTTGTGGCATGAGAACGAGTATACATGGAGATATGAATTTGACAAGAGGGTTCGGGGACATGGAGTTTACAGAACTTCATAAATCAAGAACAAAAGATTGGGTGAACGAATAATTTTGAAACGAAAGGGGTTTTGTTCCTGGTGCATAGAACAATCTACAGACAAATTTAATTAGATTTTGTTGGGTTGAGTGTGAATTTAATACATTTCCCCACATAATTTTGATGATGACAAGTTGTGATTTTAATGCACAATAAATGGAACATGTTAAATACATCACACATGTAATAACAATATTCAAAAAGCATGTTTCCAAACACATTTTATCATATATATTCATGATAATACATTGAATTAATGATTTATGTGTTTATTTCTCAGGGACATACATTTCTTGCAAGGGTAGTGTCGACACAACCACTACTGGTGTCGACACAGGGTATCAGACCCTAAGGCAAAGTCATGAAAAAATGGTCAAGTGTGTCGACACAGTCCCAAGTGGTGTCGACACTAGACTCAGCTCCCAGAGAACCCAGTTGACAGATTAGGACAGTGTGTCGACACAGTCTCAGGCAGTGTCGACACTAGTGACCTCTCCCAGAAGGCTAGTTTTGCCAGACTGGGACAGTGTGTCGACACAGCCAGTGAGTGTGTCGACACTAGAGCCATCTCCCAGAAGACCTGTTTTGTGGAATTGGGATAGTGTGTCGACACACCCAATGACTGTGTCGACACACTCCGGTAACTTTTTCATCTTAAGTCCCACCTGGACACGTGGCACTCTAGGGATCACTTGGATCGGCCTTGGATCATGTGCCCACGTACCCCAAGGGTTCTTTTGGCCATGATGGGGTATAAATACCTATCTAATCGGCCCCCAAGAAGCAGAACTCCTGAAGAGCCTTCCAGAAAAGTTTCTTTGGCGGCAAGACAGAGGTCTCCTCCCGTTCTTGCTCTCCTTGTGCTGCTTCAAGCCAATTTCCATCCTTGCAAGCACAAGAAGTGAAGATTGATCCATGAAGATGAAGTGAGATCACTTCCAAGGGAGCAGATCAATTAGAAGCAGCCAATTGAGAAGAGTTCAAGGAAGATCCAGAGGCACAAATTGCAGAGCATCGCTCAGGGACTTCAAGAGTTCGAGCATCTTCTCAATTCAGCCTTCTACAAGGGAGTTCATCTGAAGAACAAGGGTTCTACATACAACGTCTTATTTCTCCTTAGTTCTTCTGAGTCATTCTTGAGATTGTGCATGATATGTTGCACTAGTCTCCTTGAATGAACTCTTTATGGATCAGATCATTGTTAGAGGATCTGGATCTTGTTGTTTTTGATCTAGCAAGTTGGTTGTGAGCCTTTGTGCTCAATTGTGTTGAGTCGTCGCACTCAGGTTGTGGTTGAGCAGTTGTGCTCATGTTTCTAGAGTAGTCTTGCTCTAGAGGTTGTGTGTGAGTTGTTGAACTCAGTGTGTTGGAGTTGTCAAGCTCCAGTGTGTGGTGTATTCAAGTTGAATAGTGGAGCCTAACTATGTGAGGGGTGGATGTAGGAATCACATGGTGTGATTTCCGAACCACCTAAAAATCTCTATGCAGTGGTTTGATCTGTGATTTAACTTCACCTTGCGTTAGATGTATGCATAGGATCTTTTGATCACTCTTCTAATCAACTTGATCACTCACTTTAATCACTTAATTCACACAATCACTCATTAGATCTGTGAATTGCTTTTCTAAGTTGACTCTGATTCAAAGCATCTTTAAAATTGGCTAAGCTTCCGCAGTATTTGGCCTAGATCTATTCAACCCCCCCCCCCCCCCCCCCTTCTAGATCTGGCCCATCCCTTTTTTGATCCTACAATTGGTATTAAAGAGGGTTCATATCTGATCTGATCTGAGTGTTTCTGTTTGTTCTATGTGTTTCACTTGCTTGTTTGTTAAGTGTTTCCTTCTTTGAACCTTATTTTGATTCAATGGATTCTAGAGGTTTCATTGCTGAAGGCCATTCCATCAATAGGCCACCCTTCTTCAATGGGACTGACTATTCCTATTGGAAGAATCAAATGCAAGTCTTCCTTAGAGCCCAGAACTATGAGATTTGGAGGGTAGTTGAGGTAGGTCCCTATGAAAACTAGGGAGAAGAGGAAACCTGGACCAGGAAGCAAATTATGAGGGCCACCCTGAACTACAGTGCCATGAACATGGTTCAATGTGCAGTCCACCCAAAGGAGTACTTAAGAATCTCCATGTGCAAATCTGCCAAGGAAATGTGGGATACGCTTGAGTTATTCTATGAGGGAACATCCCAAGTAAAAGAAACCAAAGCAAATATTCTTGTTTCTGAGTATGAATTATTCATGATGAAATCTGATGAAACAATTTCTGAAATGTTTGTTAGGTTCATGATCATTATGAATGGACTGAAGGCTCTAAGTAAGGACTACACAGATGCTGATTTGGTAAGAAAAATCTTGCGCTCTCTTTCATCAATTTGGCACACTAAGGCCACAGTTATTGAAGATTCTAAAGATTTATCGAAAATCTCTTTAGATGAACTCATAGGATCTTTGATGACTTATGAAATAAATTTGAAGAGAAATGAAAAGCACATAATCAAAACCAAACCTGTAGCACTTAAAGCTTCATCTAGTAATAAGGATAAAAATCAAGAGAAAACTAGTTCTGATGAGTCTGAGTCCAATGAGGATGAGATTGCCCTCATGACTAGACAATTCAGAAATTTTCTAAAATCTAGAAAAGGAAAATTCACTGGGAAAAAGAAATTCTCATATGGGAAAAGAAATACTTCCTTTTCAAATGCCAATTCAAATAGAAATCAGAAAACTGATGAAGTTGTTATTTGTTACAGGTGCAACAAACCAAGACACATGAAAGGAGAATGTCCTGAGAACAAGAAGGAAAAATAAAAGAAGATCAATAAATTCAAGAAGCCTAAAGCAATGGTTGCCACTTGGTCAGATGAAGATCCAAGTGAAAATGAAGAAGAAAGGTCCTCAAGTTCTGAAAGTGAGGAAATCTACTTTATGGCAAACAGTTCTGATGGAAAGGTAAGTACATCCTTTGAAGATTATACAATTGATGATTGGCAATATGCTTATGTTGAATTAGTTGAAAACTATTCTGAAACAAGAAAAGAAAATAAGCATCTAAAGAAGAAAATTGAAAACATCCTGCATAACCAATCAACAAACAAAAGAATCTCTAAATTGGAAAATGAAGTGGCGGAGCTCAATGAAGAAAAAGAAAATCTTCTAAATGTAATTGATGAGCTCAAGCTTGCATCCCAAAAGGCCAACAATGACTTTAAGAAATTGTCTGAAAACTGAATTGCAACAAAAAGAAAAACAACAAAGTGATGATGAAATCAAAACTTTAGAAATCCAGTTGAAAGAAAAAGAACAAGTCATTGAAACCTTTACAAAAGGAAAAGATAATCTGGATGCCTTGTTAGGAACAAGAATGAAATCTGTAACACATGGACTAGGATTTTCAACACAAAACTCCAAGAAAGACAAATCTGGTGAAGTGAGGGAAAAAGCACCTTTAATAGAATTTGTTAAAAGTCCTAGTCCTGAGAAAAACAAAAACAAGCAAGTGTCAAACAATACAACAATTGGTACCACAACAAAAAATTTGAAAAACCAGAACAAAGAGAAATCAAACAGGTCGACACACTCACCTGACAGGTCGACACCAGTCAACAAAAAGATGAAATCTGTGACTGTTGAGTCGACACCAATCAAAGACAAGTCGACCTGTTCAACCTCAAAAACCACCAACCAGTCAACCAAAAAATCAAATAAAAATTGAAAAATAAGAAAAACACAAAAGAAAACATTCATGATAAACCTTGGACTTCCAAGACAGCACATCAAGCAGATTGGACCGATTCTTGGAACCAATGGTGTTATAATCCTTTTTGGTACCATCCTCAATACTTCTATCCATACTTTTCAATGTACCAACAAAACCCTTGGTTTGGACCTCCACAAATGAACAATCATGTCCAAATGCAAAACTCCCATCCTAATGAGAAAAAGAACAGTGGTGTTTTTATTCCAAAAGGGAAGGATAAATTGAAAAAGGCAAAAAACACCACTGAAATAAAACAAAAGCAGAAAACAAGTCAGATTTGTATTAGAAAAGATTTGTTGTCATTGTTTAAACAATCTGATGGTCCCAACAATGTTTGGGTACCAAATCGTCTCTCCACTGATTAATTTTGCAGGAAGGTCGTGCACCCAACTCAAATGTGTGGTTTCTTGATAGTGGGTGCTCACGACACATGACAGGAGATAAAGCGAAATTTTCATTCCTGATTGAAAAGGAGGGAGGTTCTGTCACTTTTGGAGGTAAAAATAAAGAAAAAATCATTGGATCTGGAAAGGTTGGTCAATCTTCCTCAAACTCAGTTGATAATATTTTATTAGTTGATGGTCTGAATTATAATTTACTGAGCATTAGCCAACTATGTGACAAAGGTTACAAAGTTGTGTTTGAATCAGATTTTTGCAGAATAATTGACTCTTCAACTGATAAAATAAGATTCTTTGGAAAAAGAGAAAACAATGTTTACATGATCAACCTTGATAAAAACTTTTCTGAAAACATTTGTCTTGTTGCAAATAAAAATGAAATTGCATGGACTTGGCACAAAAGACTTGGTCATGCAAGTTTCTGAACAATAAATAAGCTGTTAAGGCTAAATTTGGTTAAAGGTCTTCCTGAATCTTTTTCAAATGTAGAAAATCAAGTTTGTGGGATTTGTGCCCAAGAAAAACAAACCAGAAAATCTTTTAAAACCTTCAATGATGTACTCACATCTAAGCCACTAGAATTGCTTCATATGGACCTTTTTGGCCCAACAAGAATTCTAAGTTTTAGTGGCAAAAGATATGGTTTTGTCATTATTGATGATTTTACTAGATTCACATGGGTTATCTTTTTATCCCACAAAAGTGATGCTTGCCTTGAATTCAGGAATCTCTGTACCACTGTCTTAACAAATTTTCCATATAAAATCAAATGTATTTTGACTGATCATGGGGGTGAATTTGAAAATAAATCTTTCTCTAATTTATGTGCTGAACTTCACATTTTTCACAAGTTTTCTTCACCAAGAACTCCAGAACAAAATGGAGTTGTGGAAAGAAAGAATAGAACACTTGTGGAAATGACAAGATCTATGCTCTTAGAAAGCAAATTGCCCAAATCCTTCTGGGCTGAAGCTGTAAATACAACAAATCATATTCAATAGAGCATTGGTCATACCAAAAATCAGAAAAACCCCTTATGAATTGTTGAAAAACAAAAAGCCAACCTTGTCTTATTTCAAAGTCTTTAGGTATAAATGTTTTGTGCATAACAACAATAAAGAAAATCTTGATAAATTCGATGCTAAAAGTCAGGAAGCCATCTTTCTTGGCTATTCTGAAATTTCAAGAGCATTTAGAGTTTATTCTCTCAAAAACAAAACTGTTGAAGAGTCTCCACATGTAGTTTTTGATGAAAATTACTTTTCAACTCATTATTCTAAATCTTGCAGGGACTGTCCAGATAATGAAGAGGATGACTTCATTGTTGATTCTTCACCAACTGTTGAGGAGAATGAAGACCTTGATGAAAATTTGAACAATCACTCACCTACTCCAAGTGGATCAAGTAATGTTGTTCCAAATTTAAATGCACCTCAACAGGTAATTCCTGAACACAGATTTTTGAGAGATCACCCAATAGAAAATGTTGTTGGCAATGTACTTGATAGGGTAAGAACTAGATCATCATTCTTGAATGCAATTCATGAAGACCCACTAGCACTAATTTCCCAAATTGAACCAAAGTCAATTAATGAAGCTCTAATGAATTCAAACTGGATAAATGCAATGCATGATGAACTTCATCAATTTGAAAGAAATCAAGTGTGGGAATTAGTACCTAGACCTAGTGACCAATCTGTCATTGGCACTAGATGGGTATTCAGAAATAAATTGAATGAAAATGGTCAAGTCATAAGGAATAAAGCTAGACTAGTTGCAAAGGGGTACAACCAAGAATTTGGAATTGATTTTGAAGAGTCATATGCCCCTGTAGCTAGACTAGAAGCTGTAAGAATTTTCCTTGCTTTTGCATCTTCATTGAAGTTTAAAGTTTATCAAATGAATGTCAAAAGTGCATTTTTGAATGGATACATAAAAGAAAATGTTTTTGTTGAACAACCTCCAGGCTTTGAAAATGAAAAATATTCTAATCATATTTTTAAGTTTCATAAGGCTCTCTATGGTCCTAAGAAAGCTCCAAGAGCTTGGTATGACCGTTTGAGCTTTTTTCTGCTTGAAAAAGGATACTCTAGAGGTAATGTTGATCAAACTTTGTTCACAAAAACTGTAAATAAACAAATAATTGCAGTCCAAATTTATGTTGATGACATAATTTTTGGATCCACCAATAAGAGCATGTGCACTGAATTTGTAAATCAAATGAAAACTGAATTTGAAATGAGCTTGATGGGAGACTTATAATTTTTCTTGGGATTGCAGGTTAACCAAACCAGTGAGGGAATCTTCATAAGCCAAACCAAATATGTTAGAGAACTTCTGAAAAGGTTTGACTTCCAGAACCTCAAGCACTCAAGCACACCCATTGCAATTAATGTAAAACTAGAAGAAGATTCACTTGGTAAGTCAGTAGACCCAAAGACATACAGAGGTATGATTGGTTCTCTACTTTATCTCACCACTTCTAGACTTGATATTCAATTCAGTGTATGCTTGTATGCTAGATTTCAAGCAAATCCTAAAGAAAGTCACATGTTAGCTGTTAAAAGAATTTTCAAATACCTTGCTGGAACATGTGATCTTGGTATTTGGTATCCTGCTGGTTGTAAATTAGATTTGATTGCCTATTTGTGATGCTGATTATGCTGGGTGTAAACTTGATAGAAAAGGCACAAGTGGCTTGTGTTTGTACTTAGGTGGCTGCCTAATCTCTTGGGCTTCCAAAAAGCAACACTCAGTTGCTCTATCAACTGCAGAGGCTGAGAATGTTGCAGCTGGTCGATGTGCACTCAAATTCTTTGGGTGAAACATCAACTTCTTGATTATAACCAAGAGTTAGGTTGTGTTCCCATTCTTTGTGACAACACAAGTGCCATAAATCTGTCTAAAAATTTAATTCAGCACTCTAGAACAAAACACATTGAAATTAGGCATCATTTCTTGAGAGATGAGGTAGCAAAGAAATCTTTTGAACTCCTCTTTATTGAAACTGAAAAACAAATTGCTGATATCTTTACTAAACCTCTTCATAACAGTAGATTTTCATCCTTGAGAAGAGAGCTTGGTCTTTGCAAATGTCCATCTTCTTAATAACTCTCATTGGGTTGAGTGTTTAGGCATGTTCTGAGGGGGAGTCACTATTCCATCATTTCTCTTTGCTTCCTTGATTCATGCTGTTCACATCTCTCTCAAATCAACTTCAATTTCTTTTTGTTAATAAATTCTTCAATCACATTGTGTTGAAATTCTTGCTATATCAAATGGTGATTTAAAGAAGGACAAGTTCTACTTGTCTGGACACTTTCATTATGCGAGAGTATATGTCTCCGCCAAGTATCAAGAATTAAATATGCAATTGTTGAGGGGAAACTTTTGTTCTTCAAAAAGAAACATTTTAGTTTTCCCAATTCTTACTTATCTTTATCCTGATAAAAAATTTTTGGAATCATCATTTCAGGGGGAGCTAATGAGTTCACTACTCATTCTTTTACAAAATTCAAGATTCCTCTTGAGTTATATCAGCTTCCACTCATGATGTGCTCATTAAGTTTGTCTAGAACCTCAAAATGACTTTTTAATTGATCTACTACATTCTTATAGTCAACTCTCAACTATACTCTTCAAGCCTACAGAAATTTAAATCTCTTTCAAAGACTGAAAAACCATGTGTGCTTTGACTTTAAACACCTTCTTTGCAACTGATGTGAGATATAAATGATCTGAATTTTAAAAAATTCTCCTTCCATTTATTATTCAACATAGAAATGGCACAAATGTTGAGAAACTACAAACCTTCACAATGAATGAAGAGCCATGTATGTCATGAGGTATTATTGCTATCTTTGTTCAAAGGGGTTCAACAATAAAAAAAAAATGATCTATACATTTTGATGATGATTGAGTAAGTGGAAATATTGGCGTTTGATAAACGTATATTTTCATGTCAAAAGGTTGTCATTTACCCCTTGAAACTGGATAATGGGTAGATCTTTAGTAACCAGGAATATGGTGTGTGAAAAGTATTAGTTCTTGAGTGAAAAAGATTTACTACATTTGATAGTTTGATAAGATTTAAAAAAAATGTGTCCAAGGAGAATTACTTAAAATCAACATCCTTGTCTTCCATCAGTGTGCTCAAAGTTGTTTAATTTCATCACAAGTGATTTCAATCTAAAAGACATTTCTATTTCTTTGGATTTGGAGAATATGGTAGTTTGTCATTGGCTATTGAATGTTCTATATCACTCAAACTATCATTCTAATGGCTCAAGTCAATTAATAAAAATCCTGTAGGTTGTTGTGTAAAACTTGAAGTTTGTTGGATTTTGTAAAAATATGACAAATGAATTTTTTTTCTCTCTTAAAAATCCTTGTCATGTTGATTCCATCCATATTTCATCATGTTAAAGATTTCCCAAAATTTAAAATTTTCCTCATGCTCAAACTTTCAAAACTTCTTCAGGCCAGGTCGACACATCCACATTCTGTGTCGACACAGTCCAAGCCCAGGTCGACACACCCATGTCTTGTGTCGAAACATAGGCAATCCAAGCGGTTTATCTATTGGGGCGCCGGTTTAGGATTTGTTGTTCCTGCGGCCTATTCTACCCCAAAACCCCTTTTCTTCTTCCCAGGTCGACCCCTTGGCCGTCCTTTACCTTTGAAAACGGCAGTAGTTTTCATCTTTCTTCCCTCTTCCCACCAATTTCTGTCTCCATCCTCTTCACACCATCTCCACCATCCCTTGTTCTTCCTTCTTCTCCTGCAACTATGCCTCGCAAGCAACTGCCTTGCCGTGGTGCTCGTTCTAGAGCAACTGCCAGGCCCATTGCCGCTGACGTACCTCCAACTAAGAGGAGAAGCAAGCGTCGGCATGACCCGGCAGAGCAGCAAAGTGCTTCATCTACATCTCCTACACCATCCAAGAGAGGTAGGGTACCCTCTTCTAGTCGAGGTCCTTCTCAGAGGACATCTGCACACCCTAGGAGGAAGATATTGGTCTCCTCTCCTGAAGTCTCTGCAGAATCCTCCTCAAATCCATCTGATTCATCTCATCCCTCTGAGGCAACCCCTTCTAAACTGGCTAGTGAAGGGAAATCCATCCTAAAACCTAGAGCTATTGACCTTGAAGACTCTGACCTTGCAACTACCTTCCCAGAAGTGCGTTAGTTCTTCAATTTTCAATCTTGGTTGCCCTTCATTTCTGAGTTCAGAACCATATATCCAAGGTTAGTACAAGAGTTCTATCTGAATTTGGAATGTACACCTGAGGGCTACCAGTCTGAGGTCAAGGGTGTATCAATGAAGTTGCCTACTGAGTTAGCTGCTACATTGTTTAAAATTCCTGATGAAGGTGCTGATTATCATGATTTGAATTTGACCTTCATGAAGCCTATTCTCTGTTGACTGGACTCCCAGCTGTGAGTCAGATCTCAAGCAGACTTATGTCACCAGGTTTAACACCAACACCTTCCCACCTGTTTTGAGACTGATCCATCACATTCTCACCACCATAATCACACCTCAATGTGGTGGAAGAGATAGGCTCACTGACATTCAGAGATTTATTCTCTACTGCATGAAGAAAGAGATAAAGATCAATCTACATGTGATCATGTACTAGATTATGAGTGAAACTACAAGGAAAGATCTACATAGATCCCTTCCTTATGCAGCTCATCTCACACCAGTTTTTCAACATTTTGGAGTATCTTTTGAGAATGAGCAAGCCCAGTCAATCCCAAAGTCCAACATCTATTGCTTCAAACATTTGCAAAAGTTCATGGGATTCAGACTTGAAGGTGATCAAGTAAGAAGAGGTCCTATAGTTGTTGAGGCCCCAGTGGTTCCTGAGGTTGTAGAACCACCTTATGAGGTTGCTCAATCTCCTACACATGATCAAGAGGACCAGCCTCCCAATGACATTGGAGCACCTATACCTCAGGATGTCCCTCACACACCTCCATTTCAAGCATCTTCACCACATCTCCCTGATGTGGAAATTCCTTCTGTCACTTCACATTACCAAGTATCTGCCTCTGCTTCCACTGGTGGACCTTCTGTTCCACCAGAGCTATATTCTTTTTTGAATGACAAGTTTGATACCATCACCTCTTCCATCCTCCAGATGTCAGAGAGTTTTGAGCTCAGAATTCAAAGGTTGGAGAATTCAGTGAATGCTCAGTTCATTAAGCAGAAAGAAGCAGCAGATCATGCCACCCAAAGGTTGAACAGGCTAATTGGCACTTTGGGTGATGCATCCCTTCAGTTAAAGGAACATCAGGACACTGGAAAAGGTCCTTGAAGGGATATTAGGAAATTCTCAGAAGAATTTATTCAACAGTCAGGAAGCAGTGAATCAAATTTCGAAGACTAGACTTTCATTTGCTCACATGGTTGAAGATTTGGAAGGCATGAAGAACCTATCAGCTCACATAGACAATGAGATGTCTACCCTTAAGAAGGAGCTCAGAGATATCAACAGACATGGATTTGCAAGCTCTTCTTCAGGTTCACAACCCATTTCAGTTGATTTATCTGCATTCCAGTCCAACATGTATGACAATAGTCAAAGGTTGGAAGAACTGCTGCATACAAGACTCTCTACCATGCAAAGTCAGTTAAGATCCAACCTTCAAGCAATGGAGTCAAGATTGAAGACCATAGAGTCTCTCCTTCTTCCTATTCCTCCTCCACCTCCATCCTCTTGATGGATCTTATTTTTTTTTATGATGTCAAAGGGGGAGAAGGAATATACTTGTAATGAATACTTTTTGTTGAATGGGAAAGAACTTGTTTTGGAATGTAATTGAATATCTGTGTAATGAATATCTTTGTTGAATGAGAAGGAGTACTTATTTGAATGTGATTGAAAATCTTTGTAATGAATGGATGATTGTAAATGTCAAACCCTGTGTACTTCATTGTGCAAAATTGTCAAATGTTGCTAAATTGTGCTCAATGGCCTTTGATGAATGTGAATGAAAATATTGAAATATGGGTTCATTGTCATTCAGTGTGTATTTGATTGAATGTTGTGAGAATAAATGGCTTAAAATCACATTTCATTGTAAATTCAAATCTTCATGTGGACTTAATGTTGCCATCATCAAAAAGGGGGAGATTGTTGGGTTGAGTGTGAATTTAATGCATTTCCCCTCATAATTTTGATGATGACAAGTTGTGATTTTAATGCACAATAAATGGAACATGTTAAATACATCACACATGTAATAACAATATTCAAAAAGCATGTTTCCAAACACATTTTATCATATATATTCATGATAATACATTGAACTAATGATTTATGTGTTTATTTCTCAGGGACATACATTTCTTGCAAGGGTAGTGTCAACACACCCATTATTGGTGTTGACACAGGGTATCAGACCCTAAGGCAAAGTCATGAAAAAATGGTCAAGTGTGTCGACACAGTCCCAAGTGGTGTCGACACTAGACTCAGCTCCCAGAGAACCCAGTTGACAGATTAGGACAGTTTGTCGACACAGTCTTAGGCAGTGTCGACACTAGTGACCTCTCCCAGAAGGCTAGTTTTTCCGGACTGGGACAGTGTGTCGACACAGCCAGTGAGTGTGTCGACACTAGAGCCATCTCCCAGAAGACCTGTTTTGTGGAATTGGGATAGTGTGTCGACAAACCCAATGACTGTGTCGACACACTCCGGTAACTTTTTCATCTTAAGTCCCACCTGGACACGTGGCAATCTAGGGATCACTTGGATCGGCCTTGGATCATGTGCCCATGTACCCCAAGGGTTCTTTTGGCCATGATGGGGTATAAATACCTATCTAATCGGCCCCCAAGAAGCAGAACTCCTGAAGAGCCTTCCAGAAAAGTTTCTTTGGCAGCAAGACAGAGGTCTCCTCCCGTTCTTGCTCTCCTTGTGCTGCTTCAAGCCAATTTCCATCCTTGCAAGCACAAGAAGTGAAGATTGATCCATGAAGATGAAGTGAGATCACTTCCAAGGGAGTAGATCAAGTAGAAGCAGCCAATTGAGAAGAGTTCAAGGAAGATCCAGAGGCACAAATTGCAGAGCATCGCCTAGGGACTTCAAGAGTTCAAGCATCTTCTCAATTCAGCCTTCTACAAGGGAGTTTATCTGAAGAACAAGGATTCTACATACAACTTCTTAATTCCCCTTAGTTCTTCTGAGTCATTCTTGAGATTGTGCATGATTTGTTGCACTAGTATCCTTGAATGAACTCTTTATGGATCAGATCATTGCTAGAGGATCTGGATCTTGTTGTTTTTGATCTAGCAAGTTGGTTGTGAGCCTTTGTGCTCAATTGTGTTGAGTCGTCGCACTTAGGTTGTGGTTGAGCAGTTGTGCTCAAGTTTCTAGAGTAGTCTTGCTCTAGAGGTTGTGTGTGAGTTGTTGAACTCAGTGTGTTGGAGTTGTCAAGCTCCAGTGTGTGGTGTATTCAAGTTGAATAGTGGAGCCTCACTGTGTGAGGGGTGGATGTAGGAATCAGATGGTGTGATTTCCGAACCACCTAAAAATCTCTGTGCAGTGGTTTGATCTATGATTTAACTTCACCTTGCGTTAGATATATACATAGGATCTTTTGATCACTCTTCTAATCAACTTGATCACTCACTTTAATCACATAATTCACACAATCACTCATCATATCTGTGAATTGCTTTTCTAAGTTGACTCTGATTCAAAGCATCTTTAAAATTGGCTAAGCTTCCGCAGTATTTGGCCTAGATCTATTCAACCCCCCCCCCCCCCCCCCACCTTCTAGATCTGGCCCATCCCTTTTTCGATCCTACAGATTTTGCTCGTGAGAATGTTACCTTTAATCATTTTCCTCTTCTGGGCTAGAACTTGAAGAACGAGAGAGATAGCTGAGAGAGTCTTCTCCCCACGAGATCTCCTCCTCATTGGCCTCTCCTCCTAGTCCAGCAACCCTTGGCAACGAGTTAGGACTAGCCATGGGGGATTTAGGAGATTATTTATGCTTGTTGGGTTGTTATTTCCTAATAGGACTCTAACCCCCATTAAATTCTGAATTTCTTATTTCTTAACCTCCTTCTAAGCTTTCCACTTCCTATTTGGGTTAGGATGTGAGTTAAATTCGTGACCAACCTATTAGGGTAGGTTTAGGAATCCAATTTCATCTTAAATTAGCTATTTTAATGCTTAAATACCTCTTTCTATTTAAGCAATATGTAAGTTACGAATTTAGGGTATTTTCCTATTATTCTTTTTTTAAAAGTCTTATTTTCGCCTAATAAATTCTAGAGGGTCCATTTAACAAAGTCCATTATTTATTGGAATTTATCCTCTGGGACTTCTCCATCTTAAATAGGGAAATAATAGAATTTTAGAATTTATTATATTTTTCTTACTTGAATTTATTCATGGGCCATGAGAGGTCCATTTGTCCAATTCCGATAATGGGTAATCATTTCATGATGTTGGAAGTCTCTCCGACATGTTCGTTTAATTTATGGGCGCGTTATTTTTCTGTGTTAATGGTTTTCCGACTTAGTTTCCGAATTTGGATAATTTGTCTTATTATGGCGTACACTTGGCCAATCGGATTTTTTGTTGGTTGAATTTCTTAGTAGAACACTTAGGAATAATGTCTGGGGTTGATTTATAATTTTTAAGGAATTTTCTGATGTATTCTTGCACATACGATAGTGGTACATATGTTTCTATTATTTCGATTTAAAGAAATTATTATTTCGAATTTTTAAGTATTAAATTTTTTTCCGGGTTGCTACATGCCTATTGAAGACAACTTGGGCAAAAGTCTTTCTGGATGCAATGGCACATATCAAACTAGGGTGCAAACCAGAGAGCAATCCAATATGCATGGAGGGAGTTATTTCTCTTTGCCCTTTAAAAAGCATGCCCCACTACCCTTTGTTCACATGTGGCAAACCCATCTTGAATCTTTCTTCATTAAAGTGCTTCATGTAGACACACGAATTTGACTCCACCGTGGGCAAGTTTCATGTTGCGCCATAACGCCACAAATGGCCCTCTTTTTGCCTTGCAAGAGTGTTTTCCCCATCATTTTGGATCACCCCCATTCTTCCCCGGTACTTCCTCTTCATTTCCAGGGCCCCTCGGGAATTATAGGCATCAATTCCATGTCACGACAGGAAAGTTGGCCGCAGCTATACGCTTAATGCGTCGGCCCTGCACGACGCGACAATGAATTCTTATTTTATTTACAAAAATTGCCCTTTTCATGAACGCGTCCGCCATGGGTGACGCATTCTTAATTCCACTTTTGGCAGCATTTTCATAAATAAAATTCGAAAACCTTATCACGTTGTGTGGTGCCGACGTGATTCAGTTTATAGTCGCGTCCCTCCTACCAGATGCAATTCAAAGTCGATGCATAGTCGCGTCCTGCCTCCAGGACGCGATTCAAAGTCGGTTGTGGCCCAGAAAGTCGTCGCGCCTAGGCCCGTAATCATGAGAAAATCCTGTAATCACGTCCTTGTCACCAGACGCGATTCAGAGAGGTCAAGTCATAATTCCACGTCAATAGACAGCGCATGTAAGCCCCATGCCTCGAAATTGCCCCTAAAGTAATCGCGTTGGCCGTGGCTGCCGCGTTTCAAGTCGCGGTAGCCCTGGCAGATGCGATTATGTTCCTTATGACGGCGTCCTGACAGGACACGATTAAGAAGAATGGCGGTAATCATGCGCCTATCTCATCAAACCGACCTCACGAATCGCGGCCTACCGTCCGGATGCGATCTAATTCAAGTCGCGGTGCACTGTCCCAACGCGATTGTAATCGCAGCCTACCGCTCGGACGCAATTTACTCTAAAGGTCGCGTCCGCTGTACTAGACGCGATTCAAGATTTCACCTCTATAAATAGACCCTCGAGGGTCATTTGTAGAGGGGGGTCCACTCAGAGCGCCGAAGCCCTGCCGTATTCCCGCCTCGACATCAAGGCCAGGGGGACCTCCTCGTCCTCCATCCGTCCCAACCGGCGTCCCCGTCGTTTTCTTCCACGTGCACTGGACTGGAGCAAGGCGGGAGCGACGTTCTTCCTCCTCTTCCTCCGCCCGTCCAACCGGCAACGCCGCCGCACCGTCACCATTCAGGGAAGCATCCTCTCCCCTTTCCTCTTTTCTCTCTCCATCCACCTCCTCCGGGCCCCCATGTGGTCCTTTTTATTTTCATCTCCTCCGGGTCCCACGTGGCCCTTATACTCCCTTTTTTTTTACATGCACACACATGCATGTATACACACACACGCACACCTACTTCTTAGATGTTTAAAAGCCACCACACGGTAAGTCGTTCCCCTTGCCGTTTATTCTTTTATTTCATTTTTTTTAAGGATTGCATACTACACATTATTTGGCTAATCCCCTTGTCCTTTTCTTGTCTTCTTCTTTTTTCAGGGTAATCAACACGAAAAATGCCCTCTACCACGGCTGGCCGTGCTTGTAGAGGAAGAAAGGACCCACATCCCCCGCACAATCTCCCACGCTCCAAAAGGTATTCTCCGTGATCACTTCTTCCATCTGCACCCCTCGCCGTGCATTCACCATTCGGCACCCTCGCGTGCCTGGCGATCACGATCTTTTTATTTTCCCGCTTTCCGTTTCTTTTCCGCCAATTCATCCCCCTCTTTGTGGGCCTCATTCTTTTCATTTTTTTCCCTCTTTTCTCTCTCCTTCGGCGCCCCCCTCGAAAATGGAACCTCGCGGGAGGGAAAAAGGGAAAGAAGGAAAATGATACCTACAGTTTGGTGATCACGGTAGGACTTCTTTTCGCATTTTCCTTTTGATTACCCCCTCCTTCGTGCCCCACATGGCACTCTTCTTTTATCCTTTATTTTATACCATGCAAAACATGTTGTGTGTTTAATTTTATTTTTCGTTCCCTCTTTATACTCGTATCATGCCTTCGTTCCTGCTTTTTCTTCTGTCCTCGGGTGGCTGTTGGAATCGCGTCCACACAGAGACGCGTTTATAATGCGTCCACTGTACCGAACGCGTTTCATTTTGCTGTTGCGGCGGCCAAAGCCGACACGTTCAGCTTCCTTGTCACGGCGGCCTTGGCCGACGCATCTCTGTTGTCGCGGCGGCTAAGGCTGACACGCCTCTGTATATCTTAATCTTATTTCTGTACATCTTTCCTGCTTACTGCACTTTACTGCTTTCACTTTTTTTTTCGGGTGCCTGTTTGGAACCGCGTCCAAGATAGAGGACGCATTTTTAACTCTTCTGTAGTCCCGGACACGTTTCAGTTTCTTGTCGCAGCAGCACCAACCGACGCATTATTGTCGCGGCGGCAAAAGCTGACGCATTTCTACCTGCAGTCCATCCACAGGGACCAGGCGCGGCGCTGACAACCTTCTGGGGCTCTCAGTTCCGCGTTCAGGTGACTGGACGCGATTCTTAAGTCGCGGCGGCTGCCCCCACCGTGATTCAGAGTACTGATAGAAACGCGCCCCTTCTGCCATTTTGCTATAAACTGTTGCATACAGGACATTTTGCATCAGTTGAGGGACCTCCTTCCCTCTTAACTTAGGCTCCACACACCCTTCCGCTGAAGGCGAGCTCTACATTGGGCACTCCGTCCCTTTGGACTAGCGGACCTTCCCCCGGAGCGCCATAAGTCTCCGTACCCTGTGGATTCCCTCACGGCGGACCAAGCTGGTTGTACCCCTCCGTTGACCCGGGTTTAGATATCCCATTGCGTGGTAAGGGGTGATTCTAGTTGCGCCCTGAAGTATTCATACTCTACCCAACTAGGATCTCACCTGGAGTGACACAATGATTTTTCAATCCATTTAATAAATTGTGAAACTCCTAAAAACAAACGTTAAGCATCACAACGTGTTTGAAGCATTATTGATTTATTAATCTCTATTCAACTTGTTTGTCTGCTTGCCTTGTTAAAATGGACCAATATTATCATTTCGATTTTTATTATGAGGACTATGAGGATAATGTCGCATCTCCATCTTTTCAATCCCATGTCCGTCCATCTTACCACCGTGAGGGACAACCTTCCACCTCCTATAGTTATGTGCACACACCGCACACTAACCAATCTGATGTCCCTCCATACATCACTCCAATCAAAACCCGACGAGAGCCTTGTGGACGATCCGTTTCGCCTCCATCCGTGTCCCCGTTGTCGACGGTGGATGTCCTCCAGGTGCTCGCGAACGTCACTGGTCTCTCGTTGGCGATGATGGATTGTTGGTTGACTTGGTTGACTCCCCGGTTGGCTAGGTTGACTGAGGAGGAAACAAAGAAAACCAGAGATGAAAGGGGAGATTTGGTGATCGCCAGGGCCTTACCTATTCCCAAGGGGTTGCTGTGATCACGTCGGTGCAGTGGCCTCGCGCAGCGGGCGGAGATGGGGCTCCAACTTCTCCTTCTTCGGCCGGCCAAAGGAGGAGAGCTCCACGGTCACGTTCACAATATTCCTGCCACAAACAAACCTCTATTAGACTGAATGCAGTGTAGAAAATGTTCAAAGAAGAAAGAAAGCCCAAAGGCGAGTCCCGTACCAGTTGCGGGCTTGAGAAGAGGGGTGGCCAATGCTATGACCACCCTTCTTCCCTCCATTTTTCGTTGGGAAACCCCTTTCTAGGTGTGTAGGAAGGTGACCTACGTGCCTAGAGTGTGTGGGAAAGTGTGTGGAACATGCAAGTTAGCTACAAAGCAAGTAAGAGAAGAGAGAGAGGAGAGAGTGTAGATCCTCGTTGATGGCGTTGTTGGCTCCTTGTAGGGCTCCTCCAGCTCCAAAGCAACCCTTCTAGTCGTCCCGAATGTGGAGAGGGAAGAGGATGAGTGGTGGAAGGTAGGGTAAGGTTTTCTCTCTCCTCTCTCAAAGCTTCGGGATAAGGACGTCCAGCCTCTCCCCCCTTGCTCAGGGCTCAAGGGCTATAAATAGACAGTGGAGCTCGGGGTTGGAGTGCCTAGGATGCTAAGTGTGAAGAAACACACTTACACACTTGGCAATCCTTGCATTAAAGGTCCAACCAATGGGGGAGGCCAAGTAGGATTTTTACTGGGTCAAGGGGGTGCATAGGTGGCCCATATGCCCGTTGGGAACGGCTACATGCATTGCATGGCCGAGAGAATGGTGCAAGTGGGCTGGAATCTCGGGTAGTTGCGCAGACCAGGTAAACCCTATTGACGTCCAGGGATCAGGCCGCCAACCTCATGCAGGTGTCCAGCGAGGTGGACGCCAACTTGGGTCAACGTCCAAGGGGATTGCCGCCAACCAGTAGTCGGCGGCCATCGATGCTGCCGTCTACATGGGATCCGAGGCTGGTCAACAAATGGTCAAACGAAGCTTAATGGGCCAAAGAGCCGTACGGGAGATGGGCCGAATCTCGCGTCTACAATGCCCCTCCGAGACATCCGGTCTTGCAAGGGAGCAGAGCGGACTGAAAGGTTAGTGTCCTCGGTAAACAAAGGACGCGGATATTTAATGGAAGGGCCATCTCCGAGGATAGGAATTCTAGCAAACCAAACAAAGAGACAGGCTAGAGACAGATGACGAATCGTCTGAGAGACAAATAGGGGTAAGAAAAGGGTGATCTACCCATGTAACTACAACTGCGACCCAATGGCAGGGTCCCTGGCATGGCCGTGTTCGACTTTGACTAGTTTCCGGTGTGTCTGAGTCAAAGGAGTTGTAATATGACGGTTGAATCAGGAGGGTCTCATAATCGGAGCTCACTGGGCTCGCTGGCCTAATCAGGACGTCGGTCCCGAATTTAGGAGGTCACAAAGACAAGGAGTTGGTTGATCTCTCAAAGGATTATCAAAAGATTCTAACTGGAATCACATGCTTGGAAAACCTGAAGTCCGGAATTAAGCTCGCGGCTGGCGAAGGCTCAAGTGAACTCAATAAGGATTGGTTGACTATTTGTGAAAGACACGGTGGGACAAGTGGAGAAGGGGGGCAACAAAGACCCGACATCAACCTGGATAGTCATGAAGGGCGGACCCAGTAGGCTACCTGAGCTGGGGGAGCCATGGAGCAATCATATAATCGAGGAAAATCACCATTTTTTTTTTGAGTGTTAGTAAGAGAATGTTAGCAGTGAAGATGCATGCTGGTGTGGGTTGCCTATCTAAAATGCAAGTTAGCACCAGAGGAAAATTCTAAGGCCATACGAATAACTGAGAGATCGCAAACCCATCATGGTTTTTGATGAAGGGGAACTCAGGGTTCACGGTCGCCAAGTTATTCGCCTCTGGTGGGTCCTATGTTAGACATACCTGTAACGCTCAAGGTCGCATGAGCGTTCCGACATTGAAGCGCAGCTTGTGCTTAAGATATCTGTAAAACAACTTGAAGCACAAGATAAAGGATAATGGGTAATGGCCATATAAGAATAAGACATTTAAAAGTATCCGGGAGTAAACGTCCACATCGATGGCCGCCAGTATACAGTTAACGTCCCCATCTGGGCCGCCAACCGAAACTAACGTCCACCGATCTGGACGCCTACCTGACAGCGGATCAGGCCGAAAATATAGGTGATGGGAGTCCATAGGGACTCTACCATCTCCTACCTCCGTCCCTCCCTGCTCCTATTGCGAACCAGAGAGCTGAGAGACAGAGAAACACAGCAGCATGGCCTCCTCATCGACCGGACGATCCACAGGCGCGAATCCTGGAGTTCTGAGTGAAGTACCGGGACACCTGAGCACACGTCTGGCCAAGGGAAGGTAAGTGATGATTGATTCCTGCTCCTTCCTGGGCTGAAAACGCCCCAAACAGCGCTCTTACAAAACCCTTCACTCCCATGCAGGAAATCCCAGCGTTCCCGAGCCAAGGCCAGGTATGGGCCTTTTCTTGGCTTGTGAACCTGGTAAATGCTATCACGTTGGACATGCGGAGCTTCGTTGGCATGTGGAATCTGAGCTTCATGGTGGTCCTGGCCAAGAACATGAAAGACATGTGGTGGGGGTTCGATGCCTTGGGGGCGCTGATGGAGAGGTGGCACCCGCACACGCACACATTCGTGTTCCAGGGCTTCGAGGCGAGCGTGTTGCTGAAGGAGGTGGAATTGTTCCTGGGATGGCAGCGGTGCCTGGAGTACGATGCAGCGACTCCTCTCCCCCCGTGGGAAGAGATCCTCGCGGACATTGTACGAGACAAGAAGGAGGTGTTGCGGATGACGAACAAGAACGGATCTTCCTAGACCGGCTGGCCTGGTGGTTGATCCAGCATGCGAGGGAGATTGGCGGAGAGAGGGCGACCCGGGGATTGACACTCTGCCTGGCTGGAGTCTTCCTGTTCCCCACGAGTGGTGACTTCATCCTTTATGAGCATGTTGGAGTACTGTCTCTGTTGTGGCGCGGGCAGTCACTTGCCCCTGCAGTGCTGGCCCACCTGTACAGTTTGCTCACCACAATGAGCCTAGGCGGACGCACCTGCGGGAGTTTGTTTCTGCTCCAGGTATGGATGGAAGCTCATTTAAAGTTTGATTTTGCTGAAGCACAACCTACCCCTTCCAGGATCTTCCTTCGGAGTTCAGTGTACTGCAGCAGGGCATGGTATGAGCCGGAAGGTGAGATCAAGTGTGTGACAGCACACTTGAAGAGCAGAGATGCTTGGAGAGATCATCTGGCATTTCTGGTGATGGATGACTTCATCGTGAGGCCACTGTTCATGAGGAGTATTGAGTTCAGAGCAAAGACCAGGGAGGACAGAGATTTGTGGCTGATTGGAGCGGGTCAGATGGGGGTGTACCAACCACATCGGTGCCACTGTCAGCTTGGATTCCACGGGGAATTCCAGCTCCATCTAGCTGCACTGATATGATAATCACCGGGAGGAATGAAAGGATAATGAAGAAAGCTATGAAGACATGGAAGAAATACACAGTGAGCAAGAAGGTGGGACTGGCAGTGCAGGAAACACCGGAAGATGTGTGGCCGTACGAGGACTTCACAGACACTATTTGCCCTATTTCTTGGACTTTTTCATGGCCCGCAGGGCAAAATGATGTATCTTTCTGTTTTGAATAAGTGTAACACAAATTTGATGAATAAAAGTGAGTTATATTTGTGTTGAATTGGCTTGAGTTGTGGAATGTGTGGGATGAAATGGCCTCAAAAGGGTCCAAAAGAGTGTGATGTAAGGACTGAGTGCGGGGTGGTTGGCGTCCACATCGACCGCCGCCACGAAGAAGTAAACGTCCAGGGCCTGTCGCCAACCAAGGTAGACGTCCACGGAGGTGTCGTCTATTTCAAACTAGACTTCCAGACCTAGTTTACCAAACTTCGAGGTCTGTCATTGAAGAGACTTTGACGTCCCCACCATGGCCGTCAAGCGTACGTCAGCGGCCAGGTCTTGACGTCAGGAAAAGTTCAACGGCCAGATGTTGACGTTAAACCAGGAAATTGCCTTTTTTTTTGAACCGACGCTTCTCCCGAGCGCCACTTCACCTTCCAAACGCCAGGAGAGGAGAAAACCCACAGAACCCACAATCTCCCGCTTAGATAATGAGGACAAGGGAGAAACGAAGTGTTCTCCGGGACCGTCGTCAACCGGAGGAGGAAGAGGACGAGGTGGAGATGGCCACGGCGGAGGAAGAGGAAGAAGTGGCGGTGGAGGATGTACCGGAGGGGGAAGAGACCGAGGGAGGAGACGAGACGGAGGCGGGGGCACCTCGATGACCCCGGGTGAGTACTCTAAAACCTCAGTGGATGTGTTTTTGATTTGGTGAAAAGAAGGGAAAACAGGGGAAATGTCGTCAGGTCATACAGGAACTTGACGGCAACATCGGTTGCCATCGAGTTCCTGCTCGCGTCCAACCCCTTGCCGTCAAGGTAATCTTGACGTCAAGGGTCCGGTCACTGACATAGGAACTTGACGGCCACCCCTTGGACGCTGACTTAATGTAGACGGCATACCCCTTGCCGCCAACTCAAAATTAATGACAATCGATGCTGACGTTAAATGATCTGTGTTTTTTGCAGGGCAAGGGCCGAATGAGGAGCAGGGTGACTTGGGACCTGTGCTGGGCGTGGTACCAGGCGCTTCCAGAGGCCCAGCAGGCCCAGATAGCGAGGATGGGGTTCGGACATCTCCTATCGGTACGCCCTTTTCACTTAGATGTCCCTTACTTAGAGGTGTTGAGGGAGAGATGCGAGGAGGATTGCAAGGCATTTATCATGCCTTGGGGACACATGATACCCACATTGGAGGATGTGGCGTATCTGACGGGACTGCCGGTTCAGGGAGAGCCGGTAGTCGGACTGGAGAGGAGGGACTATCATGACGACATTGCGGAGTTGCTGGGGCCAGAGTTTGTGGCCGGGAGGAGGAGACCGATCTGGAGCATCCTCCTTGGATCGTTGTCGGAGGCAGTTGGATTGAGGGGTAGGAGGAGAGCCCCTAGAGACATTGGATGAGTTCTACGCTGGAGTGCGGGGGCACTCGACCTAGAGACCGGAGCGAGGAGCGCTCGGTGCGGATTTTTGTCAGCTACCTCTTTGGACGCCTGCTGTTCGCGACGCAGTCATCACAGATGAACTGCAAGTTCTGTGCTGCTGAGGGACTTGGCGCAGGCGGGGAGGTATGCTTGGGGCGCCGCGATGCTGGGACACCTCTTCTCTCTCCTTCCCAGTAGTTCACAGCGTTCTCAGAGCACAGGGGGCTTCACCCCCTTCTTACAGGTACACAATTTTCTTTTAATGCTCGTCATTGATTTTTCATTGATTAACCGCCTTACTGACCCTTCTTTTTGCTGCCTTTGCAGATCTGGGGGTACACCCGTTTCCCCATGGGACGCGGGACACTGGTAGAGGGGCGCCAGACGATGGTGCCTCTCATGACGAGCTGGGAGGTGGCCCCGGACCCCAGGGTCACCGACAGGAGGGTAGGGGATGTGCGGGTCGCACTCGACCACTACCCACATGAGCAGGTATGAAACCCTCAACTAGCTCTTGCATTTTTTCAATTATTGCTGTATTTGATGCTACTGACCAAAGTTTTCTCATTCTTCTCAGGTGGTGTGGACCCCATATGCAGGGGAGGTGGACGCCTCGCACCCGGCGGTGGCGGCAGGTCGCCCCTTGTTCGACCGCCACCTCCTCTTATTGTGCCTCGGGACATGTGAGGTACTGTATTTGGAGTTGGTGGTACGGACTCTGGGCTGGCACCAGCCGGCCATCGAGGTGCCTTCCCTCAGGAGAGAGGGACACTCGCGCCGGCGGTTCTTCTCCGAGGACCGTGACTGGGGAGCGAACCACGGCAGCACAGTCGCGTATTGGCGCGAGGGTGGCGAGTAGGTGGTACGAGTGACAGACCTCCCCGACAGCTCGGCTTACATGGAGGACTACCAGGCACAGTATGCCGGGCGACTCCGGCTTGACCGACGAGTGGTGAGTGAATTTGCAACTCTAAGCCTTGATTGGTGGATTGCCTTATTTGATTTTAACCTTAAAGTGCATTTCGGCAGATGCCGGAGTCACAGGCCATCCGCCTTTTGGAGGGGCGACTGGCCGAGCAGGAGGTGGAGCTGACGAGGCTCCGGGCCGAGATCAGGACACTGGTAAGTAGCATTAATCCTATCTTGAAATTGATTTGACATTGACTTGATTCGATTGCTGACCAAGATATGTGAATGCAGAGGGCGGAGCAGCAGAGGGTGCGGGCGAGCCGTGACCTCGGGGTGAGCTCGTCGGTGCAGCCGGCTAGAGGGGACCTCGCCGACCGCCTGCAGGACGCCCTAGACCGGGCGCAGGCTCGGGTCCAGGAGCTCGAGGAGCAGGCTCGAGAGGTTGGGACTGAGGTAAGACACTAGACTTGCACTTTCCTTTAATATGCATTGAATGTTCTAACGTGCTTGTCCCTTGACATGCAGCGGCAGGGAGGAGGAGTGGCTACTCTCCAGGCACAGATGGAGAGTATGCAACTGCAGCTCGAGGCGAAGATCTCTGGTCTGGAGGCTGAGGTGCGTAACTTTCTTCTTTCTTCTTCTCTGACACATGTTCATGACTGATCCTCTTTTTTGCTTTTGATACGCAGCGGCGGACCATGGTGACTGCCATGGAGGAGCTGAGGGATGACCGGACCCTCATGAGGGTCTCCTGCTCGAAGCCCGAGAGAGGAGAGGGAGGCCGAGACAGCTCGGGCGCGGATTGCTGCAGATTATGAGATTTTGAAGGACCGGGTGCTGAAGAAGCGCCGAGAGCAGCAGCGGCAGGCCCAGCAAGCGACGCCCGCGAGGACCGGCTCGGCGTTTGCCTCGCTTGATGACATCGTGTCCCTGGGGGACCCCTCTGTGGTGCGAGGAGGGGTGCAGCGACCCGAGGCATCGACGGCGTCGAGTCCTCCTCTTCCAGACCAACGTCGGGAGAGAGAGGAGGAGGAGGTGAGCAGCTCCCGCAGACAGAGGCCTGCGGAGGGGGAGCGGAGAGAGGAGTGAGGAGAGGTACTCCAGTTGTACTTCCAGGGGTATGCCCCTGTTATGACATGTACTTTGAACTTGATCATTGTAGTGGAATTTTGTGGACTTTTGTCTTTTGCACTTGAATGGTTTGTTTCTATTCTCTGATTCCTGCATCCTATATCCACAACAATTGAAGAAAACATGTTAGTGTAGATCTGTTTTTAGCCCCTTGCCTACGATGTACCTTTCTTGAGATCTGGTCAAGGGGCTAATTTCTAATCAAAGATAGGAACATAACAAAATAATTGAAAAGAGAAATATGCACATGCATTTTTTTGTGTTTTGTTGTTTTCTTGATTTTTTTGTTGTTTTTGATAAGAAAATAAGGAGAATGTTAGTATATATACATGGTACCACTAATTTTTTTTTGGATTTTTGATTTTTCTAATTTTTTTTGGCTTTTGAAAATAAGGGAGAAAATTTGGGAGAAAATATGTACAACGTGAAATATGTACATCAAAAGACTCTCTTTTTTGTTTTTGTTTTTTTTTTGCATTTTTTTTTTTTGGATTTTTGGACTCCAAGACACATATTCATCACATGTTGTAGTGTAGGGTTTACACGATCTACTTAACCACAGAGGCCAAGTGAGGAGGGACGTGCATGAATTCCTTGATGTTGGATTGCCCCTAGCCTTCTTGATATTTTCCACTACGGAGGATCTTATACAATCAAATTGCCCCTAGTGGAGAAATCGGAAGAAATGTATAGAAAATCATGTAGGACTTTGGTTCAAACTACTTTTTGTTTCCAAACCGACATCTCATATCAAGCAGACTTGGTCAACCATTGTTTTCAGGGGGATTTTTCATTTTATTTCTGATTTCTGGGGTGGAGGCACGTACTTTTTGCTACCTCCTTGAGTTGGTCAACCTTTTTCTGGGTACGTACTTTTTGCTACCCTTTTTTGACCTTCTGGCTTTTCTTTTTCCCCCTTTGAGGCTTGATTTAGCATTTTGCCCTTGTTTTTTTCTATTTTGCCCCTGTTTTATGGTGACCTTGTCCTTTTAAAGAGAGGGGTGGTCCCCTACTCGTAGTTTGTTCCGCTTCCAGACACGACCGAGTGGGAAAAGAATAGGGGAAACACATTGACCGGATGAGACCGCCCGAGTGTACTAGTGATTTTCTAGCCAAAGGCAATATCTTAACATCGTGTGGTGTGTGAATAAGCCCTACCTGACTAGTGGCCACGTGGAAGAGTAAAGAAAGTAGACCCACACCTTAACAAGTGATGAATGACCGACTTGACGGACTGACTGACTGACTAAGGGTAGAATTTCTTGAGGTAGACTGCATTCCAAGGGTGCGTTAGCTCAACTCCCTCGGCATCCACTAGCCTATAAGCGTTCCCTGAGTATGCTTCTTTGACAACGAACGGACCCTCCCATTTTCTTGCAATTTGCTCCTGGGACCTGGTGCTTTTAAGATTTTACGCTTAAGGACCATTTCACCTACTTCGAACTTTCTCTCAAGAACTCTTTTGGCATAAAAACGTGCAATTCTCTGACGATAGACTTGTGCATGGTCAGCCGCTATCATTCGCCTTTCATCTAAGAGTTCAAGTTGTGCCAACAAGGCTTCCCGACGTTGATCAGGATCAAGTTCGGAATCCAATTGAACTCTAAGCGAAGGGACAAGATCTCATATGGGAGTATCGCATCCGATCCGTATGTCAAAGCGTAGGGGGTTTGCCCCGTAGGAGTGCGGACGGAGGTGCGATAAGCCCAAAGAGCTTCAACCAAGCGATCTGGCCAGTCAGCATTGTTGTGAGATTTGCATGTTTTCTTTATGATTTTAATGAGAGTTTTGTTAGTAGCTTCAGCTTGTCCATTACCTTGTGGATAATATGGTGATGAATGATGCAAGTTAATGCCATATTTACCACACATGTCGCGAAGCTCCTGTGAAGTGAATTGCGGTCCGTTGTCGGTGACGATGTCCCGAGGCACGCCAAATCTTGCAAGGATGTTGCGCTTGATGAACTTGACGACGTTGAAGCTTTGACTTCTATGAATGCTTCTGCTTCAGCCCACTTTGTGAAGTATTCCGTGGCGGTCAGAATGAAGGACTTCTTCGGATTTCTCCGGTTTCTGTCCGCAAGAGGACCGACCACGTCAAATGCCCACATGGCGAAAGGCCATGGTGCGATGAGAGGGTGAAGAGAAGAGGAAGGAGCATGAATTTTGTCACCGTGCAATTGGCATTTAGCACAGTGACGGACAAAATGGCGACAGTCCTCTTCCATGGTGGGCCAATAATAGTGTCTTAGCAATTTCTGGGCAATTGCTCTACCATTAACATGGCCACCACATTCACTAGAGTGAGCGGCTTCAACAACATCTTGAGATTCGATTTCATCAAGGCAACGGAGATAGACCCCGCTGAGAGACTTTTTGTACAGAATGCCACCTATGATCTTGTAACGCTCCGAGACGCGACGAATTGCCCGTCTATCGGCAGAGGTGGCATAATCAGGGAAGGATCCATCTTTGAGAAAGTTTTCGATGTCAAAATACCAGGGATGGCCATCTTCAAGGTCAATTTCTGGCTCTTTGGAAAGCGCATGGACCCGAAGGGATGGAGAAGGACGCACGAGCTGAGAGAACCACGGATCGACATGGGAAGGGACTCTTAACCTCTGGACAGAGACGGTTTCGAAGACTTTCCCAAAGGAATGGGAAGGAAGACGCGAGGAAGCGAGGAATCTGCTAGGATATTTTGGGCCCTAGGAGTGTGAACTAGGGTGAGCTTCCTAAACTGCCGGACTACTTTTCCTACCAACTCTTGGTATGGTTTCAGCTTGGGTCCCGGGTCTGGTACTTGCTAAGAGATTGCCGGAGTATCAACTGCGAATCTCCAATAATCCTTAACTCCTTTGACTCCGAGCAATAAAGCCATTTTCAGCCCGACTAGGAGAGCCTCGTACTCAGCCACATTGTTCGTGGCTCGGAAGGTTAACTGATAGGCGTGCGGAATGACTACCCCTTCCGGAGAGAGGAGGACTGCCCCTATCCCACACCCTTTAGAATTGAGCGCCCCATCGAAGTAAAGCACCCACGAAGGTTCACCATCAATAATGGCTCCTAACTCTTCATCGGGAAACTTTCATCAACGGGGGAATATAAGGTAAGGGTGGTGGGCCAAATGCTCAGCTATGGCATGCCCCTTGATTGACTTTTGGTTGACATAGGTGATATCAAATGGTTAAGGAAGCTTTGCCACCTCATCACCGCTCAGTCAGGACGGCTTCTCGAGCAAGTACCGAATAGGGTCCATACGCGCCAGAAGTTTCACTTCATGAGCCAGAAATAGTGCTTCAACTTCTGGGCAACCCAGACGACGCCGCGCACGTTCTTTCCATGGCGGTGTACTTCTTTTCAGCCTCATTGAACAACTTGGATAAATAGTACACCGCTCTCTCCTTCTTCTCGTCGTCGTATTGGGCCAAAACCGCTCCAGTTGAATCTTCCGTGGTTGACACATAGAGCAGTAAAGGCTGACCCGGACCGAAGGAGCGAGAACAGGGGGATTAAAAAGATAGCTCTTCAATTCATCAAAGGCCTTCTGACATTTATCGTCCCAATTAAACTTCGCCTCTCCTCTAAGCATCTCGTAGAAGGGCTTACAGCGGATTGAATGCTGGGAGATAAATCTCCGAATGAACTGGAGTCTGCCAATTAGCCCTCTAACTTCTCTGATATTCCTAGGAGGAGGCATGTCGATTATTGCTTTGGCCTTGTTAGGATCAATTTCAATTCCCCGCTTGCTGACTATGAACCCAAGCAATTTCCCGAAGAGACACCAAAGACACACTTCTTGGGGTTCATCTTAAGATTGTGCTCTCTAGACCTTTGGAGAACTGCCCGAGGACCTCAGCATGGCCATGTCGAGTCTTTGATTTTACCAAGACATCGTCCACATAGACCTCCATGTGCACATGCATCATGTCATGAAAAATTGCCATCATTGCCCTTTGATAGGTTGCTCCCGCATTCTTCAATCCGAAGGGCATGACGACATAACAATAAGTCCCCCAGGGCGTTGTAAATGAAGTTTTCTCCTGGTCTTCCTCCGCCAAGCGAATCTGGTTGTACCCAGAGAAACCATCCATAAACGACAAAATCGAAGCCGGCAGTATTGTCCACTAGGACATCTATGTGTGGAGAGGGAAATCGTCCTTTAGGCAAGCACGATTAAGGTCACGGAAATCTATACAGATCCTAACCTTACCGTCCTTCTTCATTACAGGGACGATATTAGCTACCCACTGTGGATATAGCACAACCCTAATAAATTTGGCTTTGTGCAACTTGTCAACCTCCTCTTTGATCTTGAGTGCCAACTTAGGATGTAGCCTTCTCAACTTTTGTTTGACGGCCTTTGCGTCGGCTTTTAGGACCAAACGATGCTCGACCAAAGAGGTATCGAGTCCCGGCATGTCCTCGTAAGACCAAGCAAATCCGTCGGAAAATTCTTTAAGAATAGCTACCAAGCTTCTTCTTCTTCAACACTCAAGTTGGCACTAATCAAACTGTCTTCGGGGATTCTTCGGTGCCAAGGTTGGTCCTCTTTAGTAGGCTCGTCTGCAGCCATGGTTGGCTCGTCGAACCTCTTTGTGCCATCCACATAGGAGCTCACTGGGTCCTCTTCTCCTAACCCAGGATCTCCCGACTCACCCTCCTCATTAAAATCTAGCAGAGACACCTAGACCGTCATCTCGGAGTCACCTTCTTCAAAATCTGATTCCACGAGAGCAGATCCTCAAGAAATTTGGCACCTGACTTAACTTAGCACATCTCTCAGCCAAGGCCAAAACAAAACGGCAGGAACTTGCCTACCCTTCTCCTTGCGCACGCATGGCTGAGAGGAACTAGACTCTCCTAGACTCTAAACCTGACTCTAAACTAGAATCTAGACCACTATTTACAGGACTGCTATGTACAAAACTATGTACAGGGGAAGTGCCCCTAGAGGGCAAGAGGAAGAGGAGCTTAGGCCGGAAAGCGTCGGCCCCTGGCCGAGCGGAAGAGGTTCCAAGAGGAGGGGTGCTCAATGGAGACCTCGGATTTCCAATTTTCAAAATTGGCATTTTTTTTTTGGGAGTCAAGGCCAAGAACCATGAGTTGCTGACTCAAGGTAGCCTCGACTGGCGAGATGAGGGATGGAGAGAGGACAGGAGGGGAAAGGAGGGGATTAGACGCGGAAATAGAAGGAGATGGAGAAGGTGGAGGAGAAGATGGGGAGAAGGGAGATCAGAGCCAAAGAGGGAGAGGAGGCCAAAATCATCAGAAATGTCTTCTATTTGGGCATCCTCTTCTTCTTCTTCATCCTCCTCTCAGAGCAAGGAATTTCTTCTATTACGGGCTCCCTGTCCCCAGCTGGTTGGCCCCTGAACAAAATGCTCTTTTAAGTCCAGGTAAGGGTTTGATACGGTATGAATGGGTCCGGATGGACAGGGTCGGGTGAAACCAGACCGGCTTTGGTAACAACCTCCTGATTGCCTGAACGCTCTGGGTCTCTCCTTTTCATCCGTGCCCAAACCGCGGCCATGAACATAGCCGATGTTGGCCATCACCTCCCAACCCTTTCCCGGGGGACATGGACATGGGGTTCTACAACAGGCCGGGAGGTTGGCTAAGCTCACAGGGTGTGGGGAAGTCAAAGAGAGACATGACTGGCTTCTTCCCCTTATCGGAATGAAAAGGTGCGGCATTTGTTCAGTGGTGACGGCATTGAGGGTCTCCAGAAGGAATGCTCTTAATCTTGATCACCCGCCCATTGAAAGGGAATTTGAAGCATTGGTGGGCGGTAGAAGGGACCCCTAGGGTTTGTTCTAGCCAAGGACGACCGAGAATGCCTTGTAGGCGGGTCGACATCAAGGACTAGAAATCGGTAGACATGGTGACAGGTCCGACTTCTAGTTTGAGAGCAATCTTGCCTTTGGCAACTCTTTTGGAGTTGTCATAGGCAGCTATAGTGGAGCAACTCTTCTCCAGATTCCTCTTCCCTAAACCCAATCGCTTAAGGTCTTCATCGGACAGACATTGATAGATGCCCCGGTGTCGATGAGAGTGGAGTCCACCGAAACCCCATTGAGGTTGATGGTGAGACAAAGAGGGAGCGAACGACATCGGGGGTGGCGAGATCCTTGTCCGAGAAAGAAATTGAGGGTCCTTGGGTAGGGAGAGAATGGCCGGTGACCCCACTAGGAGGGAGGTCATCATTAACCATGATTTTCTGGAGGAATGGAGAGAGTGGATTGGTGTGATGGCGACCTCCGAATCAATTCTAAAATAGACACCCTCGCGGGGTCTTATCCAATGTTGGAGAAATCATATTCGGTGCCAGCCGGGGGGGCCGTGCCCATTATCTTCCTCATCTTGGATGGCCGCGGAGTGGAGGAATAATCCGGTTTCGGAGCGTGACATGCACGGCCTCCTGAGACTGAGGACGGATGAGCTGGAGGGGTCGGAGGAGGATAACTCATTGGCAAGGGGAGTGAGGATAGTGGGATGAGCATCTTGGGAGGACGGATGAGCACTAATGGTCTCTCCTCTAGGATGGCATCTACCGTGCTAAGGCTCCTGAGACTCGCCGTGGGACACGGGTACCACTCTTCGAAACCTTCTACCCCCCATTGTTTCTCCCTCCTCACAACCCGGGCCCTAGGTGTATCATGGTATGCACATTCTCTTGGGCTCTGAATGAGGAGGGGTTGTTGATTTGGTGAGTGGGGAGAGGGTACTGAAAATGCCAAGGTCTTTTTTGGTGTACCTAGACTTTGCTATGGCCACCTTGACGTCATCCCAGTTGATTCTACCTTGGTCATTCATATCATAGACCCAGTCACGGAAGGTAAAGCATTGTTGATGAAGTGACCATGGGCCCTATGATATGGGCAGTACTTGGAGGTGTCGACCCTCGATTGATATTCTCCCTTTGGGGGGAGTTGAATCGCATCGCAGGACATGAAGAGAAGAATAACGTCCTCGAGAGTCTCAGGGAGAGGAGGTAGTGCGACCTTTGGGGCCAGGTCGGGTGTATCCAGAAGGAGGGGGAACATCGGAGTAAGGCTTGGAGGGGTGAGATGGGAATTGGTGAGGGTTGGAAGAAGGGTTGGAAGGAGGAGTGAGGATTTGTTGGGAGGCCTCAAAGGCTGACTGCAGGCACTGACAGACTCGTTGATGGTCCCCCCTCGGTGGTGGGTGCCGCGGGAGCCTTACTGCTTTTGGCTTCCCTTCGAAGAAATGTGGGAGAGAGGAGTCCTTGATCTGATTTTCAATCACCCTGGCTCTGTTATAAAGATGTAAGAAGGAAGGGAACTCACTTAGCATTAGAATGGAACGGAGCACAGGGGTGGTGTTGGTGACCAACAAGGTTATAGCTTGGGACTCCGGGATGGGAATGTCAGCTCTCGAAGCCATGGACCTCCATCGGTTGGCATAAGTGACAAAGTCTTTTCGCCTTTCATCTTTTCCGCCACCAAGTCGGGGAGTGTAGGGACTTGAGTGGCCATGTAGGAAATGAGAGATGAAGCGTTCGAGACTATGTCAAAGTTGACAAGATCCATGCGGCAAAGAGGTAAACCACCAAAGCCTCCCCTTCTAACGATTGTTGAAGAGGTGGACTAAGAGGACCCGATCGTACGCCATCCGATGGGAGTCCATGGTGAAGCCAGCAAGATGGAATTGGGGATCGGAGGTCCCGTCGTACTTGCGGTACTTCGGGGCCTTGAACCCGAAGGGAAGTAAGCGTTGGGGAGCTTGCAGTAGTTTTGGAGTGAATGAGGCTTGGAAAGGGACAGAGATTCGGCCAGAGCTTCCTAATAAGACCCTCCGTCTCAGACCGGGACAGGATTCGGATTGAGTGGGAGGGTGGTTTGGATATGAGATGGGTGAATGGGTGGAGGAATTGGGGTAGAAGTAGGGATGGGGGATATAGGAGTCCGAGAAGGGGTGAGAGGCCTAGGAGCTGGCCTAGATGAGGAGGCATGGAAGGGAGAATGGGACGGAGGGGAGGGAGAAGCTGCTGCCCGAATGGTATGCCTGGAAAGCATAGAAATGATATCGTCGGGTGAGTAGCGGGACATGAGTTTGGAAAACTCGGGGTCTTCTTGGGTGTCATGGGCATGAGTGGGGTTGACCCTCAAGCTAACTTCCCATTGTCGGCTTGAAAGATGACTGAACCGACTCTTCAGGTTGAACATCGGTGTTAATCATACCGACAATCTCATCATTGATGTTATCATCATATTCAAATGCCGGTTTATTAGACATGTCAACAGGGTCCAACCAAGTGTCCATTAGCACACAACCTATGGATTTTAAAATGTTGTAAGTTGAAGTGATTACACTGTTTTCAGCAGAAGTATGAATTTCTACCAATCAATGTTATCAAACAACGTCCCAAAAGTTTTAAAGATTAAGGTTGTGTATTACTTTGACTTGACTTGGACAGTTCTCTCAAATCTTACTCAAACCCGGATGAGTAGGTGAACTAAATAGGAAGTGTAAGGTCCTCCTGCCCCGTACCGTGAGGGAATCCACGGAATTTAGGGACTTATAGAGTTTTCCTTGGAACCAGCCCGATTTACCCGAGAGGGAATCCCCGAGTAAAAGGTTGTAGACCAAAGAATGGATGTCCTAAAATGTGAGGGGAGGCTAGAACATATGAGAGGAAGGAACCCCCGTGACTGAGGACTGTTAGAAGCAAACAGGAAGCAAACAGAAAGCAAAACTAGATCAAAACAGTCAAAAATAGCAGTTTCTGTGAAGTAAACGGCATGTAGATGGACGCTCAGTTCATCAGAAACATGTTGACGGCATGATCGACAGACGCTAAGTACAAGTAGACGACTACCTATGTGGACGCTGAAACACACTTAACGGCAGGCGATGTGGACGCTTACCTGGATAGGCGGCAAGATCGCTTGCCGTCTATCTAGATGTACACTGAAACCGTGGCAGCACTGTTGTCCCACCGTGATTGCCAGAAAAGAGGCTGTGGACGATCCGTTTCGCCTCCGGCCGTGTCCCCGTTGTCGACGGTGGATGTCCTCCGGGTGCTCGCGAACGTCACTGGTCTCTCGTTGGCGATGATGGATTGTTGGTTGACTTGGTTGACTCCCCGGTTGACTAGGTTGACTGAGGAGGAAACAAAGAAAACCAGAGATGAAAGGGGAGATTTGGTGATCGCCAGGGCCTTACCTGTGCCCAAGGGGTTGCTGTGATCACGTCGGTGCAGTGGCCTCCGCAGCGGCGGAGATGGGGCTCCAACTTTCTCCTTCTTCCTCCGGCCAAAGGAGGAGAGCTCCACGGTCACGTTCACAATATTCCTACCACAAGCAAACCTCTATTAGACTGAATGCAGTGTAGAAAATGTTCAAAAAGAAGAAAGGAAAGCCCAAAAGGCGAGTCCCGTACCGGTTGCCGGCTTGAGAAGAGGGGTGGCCAAATGCTATGACCACCCTTCTTCCCTCTGTTTTTGGTTGGGAAACCCCTTTCTAGGTGTGTAGGAAGGTGACCTACGTGCCTAGGGTGTGTGGGAAAGTGTGTGGCACATGCAAGTTAGCTACAAAGCAAGTAAGAGAAGAGAGAGAGGAGAGAGTGTAGATCCTTGTTGTTGGCGTTGTTGGCTCCTTGTAGGGCTCCTCCAGCTCCAAAGCAACCCTTCTAGACGTCCCGAATGTGGAGAGAGTGAAGAGGATGAGTGGTGGAAGGTAGGGTAAGGTTTTCTCTCTCCTCTCTCAAAGCTTCGGGATAAGGACGTCCAGCCTCTCCCCCCTTGCTCAGAGGGCTCAAGGGGCTATTAAATAGACAGTGGAGCTCAGGGTTGGAGTGCCTAGAATGCTAAGTGTGAAGAAACACACTTACACACTTGGCAATCCATGCATTAAAGGTCCAACCAATGGGGGGAGGCCAAGTAGGATTTATACTGGGTCAAGGGGGTGCCTAGGTGGCCCATATGCCCGTTGGGAACGGCTACATGAGTTGCATGGCCGAGAGAATGGTGCAAGTGGGCTGGAATATCGGGGTAGTTGCGCAGACCAGGTAAACCCTATTGACGTCCAGGGATCAGGCCGCCAACCTCATGCAGGCGTCCAGCGAGGTGGACGCCAACTTGGGTCAACGTCCAAGGGGATTGCCGCCAACCAGTAGTCGGCGGCCATCGATGCTGCCGTCTACATGGGATCCGAGGCTGGTCAACAAATGGTCAAACGAAGCTTAATGGGCCAAAGAGCCTTGCGGGAGATGGGCCAAATCTCGCATCTACAAGCCTCCCCCCCCCCCCCCCCCCACCAAGATCCCACTGTGCACTGTCTTGCATGCCCTGGATCAACTTACCCCTCAACAACTAAATTTGATCCAATCTTTAGTTGAGGGTGTGACTCCTTCTCCCTCTCCTTCCTCTCCTTCTCCCTCTCCTTCTTCTTCTTTTTCTCCCTCTCCTTCTCCCTCTCCTAGGCACCCACCTTTGTACATTCCGGCGACTTCGCCACATTCCCCTGTACATTCTCCATCACCTCGGGCCCCTGGCCAATTGCACTCTCGTGCTCCGGTCCGTACATACCAACCCTTGGGAAGGCCCGCTAATTCAAGCCCACACCCATGTACTTCCTCATTTACCTAGCAGCAACCTACTCCACTCCAACATGCTCTTCTGCAGAAATTGAACAATCTGGAGAGTCAAATAAATAAGCTTTCCAATCCTATAGGTGACCCCATCGCCGCCATGCTGGCTCTCCCTCAGATTTATATTCATCCTTCGGAGATGCCAATGTACCGATTGTACAATGGCACGGGAAATCCCTACCTTCATGTCAAGGAGTTTCTCTATGAGTCCTCGCATTGGCAGCGAGATCCAATTACCTTGGCATATTTATTTAGAAAATCTTTTGACGGCCCTGCACTCGAATGGTTCTACTCTCTCAAACCAAGTGAGGTAGGAGATTTCCGCCCCCTTCATAAAAAATTCCTTCAAAGGTACAAAGACTGCGTCAGCCCATATCTCTCTATCACGGATCTAGCATCCGAGAAGATGAGGGCCGACGAAGCCTTTGTACAATTTTTTGATCGTTGGAGATCAATGGCCACCCACCTGCAAAATGTGCTCTTGGAGTCAGAGCAAGTTAAAATAATCATTTCCAACTCTACTCCAAGGTTTAGGCACATCATGGACATGAACCAGATCACCTCCATGGAGGAGCTCTACGAGCGGGGATGTTACATTCAAGCCCATTTAATGGACTCCCCGATCGTAGAGTTATTTGATCAAATTAAACCGAGAAAGAACGGATCAGTGGATGCCATCCACCATCCAGCTCACCACCCTACAACATCCACATCACATACACCTCCACAAACACCCATTTACCACAACATGCCGCCACCCAGGCGTCCACTGATTCGTCCTTTTCAGACTTAGCAACCTCCAACTGGGCGCTACGATGCCCATTCATGAAGAAGCTCTTGTGCCCTGCGTTGCACCTGCTCCGGCACCCATGCCAGCTCCCATGCCTCCACCACAACAACCACAACAACCCCCACCGCTACCTCAGCCTGTTGCTCGGGCCGAAGTTGCCAACGCCCAACCCATCTACAAAACCACTTGGTTCTATGACGATGAACCTTCCGAGGTCATGTTCGTATGCCATTTACCTACGCCTCCTACACTGCCATCCATTACCATTAAACCCTCAACAATTAAACCTCCACCCATCATTACACCTTCCACTACGCCAACACCATTGGCAACCGAACCCGAGCAAATCTTCCCCTTCATACCCAGCGTGCCTCCACTTGCTATACAACCTCCCATTACACCCACCATATCCACCCCCATACAACAAAGCGGGTGCAAACATCTGAGGGGCTACAAGCGTCAGCAGAAGGAAGTCCCGTGACCGGGCATGCTTTTCAAAATCCAAGGTTACATTCCTCGCATGCCGGTCATTGTCAGTATACCGGGCACATTTACCGAGCGGGAGTCCTCCCCTCCAATCATGGCCATCAAGAGTCCTTCTAATGATATGCCAATCATACCCGTTGCCAACCGGGTTCATTTTAAAATACTCATAGGGAATCTCCCTCTCCAAGCTCTCATGACCCCTTACATCATTATTGTGAACCTTCCCACTCTAGTGAAGGGGTCAGCTTCTCAGATTGTGCTCACACACTCTAAAGCCAAATCATTGGCACAATCTATTGCTCAAGGGGTTGTGCCCCTCCCCATAACCAACGCCATACAATCTTCGGGCATGGTTCCCTCATTGTTGCTTCAACTCCACCAGTGGAACTCCCCACCCTTTCATTCCACCACATTCCAAGGGAGTTGCCACTGTCGCTTGACAATCCGACAGAAGTCAACAACCCTCCAATCCATGAGAGCCGTTCAACCCCTCCGAGAAGAGCAAGACCATTTTCCCACTGGGCAAAATTTACGACGAAGTACCTGAGGGTCAAAAGGCCAATTCCCAAGCGAAAGCCTAAATGCTGGACAAGGCTAAAGACTACGGGGCCTCCTCCATCTTTTCCATTTTCTTTCCAATCATCTTTTGTGCTCCTTAGCACATCCCTGTGGGTTCTCCACATTCCCTCCCCACGAGAGGTATTTTATTTTCATCTTTTTTACAATTCATTTTCTTATACTAGGGCATCGCGCCCCTTTTTGTACTCCTTACTCTCCCTTCCGTGCCCCTCATGGCACATCTTCCCATTGTGCCATGCCTGGCACTTCCCCCTTCCGTGCCCCTCATGGCACATCTTCCCATTGTGCCATGCCTGGCATGCTCCCTTCCGTGCCCCACAAGGCACATCTCCTTCCAGTGCCACGCCTGGCACGTCTCCCCTCCGTGCCCCATGTGGCACATCTCCTTCTTGTGCCCCATGCGGCACGTTTCCATCCTGTACCCCACGTGGCACATCTCCATCTTGTGCCCCACGTGGCACATTTCCTTTTGGTGCCCCACATGGCACCTCTCCATCTTGCGCCCCACGCGGCCCACTTTTTCCTTTCTCTCCTTAGGCCCCGCCGGATCCTTTTCTTCTCTCAGGGCACCGCACCCTCCTTCTTCTCCAATCCCCCCTGGCCCCGTCGGAGTCTCCAAAATCATTCCTCCACTCTCTCCTTGCCGCCTTTAATCGGGTCCTTGGACCCTTCTCGCATTGTTTTCAGGGCTTCAACCCCCACTTGTCTTTCTAATTTCCAAAATAAAATGTAAATTTTTGTAAACCTCAGAGTCTCGCCCCGACGCAGGGCATTCGTCCTTTCCTCACCCGCTTTCAGGACTTTATCCCCCATTTAGTTCTTTAATTCCAATTAAAAAATGTAAATCCTTCTAGACCCCAGAGTCTTGCCCCCGACGCAGGGCATTCGTCCTCCTTTCACCTTCCAAACTCTTATGTTGAAAACCCAAAAAAATGAATATTTAGCATTGCCACGCCATCACAGCATTTCCGTTATGAAAACTCCGCGCCAGGAGTCCAAAACTCCCTCCCAGGTCATTAAGATTTGCCCTTAGCATGGGCACTTACACACACTTCACGGTGCCCAAAGCCAATTTGCTCTCGTAGACACCGTCACCATCACAACCGCCTGAAAGGCATAAAACGTCTGTTTCTCCCCTTTTTGGCCAAATATGGGTATTAGAGGTAGTCTTGGCAAGGCAACCAACCCGAAGCACTCCGTCATAAGAGGATGTCCCAAAAATGGGCGAATCAAATGACCAACAAAAACTAAAGTCAAAATACATGTTAAAAGCGGTAAAGTCTCCGCAGGGATCGAAATGGACCTGGTCGTATGCATGCAAAATAAAAAACCCAATCAATTATAATAGGGCATGGCAAAGAGTGACAAAGTCCCTGCAGAGATCCAAATGGACCCGGTCGTACACATGTCCCTACAATCGAATGGTCATCACTCAAGATTCCATAATAAAACCTTCTGATGGTTGTGCCTAGGAAGGAGGTCAACACCCAACCCTTCAATACCCATACCAAGCTTATCTCCAAGTTTTCTTCCCTTCTCCCTTCCGGACTTAGTCACCTTTTTAGGCATGGCTTTGGCAGTGCCACCGTTAACCGAGTGTAATTGGCCTGTGGGCACCACGTTAAAACGCACACCCTACTTGGGCATTCCTTAATGAAATGGGAGGTAACAAAGACCCCTCGCCAGTCAATCTTTATAACTCTAACGCCGCCATGGCATGGCAATATTTTTAAAATAAAAAAAATAAAATATTTCCAAAACCATAAAAATTTAGAAATTTCCACCCCCCCCCCCCAAAAAAATCAAATGTTTCCAAATTCCATAAAAATCCAAATACTTTTCAAAAATCACAAAAAAAATCAAATACTTCCAAAAATCTAAAAAATCCAATATTTCCAAAACCCACAAAAATTCAAATATTTTCCAAAATCAACAAAAATTCAAATATTCCAAAAAATCCAAAAAAAAATCAAATATCTACAAAATCCATAAAAACACAAATATCTCTAAAATCCAAAAAAATTCATGATGGTATGGCAAGCACATTGCATCCTGTCTGCGTCAGATCGATGTAATTCTTCCCCTTCGTGGGTCCCTCCCATCCTTAACTCCAATCTCCTTAGCCAGAGATCACATATCCTCATGGTCTAACAAACAAATTGTTTGAGCTATTCTATTGTTGACTACTTTAGTCATGCTCCATGTTATAAATATTGTTTTTCCATGATGTTTTGTTGTTTTTTTGGCTAACGAAGCTTTGAGTGCAAGATTCGAGTTACCTCATCCGGCACAACATCAGGCGGCTACTGCCCCCACCATCAAGCTATCTATACATTATACCTTTAGAGCATACCATGAACCTTGTGGCTCTGAGGAATCTGGGATTTGAGTTCCCCTTTACCAAAAATAATGATTATCCCAGAGGATCCTTAGCCGCACAGATAGGCCGTTACGCTTAGCACATGAGGACGACGGACCCATGCATACCCCCCGGTCCTGACTCAACGCCATCGTAACAATAATATCCTTGGTTATTTCCTACTCCTTTTAACCTATTTTTCTTTTAGCCCAGCATACATGCATATTGAAATATGTGGAAACCCACTCTTGCAATGCAATTTGAGGGCCGTCCGCGCCCCAAATTCAAAAGCAACTTGAAATATTCCACATATTCCACTCCGGGTCAAGTACCCAACTACCTTTGATGTTGCCTCCGGGCTGATTTCCTTAGAACCCCTTGTTTAGACTTATCCTTTTTATTTTTCACCTTTACTCTTAGAGATCCACCTGCGGCAGTGGGAGACGCCCCCAATGGTGAAACCTAACGGATTGTGTCTTTAGGTACTTCCCCTTCGCTGGAAGTTGGTCTCTCCTTCTCTCCTAGAGATCCACCTGCGGTAGTGGCAGACGCCCCCAATGGTGAAACCTAACGGATTGTGTCCTTAGGTACTTCCCCTTTGCTGGAAGTTGGTCTCTCCTGCTCTCCAAAGATCCACCTGTAGCAGTGGCATACGCCCCTAATGGTGAAACCTAACGAATTGTGTCCTTAGGTACTTCCCCAATGCTGGAAGTTGATCTTTTCTTTCCTTTTGCACCCCACGTGGCACCTTTCCTTTCTTACCCCTTTCCTCTGTCCAAACATTCATTTTCTTTAGGTCTTCTTCCTAGTGGTGACTTCCTTGGGTGTTGGTGAAAGACTCTTATTAGGTGGCAGTCACCCAATGATTATGCGTGTCTATTTTTCACCTTGGCGTCTACTTTTTAGTCCGCTTTCGCTACACTCCACTTCGCTACACTTCATTTCTTTTCACTCCATTTCACTCCATTTTGCTCCGCTTCGTGTCCCTTCACTTCGCTCCCCTGCAAAGCAGACGCCAAGGCGTGGCAACTGTAGACACGCGAATTTGGCTCCACCGTGGGCAAGTTTCATGTTGCTCTATAACGCCACAAATGGCCCTCTTTTTGCCTTGCAAGAGTGTTTTCCCCATCATTTTGGATCACCCCCATTCTTCCCTGGTGCTTCCCCTTCATTTCCAGGGCCCCTCGGGAATTATAGGCATCAATTCCATGCCGTGACAGGAAAGTCAGCCGCGACTATATGCTTAACGCGTCGGCCCTACACGACGTGACAATGAATTCTTATTTTATTTACGAAAATTACCCTTTTCATGAACGCGTCCGCCATGGGCGACGCGATCTTAATTCCACTTTTGGCAGCATTTTCATAAAAAAAATTTGAAAACCTTATCGCATTGTGTGGTGCTGACGCGATTTAGTTTATAGTCGCGTCCCTCCTACCGGACGCAATTCAAAGTTGGTGCATAGTCGCGTCCTGCCTCTAAGACACGATTCAAAGTCCGTTGTGGCCCAGAAAGTCGTCGCGCCCAGGCCCGTAATCATGAGAAAATCCTGTAATCGCATCCTTGTCAGCAGACATGATTTAGAGAGGTCAAGTCATAATTCCACGTCAGCAGACAGCGCATGTAATCCCCATGCCCTAAAGTAATCGCATCGGCCATGGCCACCACGTTTCAAGTCACGGCAGCCCTGGCGGGTGCGATTATGTTCCTTATCGCGGCGTCCTAATAGGACGCGATTAAGAAGCATGGCGGTAATCATGCGCCTTTCTCATCAAACCGACCTCGCGAATCGCGGCCTACCGTCCGGACGTGATACAATTCAAGTCGTGGTGCGCTGTCCCGACGCGATTCTAATCGTGGCCTGCCTCTCAGACGCATTTCACTCTGAAGGTTGCGTCCTCTGTACTGGACGCAATTCTAAGATTTCACCTCTATAAATAGACCCCGAGGGTCATTTGTAGAGGGGGTCCACTCAGAGCGGCGAAGCCTTACCAGATTCCCGCCTCAATATCCGAGCTAGGGGGACCTCCTCTTCCTCCGTCTGTCCCAACCGGCGTCCCCGTCGTCTTCTTCCACGTGCACTGGACCGGAGCAAGGCGAGAGCGACGTTCTTCCTCCGCCCGTCCAACCGGCAACGCCGCCGTGCCGTCACCATTCGGGAAGCACCCCTTCCCCTTTCCTCTATTCTCTCTCCATCCCCCTCCTCCGGGCCCCACGTGGTCCTTTTTTTTTCATCTCCTCCGGGTCCCACGTGGCCCTTATACTCCCCCTTTTTTTTTACATACACACACATGCATGCATATACACACACACACACCCCTACTTCTTAGGGGTTTGAAAGCCACCACATGGTAAGTCGTTCCCCTTGCCGTTTATTCTTTTATTTCATTTTTTTAAGGATTGCATACTACACATTATTTGGCTAATCCCCTTTTCCTTTCCTTGTCTTCTTCTTTTTTCAGGGTAATCAACACGAAAAACGCCCTCTACCACGGCCGGCCGTGCTCGTAGAGGAAGAAAAGACCCACATCCCCCGCGCAATCTCCCATGCTCCAAAAGGTATTTTCCGCGATCACTTCTTCCATCCGCACCCCTCGCCGTGCATTCTCCATTCGGCACCCTTGCGTGCTTGGCGATCACGATTTTTTTATTTTCCCGTTTTCCGTTTCTTTTCTGTCCATTTCATCCCCCTCTTTGTGGGCCTCATTCTTTTCATTTTTTTTCCTCTTTTATCTCTCCTTCGGTATCCCCCTCGAAAAGGGAACCTCGCGGGAGGGAAAAAGGGATAGACGGAAAACGATACCTACACTTCATCCTACCATAGCTTGTTTGGAGCTCTTTAAGGAGGCTACCAAATAGGTCAAAAAATCTAAGATTTAGGTGAAGGACAACATTCAGAAATTCATTTCTAGTTCTAGCAACCTTATATCTTTGGGCTTCATCAAGATAAAGATTATGGAATTTGACAGGGGAGAGACTGTGGCTTTTCTGTGTAATCAAATATACATCAGCCAAAAAGACTTGGGAAGTTTTAATCAAATGAGAGAGCCAATCTTCAAACTTGTAACATGGCATTCCATGGATTTTAAGAAAAGCTTTTATGGAAAGGAATTATCTAAACATAGCCATTTGATGCTCTGAGTGATAAATGAAAGAATACCATAATGGTGGAAGGAGAGAACTAGGAGTGTCTTTCATTTTTGGTCCTACTTTAGATGACAGTACCGCACTAGGTACTATCTGAGCAAGAGGATGAGTATATTTAGTCGCAGATGGAGTTGAGGATGTTGGGAGAGAGGAGAAAAAGTGAGGAGCTAGGGTGTGAAGAGTGGGTACTTTTACAAAGGGAGGCTTGCATGTATACTTCATAGGAAATAAAGGAAGTGAAGTATGTATGGGAGATGGAGGTTGTTCCTATGGTTGAGAGGTGGAAGGAAGATGATCAGAGGAAACAGAAGGAATAGGTTGAGAAGAAGGTGGAGGTGGTTGTTCAACAACTGGTGGAGGTGTAGGGTCAGTAGCAGGAGGAGGAGTTGGAGCAGTAGGAGGAGAAAAAATGGTTAAGGGCTGAGAGGGAAAGACTGGGTTACCAGATTTCATGAGTTTCCTTCTAACCCTCTCTTAAAAGTTTCGACCTGGGGATCGGTTTCTATCTCCATAGGCTGATCAGCCTACTCCAAATGTTGTTCAGATGCTAACTCTTGTTGAGGTAACTATTGTTGCTGCTCTTGTTGTTCTTGTTGCTATTGAGTTTGATCTGGCCCTGCTGCTGGATCCACACTTGACTGATCTGCATTCTTCTCTGGCCGTGGAATCAAAATCTCAGGCTGCTGATGCTGTTGTTGCTGCTGCTGTTGCTCTTCAGGTTGAGCAGGAGGGGGAACTTGAGAACTTCCTGTGCCTTGTTGGCACACCAACTGTAGGAGCAGGTCCTTCATATGTTGGGCTTCCTCAGACATGAATTCGAACTTGATGTCGATCTGTTGTATCTGCATTTGAAGTACAAATAAGATCTCTTGTTAATTCATGATTAATTCCACCACATCACCCATATTTTTGCTAGTCTCCCACTGAGACCTTGGCCTGGTCTCAACATGTGGTGGAGAGACATGGTGGTATTCCTCATTAAGGGAAGGCTTAATAGGTGTGAAACTGGGAATGTCCTCTTCTTGAGCTACTCCCTTTCCCCTTAAATCCCTGAGCACTTGATTTATTGTATCATCAGAAACATCTTGCTCTTGGGAGGGAACTGCAGTATGAACATCTTCTGATACTCCCACTGGTGCTTCTACTCTAACTTCCTCTCTTCTGATTTCAGGACGCTGAACTGGAGGAAGGGAAGAGGAACTCTGTGCCTCATCAAGAAATAATTCATGAGAGCACTTTGGGACAGAGTCCTTAAACCAAATGTTCTGGGCCTTGTCTTCCAAAGTATAATGGCTTCTTCTCAAGGTTGACAGCCCAATCTTCTCCTTTACAGAATGATCTCATCATTCAAATCCACTTCAAATCTTCTAAAGATGAGGGTTAGCAGGGATCCATAAGGGAGAGACTCCTGTAAATTCTTAGAACCTGCCATCCTTTCCAAAATGATGGAGGGCAAGTTGACCCTATGCCTCTGAACTGCCCAAAAAAGCAAATTTCCGTCTCTGGCAGTGATGGAGGAATGGGTTCCTGCCCTAGGGGTGATGATTGTTGTGATGATGGAGTGCATGATCCTCTTCTCTACAGATAGCTCGTTGACCAAGAGCCCTTTCTTGGAGAGGGACCCCAAACTTCCAAATACCCCTAATCTTTGCTTCTCCATAGACACTGCCTTACTGATTCTGTGTCCGAAGTTGGGGCAATCCAAAATCTTCACTAATAAATCTTATGAAACTATGACTATTGTACCTTTTACTAAACATGTCACTGACCCATCCACTGAAACTTGAAGGGAAATGTAAAAAGCCTTCAGGGCGCTTTCAAAGGTCGGCTTGTTTATTTGGCAAATCCTTGACCAGCCCATGGCCTCTAGGGTTTCTTCTACCCACCCAAGCCTACCGGTTAACTGACTGAAGTCAACTATCTTTTCTCAGCAAATGGCGGCTTTGTGGAGGAAAGGCACTGGAACTGCTCAGGAGTGAAGAGCATTCCTTCTAGAGCCCTAGATGATGCCATCTAGACAAAAACAAGAAAAGAAACTAAGAAGGGTGGTAGAGGAGATGCAGAAAAGTTCTAAAGAGGTCAAGAAACTTACCTTTCTTCAGAGAAGAAGTGAAAATTTGCAGAAACTTCGAAGGCGGTTCCGTCGGGTGAAGAATAGCACGGGAACCAAGAGGAAGATGACAGAAGAGTCAAAGATGTTTAAAAAAAGTGGTTTGGAATGAAAGAGGGAATGGTCCTAATATAGAAGGAGGATATGTAACGGACCGTAGATGAGGAGATGAATGGCTAGGATTAAATGAATAAACTTTTATAATTAATTCCTCTTTAAATAAAAAATTATTTATTTTTAATTAACATTGACTCCAACTTCATAAACTTCGACTCCACAAGAGTCGTAGTGCACAACTCTGACTTCTTGAGAGTCGCAGTGCCAAAACTCTGACTTCACGAAAGTCGCAGTGTCGAAACTCCGACTTCATGAGAGCCGCAGAACACAACTCCAACTTCAGAGAAGTCGAAGTTCCAGGACTTAGAAAGTTCTTAAAGAATGGAACATACAATACATAGAAGGGTAAGTATTTAATCAGGGTTACACATACCTATTTCTCTTCTTATTGAAGTAAATCTATCTTCAGGGGGAGGTTTAGTAAATATATCACCTAATTGATCATCTGTAGAGACAATTTAAAGTAAAATATCTCCATTACTTACATGGTCCCTGATGAAATGATGTCTGACCTCAATGTGTTTGGTTCTTGAGTGTTGGATTGAATTTTTGGTCAGGTTGATTGCGCTTGTGTTGTCACACAACATTGGAATTTCATGAAGTGTATGACCATGGTCTTCCAGTTGATGTTTGATCCACAACAGTTGTGTGCACTAACTTCTAGCTACAATATATTCTGCTTCTGTTGTGGACAAGGCTACAAAATTTTATTTTCTGGAAGACTAAGAAATTAAGCAACCTGCAAGAATTTAACAAGTACCACTGGTGCTTTTTCTATCTATTTTGCATTCAGCATAGTCAACATCACTATATCCACGCAATTTAAATTCAGAACATCTGGGATACCATAAACCCAATTTACTTGTGTTTATAAGATATCTAAAGATTCTTTTAACAGCGTTAACATGAGATTCCTTAGGATCATCTTGAAATCTAGCACACAAACATACACTGAACATTATGTCTAGTCTACTAGCAGTAAGATAGAGTAATGACCCAATCATGCCTCTATAGATCTTCTGATCTACTTTCTTACCTAGTGGATCACTATCTAACTTAATTCTTGAGATCATGGGTGTTCCTAAGGGCTTACACTTGTCAAAGTCATATTTAGAAAGTAAATCTCAAATATACTTGGTTTGATAAATGTGAGTACCTTCCTTGGTCTGCTTGATTTGCAAGCCAAGAAAGTAATTAAGCTCACCCATCATGCTCATCTCAAATTCACTTTGCATAAGGTTTTCAAAGAATTTGCAAAGTGATTCATTAGTAGAACCAAAAATAATATCATCAACATATATTTATACAATCAATATTCCTTCTGAAAATTTCTTTATAAATAGGGTGCTATCTATTTTACCTCTTATAAAATCATGTGATATAAGATAAGCACTTAATCTTTCATACCAAGCTCTTGGAGCTTGTTTCAAACCATATAATACTTTCTTTAAACGGAAAGCATGATTTCGATACTTAGCATCTTCAAAACCAGGTGGTTGCTCAGCATAAACGTTTTCTTTTATAAAACCATTCAGAAAAGTACTTTTAACATCTATTTGAAATAAATTGATATTAAAAGAACATGCATATGCTAATAAAATTCTAATAACCTCTAATCTAGCAACTGGAGCATATGTTTCATCAAAATCAATGCCTTCCTCTTGGGAATATCCTTGTGCTACCAGTTTGGCTTTGTTCCTGGTGATTACTCTTGATTCATTCATTTTGTTTCTAAAGACCCATCTAGTCCCAATAACTGGATGATCAGAAGGTCTAGGGACAAGAGTCCATACTAGTTGCGTTGGAACTGGTTAAGTTCCTCTTGCATAGCTAGGATTCAAGATTCATCTGTCAGTGCATCATTGATTGTCCTAGGCTCAATTTGAGAAACAAATGCAGTGTAATCATAGGGAATATTATACCTCTTGTTCTTATCCTATCTTGAGGATCACCTATAATATTTTCGCTTAGATGGTCTCTGTGATACCTCAATTCTCTAGGTAGTCCTTCCTGTGTTTCTTCCTATTGTTGTAGTTCTTCTAGTGGAGGATCTTCCTTCTCTTCTTCTTTTTCTTCAAGAGAGGTCTATTCCAGATCCTTGCACAAATCTTCAACAACATCTTCTTCTTCTTCTTCTATTCTCTTAATAGAAGGGTTAGTTTCATCAAATAAAATATGAACTAATTGTTCTATAGTTAAAGTTCTTCTGTTAAACACTTTATATCCTCTAGGTTTTGAAATATATCCTCGTAGAAAACCTTCTTCACTTCTAGCATCTAATTTTCTTAAATTATCTTTACCATTATTCAAAATGAAATATTTACAACCAAAGGGTCGAAGATGACTGATGTTAGGCTTTTTCTCCTTGTATAGCTCATATGGTGTCTTCTTCAAAATTGGTCTAATCATACACCTATTTATAATGTAGCAGGCTATGTTGATTGCTTCTACCCAGAATTATCTTGGTAAATTGTATTCTATAAACATTGTTCTGGCCATATCTAGTAGTGTTCTGTTCTTCCTTTTTGCTACTCCATTCTGTTGAGGTGTTCTTGGTGCAGAGAAATTGTGTTCTATGCCATTTTCTTCACAGAACCTAACAAATTCTTCATTCTTGAACTCTTCACTATGATCAGATATGATATTGATTATCTGAAATTTCTGGTTCTTCTGTACTATTCTACTAAATTTCAGAAAAGCTGAAAACGTTTCTGATTTGGCTTCCAAAAATGGTACCTAAGTATACCTTGAATAATCATCCACAATTACATAGCCATAAACTTTTTCTCCAAGACTTACGATTCTTATAGGTCCAAACAAGTCCATGTGAATGAGTTCCAAGGGCTTGGAAGTTGTTACCACTGTTTTGGACTGAAATGATGTCTTGGTTTGCTTTCCTTTTGTACAGGCTATACAGATTCTGGATTTCTTCATTTTAAGCTTCGGAAGACCTTCAACTAGATCATGCTTGATTAATTTTTTGATCATTGGCCAGTTACTCGAGATTCGCAATTGTTTCATTTTCTGATGTTAGCAATGTACAGTGGTCAAATAGGATCATTTTCTTCTCGAGACCTTTTACTTTTTTTTATCATGTGGGAGTTAGAATTAATTCCTGTTTATTTACTTTTATCCATGTGGGGGGGGAACGTCTGTACTCGGCTACAAAGTTTATTTTATACACTGCGGGGGGTTCCATTTTTCTTTTAATAGGAGTTCTAGGTATGGGTTTATACGGTTATGTGTTTGCATGTTCTGGTCTTCTGTGCCACAAATCTATCTCTTCACTCTTGGTAGTTGCAAGACATAAGTTAACTTCTTTCAACTCTGCTAATTGTAGAGTATACAGATTTTTGACTCTTTGTGCTTCAAAGACTATTTTTCCATCCTTTTGAATAATGCACTTATCATTATGAAATTTTACCAAGTGACCTTTGTCACACAGTTGACTGATGCTAATAAGGTTATGCTTTAATCCTTCTACATACATAACATCTTCTATCAAATCCTTTCTTTTGTTCCTACTGTTCCACATCCTAAAACTTTTCTTTTTCCATTGTCTCCATAAGTGACTTGACCAACCACATCTCTAAAACTTGTAAACAACTTTCTGTCACCTGTCATATGCCTTGAGCATCCACTATCCAAATACCATTTAGATGCTCTCAGAGGACCCTGATCCAGTCCTGCCATGAGGGCTAGATTTGCTTTTTCCTCTTGTTCTGATTCTGAGCTTTAAGAATCTGAACTTGTGGCTTATTCATTATCCCATGCTACTGCCATTGCCTTCTTTTTGTACTTTCTGAACTTTCTTTCTTTACCTTTCTTTTTCTCATATTTTTTCAGCTGAATCTTTCTTCTTGAGCTTAGGACATTCTAATTTGTAATGTCCTGACTAATTGCATTCATAGCAAGTTGGTTCTTTCTTCTTTTCCTTTTTGAAGTATCTTTTTGAGCCAAACTTCTTCTTCTTTGCAAGAATCCTTTGAAGTTTTCTTGACAACATATCTTCATCATCACTATCATCTGATTTCTCTTTTGAATCCTCAAAGGAAGAAGAATATGTAGCTTTCAAAGCATTTGGCATTTTCTTTTTCTAAGAGCTTTCAGAAAATCTTTCCATGTTAATTTCATGAGCCATTAGAGAACCAATCAATTTATCAATAGAAATTTCTGTTAGATCATGTTCCTCTTTAATAGTAGTGACCTTAGGGGTTTGAAAGGTTGCAGAATTCCCTATATGGTAATATAGAAGGGGGGGGGGGGTTGAATAGATTACTGTCAATTAATTAAAATTCTTATCACCTTCTTTTTGCGAAGACACAGACTGTAGAAACTGTAACAAACTTTGAACTAAACTTTGACGTATGTGAACTGACAATAGATGAAGTAACAATCTATCAAACGTGCGTAGAGACAACGTGCCTACCAACATCTATCGTGGAAACATGCAAACCATAGGACACGGATTTTTAACGTGGTTCAGAGTACACAACTTGTGTATCCTACGTCCACGGTCCACACACACACGCAGAAACGACTGCTTTCAACTAGTTCGTGACTACAACGCACACACACGAGATGTCTGATGTGCAACCACGATCAGAACAACTCAAAACCACGTGATTCAAGCACAAGGTCACTTGAAACACAATCACACACACACACATAATAGAAAAGTGAAAACTGGAAGAGTTTTGAGTGGAAAGAATGAATCCTGATTGAGAACTCTTCTGGAGAACGTCTGGATGGAGTTCAAACTTCGTCTTGATAACCTTGGTGTCTTGCCCCGCCAATTTAGCAGCGGAATAAATCGGGGAGGCATGAACAACGAGTATGGTAACGTAAATTGCGCATACATTCGCAAATATCAGAGCATCTAATGAACAATAATTGTAATAAAACTCCTCATTTTATTGATAATTCATCTAAACTATTACAATCACTAATTCAGAGCCAAAACATAGGGCTCAATAACATAATTACATTGGAAATGATAACTAAGCAACTAATTATCTAGACTCTATGATACTAAAGACATTCCATCGCTATGACTCCAGGACGCTCATCACTCCAGTCCAATCCCGTTGTTGTGTGTAAGGTCATCATCTGACTTACCTGAAACACATTAAATAAAGATGCAGGATGAGTGAATAACGCTCAGTAGGACTTAATATCTCATGTAAACAAGCAGGCTTAAAGTGTTTAACCTTTTATCAAGCAGGATAACTAACATGAACGAGCAAGTACGAGAACGATCAGGTATAGTCGTGTCAGTAAGATCACAAGACAAGAATACCTTCATAGGTAACAAGTACAAAAGATTTGGCCATATTTCAGGTTAACAAGTAATTGCACAGCAGTGCACAAGTCACGATAGCAAGTAAAGCAAGTAACATGTGTTTGGTCGATCATTTTATCAACCACAAGTCAAGTATCATGCGCAGGAATGTTTGTGAATTGTCTTAGATTAAATCTTGAGAGTCATGCGTTTGGTGTATGCCATCACCTGATCATTAGACCCCCGCGAGTTATAGCCTTTCAGGTGCTCCTCCCAAGGACCAGATCGGGCCCTTATAATGTTGCCTAGCATAGTCATGTTTTTATCTTAGACAATCACAAAATGGCCAAGAGAGTACCAAAAATAGATGAGAGTAGTAGATGAACTAGAAGAGAGTGTAGAGAGAACGTGAACAGATGAGAGTATCGAGATAGTAGATGAGATAGGGACATTTCCGTAAAATGACGAGAAACACACGATAGTAACGGTTGCACGGCACCAGGTCGGGTACCGGCAGTCTGGTAGAAGTCACAACCGCCCACTACCCGTGCTATGAACACAGGCTAGATGGTCCGGCGTGATCGCAAGATAAGGAGAGAACATTAAGGCCATGGATCGTACTAATCCCTAAGGTGTAACAGGTTTTAGGGTACAACCAGCTCGTTGACTAAGGACGTGCGCCAAAGCCAAGAAGACTTACGGAGGTCTTGACAAGGAGTCCCTAGTCCAGTCGAGAGTATTCCCGGTGGAGAGGTGGTCCAAGTCAAGGGAGAGTGTGTAGAAAACAGGTCCGTCGTGCCTCGAGTGCTCGAAGGCCGAGGGAAAACGGTAACGGTAGATAAAATGCGCGAGTCAAAGGGAAACAATTGTATTTAAACAAAATAGGGTAATTTAATCATTTATTTTGATAATTTACCGAATACATTATTGCATAATTTATCAAGGTCAAATGGCAATTTACAATGTTATGTGTGTGCAAGTGTAAAGAAATCTTGAGGATATGACAAGTCGTGCAAATGTCATTTTTAAATAATTGAATTTATATCATTAATGTCATTTATTAATTTACCAAGTTGAATTAACTATAACATGAGTTAATCCTGGCTAAATAAATGGTATATAGCTTAAAGAACAGGGCATATGCAAAATTTTCAATTTTGGTCGATTTCTTGAAAACGCGGCGGACCTACCCGTCGCGTTTCAAGTCGCGACGGGGCGGTCGGGCGCGACATGGGACCTGGCCGGTCTGGCCCGGTCCGGGGTGAATCCTGGCGGCTCGTGCCATCGCGTTCTTGATGCGACTTCAATGGCCGGCGCGACCCCACTGTTATCGCGGCGGGTCGCGCCGTCGCGATAACAGGTGGGTTTGCTCTTTTCCCTTTTTCTCAGAGCGAGTCCTCTGTGATACAGGGATGTTGTAAATTCCATATAAAATAGTACGATGATCTAAAAAGCATGAAACCAGTTTTAAACGAAAGTAGACATGTATATCTATCAACAAGCATGATTAATTTGAAAATAGACAAGGTTTAGAGAAGCATTGATTAAGTTACTTTTCGGTAACCTAAACAGGCACAGTCAGAGTTCAACAAATTAATTAGAGATGAATACATGATGAAAAATTATGAAACCAGCGGCGTTTGAAAGCTAACATGTAGTAGTATTTATGATAATTTTATGAGGGAATGATGTCAAGCGTGCACGATATTAAAAAAGAAACAACGAGGGTCGAGTGCACAGATCTAACAGATATTCAATGATTTAATTCTCCCTTATGGGAGATCAAAATCAAGCAAGACTAGGGGCGTTTGAAAGATAGTATGATGTAGTATCACTGAGAATTTTATCATGGCATGAGAACAAGTACATGCGGGGAATTAGAGAAAACATGAGATTTCAGGTTTATGGTACAGCAGGACTTCACGAATTAAATTCGCCCAAATGTGTGAACGAAATACCACGAAACCATAGGACTTTTGAAGAGGTACATGAAGGATATCTAGGGGAATTATTTCACGATTTTTTCTTGAGAGATTGCCTACCTTTTTCGTGGAGCAAGAAAACCTAGTTTGGATGACGAAAATCCGAAAACCCTTCTTGTTCTAGCCTCCTCCTCCTTATTCCTTTGTCTCCAGCCCTTCTCCTCTTTCTCCAGAGCTCTAGCCACGAAAATGGGTTGTTAATGCTGAGTCTTTTGGTGTATATGGCCAACTATAGGAGTCCTAGTCATTATAAGAGTCCTCATTTCCATTAAACTCTAAATTTCCTTCTTTATCTCCCACTTTCTCTTATTTATCCACCTAATATGGCTAGGGAGAGAGTTAATTTCGTGGCCAAAGGGTTAGGGTGGTGTAAGGACTCTTATTTAAAATATATATGTTATTTAGCATTTATCTTAACCCTTTCCTATTTATTAAATTAATTAGGTACAAATTTTCACCTATTTACCTCTCATTCCATGATGGGCCAACACTAATTGGGCCCAATATATTAGGTTTGGGTCATTAGAATAACCCATTAATAATTTAGTTAATGGGTATCACTTTAATTTCCTTTTATTCCATGTATTCTCCCTTTATTCTCATTAAATCCATTTATCATATTTATTCAATTGATTTCCTATTTTAATTCAATTCAATATTTTTTTAGCCAAATATTTCTGACTTTTATTCATCTCTTAGGCTCTTGCTTTTGGCCCAACATCTCACGCGGGCTTAATTGTACAACCCATGTACTTAATTTACTTAATGAGTTTTAATTATCCTTTCATTCGATAATAGATTCATGGGCCAAAATTGTCCATTGATCCAATTATCATAAGGCGCTATCACCCTATATTATTTAAAGTCTACCCACATATTTATTTTCATTTATAATCCACTTTGGCACATAAAATAATAGGTTCTTCGACTTATTCCTTAATTATGCTAATAAGTCGCATAAATTCTTAAACTAAGTCCAACGAATTTTCTATGCCCAAATTTCATGATGGATCATTAGAGAACATTATTTAAAGTGTAATTATTATTTTTATGAAATTTTTATAGGGGTTTATACGCATGCAATAATGATGAGTACCGTTTTAACTAATTGAATTTATTAATTGATAAATTTTCAATTTATCCATAATTTTAATTAATGAATTTTCTGGGGTACTACATCCTCCCCCACTTAAATAGAATTTGGTTCCCAAATTCATATGATATGATACGATTACCTATCTACTCGGACTATTTCATTCCATCGTCTCCCCCACTTAAGACTTTGCTATCAAGAAAATGATATGAATTTAACTAAGGGTTTAGTGATGATACCTTGTCTATCTTTATTGGCATGATTTATATCCACAAGAGCTTGTAACTGTTGTTGGCATGGAGTTTGGTTCTTCTTTATTGGGCAATCGATGATGCGATGTTGTTGGCTTCCACAACGCAAACATCTGCCCAATTTTTTCCAACAATTATCAATTCGATGCCCTGACTTTTTACAAAATTTACAAAATTCCTTCCGCTTCACTTCTCCTTTCATTCTCTTATCATCGTTTGGTTGATTTTCTATTATCATAGGGCTGAGATCCTTGGCGTTAGTGTGTGGTTCTTCTAGAAGAGGGCAGTCTTGTATCCGATGCTCCAAACTGCCACATCGCAAACATGCTCATACTTTCCGCCAGCATTCCTTAGTCACATGACCTGGCTTGCTACAATGAAGGCAGATGATCTTGCTATGTTTCTTTGTGTGTTCACCTTCTTATCTTGGCTGTATCTTTTCTTCTCGTTCTTTTTAGCTGCTTTTCCAATCTTCTTAGTCGTCCTCAAGGCTCCTTTCAGCAATTGGGCGACTTTCTGACATGCCTGGACTAACTTTCGAGTTGACCTCATTTCGTCTTGTAGGGGCATACGTTCGGCGTCCATTAAGAGTTCCTTTAAGAATAGGGTTGGCATTAGGGTGCTAAAGTAATACTTAAGTTGATACATATATATAGATAATGTATTCAGATCTTAACCATGGTTCTACCCAATCCTCACATAGGTATGGAATTTAGACTCTAAGTCAAGTCAGGTCAAACCAAGATCATCCTATACTTAAGAATAACCTAGGCTCTGATACCAACTGTCATGCCCCGCCAATTTAGCAGCGGAATAAATCGGGGAGGCATGAACAACGAGTATGGTAACGTAAATTGCGCATACATTCGCAAATATCAGAGCATCTAATGAACAATATTTGTAATAAAACTCCTCATTTTATTGATAATTCATCTAAACTATTACAATCACTAATTCAGAGCCAAAACATAAGGCTCAATAACATCATTACATTGGAAATGATAACTAAGCAACTAATTATCTAGACTCTATGATACTAAAGACATTCCATAGCTATGACTCCAGGACGCTCATCACTCCAGTCCAATCCCGTTGTTGTGTGTAAGGTCATCATCTGACTTACCTGAAACACATTAAATAAAGATGCAGGATGAGCGAATAACGCTCAGTAGGACTTAATATCTCATGTAAACAAGCAGGCTTAAAGTGTTTAACCTTTTATCAAGCAGGATAACTAACAGGAACGAGCAAGTACGAGAACGATCAGGTATAGTCGTGTCAGTAAGATCACAAGACAAGAATACCTTCATAGGTAACAAGTACAAAAGATTTGGCCATATTTCAGGTTAACAAGTAATTGCGCAGCAGTGCACAAGTCATGATAGCAAGTAAAGCAAGTAACATGTGTTTGGTCGATCATTTTATCAACCACAAGTCAAGTATCATGCGCAGGAATGTTTGTGAATTGTCTTAGATTAAATCTTGAGAGTCATGCATTTGGTGTATGCCATCACCTGATCATTAGACCCCCGCGAGTTATAGCCTTTCAGGTGCTCCTCCCAAGGACCAGTTCGGGCCCTTATAATGTTGCCTAGCATAGTCATGTTTTTATCTTAGACAATCACAAAATGGCCAAGAGAGTACCAAGAATAGATGAGAGTAGTAGATGAACTAGACAAGAGTGTAGAGAGAACGTGAACAGATGAGAGTATCGAGATAGTAGATGAGATAGGGACATTTTCGTAAAATGACGAGAAACACACGATAGTAACGGTTGCAAGGCACTAGGTCGGTACCGGCAGTCTGTTAGAAGTCACAACCGCCCACTACCCGTGCTATGAACACAGGCTAGATGGTCTGACGTGATCGCAAGATAAGGAGAGAACACTAAGGCCATGGATCGTACTAATCCCTAAGGTGTAACAGGTTTTAGGGTACAACCAGCTCGTTGACTAAGGACGTGCGCCAAAGCCAAGAAGACTTACGGAGGTCTTGACAAAGAGTCTCTAGTCCAGTCGAGAGTATTCCCGGTGGAGAGGTGGTCCAAGTCAAGGGAGAGTGTGTAGAAAACGGGTCCGTCGTGCCTCGAGTGCTCGAAGGCCGAGGGAAAACGGTAACGGTAGATAAAATGCGCGAGTCAAAAAGGAAACAATTGTATTTAAACAAAATAGGGTAATTTAATCATTTATTTTGATAATTTACCGAATACATTATTGCATAATTTATCAAGGTCAAATGGCAATTTACAATGTTATGTGTGTGCAAGTGTAAAGAAATCTTGAGGATATGACAAGTCGTGCAAATGTCATTTTTAAATAATTTGAATTTATATCATTAATGTCATTTATTAATTTACCAAGTTAAATTAACTATAACATGAGTTAATCCTGGCTAAATAAAGGGTATATAGCTTAAAGAACAGGGCATATGCAAAATTTTCAATTTGGTCGATTTCTTGAAAACGCGGCGGACCTACCCGTTGCGTTTCAAGTCGCGACGGGGCGGTCGGGCGCGACATGGGACCTGGCCGGTCTGGCCCGGTCCGGGGTGAATCGCGGAGGCTCGTGCCGTCGCGTTCTTGACGCGACGTCAATGGCCGGCGCGACCCCACTGTTATCGCGGCGGGTCGCGCCGTCGCGATATAGGTGGGTTTGCTCTTTTCCCTTTTTCTCAGAGCGAGTCCTCTGTGATACAGGGACGTTGTAAATTCCATATAAAATAGTACGATGATCCAAAAGCATGAAACCAGTTTTAAACGAAAGTAGACATGTATATCTATCAACATGCACGATTAATTTGAAAATAGACAAGGTTTAGAGAATCATTGATTATGTTAATTTTCGGTAACCTAAACAGGCGCAGTCAGAGTTCAACGAATTAATTAGAGATGAATACATGATGAAACATTATGAAACCAGCGGCGTTTGAAAGCTAACATGTAGTAGTATTTATGGTAATTTTATGAGGGAATGATGTCAAGTGTGCCCGATATTAAAAAAGAAACAACGAGGGTCGAGTGCACAGATCTAACAGATATTCAAAGATTTAATTCTCTCTTATGGGAGATCGAAATCAAGCAAGATTAGGGGCGTTTGAAAGATATTATGATGTAGTATCACTGAGAATTTATCATGGTATGAGAACAAGTACATGCGGGGAATTAGAGAAAAAATGAGATTTCAGGTTTATGGTACAGCAGGAATTCACGAATTAAATTCGCCCAAACGGGTGAACGAAATACCACGAAACATAGGGCTTTTGAAGAGGTACATGAAGGATACCTAGGGGAATTATTTCACGATTTTTTCTTGAGAGATCGCCTACCTTTTTCGTGGAGCAAGAAAACCCTAATTTGGATGACGAAAATCCGAAAACCCTTCTTGTTCTAGCCTCCTCCTCCTTGTTCCTTTGTCTCCAGCCCTTCTCCTCTTTCTCCAGAGCTCTAGCCATGAAAATGGGTTGCTAATGATGAGTTTTTTGGTGTATATGGCCAACTATCGGAGTCCTAGTCATTATAAGAGTCCTCCTTTCCATTAAACTCTAATTTCCTTCTTTATCTCCCACTTTCTCTTATTTATCCACCTAATATGGCTAGGGAGAGAGCTACTCTTGTGGCCAACGGGTTAGGGTGGTGTAAGGACTCTTATTTAAGATATATATGAGTTATTTAGCATTTATCTTAACCCTTTCCTATTTATTTAATTAATTAAGTACGAATTTTCACCTATTTACCTCTCATTCCATGATGGGCCAACACTAATTGGGCCCAATATATTAGGTTTGGGTCATTAGAATAACCCATTAATAATTTAGTTTAATGGGTATCACTTTAATTTCCTTTTATTCCATGTATTCTCCATTTATTCTCATTAAATCCATTTATCATATTTATTCAATTGATTTCCTATTTTAATTCAATTCAATATTTTTTTAGCCAAATATTTCTGACTTTTATTCATCTCTTAGGCTCTTGCTTTTGGCCCAACATCTCACGCGGGCTTAATTCTACAACCTATGTACTTAATTTACTTAATGAGTTTTAATTATCCTTTCATTCGATAATAGATTCATGGGCCAAAATTGTCCATTGATCCAATTATCATAAGGCGCTATCACCCTATATTATTTAAAGTCTACCCACATATTTATTTTCATTTATATCCACTTTGGCACATAAAATAATAGGTTCTTCAACTTATTCCTTAATTATGCTAATAAGTCGCATAAATTCTTAAACTAAGTCCAACGAATTTTCTATGCCCAAATTTCATGATGGATCATTAGAGAACATTATTTAAAGTGTAATTATTATTTTTATGAAATTTTTATAGGGGTTTATACGCATGCAATAATGATGCGTACCGTTTTAACTAATTGAATTTATTAATTGATAAATTTTCAATTTATCCATAATTTTTAATTAATGGATTTTCTGGGGTACTACACTTGGGTTGATGGAGAAGCTTGAATCCACAACGTATGGTCTTCAACTCTGCTAGAACAACGGTTCTTTCTCTCTCTAAATAGCAGGGTGAAGCAGAGCAGCAGCAACAACTTCTTCTCTTATGTTTTTCTTAGGGTTTTTGGATGGTGGCTGCTTCTATCGAGATTGATTCCAAAAAGTTCCTTTTATATGGGTGTTCAAGTATAGAGAGTCGTGGTAGAAGGAACACCCACATAGGAAAGATATGGAGATCTCGTATTGAGATTCTGTTTACATCTGTCGACAGGCCTTTGGTCATCTGTCGACAGGTAGAAACAGATTTACATTTGCCAGAACTCTGAACTTTCGGGAAGGAGTTTTCTGTAGGTAGCTGTCGACGGTCGACTGGGGTCTGTCGATAGATGGCTATGTCCAGAACCTGGAGTTATCTGTCTGTAGTTGTCTGTCGACAGGCAGATGGGAGGCTATCGACAGGTGACTGATCTTTGTGCTTTTCTTGGTCTTTTGCTCTTGTTTTGGTGCATTATTTTTTTATAGAGTTTCACCTACATTTGAGACCATTTTTAGTGAAGTAAGATAAACATTTAGATGATCAAACTTAACATTTGTCACTTTTATCAAGAATGGTACAATCATCAACTTGTGCTATTAATGAAATGCTCATTAAATACTCATCATAAAAAACAATCATTAGACATTCATCGATGTAGATCTAACATTCTCCCCCTTTTTGATGATGACAAAATTATTCAATTAATGCACAATTGGAGGTTCGAAAATAGGACTGCCAGAGATGTGAAATCAACATACCGAGGTTGAACAAACTTGGTAAAAGATCCCTTAGCCCGTGTGAGTTTCAAACGGGGAGGAACAACGAGTTCGGGCAACCGATCATCCCGAAGCTTCGTCCGGCACTCAACAGGAGCCGGAAGTCTTCGCCGACTTGAGAGGAAGCAGGACGATGACGGGAAGCCATCTTCTTCGCCTTGGAAGCCATGGAGAGGGCAAGAACGAAGTGAAGAGAAGGGATGAAGGGTAGAGAAAGATACACGGAAGAGAGATGGCAAGAGGGAGACAAGGTAGGGTTGGCATCCAAGAGGAGAAGGGTTTTTAGTTGGGGAGGGAAAGATGTAGATTTGGTGATGAAGAAGGAGGAAAGGGCGTGAGTGCCTTTTAAATAAGTTTGGATGGTATTAGAAAAGGGAAGGGTCCCACCAAATCAGCCCCAAAACGGCGTGTCCGTTGGACTTCCCAAGGCAGACTGCCGCCGGCTGTCGACAGATGCACCGGGGCATGTTGACAGGCACATACAGAAAATGTGCCAGAGTGGAATTTCTGAGGAATTTTCTGATGAACTTCTGAGCAAAGTGTATCCATTATATATATATAAGGTGGACAATGGGTGAACACACATTTTAAACTATCATAGACACTGATATGAAAGCAAGTATATGATCCCCAACTGGTTTAAACATAATACTCAAGGAGTTTCAAGTTGAGGCATGAAGAGAACATTTAACCATGACTGTATGAAAATACCATAACTGTAGCAACCTGAATTTTTGTGAAAAAAAAAATTTAAATAAAGAATTAAAACCTAGCTAAATGGATATTTAAATGAAAAGAGCATTAAATAAACCCATTAAATGGAAAAGAGTAATAGGCTTTGCTTAATGGACCCTCTATAATTTATTGGGTCAAAATATGAATTTAAAAAGGGAGAATAATAAGAGAATACCCTAAATTCGGAGTTTAATTATCTCATAATTAAAAAGGGGTTATTAAAGCAATAAAAGTGGCAATTAGAGTTGGAATTGGATTCCTAAATCTACCCCATATAGTCTAGCACGAATTTAGATACTATCATAACCCAATTAGAGATTGGAAAGCAAGAGAGGGAAGGTGGAGTTAGGAAATCTCGTAATTAAGAGGAATTTGAGTAGTAGTAGGAATAGGAACTTGTATTTATATAAATACATCTTATAAACCCTCTTGGTCGACCCTAGCTCGTTGCCAAAGGTTGTTGGACGTGGAGAAGAGGCCAAGGAGGAGAAGATCTCGTGGGAAGAAGGAGTTCTTGGAGCTTCTTCCTCGTTCTTGGAGTTCTAAGCCCTAGAAGATAAATCGAGTCAAAGGTAGGCATTCTCACGAGCAAAATTAAATTAAACTCGTCTGTAGGTAGTTCCAATCACCAGGAACAAAACCCTATTGTTTCATAATTTTCCATTGAGCCAATATTTTGTTCTTGATTTTAGAAGATCTGCAAACATGATAACCCCGAGACATCATGTTTAATTCTAAACTCTATTTATACTTGATCCCATGCTACGAAATTTTACTGTAGATACTTCATGTTGTTAGGGATCTTTTGCCCTTGAAAGCCCTAATTTTTGTTGAGCATGTTGCTCGAATTAAATCAATCTTGCTCTCTGTATCATGTTCTATATTACTTGTTCTTGTTCGTTCTCAAACCATGTTCAAACCATGCTCTCTCTCTAATTCCTAATTACTGGAAGTACTCTTGCATGTCTAGTTCCATTCGCCACTAATTTCATGTTTTTTCATCATGTATATAATTAGTTATGATTTTCTAAACGACTCTATATCAAAATTTGAATGTTCTGGTCCGCAATCCAATGTCTTGTCTGACTCCTGTCAGAGTCAGGCACAGACCACCAGATCGCGACTGCCCGATATGTCGCCTTCTGGGGTCCGATTGCGACAGCCTACCCGTCGCGACCAAGAAGGCGACAGGTAAGCCGTCGCGTTTCCAGTACCTGATTCGCAAGCCCTGTCGCGATCCTTACATGCTCCTGTCGCGACCTGCCTAGTACCTGTCGCGACCCTTATTGGCCTATGTCGCGTTCACAGGTTTTTGATGACCCTCATTGGCCTACGCCTTTTTACAGTTATACCCCCAGTAAAAACTTGTTTTAAAAATGGAGCTACATTGAAGGATTTAAAATACATATTCACGACTTATTTCTATCTATGATTTCTCTTACACATGCACACACATGAACCATCCATATATGGCTGAAATCTGGCATAAAATATCTCATAATGTATCTGGTAATTTATTGCAATAAAGTATATAAACTGCCCTATTTTAACGGACTTGTATTCATTTCTTGCGTTGTTTATATACTGATATCGACGCTCCACTGTTCTTGAATTCCTCTAGAACGTCGAGCACCTGTTTTTATATACACACTTTACTTGGCTTGTGGTGAACTCTCCGTCGGATATTCCTTTCGCCGGACTAGTGAACCCTTGCACAAGGCCTCCGTAAGTCTCCTCTGATCATGGATTCCCACATGGTCGACGAGCCGGTTGTACCCTAACACCCATTACACCTTTAGGGACCGATATGATCCAAACAGATGTTAGAAATTCGCTCTTACCTTGAATCATGTCGGACCTCTGGACTTGTGCACAACATGCCTAGAGGGAATATCGTGAGTTCCACCTGACTACCAACACCAAGTGCACGTGTTGTGCAACTGTTACTATCGCCTGTTTACTCGTCGCATTACGTGCAATGTCATTAGCTCTCATCTATACTCTATTCGCTCATCTATTCACGTTCTCTCTACTATCTCGTCTATTCATCTAGTGCTCTCAACTATTCTTGGTACTCTGTATTGGCCATTGACTGATTGTCTAAAGATACAATATAACCAATGCCTGACAATATATAAAGGGCCCGATCTGGTCCTAGGATGTGCGCCCGAAAGTGCTAGTGCCCATGGGAGTTAAATGATCAGAGTGTTTGGCATTACACTCAAGTGCTATCTATCTCGACTATCTATATGACAATCAAAACACAAAACGTGCTATACTCTCTCGATGTCCAGAATGACAAACAAGTGCTATACTGGTCGTGCTATTATTTTACTTTGCTAGTTGTGCTATGGCCATCCTGCTATTCGTACTATACTCGTACCTGTTGTGCTATCCCTTGCTATATTTTGACTCTCTTGTACCTGCTATCTTTAGATACTCTGCCATTAAATGCGTTAATTACTTTAAGCCTGCTTGAGCCTGAGATTTAAGTCCTACTGGGCATTATCGCTCACCCTACGTTATTTGATGTTGTGTTCTCAGGTGAGACTGAGGATGACACATACACTCACGAGGAAGGGAATGACCAAGAGTGAAGCCAGGAGTACCATCGAGTTGTTATGTTATCTTAGAGTTGTAGTTAGTTATTTCCTTTTATTGCAATGTAATTGGGCCCTATAGAATGGCTCTGATATTAGTGGTTGTAACTAGACATTTGAAAAGTTAGTAATGAGAAAGATTTGTTTTAGTGTTATTCAAGGTGCAATGGTTTGATGTCTAGTACTCACTCTATACCCTTTTCTTGCAACTGCCTTCGCACTCCGATATTCCGCATCGGGGCGTGACAATAACCCCCTTCGAATAAAAACTATTGTAAGAACACATGATTCCTCATGAAGAATAGTCAAATGGTTTATGAAGAAAATATGTACATAGATAGTTAGCCATAAACACCAATGAACCTGGGATTCATCAAACAGTGGAGGCTTCACACTATTTCAAATTTGATAATTTTCTTACACATAGTAATGGGAACAGTGGTAATTTGGATCACTCACGCCTTTTGACGTGAGGATAGACATGTTGGTGCCCGTACCCCCAGTTACTTAACGAGAGTTTCCATCATACCATTGTACAGAGATAATGAGTAAGCTTTTTGACGCGAGGACAAACATTTGTGATGCCCATGTCCTCGGTTACTCAGCACTACACATCATTGCTCTACCTTGTTCCTTTGTTTTTTTTGTTATGACTATGGTCATGTTAGAAATAGGTAGCTTTTCTTCTTTTATTTTTTTATTTTTTGAAACTCAGGGTCAAAGTATGTGTATGGTTAATTCCCGATGCAAGATAGAGAGTTCAATAGCCATGAGACTTATCAATACACTTTAGAAGGATGTGTGCTTACAAGAGAGTGATTCAAGTGAGTTATGTGATGTCCATTAAATCTGTTCAATGTTCTCTGAATGATCCAACCTAGACTCATGCAAGAATAGTAGGTCAAAATCATGGTGATATATATAATAGCTTTAATATCATGTGGATATTAATGATTTAGAACATGTATAAAACCTAAGGGACACCTTACATGAAAGGCAGGAACCAGCTCAAGAAGTATGTTATGAGATAAGCAAGAAATTCCTTGAAGTTGTGTGTCTGTCGACAGCTTGATGGAGCTTGTCGACAGATGCACACAGACAGAAGAGTGGCTGGTTGGGGAGATCAGAAACTGCATCTGGCAGTCGACAGATGGATCTTTGTCTGTCGACAGATAAATGCAGAGTGAAAAATCTGCTATCTGTGAAGCCTGATCTGTCGACAGGGTGGACTAATACTGTCGACAGATACCTGTGCAGAACAGAATGAAGGCTAGGATGAAGGAAAAAATGAATATATCATGTGAGGGAAATGTAGATATGTGAAATATGAGAAATTCCCTTCACGATGTCAGTCATCTAACCTGATCTTGCTCCCCCATAGTGTGTGCTCATGTGGACACATATACACTAGTAATTCAAGACACATTTGCACAAATGGAGCAATCAAATGCACTCAAATTCATGTATGAGGACAGAGTAAGAAACAATCCATTGTGTAAGAGAGAGAGAATGGGCAAAGTAACAAGAGACTAATACCTTATAGAAAGTACATGACCCTTATATGCACCCTAACTATGGATACATGGCGGAGAATCTTGTCTCACGCATGATAAGAGTTTCCAAACAAGCATAACTTGTTCTTCCACAAATCACCATTTGATATACCTCATAGTTGTTGCACAAAAGAACCATATATCCAAGATTTGGTATGAGTTTCATTGTATTTTGCACACCCCAATTCTCTTCTTAGTGTAGTGAACCTATCCTCAGCCAATGGTTTTGTGAAGATGTCAGCTAGTTGTTTTTCAGTGGGTATGAAGCTCAGCTGTAAGGTGTTGTTGGCTACCTCATCTCTCAAGAAGTGATGCCTTATCTCTATGTGCTTTGTCCTAGAGTGTTGAATTGGGTTCTTTGAGAGATTGATTGCACTGGTGTTGTCACATAGGATAGGTGTGCATCCAATGTCAATATTGTAGTCAGACAATTGACTTTTTATCCACAACACTTGAGCTGCGCAACTCCCTGCAGCAACATATTCTGCCTCTGTAGTGGAGAGTGCAACCGAGTGTTGCTTCTTGGATGCCCACGAAACCATGCAACCACCAAGTAGTTGGCAATAGCCAATAGTGCTTTTCCTGTCAATTTTACATCCAGCATAGTCAGCATCAGAATTGGAGACCACCTACTGGATACCAAAGACCCATATCATGCGTACCTGAGAGATATCGGAATATTCTCTTAACTGCAACCAAATGGCTTTCCTTTGGACTAGATTGGTATCTCGCACAAAGGCAAACACTGAATTGAATGTCTGGTTTACTTGCAGTAAGATATAGAAGGGAGCCAATCATACCTCGAAATTGCTTTGCATCTACCGCCTTACCTTTCTCATCACTTTCTAGTTTTATGCTTGTGCTCATTGGTGTTGAGGCAGGCTTGGCTTGTTCGAACTGAAATCTTTTCAGTAGATCTTTGACATATTTTTCTTGGTTGATGAAGAATCCATCTTCTAGTTGTTTCACCTGCAGACCAAGAAAAAATTGAAGCTCCCCCATTAAGCTCATCTCAAATTCACTGTGCATGTGTTTTGAAAACTCTTTACACAGTGATGGGTTAGTAGAATCAAATATAATGTCGTCCACATAGACTTGAACCACAATGATGTGGCTACGAACTTTCTTAGTGAAGAGAGTTTGGTCTACTTTACCTCTTGAGTAGTTTTTGCTTACCAGAAATGTGCTTAGTCTGTCGTACCAAGCTCGGGGTGCCTGTTTCAAACCATAAAGAGCTTTGTGCAGTTTATATACATGGTTAGATTTATTATGATCCTCAAAGCTAGGAGGTTTAGAGACATAGACTTCCTCTTTGATGTAGCTATTCAAGAATGCAGTTTTAACATCCATTTGAAAATGCTTGAACTTGTTTGAGCATGCATATGCTAACAAGATTCTAACTACTTCTAGCCTAGCTATAGGAGCAAAGGATTCTTCGAAGTCCACTCCAAATTCCTAATTATAACTCTTTGCAACCAGTCTAGCCTTATTTCTTACCACTTTTCCCTCTTCATTTAGTTTATTCCTAAAAACCCATCTTGTCCCTATGACAGAAATTTCAGGGGTTCTAGGAACTAGACTCCAGACATTATTTCTCTGAAATTGCCCAAGCTCTTCATGCATAGCATCAATCCATGAGTTTTCCTTTAGAGCTTCTTCAACATTTTTGGGTTCCACTTGAGAAACAAAAGCTAGATGATCCTGTTCAACTATTTCTCTGACTTGAGACTTAGTTTGAACTTTTTCATTCACATCTCCTATTATGTTCTCAAGTGGATGATCTTTAGAGTACTTGACATTTGTGATTGTTGAAGGTCTGGGTTGATCTTGTACTTGAGTAGATTGTTCTGGAGGAGGGTATGCTTGAGGAGTTTCAACTTGAGGTTCATCCTCTTGTGGATCTTCATCAGGTTCTTCTTCTCCCTTTTTGAAGAGGATGTGATGGTCCTTATCATCGTGGTACCTGCGAAGATATCCACTTTTAGTTTTGGAAACAACTTTGGAATTCTCTTTTGCTTTTATTTGCAGTTCCCCAAACGTTGTGCCTTCACCTCCATCTTCAAGCCTGTAAGCATTTGAATTGTTAGGCTTTGTTTGAGACTCATCAAAACAACATGTGGAGTTTCTTCCACTGTTCGAGATTTTAAATTAAACACCCTATATGCTCTAGAGTGTTCTGAGTATCCCAGAAAAATACATTGATCACTTTTGGCTTCAAACTTGTCCAAATCAACTTTATCATTATTATGAACGAAGACTTTTGAGCCAAAAACTCTAAAATACCCAATACTGGGTTTCTTACCTTTTAGCAGTTCATAGAGAGTTTTCTTGATCACAGGTCTTACCATGGCTCTGTTGAGAATGTAGCATGAGGTGTTTACCGCTTTTGCCCAAAAGGTCCTTGCAAGTTGACTTTCGACCAGAAGGGTGCGAGCCATTTCCACCAAGGTTCTGTTCTTTCTCTCCACTACACCATTTTGTTCCGGACTTCTCGGGAGGAGAACAGATGTTCTATTCCTTGGTGCCTGCAAAAATCAGAAAATGAATTGTTGTCAAACTCTCCCCCGTGATCAGTGCGGATGGAGCATATCTTATTGACATTTCCATGCTCAATTTTATTAAAGAATTCTTCAAAGATTTTCAGTGCTTCATTCTTGTGAGCCAGAAATTTCACCCAAGTGAACCTAGAAAAATCATCTACAATGACAAAACCAAATCGTTTGCCATTGAGACTCAATGTTCTCGTAGGTCCAAAAAGATCCATCTGCAACAGTTCATAAGGTTTAGAAGTACTCACTGGTGCTTTTGATTTGAAGGATTTCCGGGTTTGTTTTCCCTGTGCACATGCATCACAAAAAATTTCATTCTTATTAAAAGAAATTTCAGGATGTCCACTTACCAGTTTAAGCCTCATTATCTTGTGCAATACTTTGTAACTTGCATGACCAAGCCTACGATGCCACAGCGTAAGCTCATCCTCTTTGTTTGCTACAAGACACAAGTCTTCATTTTCTGGATCATCTAAATCAACCATGTAGATGTTGTTCACCCTTTTTCCAGAAAATTTCAGACTTCTTGTATCCTTATCAATGATTTGACATGTGCTTGATTCAATGATAACTTTGTGACCTTTATCACACAATTGACTTACGCTAAGCAAATTGTGATGAAGGCCATCCACTAATAGTACATTGTCAATTGAGTTGGAGGCATACTTACCGACCTTACCTGAGCCGATGATCTGTCCTTTGTTGTTACCTCCAAAGATGACTTGACCTCCATCTTTTTCCACCAGCGAATAGAATTTTTCTTTATCGCCCGTCATGTGCCTCGAGCAGCCACTATCCAGGTACCATTTGTTTTGATTTTAGGCTGCTAGGTATTCCTACAGATGTGGATCAGACAAGAGGTTTTGATACCCAAATTACTTTGGGTCCCACTTTATCATTCATGCCAAACAGTAAATGCTTCGGAATCCAAACTTGTTTGAGTTTCAGTTTGTTTGGACTTTTCCAACATTGTTTTTCATTATGCCTCACTTTCTTATAGAAATTGCATGATGAGGGTTTTTCTATAATAGTGGGCTTTGCATTCTGGGGAATATGCATGGGCACTTTACCCTTTTGTTGCCTTGTTAACTTTACTGGAGTAGCTTGTTCCCAGACCTGTCGACAATCCTCCTTGGCACTATTGACAGATCTCTTAGTTGTGTTGACAACTATTTTGGTTTTCTTGGATTCCTGTTTCTTACCCTTGACTTGAGTTTTGTTCTTCTTTAAGGGAATTTGCTTGCTTGTGCTTGGGCCAGAATCAACAAAGGACGTTAGTAGATTTTTACCAATTTCCTTTGTTCTTACAGGTTGAAATCCAATCCCATGTTTTACAACAAATGCATTGGATCCCAGAATTGCATCAAGATTTTGTTTCCCTTTAACAAACTTTGATAGATCTTCAGATTTTCCTTTTAGATTCTCTTCAGTCTTTTCCAATTTTTCTTTTAGCTTATCATGCTCACTTTGGAGAGTTTCAAGGAGTTCATTAGAGCTTCCTTTTCTTTTTGAGTTTCTTGCAACTTCAATTTCAAACTATCCATCTCCTCATAGTGAGCTTCCTCATCAATTTTCATCATTTCATTTTCTTTTGTTAATGATGCAACTTGTTCATCAGTATGTAAGTTATTAGCAAAAGAACTGACTTTCTTTTTGAGTGCTTTATTCTCAGATTTAAATTCACAGAATTTTTCAAACAGAACTATATAAGCTTCTTCCCATTCATCAACTGAATAAGTTTCAAAGGAGGAGTTTACCTCATTGGAGTCGTCGCTTCTAGCCATAAGACATTGGATTTCTTTATTTCTAGAGGTAGCTTGTTCGTCCTCATCTGCATCTTCATCACTCCAAGTAGCCAACATTGCTTTGGCTTTCTTGAATGTGAATTTGTCCTTCTTCAGCATTTTCTTGAGCTCAGGGCACTCTCCTCTCATGTGCCTTTGTTTCTTGCACTCATAGCACACAATATCAGACTTTTTGTTAGACTCAAATTTGTTTGAAAAATCTTTCTTTTGGAAAGGTTTTGAGTTACCTGATCCTTTCCTTTTGAATTTCAGAAACTTTTTGAATTGTCTAGTGAGCATGGCCATTTCATCATTCTCACTATCACTAGAAGTTTCAAGCTGATCACTTTCCTGTTGAGCATCTTTTCTAGAACCTGAAGAGTTTTTCTTGGAAGCTTTAAATGTAATTTGCTTTCTAGGATTTTCTTCAGTTTCTTTCCTTTTAACATTGATTTCATATGTCATAAGGGAGCCAATTAGTTCATCTAATTTCATCTTTGAGAGATCATTTGAATCCTAATGACAGTGGCTTTGGTGTTCCAAGAGGATGGAAGAAACCGAAGTATCTTCCTCACCAAGTCACTTTCTAAGTATTCTTTTTTAAGACCCTTCAATCCATTTATAATTAGCATGAACCTTGCAAACATATCTGAGATAGTTTCATCATTATTCATCTTAAACATTTCATACTCGGAAACTAGCGTGCTTGCCTTTGATTCCCTTACCTCGGACGTACCTTCGTAGATGAGTTCAAGTTTGTCCCACATCTCTTTCGCTGAAGTGCATGTGGAGACTCTTGAATATTATTTCGGGTGGACGGCGCACTACATCATGTTTAGGGTGCTCCAGTTGTGAGTTCCCTTTGCAATTTGGTCCTTTGTCCAGGTATCTTCGTCCTCGGGAAGAGTATATGCTCCTTTGCTGACGATCTTCCACAATTCGAAGTTTTGCTCTCTCAGGAATACCTGCATGTGGTTTTTCCATTAAGGATAATCGGTTCCATCAAAGAAAGGTGGCCTGGTCACTGAGTGTCCTTCGGCCAGATACCCCTTGTTAGATTCCATGAGATCGAGACTCTCCTGATCGTAAGATCAAACAAATCAACAGTAAATTGGAGAAACCTCGCTCTGATACCAATTGAAAGGTTGTGGAATTCCCTATATGGTAATCTAGAAGGGGGTGGGGGTTGAATAGATTACTGTCAATTAATTAAAATTCTTATCACCTTCTTTTTGCGAAGACACAGACTGTAGAAACTGTAACAAACTTTGAACTAAACTTTAACGTGTGTGAATTGACAATAGATGAAGTAACAATCTATCAAACGTGTGTAGAGACAACGTGCCTACCAACATCTATCGTGGAAACATGCAAACCATAGGACACGGATTTTTAACGTGGTTCGGAGTACACAACTTGTGTATCCTACGTCCACGGTCCACACACACAAGCAGAAACGACTGCTTTCAACTAGTTCGCGACTACACGCACACACACGAGATGTCTGATGTGCAACCACGATCAGAACAACTCAAAACCCTGTGATTCAAGCACAAGGCCGCTTGAAACATAATCACACACACACAGATAATAGAAAAGTGAAAACTGGAAGAGTTCTGAGTGGAAAGAATGAATCCTGATTGAGAACTCTTCTGGAGAATGTCTGGATGGAGTTCAAACTTCGTCTTGATATCCTTGGGTTGATGGAGAAGCTTGAATCCACGAAGTACTGTCTTCAACTCTGTTGGAACAACGGTTCTTTCTCTCTCTGAACAGCAGGATGAAGCAGAGCAGCAGCAACAACTTCTTCTCTTGTGTTTTCCTTAGGGTTTTTGGATGGTGGCTGCTTCTATTCGAGATTGACTCCAAAAGATTCCTTTTATATGGGTGTTCAAGTATAGAGAGTCGTGGTAGAAGGAAACACCCACATAGGAAAGATATGGAGATCTCGTATTGAGATTCTATTTACGTCTATCGACAGCCTTTGGTCATCTGTCGACAGGTAGCAACAAATTTACATTTTCCAGAACTCTGAACTTCCGGGAAGGAGTTTTCTGTAGGTAGCTGTCGACAGTCGACTGGGGTCTGTCGATACATGGCTATGTCCAAAACCTGGAGTTATCTGTCTGTAGTTGTCTGTCGATAGGCAGATGGGAGGCTGTCGACAGGTGACTAATCTTTGTGCTTTTCTTGGTCTTTTGCTCTTGTTTTGGTGCATTAATTTTTTATGGAGTTTCACCTACATTTGAGACCATTGTTAATGAAGTAAGATAAACATTTAGATGATCAAACTAAACATTTGTCACTTTTATCAAGAATGGCACAATCATCAACTTGTGCTATTAATGAAATGCCCATTGAATACTCATCATCAAAAACAATCATTGTAGACATTCATCCATGTAGATCTAACAGGGTTCTGACATGAGTTAATGATCTTAGAATTTTTCTTATTGTTTCTTCATTAGTAAGATTTTTACCTAGTGTACTCAAACCTACTATTATATTTGAGAATCTATTATACATTTAGGTTATATTTTCATTAGGGAGCATTTTGAATTGTTCATATTGGGATACAAGAATATCTATTCTAGTTTGTTTTACTCTATTTGTTCCTTGATAAGTTACTTGTAGTTTATCCCACATTTCCTTAGCAGTTCTACAAGCAGATAATCTGTGAAACTCTCTTTTGAATAAAGCACAACATTGATAGTTCTCGGCTTTATAATTTAGGGACATATTTCTTTTGTCAGCTATAGATAATGCAGAAGTTCCATCAACAAGTATAGCAAAATCACCTTATTATATTACCTACCACAGATCAAAGTTTGTGCCTCTGATGAAGCATTCCATTCTCATCTACCAGCATTGGTAATCCTCACCATCGAAGAATTGTGGTATGGTGACTGACTAACCTTTGTAGTTGTGAGCTTCAGATGCCATCTCTTCTCAAATCTTTCGATTCTTCTGAGAAGACCTCGCTCTGATACCACTTGTTGGACCGAGATGGCACTATAGATGTCCAAGAGGGGGGGTCAGTAGAACTTCTTGCACTTTTAAAATTTATCTGAAAATAGATGACACTAAATAAAGTTGTTAGTATTTAGTGTGGTGTGTGTGAAACAAGTGAAATCTTGTGGTGACTCTTGTTGCTTGCAATTTCAGAATGGAGTTCAGTGTCACTGGTTGGTGTGTGTCTCTCTTGTTCAAACTTCAGCTTCTATATATGAGCTTTAGAGGCTTGAACTTCCCGTTAGAAACTGGCCGTTAGGAAACTAGCCATTTGAAGGATAGTCGTTGATCCTTGGATGTTGACACCTTGAGACTTTTGTTGTAACCATCAGTCTTTCAGTTCTTGGAGTCCCAACGTCTTCAGGCTATGTAGGTAGCTTCATGGCTTGATAGACAACTTCATTAATGTTATGTAGAAACTCTACACTCAAGACTAAAGGCTAAGCATGCTGCATTAATGTTCTGCAAGCCTGAAAGGACAAGACAGACAGACACCTCCATACTTTCGGAGGTAGGTGAGATAAAAAATATAAAGCATGAAGGAGTTCAGACAGACAGAAGTTCAGAGCATTTAAGGATTAGACAGGCAGTCGTATCCTGAAAGTAAGGGAGTTTTGACAGTGGTAGACGAGCTCTGATAGATAGCCCATGCTGCTCATACCTACCATCGCATTTACTGCATAGCAACTGTCAAATAGAGAGGAACTAAACTTCTGATAGCAAATAAAAGACCATATTATATACTTATTACAGATCTTAACAAAGATATTTTATATGTTCATTTTGAATATAATTTTCCCTGCCTAACATAATATTTAAATGGTGATAGCAAAAAGAACATTATTCTATAAAACATATAAGTGTTATTCATTCTTTAGAGGATCCTATAGAGATAATGAAAGACAACAAAATAACCAAGATTTATGCATGCATGGATTCTGTGGAATGACAGATAAAACAAGTATTATTTAAGTACAAGTACATAGGAGTTGATATATGATACTTCGATTTTAAAGGAGTGGGAATCCAAGACAAGAACTTCGACTATATAGAAGTCGCAGTGAGTCATTGATTGATAACAGACTTCGACTTTTGAGAGTCGGAGTGATAAAGGTTTGTTCACCATTGACATACTTCAATTTTTAGAGAGTTGAAGTCAAGTACTTCAACTGTATGGAAGTCGCAGTGAGATATCAGACTTCGACTTCTAGGGAGTCGGAGTAGAACTAGTTTGTTCATCAATCGATATCATACTTCGACTTTTAAATAGTCAGAGCAAGTCTAGTCAACAGGACTTCGACTTTTTCTAGAGTCGGAGTAAGGTCCGACTTCGACTGTTAAGGAGTCAGAGAAGGGTTCAGTTAAGCAATCGATTGTAAGATCTTCGACTTTTAAGGAGTCGGAAGTCAAGCCATACTTCGACTTTTCCAAAGTCGGAGAACTACCTATTGGTTCATCAATTGATACAACACTTCGACTTTTCTAGAGTCGACGTCCAAAGTCACAGTTAGTATGGTATATAGTATACACTGTGGACTTAGAGAAATTTCGTGAGACAAAAGTTGATAATGTTGTACATGTCATATTTCTTTTCATACAAAATAACTTGTGGTATATTCTAATAGATTTGATTTTAGAAAGTCTTAAAAGATTTTGTCATAGCAAAAACACAATGTTTTGAAAATATTTAACCATATTTTAAGGCATAGTTGCTCAACAGATGGATCTGTGAGGAGTGTTTTATTTTGGAATTAGTGATTGTACAAACCATTTAATAAATGAAAGAAGTAAATTGATGATTTATCTAAGTGTGAATCATGGATGGAGGAATCATATATTGATCACCTTGTTGTTGTGTTGAGTGTGTATTTAATTTTTATGATGATTTTAATGATGACTAAAACATTTGGCTGTGAATAATGTCTATACACTCATACTTTGGTTTTGATGATAACATATTGTACATATTATAATGATGACTAAACAACATGTTTTTAATACTTCATATTTCATATTTAAATGATAATGACACGTTTTGATGGTTCACACTTCATATATACAAGTTTGCACAATTTTGTCAAAGTAGTGTCAACACATATTGAAAGTTAAGTCGACACACATAGTCTGCCCAGTAAGCTCCTAAAGGAAAAAGTCTCAGTAGTGTCGACACACATTAAAAGTCAGGTCGACACATATAGTCTGCCCAATAAGCTCCTGAAGGGAAAAGTCTTAGTAGTGTCGACACACATTGCAAGTCAGGTCGACACACATAGTCCATCCAGTGAACTGTGTCTGAAGAAAAACACAGGAGGTCAACACTAGTTGCTAATCAAGTCGACACATGTTTCCTTCCAGTAATCTAAAACTGATACTTAGTTAGTAGTGTCGACACACATGCAAACTACTGTCGACACACATTGCGTGAAAACTCAGAAATGTAAAGGGTATGATTTCCAAAGGGTGCAACTTATCTCTGGTGACTTATGGGAGACTCTCTTATTACCAAAATACCCTTTCATCCAAGTGGCAATGAGGAGAAGGACTTTTGGACACGTGGCAACCTTGGGTGAACCCTAGGTTTCTATGCACTTGTCTCCCACGTAAAAGGGACTGCACCAAGGCTATAAAAGGTCTCTTGTCTCATTTGGAGCAGCCACCCATCGAATCCACCACAGAGGACATGGGGATCAAGGCCAAGCTATGAGAAAAAGTGATGGAGTGCTGAAATAGGAGCAGATCAAGGAGAAGAGCAGCAGAGGAAGAAGGCAATCGTGCAAAGCAGTAGATTTGAAACAGAGCATCGTGAATTGAAAGAGTACTCTATCTGATCTTCTCAAGGGCCTTCAATTCAAGCTTCTGTAGCTTGTCTTCAACAAAGTAACATCCAATTCATCTCGCTTTTACATATTTCTATTGGAGCGTTCATCTTAATTTGCTTTTGAGTGCTCGTGAGATCTGTGCATGCGTTCTGTGCAGATTTCAGTGTGCATATAAGTGTGCGAATTAGATCCGTGCTAGAGGATCTGATTTCTTGTGAACATGATCTAACTAGTGTGGTTTGAGCCGTCATGCTCATGTGTGTGGTCTGAGCCGTCGAGCTCTTGTGTGTGTGTGGTTTGAGCCGTCAAGCTCAAGTGTGTGTGTTGTACTCGGTTTTGAGTAGTGTGGCCTCACTGTGTGAGAGGTGGATGTAGGAATCACTGGTGTGATTTTTGAACCACCTAAAAAATCTCCTGTGTAGTGGTTTGATCTATGTTTCTGTGCTAGACGCATGCATAAGACTTCAATCTCACACTAGTCATTCACAAACACTGTTTGTCTAATTGTTTCACACAACAATTACACACCCCCACACATCAGATCAGTGAGATTTTCTATTTGAATGGATCAATAATTTGAATTAATTTTTAAATTGCTTAAGCTTCACACTGTGATTGGTGTTAGATCTATTCAACCCCCCTTCTAGATCTATTCAAACTACCTATTCAATCTGACAATTGGTATCAGAGTAGGTTAATATCTGATTCTGATTTGATTGCTTCTGTGTGATTTGTGTGTTCTATCTGCGTGAATTGTCTGCTTGCTCATTCACTGTCTCTTAACTTGATCTATGGATTCTCGAGGTTTTGTAGCTGAGGGCCATTCTATCAATAGACTACCATATTTTGATGGATCTGATTACTCTTATTGGAAAAATCACATGCAAGTTTTCCTAAGAGCTCAAAATTATGAAATATAGAAGATAGTTAAAAGGGTCCCTATGAAAACCATGGGAATGAAGAGAATTGGACTAGAGAGCAAATTAGGAAAGCAACTCTTAACTATAGTGCCATGAATATGCTTCAATGTGTTGTTCACCCTAAGGAGTATTCAAGAATATCCATGTGCAAATCCGCTAAGGAAATGTGGGATAAACTTGAATTAATGTATGAAGGAATATCTCAAGTTAGGGAAACCAAAGAAAACATACTTGTTTCTGAATATGAATTGTTTATGATGAAAATTGATGAATCAATTTCTGAAATGTTTGCTAGGTTTATGATAATTGTCAATGAACTGAATGCATTAGGTAAGGAGTACACTGATGTTGATCTGGTAAGAAAGATCTTGCACTCTTTATCATCAATTTGGCAGACAAAAGCTTCTGTGATTGAAGACTCTAAAAAGTTATCCAAAATATCTTTGGATGTACTCATAGGATCTTTAATGACATATGAAGTAAATCTGAAAAGGATTTAAGAACACATGCTAAAGCTAAACCAGTAGCTTTTAAGGCTTCCTCAAGTAACAAGGCGAAAATTCAAGAAAAATCTAATTCTGAAGAGTCTGAATCTGATGAGGATGAGATTGCCCTCATGACCAGACATTTCAAAAAAATTTTAAAATCAAGAAGAGGAAAATTCAATGGAAAGATTAAGCACTTTTCTGGAAAAAATAATGCTTCTTCTTCAAACATTAATATTGGCATAAATGAAAGGGCTGATGAGGTTGTTATTTGTTACAGGTGCAACAAACCAGGACATATGAAGGGTGAGTGTCCTGAGCTCAAGAAGAAAATGCACAAGAAATACAAAAAGAACATCAAAATGAAGAGGCCAAAAGCAATGATAACAACTTGGTCGGATGAAGACCAAAGTGAAGATGAATGAGAGAATTCCTCAATTTCTGAAAATGTGGAATTATACTTTTATGGCAAACAACAATGATGGCAAGGTAAGTTCTTTTGAGCATAAACTGTTGATGATTGGCAAGATGCATATGCTACCTTGATTGAAAAATACTCTAAAATAAGAAAAGAAAATAAATATCTAAAAAAGAAAATTGATAATGTTGTGCATGATACTTCTTAAAGAATATCTGAACTTGAAAATGAAATTCTGAACTCAGAGATAAAAGGAAGAAATTTTGAATGAATTGGATGACTTCAAAATTGTATCTCAAAAGGCTAACATTGATTTGGCAAAGCTCTCTGAGAGAATAGAAATGCAATAAAAAAGAAAAAACACAAGCAATTGATGAATTCAGAAACTTAATAAATTGCTGCCTGAAAAGGATCAAGTGATAAAAAATTTCACAAATGGAAAAGAAAATCTTGACGCCTTATTGGGACTAAGAATGAATGTTGAAAAGCATGGATTGGGATTCACCACAGAAAAGTCTATGAAAAATAAAACTGTTGAAGTGAAGGAAAAATCTTCAAAAAGTCCTTTAATAAAATTTGTCAAAAGCAATAATCCAGAAAATAAAAATAAACAATTGTTAAAGAAAACATCTCAAATACTCAAAAACCAGAATAAAAATAATGTATCCAATAAGAAGAGACCGATCAGGTCAACACATGCTACAGAGAGGTCGACACAGATTAGCCATAAGCTAAAACCTGTGGCCACACTGTGTCGACACACAAGCAACATAGGTCGACCTATCCATTTCTGAAAAACAAAGGATGATAAACAAAAATTAAAAAAAAATCTGAAAAATGAAAAAACACATTTTCATGATGTTGATTGGGGATCTAGAGTATCATATCAATCCAATTGGACCAATTCATGGAATCAATGGTACCACAGTCCTCATTAGTATATTCACACTCTTTTCTATCCAAAATTTTCAAGACCCTAATAGAATTTTTGGTTTGGCTTTCCACACATGAACAAACATTCCAGAATGCATACTTTTCATATGTTTGAAAGGAAAAATACTGGTGTCTTCATTTCAAATGAAAATTTTAAAATACCGAAAAGGGAAGTCATTTTAGAAATAAAAAACAAACCCAAAATGACTCAAATGTGGGTTAGAAAAAACTTATTGTTTCTGCTCAATCAAACTGATGGTCCCAACAATGTTTGGGTACCAAAATTCTTTTTCCTATGATCTGAATTGTGCAGGAAGGTCGTGCACATAGTTTCAATGTGTGGTTTCTTGATAGTGGATGTTCACGACACATGATTAGAGACAAAATAAAGTTCTCATTGCTAATTGAAAAGGAAGAAGGATCTGTCACATTTGAAGGTAAAAATAAAGGGAAAATAATTGGATTTGAAAAGGTTGGAAAATCCTCCTCTAACTCAATTGAAAATGTTTTGTTAGTTGATGGTTTAGACTATAATCTTTTAAGTCAATTGTGTGATCACAAAGATGTGTTTGAATCAGATTTCTATAAAATAATTGATTCTTCATATGATAAAATAAAATTCCATGGAAAAAGAGAGAACAATGTGTACATGATAAATCTTGATAGAATTTTGCTAAAAACATATGTTTGGTGCTAATAAAAAATTAAATTGCATGGACATGGCACAAGAGACTTGGTCATGCAAGTTTCAACACCATAATAAACTCTAAGGCAAATCTGGTTAAAGGACTTCTTGAATCATTTTCAAATGTTTAGAATCAACTTTATGGGATATGTGCTCAAGGAAAACAAACCAGAAAACTTTTTAAAATTTTCAATGATGTAATTACTTCTAAGCCACTAGAATTACTTCATATGGACCTTTTTGGGCCAACAAGAATTCTTAGTCTTAGTGGCAAACGCTATGGTTTTGTCATCATTGATTATTTTAGCAGATATACTTGGGTTATCTTTCTATCCCACAAAAGTGATACTTGTCAAGAATTCAGGAAATTCTGTAACACTGTCTTAATGGGATTTTCATATAAAATAAAGTCCATTTTGACTGATCATGGGAGTTGAAACGCGCGACATAGTTGACTGTGCATTTTCGTTGTCCAGAGTTCCTCACACAAGTCAATATGCGCACTTCCTCTAAACTGTCTCATAAACATAAAATAGCAAAAATGAACTCATACAGTGGTGAGAACAGGTCATATCAACGGAGAGGTCGAATAGAACTTGAATTAAACTACTTTGACTTGAATTCATATCGAAAATGCATTAAAAGTGAATGAGAAAACAAAACCAACCAAATCTCTCGCAGCAGTCGAAATCTCAAATGCTCAACAAGAAGAAAAGACAGATTCAAACTCCCAGATGCCGAACTCCGACTCCAAACATCAGAAGCAAAATTCAGAAGAAATGTTCCAATCTCCCGGGTACCCAGAACAAGCCAAAGATGGATTCCTGGGTTGCTCGGACCCTTCTCCCAACGCAAAGAAATGGAAAATAGATGTTGTCAAGCAAGAATAAAGCCACAAACTTGGACCCCAAAACCCTCTGATCTCCGGAAGAACAGGAAGAAGCTAAAATCCCACATTAATCAAACTAACCAACCCTTACATGCTCTGCTGAATGAAAGAATTCAGAAAACACAAATGGCATTGGATTGAACTATCTAAACACCGAAGAAATATAGAGAATTAAACTAATGTACTGGATTGAATCATCTATGCACAGGAGAAAATGGAAAACAAAAAAAACTCAGACGTCATTAATCTCTCTCAGCCCCCCAACCATCACACAATCTCCACGGAAGGGGGGGGGAAGACAAAGCCAACAACAGAAGCAAACCTCCCCAGCTCCGATCTCCAGAAGAAATCCCAAAAATGCAGAACTCAACACCCATTGGATCAAACTAAAAACATAGAAAAGAGAACTCAGAAGAAATGAAATAGATCAAACTCAGGAACACATCAGAAATGAAAAATTCAATCAGATCCAAGTCTCCCAACCCACCATTCCAAGAAGATGCAAAAGAAAATAAAATGCCTACCTCTGCTCACAGCAAGAAGAAAACCTTAAAAATTGAAATCCCCTAGCTCCTCTTAGCAGCAGAACAAATTCTCAATCTTAACACAGAAGCAAGAAGAAACTCCCTCCCGGAAATCTCTAACCAGTAGTGAAGAACACTCCACTGCTCAACTTCCTCAAATGTCAAACTATCACTCTCAAACATTAAACTAAGCACAGAAGAATGAACAAGTATACTGGATCAAAGTCTCCAATGCAAAGAAAATAGAAACTAAATGTAGAAGAAATAGACAAGCAAGCTCCACTGGTTCGGATGCTACAGCACACAAGAAATGAAAAGCTAGAACAAAAGAAATAGGAAAGAGCTCCCTAGAATCCGATCCTCTTCCCAGCACAGAAGAAATGAATAAAATCACCTAACAATCGTCTTCTTCATAGCAGTAGAATAGCCAAGAACAGAATAATTCGAGATCGACAACTAATGCTGAACTGAGGAAATGGAAGAACAAAATTTCATAAGATGCAGTTGCATTCCTCACAGACCAATCCACAACAGTGAGAAAGAAATAGAACTAGAAAACTAAGAACCTCTCCCCTCCAAATCTAAACTCCAAAACCCCAAGAACTTGAACTGGAGCGCCCTGAACTCCATACCCAAGAACAAGAAAACTAAAATTTCTAAAAATTCGAACCAGCCCCCCCCCCCTAACTCGTCGAACCCCCACACTCTGCTGAAAAGGAAAAATATAGGAAAGAAAACTAAAAAATATTCCTACCCAATTCTAACCAGAGAGCCCTCGGAGAAGAAGACATCGGGTCTTTTTATAGATGCCTAGGTGCCTCCCGGATCACCAACGCAGCAGCACCAGGATTGCCACCTCAGCAGCTTCATCCGCACACGCCCAGCACCATCGCTTCTATGCATCGCCTCCATCGCGCCCGGGCTACATGTGTCAGCAGTGCACACGAGCCAGTAGACCTCAGCATCAGCCACACACCATCGCACCAGGTCCAGAAGAATCAGATCCGGCCCCTGGCTCCTTCTGCCTACCACGCACATCCGCTCCCATCAATCGCCATGCCCGCAGCGCCTTGCCCAGTCTGATCAGTAGATCCGCATGGGCTCCGCCACCTCAGCAGGCCCTCACGCCTACGCAGCACACACACCCCCGCCTCTCTTCCATCATACCAGCCAACCAGCTCACGAGCCACCCTGGCCTGCTCTGGACGAACCGTCATCCCTGCATCGCCGCACGCCACCTCAACAGGCCCTCTTCCCGCCAGCTCCAGCATCGCACACCAGGCTTCACACCCAAACCGCCATGCCCAGCAGGATGCCAGGATCACATGCCCAGCACACAGCCAGATCTGGCCAGTGCCCTTCTCACCCGGCCACGCCATCCGCTTCAAATCTGCCCAAATCAACAGCCTGCACACAGGACCGCCTCCATCCATCAGTGCACGGGACCAACCCAACACACATGCCAGATGCGCACTAGAGCCCCAGCACTATCAGCCGCTGCGTCGCTCCGCAGGGGAGCTTCTGCATCAGCAAATCGCCTGGGTGCCACACCCCAGCTCAGCACCCACCATCGCCAGGAGCAGCTGCATCCTCCTTGCTCACCAGCAGCCTACGCCATCTGCAAATCCCAGCCGCCCCATGGCACCTTGCACATGCCCAAGCACCAGCTCTTTTGGCCGCTCCAACACTGCTCTTGCACACACCTCCAGTAGGTCCATAGCTGCTTCCAGCTTCTTCGTGAAGCTTCCAATGGATGAGACAAAGAAATAGAAATGGAAAAAAAGTTAGGATAATATCGGATAAAAAAATTGGTTAAAAATGGGTATGGATTGTGGTAGTCAGTTTAGTTGGGATATTATATTTAATGGGGTGGAGTGGGGTGGGGTATGATGGGATTGGATATGGAAGTTTATTAACTAAAATTTATTTAAATTTGATTTTTATAAACTAATTTCTACAAGAATTATAAAAGATAATAAGACCAAAAATTATTTATTTACGTTGTACATACTTTTATTAGTTAAACTAAAAGACATCGTCTTATTAAATGAAAATCTAAAAGTGTATTCTAACTAATATGCTCGAAAACTATTAATGGATGAAAATGAGAATTAAATCAAATTGCTCATATTTATGGACAAAGACGGTCTAAAGTTAACTGTATGTATGAAATTTAACCTGAAAAATTGTGCAGTTATCACTCCCCCCTACTTGAACATTGCTAGTCCCTTAGCAATGAAAATTACTCCAAATGTAGGACAATGTCTCATGCTAAACAACCATTAAGTAAAAGATTAATGTAAAGACATATCTTTCCTAATTGTAAAGACTTATGGTGAGAAATTAGTGCACAAATGGTAGCTCACTTAAGAGTTCACATCAGCCCTCCTGGAGCTCCTCTATCTCAGCTAGTATTTGTGATTAGATTAATTCGAGGGAGAAGAAAAGAATTGTGGAATAAGATCTTTACTCAGTTAGATCAGGTTGTTTCTCTCAGTTCTATTCTGCCCAATCTTCCTTGAGGATTATTTCTCTGAGTTGAGGACTTTGCCTCTTTATTTGCACTTTGTGCACTCAGAATTTCTTTATTTCTTTTTTTTATCCACAATGCTGCACAACCCATCACTTTTCAAGAGTAGCGAGTCCAACTTTACTCAGATCCGGGGCATTTTCATGGATATATTTTTCTTTTGCTTTTGCTTTTTGCTTTTTTTTTTTCTTTTCCTCTTGAAGGAAGGATGGACAGTCAGGTTCCTTGATAACACGTCTTCACTTCCTTCACAATTCACTTAAGGGGAGGGGAGAAAACCAATCACCTCTTTCTTACTAGCCTTGACAAATTTGCTACATTCAGGTTCAACTAGTCTAAGTGGCATGTAGTGTGTGTATGAAAAATTCTTGCCATAAATCCTTACATAAGGTAGACAAGAAGTACATGTAATCCTTTACTAGAGGCTACCTAACATGGATGTTTGCAAAGGAGTGACTCAACCACAAAATTTTAATGGTTAAAGATCATACACCTAGTCTGGGATGCGCAAAGCCACACATTTTTATTCAAAGATGAAACATTGTGAAATTTTTATTTGCATATGTACAAGCTCAAGAAAAAGAAATGAAGTAATGTTCGGGATGAGGACTATGAATGCATGCTTATTCTACCTCTCCCCCCTACTTATTCACAGGAAAAGAAAGTACGACAGAGAATTACCTGATGAAAGAAATATGTACACTTGGGTTGCCTCCCAAGAAGCGCTAAGTTTACGTCTTCAGCCAGACACAATTAAGCTCCATTGGCTCAGCTAGCTTGGTAGATTCCATTTTCAAAGAAGGGGGCTTTCAAAGAAATGCTTTAACCTCTGCCCATTAACAGTGAATGATTGCCCAGTTTTAGGGTCAAGAATAATGACAGCACCATTGTCGTAAGCTTTGACAACAGTGTAAGGACCATCCCATTGGGACTTCAATTTTCCGGGAAACAGACGAAGCCTAGAATTAAATAGCCAGACTTTATCATGCACTTGAAAAGTTTTTCTATGAATGTGTTTATCATGGAATGCTTTGGCCTTGGCTTTATATATCTTGGAACTTTCATAGGCGTTATTTCTGAGCTCTTCTAGCTCATTCAGATGTAGGGTCCTTTGTTGACCAGCTTGGGTTAAATCAAGATTTACCTGTTTAATAGCCCAATAGGCTCTATGCTCAAGTTCTACGGCAGATGACAAGATTTTCCAAAAACAAGCCGGTAAGGGGACATTCCAATGGGAGTTTTGAAAGCAGTTCGGTAGGCCCACAATGCATCATCTAATCTTTCTGACCAGTCTTCCTATCAGGCCTAACCATCTCTGAAGAATGTTCTTAATCTCCCTGTTTGATAATTCCACCTGGCTACTGGTTTGTGGATGGTAAGGTGTTTCCAGCTTATGGGTGATCCCATACTTCCTTAGGAGGGTCCTAAACTGAGTGTTAAGGAAATGAGGTCCTCCATCACTAATGATTGCTTTGGACCACCCAAATCTAGAAAAGATGTTTTTCTGAACAAATTTGATAACCACCTTATGATCATTGGTCTTCGTGGCAATGGCCTCTATCCATTTGGACACATAATCAACAGCAACTAAATGTATGTGTATCCAAAGGACGGTGGAAAAGGTCCCATAAAGTCTATCCCCAAACATCAAAAATTTCCACAACCAAAATGGATTAAGAGGCATCATATCCTTCTTAGAAATGTTTCCCATGGTTGACATCTAGGACAGACCTTACAAAATTGGTGGGCATCCTTAAACAACGTAGGCCAATAGAAACCAGAGTCTAAGACCTTAGCAGCGGTCTTCTTTCCTGAAAAATGCCCTCCACAAGCAAGAGAATGGCAAAACTTGAGGACACTTTGATGCTCACTCAGGGACACATTTTCTTATGACTCTGGTCCTATGAAAAATAGCTCCGAGTCCCCCAAATATAATACTTGTCCCTAGCAAAGAATCTCTCTCTTTCATTTTGGTCCAATCTCCAGGTACTTGTCCAATGACTAATTCACAATGTGTGCATACCATGGAGATGAAATATTGGAGACAGCTAAAATGTGCTCATCTGGGAAAGCATCTCTAATAGGCATGGAGTCCGGGGCAATATTCTGGATAAATGGTCAGCTACCACATTCTTGGACCCTTCTTATCATGAATTTCCAAATCAAACTCGTGTAATAAAAGGATCCATCTGATCAACTAGGCTTGGCATCCTTTTTGGCAAGCAAATGCCTCAAGGCAGCATGGTCAGTGAAAACAAATTTTGGCTCCTAAAAGTAAGATCTGAACTTCTCTAAGGCAAAGACAACAACTAGGAGCTCTTTCTCAGTGGTGTGTATCGAATCTGAGTGTCATTCAATGTTTTGCTTGCATAATAAATCACTACAGACTTTATTAGTTTTTTGTCCAAAATGGCACCTACAACAAAGTCTGAAGCATCACACTTATCTCAAATGGTAATGACCAGTCTGGAGATTGTAGAATTGGAGCTTTGATCAAATGTCTTTTAAGTCCTCAAAAGATTTATGACAAGCTTCGTCAAAAATGAAAGGAGTGTCTTTCAACAAAGAAGTCAATGGCGTTGCAATTTGGAAAAGTCTTTGATGAACCTCCTATAGAATCCAGCATGACCAAGGAAGGATCGATTTGTTTGACAGAGTTGGGAGGAGGCAATCGGAAATGAGATTTACCTTGGCTTTATGTAGATCTATCCCTCTCTTGAGACAATATGCCCTAAGACAATCCCTTCCTTAACCATGAAGTGGCTCTTTCCCAACTTAAGATAAGATTGGCATTAATGCATCTTTTGAGCACTTCAGTCAAATGGTCGAGGCACGAATCAAAGTCATTTCCAAACACAGAGAAATCATCCATAAAGACTTCTAAGTAGTCCCCAACCATGTCTGAGAAAATAGACAGCATGCAACGTTGAAAAGTTGCGGGGGCATTGCACAGCCCGAAGGGCATGCGTCTAAAGGCAAAGGTTCCAATGGACATGTGAAAGTGGTCTTTTCTTGGTCCTCAGGGTGAATAGCCACTTGGTTATACCCTGAATATCCATCAAGGAAACAAAAGAATTTTTGGCCTGCAAGTTTCTCTAAGATTTGGTCAATGAAAGGCAAGGGGAAATGGTCTTTCTTGGTCATCGCATTCAATTTACGATAGTCAATGCACACTCTCCATCCTGTAGCTAGCCTAGTGGGAATGAGCTCACCCTTTTCAGTTTGAATTACAGTTAGTCCTGATTTTTTAGGCACAACTTGAGTTGGACTAACCCACTGGCTATCAGAGATGGGATAAATGAATTTTGCATCCAGCCATTTAACAATCTCTTCTTAACAACTTCTTTCATGTTGGGGTTAAGTCTTCTTTGCATTTCTATTGAACTTTTGGCATTCTCTTAAGTATATGCGATGTGTGCACACTGAAGGATTTATCCTCTCAAATCATCAATTGTCCAACCTATAGCTTTCTTATGACTCTTCAAAACTTCAATCAATTTCTTCTCATGCCCTTCCTCAAGATCACTAGCAATTATGACGGGCCAAGTCTCATTCTCTCCAAGAAAGATGTATTTTAAATTAGTATGGAGTGGTTTTAGCTCAACCTTAGGAGGACTCTCTAATGGAAATGATAGATCATTATCCTGAAACATGGAACTAAATTGTCCTTCCTCTTCCTCAAACCCTAGAGCACAGGGTTGGTCTACCGTTTCTTCCACGCAAGATTCTTCTAAGGAGTCTACCACTAGACAGCTCTCTTCTGATCATGGTGCCTAGATGCCCTAAAAATGTTGATACTAACCACTATCTCCAAATGATATATCCATCATCCCGGTAGCACAATCAATGTTAGCCCTAGCTGTGGCCAAAAAAGGTCTACAAGGATGATGGTGGACTGAGTTAAATCTTGAGGGGTGTTCATGTCCAGAATGATGAAATTGGCAGGAAAATAACAATCATTGATTTTCACAATAACATCCTCAACTAAGCCTTTAGGAGTGGTGACAGAACGATTGCTAGTTGAAGGTACAACAGAAGTGGGTTTCAAGTCTCCTAGCTTGAATTTCTCAAAAATGGCAGAAGGTAGGAGATTGACACTAGCTCCCAAATCTAAAAGGGCGCTCTCAAAAGTGACTCCACAATGTGCAAGGAATTGTGGAGTGCCTGGATATTTGAGTTTTTTAGGGAGTTGATTCAAGACAATGGTACTCACAATTTCTAGAAGAATGATGGTTCAGTTTTATTTCTCATCTCTTTGGAGTACACATTTCTTTTAGAAATTTGGCATAGGCAGGCACATGTTTGATGGCATCAAGGAGAGGAATGTTGATGTGAACTTGTTAAACAGTTCCAAGAGTTCTTCATTACCAGTTGGTTGTTTTTGGATTTTGGCTTTAAAGCTTCAGGAAAAGGGACTCTTGGAATGTAACACTTGGTCTTCATTTATTTTGATTTGTCTAGAGGTTCTTCAATTATTTTCTTTTTCCCTTGGTTTCTTCAACATTCTTCAACCTCTTCTTCATTTCAAGTTCAATTCATTTTCTTTATCCTTTCATGTTGACATGTGTGGGTGAGGATTTGTTCTGATTCTTCCACTTCTTAAGGTAGACACAGTTTTTGCATTCTCTACTTGCGGGCCCCTAGCTTGGGCAGGAGGATGATCCTGTTGTATAGGTTGTTTGATTTGTGGTGCAGGAATGTTCTGACAAAAGCTTGTTGTGGGTTTTGTGGTGGAGGTGCATTTGTCTAGCAGGTGGTGGTCTGTACCCTGAGCTTGATGGTATTGCTGGTTCTGATAGAATCCGGGAGGGTTGTTCTTGGGTTTGCTACAGCTTGACTTGGCAATTGCCTGCTTCCCTCCTTTGACATACATCAGCAATTTGGACTCTATCTTGCCAAATTTTGTTGAAAATTTTGATTTGATTTGATATTGAGTTTGTGTTCTTGCACAGTTTGGCATAGAGTCGCCATCATGTTTGGAGTTGATTCATTTTATCATCCCAATTAGGCTGAGGAGGTGGTGGTTGATATGAAGGTGGTGGAATTGGTATGAGCAAATGATTTGAGTTGATTTCTTGGATTTGTGGAGGTTTGAGAGTAAGAAGATTGGCCAAATCCCGAATTTGATTGGGATAGGATTGACCGTACATGGATTGCTTAAAGGCAGGTTGAGAAACTTGTTCAGATTGATTTTTCCAAGAAAAAGTTCGGATGGTTTCTCCAACCAGGGTTGTATGTGTTAGAGTATGGATCATAGGAGGGTTTGTAAAAGCCTTGAGCAGCTTGGACTTGTTCTTGAATGAAAGGAGGTAATTGGGCAGTAGTGGGACAAGCACTGGTGGGATGAGCTGAGCTAGCACACATAGCACAAGTTTCAGGTTGTTGAGAAAATTTGGGTGTGGTTGCCCAGTCAAAGATAATATTGATCGAATTTTTGTTCCAACTTCTGCTCCAATCTTTGGTCAAGTCTAGCTATCAGATCTTCTACCCTAGAATCTGATTCTCCTTTCCCTTACTTCATACATCCTGCCTTCTTTATAGGTCCTAGTGCTCTCTCGTAAGAGTAGAGTGAGGATGATTGATAGAATTCTCACTCAATGTATCAAAAAGATTATATGCCTCATCCTCGCTCTTAGTCATGAATGCTCCTCCACATGAGGCATCAACCATTGCCTATTTGATTCAGTCAGTCCTTCATAAAAAGCTTGAACAATTTGCCACCTGACAGACCATGATGGGGACATTTTCTAAGCAACTCTTTTAATCTTTCCATGATTCATGCATTAATTCTCCCGGGTGTGGGAGAATCCAGTTATTGCTCTTCACATGTATTGGTGCGGCCAATGGGATAAAATTTTTTCAAAAACTCCTGCTGCATTTCTGGCCATGTTGTAATGGTTCTCCCTATGGTCCCTAACCAATGTTTGGCCTTGTCTTCAAGGAGAATGGGAATAAGGTCAATCTTAAGGCATTTTCAGTGAAGTTTTGGATCCTACAGTGGAACAGATCTCTAGGAACTCATCTATATGCCTATAAGGATCTTCATTGGGATTGCCATAAAAGGATGGCAACATTTGAATGGTTCCAGGTTTGATCTCAAAATGATTTGCCGGAATTTCCGGCCTGATGCAAGTAGCAGGTTGATAGTTAGAAGGAAAAATATCCTTCATCTGTCTGGGTGCAACCTCCTCCATATTCTAGAAATTGGTTTGTTTGGTTGGCCATCCTATGAAAGAATCTTTCAATCTCGTCTATAGGTTGAGCCAAATCTAAGTTCAAAGATGTCTACCAAGCATACACAGTGAAAAGCCCTCTATTATGATTTTTGAATTTTAAGATTTTTATTGATTTTGATGAATTTTAAAACACAAACAAAAACACTTTCAAATCAAATTAACCTACCACTAAGTGTTCCTTGGACTTATGTTATTTTCTCAAAATCAGATTTATGCTTGCTTAAATCCAATTCAAACTCTTCTTGTATCGGCCAGGTAAGAGGTGGAGTAGAGGGAGGCCCCCCTGCTTTCGCAAGGACCAATTAGATAACCTCTAACTCTCTTAAGCGTAAGCTTTTTAACCTCTAATCCTAGACACCAACTAAAGAGAAGTTTGAATTAAGAAAGAATAAATCTAATTATGAACCCTAGGCCAAGTCTACTAGTTTTTATTAAAAGCTGAGGCAAAAGCAAAGAATGTGGAAATTTTTTGTGATTTTTGGGCAAAGGAAAGGGTGATGAAATCCCTCACTTATCTTTTTATTCTAATGGGTGAAGCCCTTAAGCAGTCCCATTAAAAAATGAAGTGCACATATCAGATTCAAACAATGGGTTGTCTAATGCTAAGTCTAATGCATGAAACGAGCGATGGAAGTCTTACCTTTCCCCCGCACTTCAATGCAAGAAAGAAATAGAATTCAAATGACAATTAAAATGATGAATGTCCTAAAACATGAGATTCTAATCTTGGAAGATGAAATTTTTATTTACAAATCAAACGGCTAACATGAAAGAGCGATTGGAAATTTTTAAGATTTAGATTTTTTTAATTTTATTTGTTTTTGAATTAAATGAAATAAATCTAACTAAGAAAATATAAGATGTACTATAAGCTAATTCTCAAACCACACAAACCACAAAAGTCCAATTATTACATGCCAACTAGAAAGAAATCTCTGTACATGCACAGAGAGTACATCAAATCCTCACTACAAGCTTCTACACTCCTTCCTATCTAAAATTCTGAATTAAAAGCAATTGGAAAAGAAATCAGCAAGCTCCTCCAATGGGCTTCAAAGGTCAAGCCCAATCTCCAGATCCACTCCTTGTGCAAATCTGAAATAAAAGCCCAAAACAAGTCAATAGAAAGCCCAAAGCAAATGAAATCAAATCAAAATAGATCTAAATCAAACTCTAATGCCTCCCCGGCAACGGCGCCAAGATGAAACGCGCGACATAGTTGACTGTGCATTTTCGTTGTCCAGAGTTCCTCGCACAAGTCAATATGCGCACTTCTCTAAACTGTCTCACAAACATAAAATAGCAAAATGAACTCATACGTGGTGAGAACAGGTCATATCCACGGAGAGGCGAATAGAACTTGAATTAAACTACTTGACTTGAATTCATATCGAAAATGCATTAAAAGTGAATGAGAAAACAAAAACCAACCAAATCTCGCAACAGAGAAATCTCAAATGCTCACAAGAAGAAAGAAAGATTCAAACTCCCAGATGCCGAACTCCGACTCCAAACATCAGAAGCAAAATTCAGAAGAAATGTTCCAATCTCCGGTACCCGAACAAGACAAAGATGGATTCCCTGGTTGCTCTGGACCCTTCTCCCCAAAACAGAAGCAAGAAGAAACTCCACTTCCAGAATCTCTAACCAGTAGTGAAGAACCTCCACTGCTCAACTTCCTCAAATGTCAAACTATCACTGCTCAAACATTAAACTAAGCACAAAAGAACTAAACAAGTATACTGGATCAAAGTCTCACAACGCAAAGAAAATATAAACTAAATGCAGAAGAAATAGACAAGCAAGCTCCACTGGTTCGGATGCTACAACACACAAGAAATGAAAAGCTAGAACAGAAGAAATGGGAAAGAGCTCCTTGGAATCCGATCCTCTTCACAGCACAGAAGAAATGAATAAAATCACCTAACAATCGTCTTCTTCACAGTAGTAGAATAGCCAAGAAACAGAATAATCCAGAGTATCGAACTAATGTTGAACTGAGGAAATGGAAGAACAAAATTTCATAAGATTAGTCGCATTCCTCATAGACTCCAATCCACAGCAGAGAAAAAGAAATAGAACTAGAAAACTAAGAACCTCTCCCCTCCAAATCTAAACTCCGAAAACCCCAAGAACTTGAACTGGAGCGCCTGAACTCCATACCCAAGAACAGGAAAACTAAATTTCTAAAATTCGAACCAGCCCCCCCAACTCGTCGAACCCCCACACTATGCTGAAAAGAAAAAATACAGGAAAGAAAACTAAAAAAAATTCCTACCCAATTCTAACCAGAGAGCCCCCAGAGAAGAGGACCTCGGGTCTTTTATAGATGCCCGGGTGCCTCCCGGATCACCAACGCAGCAGCACCAGGACTGCCACCTTAGCAGCTTCATCCGCACATGCCCAGCACCATAGCTTCTGCGCATCGCCTCCATCGCGCCCGGGCTACATGTGCGAGCAGTGCACACGAGCCAGTAGACCACAACATCAGCCACATGCCATCGCACCAGGTCCAGAAGAACAAATCCGGCCCCTGGCTCCTTCAGCCTGCCACGCACATCCGCTCCCATCAATCGCCATGCTCGCAGCGCCTTGCCCAGTCCGATCAGTAGATCCACACAGGCTCCGCCACCTCAGCAGGCCCTCACGCCTGTGCAGTACACACACCCCCGCCTCTCTTCCATCGCACCAGCCAACCAGCTCACGAGCCACCCTGGCCTGCTCTGGACGAACCGTCATCCCTGCATCGCCGCGCGCCACCTCAGCAGGCCCTCTTCCCGCCAGCTCCAGCAACGCACACCAGGCTTCACACCCAAACCGCCATGCCCAGCAGGATGCCAGGATCACACGCCCAACACACAGCCAGATCTGGCCAGCGCCCTTCTCACCCGGCCGCGCCATCCCCTTCAGATCTGCCCAAATCACCAGCCTGCACATAGGACCGCCTCCATCCATCAGTGCACAGGACCAACCCAACACACATGCCGGATGCGCACTAGAGCCCCAGCACCGTCAGCCGCTGCGTCGCTCCGCAGGGGAGCTTCTGCATCCGCAAATCGCCTGGGTGCCACACCCAGCTCAGCACCCACCATCGCCAGGAGCAGCTGCATCCGCCATGCTCACCAGCAGCCTGCGCCATCCGCAAATCCTAGCCGCCCCATGGCACCTTGCACACGCCCAAGCACCAGCTCTTCTGGCTGCTCCAGCACTGCTCTTGCACACACCTCCAGCAGGTCCATAGATGCTTCCAGCTTCTTCGTGAAGCTTCCAATGGATGAGACAAAGAAATAGAAATGGAAAAAAAGTTAGGATAATATCGGATAAAAAAAAATTGGTTAAAAATGGGAATGGATTCTGGCAGTCTGTACGTAGATCCACCCTCACTATCTCTGAAATCCTTCCTTGCATTCAACTTTCCTCTAGTGGCAGGAGGATGTTGAAAGATAATCCTGCCCAGCTGCTACCTCTTTCTGGTATGCCTTCATTCACCACTCTGACATCATATGAACATGTTCAAGGAATTTTATCCATAAGGTATTCCTCGAAGTTCATGAAATGCCAAGTTTCACATTGAAGATGGCTTCCTACTCTTATTCATTCCACTCAAGTAGTGCTGGCTGACCTCCAGCTTATCTCCTAAAAATGTCACAGCCTCACTTCCAAAACATTTATGATCTCTATCCTGAAGAAGCTACCAAGAAAATCTATCAGGAACCATTTTTGATGTTCCTCTCCACGAATCTAAGGTTCTTTGACTTGTTGGAACTCTCATTGGAAATCTTCAGGATAAGTTCACAAGGATAAGAGACTTCAATTTTGCAAGATTTAGTTGGGACTGCCTGATGTTTCCAGAGGCCAATGGGAAATACTCATCAGAGGTCAAAGGTAAATCACTCCCTCCATGACAGTTGGTCTACCATCTAGCTTGTATCCTTCCCTAGTTGGTGCCATTTCTGCTAGAAAGGAATTTGCTCAAGCAGTCTTCAATAGGCACATCCGGCTAGCTACCAGATTCAGAATTAAGTACAAGCTTCGATTGTCTCTTCAAAGATTTGCCCTTATGCAAGCCCCAAAGAATTCTCAGCACATGGTAGATTTCCAGCTCTGTTTTGCTGAATCTGAAAGGTTTATAGAAGATCAGTGGGCAGCAGCCTATCCTAAGGATCATACAAATTGTGAGAAGCTAAAGCTTTATGTCTATCAGTACCTGAGCAAAGGTTATGATGACCTTTGGAAGACAATTGCTCATAGGTGGAAGCAAAGGTACCTGATCTACTATCAAGCTAAGGAAGCAGCTTACTCCCAAGGCTTGCACTGGAATATTACATTGCATGAGTTCCTCCATCTTGTAGCCTCTAGGAAATTTGTTCCCCTCAAATTCTCCTTGCGCCGGACCCATTATCGCACCAAGCTTCACTGGTTCCATAAGCGCCACCTCAAGTCCTATAGGAAATTTCCCTCCATTGGTCCCTCTTATAACATTGATTGTAGTCTATTTGAGAACTTCTTCCCTGACAATGAGAAAAAGCTATGGGTTCTTATCCAACCTTACCTAGACTAGGTCCCCCGGTCTTTGTATTTACCTAGTTCCCTATCAAAATCATAAATCCTATGTTTCTGTATTCTATAACTAAACCTTTCCTTCATTTCTGAATACAATAGCCTTTCATTTCTCAATTTGTATGCTCTGATGTATGCTATAATTCCTTTTTTTTGTTTGTTTGTTTTTTGTTAATGTCACAAAGGGGGAGAAAAGCAGAAAGAAAGAAAACATTTTCTTTTCAATGTTTTATTAAATGTCTTATTTGTTCCTTCTGTATGTTTTTAAAAGTTTTTGTCATTAAAAAAAAGGGGGAGAATTGTTGAGCAACTACCCCTAAGAAAATCTAAGATTTTAAATTAATATAATATCATGATTTTGCTATGACAAAAACCTTTAAAAGACTTTCTACAATCTAGAGTTATATTCTCTTTAATTTAAAGTTATATCACAGAAAGAAAGTTCGAAGAGTCTTGGACAAACTCTATCTCAAAAAAATTTCTAAGTCCACAGTCTACTCTATCCGACTGCCAACTCCGACTCCTACAGTTGAATGGTTCATAAATCTAACTCTTCAGTATCTGACTTCTAATGTCAAAAATTCTAAGTCCAAACCACTATTACATAATCCGACTACCAACTCCGACTCCTACAGTCGAATGGTTCATAAATCTAACTCTTCAGTATCCGACTTCTGAAGTCAAATTGTTGGTTCTGAATCTACTCAATTCTAAGAAGTCAAATTCTCTTATATCTGACTCTTAAGATCGAATTATGGTTTCTAATGCAACTCTGTCCAAACTTCAAAGTCGAATAACATAATCCCAAGGTATCTTCTGATGAAGTCAAATCAGTCTATTTCTGCACCCGACTCCTAGAGCCAGATTGTAATCTCTTCCTTCCGACTTCACTGTCAGTTCTGTATGTGTTCTTGCTCTTTAAAGATATCAGTTTAACAAACTTTTAAAACCTTGATTGCATATCCTTGTTGATACAATTTTCATTAACCAAATACTTTAAATTAATCCATCAGATTATCATTATCTTCTGACAAAATGAAACATATTATACTTAAAGTATTCATCTAAATTTGTTTATGTGACATCTGCTTATTCAGCAGAGATTTTCCTCATACTAAAGATATGTTGCATTTAATGCTTGTCATACGCATGGGCATCTGACAGGAACTCACCTACCACTGTCAGACCCTCACCTCACCTTCTAGCACAACTATTTGTCTTTTATTTACTAGTCTAAAAAGATGCCTATACGAGGTTTCCATGCTTTTCTTATCTTCTCTAACTCACCTACCTCAAAAGCATGGAGGTGCTCTCTTTATTTTTGTCTTGTCCTTGCTGCGGACATTTATTGAAGCATGTTTTTAGCTAGGAGCTTTCACAACCCATTTAATTAGAAGCCGACCTTCTAGCTGTGAAGCTACAACTCTCATCTGAAGACATTGGAAAGAAGGAAAGAAGCAGAAGGACCCATGGATAACAAACTTAGCAAAATCCAAAGGATCCTAGATCTCTTCTCAAACGGCCTGATTTCCAATGGCCATTTAAACGGCTACATCTTTTGAGGACTATAAAAGAAGCTGAAGTTTGAAAGGAGAAGACATATAGAGATATCAAGAAAGAGATATCAACAGAGAGAACAACAAAAAGAAGAAGTGATTGCAACTCCAGTGAGCTCAACACTTAGAATTTTTCTCAAGCAAGAAATCTCGCAAGCCTTCTTCCAAGCCACAAGTTGGAGAGCTTCCCTTTCAGCAAAATTCTTAAAGCTCTCTCTGTAGTGCTCTAGAAAATTTTTCTTGAATTTATTTTGCAAATTGTATGTTTATTTCTGCATGAATTTTGAATGTTGATCTGTGTGGAGTTTGGCATCAACATCTCTTGGTGTTAAGTCCTATTAGCGGCAAGATCACCTGTCGTTTATTTTCTGTTAACGACATACTCTTGTGTCGTTTATTATTTTCCAAATTTCTTAAATTTTGGGGCAACCAGTAAACGACATCATCGATGGACGTTTACATGGAGGCTGACGGTATCTTATGTTGTCGTTAAGCTGACTTGCCTATTTTTATATTTCCGTTCGGGGAAAGAGAGATCGGCCGTTTCTAGGGGGTTTTAATGCGATAAGCCGAGCGTTTAGGATCGGAGGGTCAGGATTTAGGCCGACCATTGCATGGAAGATCTTTATAAGATCGGATTCTATGATTGGAATGGGGTTTTTCGCTCTGGTTCTTGGAGGAGAGAAAGAGGGCTGAGAAAGGATGATTTTGTGCTAGTTCGTTCAGGTTGGAGGCTTTTGGACCAAGGCGGTGTGTCCAGCTTCGTGATCAGGAACTCACCCAAGCAGAGGAGCCATGATTGGAGGCGAATTGGAGCGTTTGAAGTCAAAGGAAAGGGACTGCCTCACAGGCGAGGTGGGCATCTTTGAGCTTAGATTCATCACTCCTGTAGGAGGGTTAAAGGCAAGTTACATAGGGGTTCGGTTTAGGCTATGATACACTATAGATTTACCATTTTTTCGTACTTTTAAAGCATGCAAATAACCTACGGGAAGGGGTAGAAGTGGCGTTATTTCATGTAGGGTTTTCTGTGTTTTCTGCGCATAAGAACTAGACGTTCAGATCGCTTGCCGTCGATATCTTGTAAACGGCGGCATCGACTGCCGTCTACTTCATGTGAACAACGTTCGTTTTCTGACTTTTATTATATGTAAATGGCGCAATGTGCTGCCGTCAGTATGTGTTAACGGCACTATGTGCCGCTGTCTATTTAGGTTTAACGACAAAGTATGTGGACGTCTACTTCAGTAAACGCCACATACCTTGCCGTCAAGTTTATCAGTATCATGTTTTTCCAGAAAACTGATTTTCATTGTCTATATGTGATCCATGCTTGTATGAGTTTCGGCCATGTGATGTTTAGGGTGTTTGTTTACTGTTATAATATGGGCCGATTGTTGCAATAGTAAACAGGCTATTTATATCTATCTATATATATATATATATATATATATGAATGTTATTGATGTTAGATTGACAAAATGGATTATAAAATGATGATGTATGTTAGAATATGGATGGTTGAAGGCTGAATTACTGTGGGAGATAATGCATACCGGTGGTTCTCTGTTCTGTATAAATTCCATGATCTTTTACTAGGTATTGTACTATGTTAATTAATCGAATTGATGGGATTAATTCATGAAAAATGGTTATAGAGATCAGAAAAATACAAAATTTGGCATTTGCATAGTATATCCTGATTTTTTGTTAAAATTTTGGAAATTTTGGACATCTGTGCTTACTGTTATGAATTTTTGAATAGTAAGTTACATGTAGAAATTGAATAAATATGAAAGTAGATGCATGAATAAATGTATTGTAATTAGTACCATGATAGGGATCTGTCATACAGTTATAATAGCATTGAGAAACTGAAAAGATATGATGTAGATTATTGCTTATACTTATGCATGAAATGTAAATTAGATGATATCGTATATGTTAATGCATACAATGAAAGGAAATGCCAATAAGACATTGGTATATTAGAGATTCCTACAAGGAACTACACCATAGATGCCCCTATGGTAATGGTTCACCTACATGTAAATGATCTATTGAATCCGTGGGCAACGGAATGAAATCCTGGAGGTAGACAAGTTCTACTGGTTAAGGTGGGAAGGACTTTCCTCGGTTTTACGCAAATACCATGACTTCATCACTGTATTGCCTAGGTGATAAGTGAATGATAAATGACTAATGATCTCTATTATAGTGCGGGTTCTGTCTTGACAAATAAATGAAAATGTCTACATTGTCTACATGACCTACATGCTACATGCCTACATGAACATTGTCTACGTGATTTCATGCTACATGTCTATGTGTTAAATGTTACATGAATTACATGGAAATTGATATATGAAAGAATTGCTACATGTCTAAATGGTCCATTGTTACATGATAACTGTTACATATTGCATAATGTAGCATAAGGTTTTCATTGAAATAGTTTACATGATTACATGACAATAAGTAGAAACCATGATAAAAATGATAGCATGATTATATGTAAGAACATGTTACCTCAATTGTTAGTAAATAAGATGTGGATTTTATGCATTACATGACATGGTTTATTTTCATAATAATTAGAATGCTATGAATGAATGATTGCCAATTGATCTAGAACCATGTTAGTAGGAAGAGTATATGATATCAATGAAATGAATGATAATATGTTACCATGTTTTAAACCTATTATATTTATAATAATGTGAACTATCTTTCATGTGATTTGCTGAGTCTTGTAGACTCATAATTGCTTAACATTTCAGGAGAACCAGAGGACACTCAGGAGTTAGTTCACACTGACTCGGAACAAGAGAACGTGGAGACTTAGATTGGTTGAGAGGTTTAGAGTGACTCTTGTACGTGAGGACTATACGTATTTTCCTTTATGCAATTGGACTATGAAATGTAATAAATTTTGGACTATTGTTATTTCTCTTATGCACTAGACTTTACATTTGAGTATAATGTTGATTACCATCATTTAGTTCCATGTTCCGTTGCTTATTATTGGAATTAATTTGTCATTTGTGCATATCTCAACCTGTACCGTCAATTGTTAGATTTATTCCACTGTAATACCTCTGTTAGATCCAATGTGAGTTGGTATAACTGTACTGGGTCTAAGAGGGGCGTTATACTCTCAGTTTCACAAAAGTCTTGTGTCCGGGTGGCAATTATAATTGCATTTGTTTTTAGAGTCCACCCTGCTTTTTCAGAAAGGAATTGAGTTACATCTCTGATGTGTTAGCCTTTCTGAAGTGAGTGTGTTTTTGCTCAATCTTGAAGCAAATACACAAGAGTCTGTTCATCCTTTTCTTCTGTGTAATCTCTGCAGGAGGTTGTTCCTATTTTGCCCTCTTGTGTAGGGAAGGCCTTGTGTAAGGCTGTCTTGTTCCCCTATTTAGGGAAGACTTGCTTTGGAGCGAGTGGGATTGTATTTCCTCTCAAGGGTGAGAGAAGGCCAATTCATAGGCAGTTAGTGGAAATCTCAAGTGGGTGGCTTGAGGACTGGATGTAGGACTTGTATGTGGGAAGGGCCGAACAAGGATAAATCCCTTTATCCATTTGTGTGATTATTTCCGCCTAGTTTACACTTGAATCACACACCACACTAAGTACTAACGAATTTATTTAGTGCTGTGTAATTTCAGAGAAAATTTTAAAAGCCAAGAAGTCCTATTCACCCCCCCCCCCCTTCTAGGACATCTCTAGTGCCATTTCTATTCAACAATAAGAATAAGCCGTTATGCTGTCGAAATTAATCTGGATCATGTCCCCTTGCATTGTTCTCTATCATCATTGACATGATCATTAGTTCATCATTTTCCATTACTTGGAAATTCATGTGGCCATAAATGAATGAATAGAATTACTAGAAACTATTGGAACTTCGGTTTAGAACTATGCTTGTGCAAATAGGGCCGTGTTTGGTCCTAGGAGGAGCACTCGAAATACTTATAATCGTGAAAGTATATAACCCAATGAGGTGTCTGGCAATCACCTAATTGAATGCAAGATTGATCTGGGTAATTTCCAAATTGTTATTGAATGAATGATTGATTGATTGATTGAATTGTTATATATGAAATGGCCAATCCTATTGTACATGTCATTGTTATTGAATCCCACATGTCATTGGTATTGAATCCTACATGTCATTGTTATTGAATCCCACATGTCATTGTCCATTGGAATTCTACGAAATTCAACTTGAGAAATCTATTGCACATGCTACATGCTATTGAATTTCTCCCTACACGTCAAGTGATCGAACTGTGATCTTTCTCATTGATAATCGTTCTGTCCTACATGAAAACCATTATTGAACCATCCTCGTACATGTTATGGTTTGGATTTGTCACTATCGTTATTGTCATGAGCATTGCATGATAGTATTTCCAATGTTAACATGTTAATTACGTAAAGTATGTCGGCACCATGAGATGTAAATCCTACTGGGCGCTAGTGCGCTCACACCTGCATTCCTTAATATTTCAGGTAATGAATATGAGGAACTAGAGAATGATGGGATTGGGGAGGAGTGATGAGTTGATCAAGCGTACCAGTCTACTTAGCACGTCAGCCATTGAAGTTAGAGTTTATAGAGTCTGTAATAGATAGGTTAGTTCATTTGATGTCATATGTAATTGAGAAACAATATTCGGCCCTATGTCTGGCTCTGATGATGTAAGGTGTTTAAACTTGTTCATGGAATGAAATAAAGTTCATTTGGCTGGCAATATTATTGCCTTATACCTTGTGTTATATTTAGTTGTTACTCTGAATTACGCGAGTGTGATACATACACTTGTATCGCTCACGCTCTCGACATTTCTTTTCTGCTGCTAAATGTCGAGGCGTGACATGGAGATTCTCTGAGAGCACAAGTTGTATGCAAAGTTCAGCAAGTGTGATTTCTGGATGTGCAAGGTTCATTTCCTTGGGCATGTTATCTCAGGCGCTGGAGTTGCAGTTGATCCAGCGAAGGTCCAAGCAGTATTAGATTGGGAGATTCCAAGGACCCCATCAGAGATTCAGAGTTTTCTTGGTTTAGTAGGCTATTACAGGCGATTCATTGAGGGCTTTGCATCTATCACCGCACCTTTGACTAAGCTAACCAGAAAGGGTGTGAAGTTTGTGTGGTCTGATGATTGCGAGAGTAGTTTCCAGTTGCTGAAGGAGGGGCTTACATCTGCACCTATGTTGATCTTGCCTAGTGGTGCAGAGGGTTTTGCTATCTACTTTGATGCTTCTCAGATAGGTCTTGGCTGTGTGTTGATCCAGCATGGTAAGGTAGTTGCATATGCTTCTTGTCAGTTAAAGGAGCATGAGCGTAACTATATGACCCATGATTTTGAGTTAGAAGCTGTGGTTCATGCGTTGGGGATTTGGAGACACTATCTTTATGGTGTCAAGTTTGAGGTGTTCACTGACCACAAGAGTCTGAGGTATCTTTTCTCGCGGAAGAAGTTGAACCTGCGGTAGAGAAGGTGATTGAGTTTCTCAAGGACTATGACTTCGAGCTTCAGTATCATCTAGGGAAGGCGAATGTCGTGGCAGATGCACTCAGCAAGAAGAGGACTTTGCTTAGGCAGGATTGGAAGATGCTTGAGGATGCAATGTGTGCTATGACTAAGTTAGAGCCACAGTTGTATCAGGCTTTCGTGGCTCAGTTGGCTATTCGATCCATAGTTCTTGATGAGGTGATCGAGCAGCAATGAGCAGATCCGAGGCTTCAGGAGATGGTGGTCAAGGCAGGCATTGCTCGAGATGCGGATGATGTCATTAGATTCCAGCATCGAGTTTGTGTTGCCAATGTTGTGGATGTCCGTGAGCATGTTCTATCAGAAGCTCACAGGTCGAGGTTTTCTATTCATCCAGGCAACACCAAGATGTACCAGGATTTGAAGAGATCTTTCTGGTGGTTTGGTATGAAGAAGGATGTGGTCGAGTTCGTGTCCAGGTGTTTAGTGTGCTAGAAGGTGAAGGCCGAGCGTCAACGACCATCGGGCCTTATGTAGAAGATGGAGATACCTGTATGGAAGTGGAAGGCAATCACCATGGATTTTGTGACGGGTTTGCCCCGATCAGCCAAGGGCAATGACTCGATTTCGGTGATTGTAGATCATTTATCCAAGACTGCGCATTCTTGCCTATGATGAAGAAGCAGTCCATGGAGTGTTTGGCTAGGCTGTATGTTGGCTGCATTGTGAGGTTGCATGGTGTGCCGAAGTCTATTATTTCTTACAGAGACCTACGGTTTACATCGAGACTGTGGTAGGGTCTTCAGGATGCTTTGGGTTCTCAACTGAAGCTTAGTTCGGTGTTCCATCCCCAGAATGTAACATCCCTGTCCCCTTTAAGGGTCAACTCTCTTGGATGTGTTCGCAACATGTCAACCCGTCGCCTTCTAAAGGCGACGTAGGTGACCGTCGCATTCTGAATGAGAACGCGTCGGCCGCCCCTGTCACGACAGGGTTCTGAAAGCAGACTGTTGTTTTGTCTTTTAGCTATCTAGATGGTGGAGACACGTGTCGTCATGCATGCATGAATGCGACATACTGGTCCGTCGCGATCAGATGTCAGCATTGTATGCATGCCACGTGGTGGCTTTGACCGTCAGGGTTGCAGGCATTTTCCAGATCGCGACGTAGGTGGGTGTCGCATTAGCTTTGCTAACGCGACGACCAGGTCTGTCGCGTTCTCATCGTCTATGTTTAAGTGCCTAAGCCCAAGAGCAAAAGCCCCTTTTGCATGTTCTCTGTGTTTTCTCCTCTCTGGCGATCTCTCTTGTGCTTGGTGCTCCGTGGGGAGCTTGGAGGGGAGTTGTGGTTGGCTTGGCTTGGTGAGTATGTGTGTGATTTGTTTGTGTGATTTGGGTGCTTAGTTATGCTTCCCTTTCTCACTTCTCCTTCCCCTTCTCTGTGGCATGCACCATGGATCCCCTTCATCAGCTTGTGAAGATTGTGCTCGGCTCGTGGAAGGCGACTCTTGGGGCATTGGAGCTCGGAGGAGGAGGGGTGCAAGCCTACGGGAAGGCCCCTCTGGGGTGGTTCTTCACCTTGATGTAGGGAACCCAAACCCTCCTCCTAGTTCTACATGCTAGGTTGCCAAACCCCACTTCCAAGCCTAGAAATCATTCTAGGTATTTTACATGCTTCAGGTGGTCTTATCGTGGAATGTTGTTCTGTGTGTATGCATGCTTGGTTGGGTGGTTTGTGTTGAGAGCTCCATGTTGTTGGTGAGGTTATTTGAGTGTAGGTTGCTCTTCTTGCCATGCATGGGGTTCATGAGGGTGGTTTGGTGTTCATTGAGATGTTTTCCAGCGTTTCCATGATCATTTCCCCCTTGTTGTATCATTTAGTGTGGTTTTGGGATGATGGAGTTGCTCTGTTTGAGCACTTGGATGAGGCCGCGACGTGCTTCCCAGTTGCGACCTGGTCATGACGTATCGTCGCGTCGCGTTCTCTCTAAACGCGCCCCATCACCCATCGTGTTAGCAAATGCAACGGGGTGTGTGTGCGGTGTTCAAGAGTTCGGTGTTTGTCGGAACGCGATGTCCGCCTCCGTCGCGATAGGATCACGACAGGGTACGTGTCGTGTTCAGAAGACTCGGGTTTGTTGCAGCACCTTAAGCCGTAGCGTTCTTATCTCGAAGGGTCGAAGGGTCGCCTTCTGGTTTCTTGTCATGACAGGCAGGATCGTCACGTTCTGATCGCGACGTAGTGCTGCGTCACCTCTCTGACCGAGAGGGACTGGCGACAGGTTTTGACATTCTGCTTCCACTGCGACTCAGTTTTCTTGGCCCCTGTGCTGTTCCTAGTGTAGTGCTACTCTAGTCTCATTGCCCGGTGCTAGGCACTTGAGCGCTTGTCCACGAGACAGGTTGTTACCGTTACTTGGGACCCCCATCCCCGCGTGTCTGTTAGAGGGAGTTCTCCAGGTAGCGGGCGTGCTCGAGTTACGGACTTCGAGCGGAGGGGAAAACGGTGGGGATAGTGGCGTAGAGTCGTTTGTAGAGCTCTCTTAGCTGGGACTGGGCCGCTGAGGTAGTTGTAGCGCTCTTTCAGTGTGAACCAGCTAGTCCTTTCTCACTGCCTCACTCTACGTGGTTCCGGAACCATTTAGAGGGGCTAGGTGTGGGACCATAGTCAGGCTAGACTACGGCAGTTGTGGTTCTTTAGTTCCGCGTCTCACTCCGATGGGAGGTGTTAGACATGGACCGTTGGTCGAGGATAAGGCACGCGGTGCACCTGACCGACTGACTAGTGTAGCGTACTGTAGCTAGTGTGTTTGCCCAGGCAGTGTTTAGCTATCTGTGTTACAGCCTTGGGTTTCTTTTGCTGCCGTGTTTTGCATGGGTTTTCTGGTCCCAACGTGTAGCCTAGACCGATGACCGTGTAGTTTCTTTCACGCTTCCACACTTGACTCTGTTTTGTAGAATAGAATTTACTGCTTTATTTAATTACTGCACTTAGTTCTATTTCAGCTGTTAGAACCAGTAGGAGATTGATATTCCTTACTGTGCTTCTTCGTGAAGCTCATGCCCTCTTTTACAGGTGAGACTTCACAGCAGCTCCCTCTGTGGCGGACTGAGGAGATGGGGCCGTAGTATACGGCATCCCCAGTGAGCGGTGTTCCCCAGCTTGTGTACTTCACCCTCGGGGTATGCCCCTAAGGGATGTGTTCTTTCCCTTTTATTTCAAGCACTTGTACTTTATCTACTTTGGGACTGTACTAGACTGTTACTCAGTGTTGGACTCATTTCCCTCACCTGTTGTACATTTTAGTGCGTTTGTTGTTATTTATCTCTATTACATATCTTGTTAGACTGATCCGTTAGCCCTTCCAGGTCTCCGGATCTGTGGGCGGCGGTGCCGATGTTTTGATTCTTGGTGGGAGCCGAGGGTCTGGGCTCTAGGGCCGTTACAGTGGTATTAGAGCCAGGGGTCTATCAGGACTTGTAATGGAAATAAGTAATAACGTAAAGTCCCTTAGAAAGTATAAGTAACACTGCTAGCCGTTGGAGTTTTATCTGTTAACTTATTATTGTGGCTGTTTTGCAAAACATGCCTCCACGCACTCGCAGGTAGGCTCGTGAGCTGATGGAGCATCAACAGTTCGAGTCGGACGAGTTGGTTGCAGCCGAGCACGTGCTGATTGATGCTCAGCCCTAGCAGTTCGAGCAGCCTGGGGACCCGTTGCCGCAGGGCATTCCGTTAATGCAGGGAGGGCCGCAGAAGTAGCAACAGCAGCAGTGGTTTCCACCCCCGCCCCCGCCGGCCATCATGGAGCAGTTGTGGAGAGCTATGTTCCAGGGACCTTGGCAGTACCCGTAATACCCGCAGTACCAGCCGTACTAGCAAATACTGGCAGGAGGTCAGCAGTTCGCAGAGATGGCAACAGAGGAGCAGCCACCACCGACCCCACAGGCAGCACCAGTTCAGCCAGAGGTACCATCAGTGGTATGACAGCAGACTCCAGTTGCAGCGGCAGCACCTGAGGACCGCACGACGCTTCTGAAGAGGTTTCTTCATTTTCGGCCTTCGACATTTTCTGGTGACCGTGATCCGGACAGGGCAAAGAGTTGGGTCCATGAGTTTGAGTGCACCTTCGAGACCATGGACTGTGCAGAGCTGGATCAGGTAAGGTTGGCAGTATATCAGCTAAAGGGGTCTGCCCACGAGTAGTGGAGGGCAGTGAGGCAGACCAATTTTCAGCGCAGGAGGCTGAACCAGATCAATTGGCAAGAGTTCCTAGTGGCCTTTCACGATGAGTTCTTCCTCGACTATGCTTGTCGTGAGAGGAGGGACTAGTTCCACGAGTTGGTGCAGGGGGACTTGACCGTAGCACAGTACCACCAGAGGTTTGTGCAGCTACTTCGACACGTCCCCCACGTGGCTGCCAGTGAGCAGGCTTGTACCGAGCGGTTCATTAACGGGCTACGCTTGGAGTTGAGGTAGGCCATGGCTGGTCACCTCTGTGACTCCTTGACAGTAGCAGTGGCGAGGGCCACCGCTGTGGAGTGGGAGTGTCAGTTTCATCCGCAGCAGAGTGGAGGTTCAGGGAGGTCTTCTCCGTACTAGCACCCCTTGGGTAGTCGAGGGAGTGTTTCCTCTTCTTCTTCTTCGGGGATAGGTGGTGCTGGCCTGACCTCGAAGTTGAAGAAGCTATTCACTCATGGAGGCAGACGTCAGTACATGCAGTCTCAGCAGCCGCGTCAGTAGCAGGAGCAGTCTGTGCAGCAGGGAGTAAAGCAGGGCCAACAGGGCATAGGTTGTTTCCACTGCAGGCATTTGGGTCACTAAAGGCGAGCGTGTCCATTTTTGAGGCAGCAACAGCAGTAGCAGGCACCTCAGGTGCAGTTTCCTCCACCCCAGCCTGCGCAACGCCAGCAGCAGCACCAGGGTCGGTTTCAGTAGAAGCAGCAGCACCAGTAGCAGCAACCTCAATGAGGACGTGGATGCGGTTGGGTGATGAACATCACTAGAGAGGAGGCGGAGGCCTCTAATCTGGTCGTCGGTACGGTTCCTATCCTTGGTAGGGCTGCTACAGTTTTGATTGATCCGAGTGCCACACACTGTTTTGCTTCTGAGGAGTTCATTGCTACTTTGTCTGAGTTTTCCCCAGAGCAGCCTTGTGACCTAGCTATTGAGCTACTGATGGGTGACTTTGTGCGTACTCTGGGCTACCTGATGGGTGTCACCGTCGAGGTACAGGGCCACCAGCTACCAGCCAGACTGTTTGCCTTGCAGCTCCACGACTTTGATGTCATCCTTGGCATGGAGTGGTTAGAGGAACACTCTAGACTAGTGGATTGTCAGTGGAAGACCGTGAGGTTTGAGCTACCTGGAGCATCTGTGCTTTGCTTCCGAGGTACCCGATCTACCTGCCGACCCTTTGTCTCTTTTGTAGAGCTTGGCGTAATATTCGAGACGATGGTGTTGCTTTCTTGGCTTCTGTATGTGTCTCGGATTCTGGTGAGATATCTGTTTCAGATGTGCCTGTTGTCTGCAAGTTTTCCGACGTGTTTCCAGAGGATCTACCAGGCTTGCCGCCAGAGCGGGAGGTAGATTTCTCCATTGAGTTGCTTCCGGGGACAATGCCTGCATCCAAGGCACCGTACCGGATGGTGCCGACAGAGTTGCGGGAGTTGACGCACCAACTAGAGGAGTTGTTTGCGTTGGGCTTCATTCATCCTTGCCGTTCGCCGTGGGGAGCGCCTGTTTTGTTTATGAGAAAGAAAGATGGCATCCTCAGGATGTGTATTGATTATCAGCAACTGAATCAATGACTGTGAAGAACAAGTACCCTCTACCCAGGATCGATGACTTGTTCGACCAGTTGCAGTCAACTTCAGTGTTCTTGAAGATTGACTTGAGGTCAAGCTACTACTAGTTGCGGATCCGTGAGTCAGACATCGCCAGATTAGCTTTTTGTACCCGCTACGGCCACTTCGAGTTTGTCGTGATGCCTTTTGGGCCCATGAATGCACCTGCAACGTTCATGGAGCAGATGCACAACGTGTTTCGAGAGTACTTGGACAAGTTATTGGTGGTGTTCATCGATGACATCCTGGTGTACTCAGTAACAGCAGAGGAGCACGAGGTTCACTTGAGGTTGGTATTGCAGACTTTGAGGAGTCACCAACTTTACGCCAAATTCAGCAAGTGTGAATTTTGGCTAAAGGAGGTGCAGTTCCTCGGTCACGTTGTTTCTGGTGCAGGTGTGGCGGTGGATCCCGCCAAGGTTGAGGTTGTGGTTTTGTGGGGCCAACCCACTTCAGTTACAGAGGTGCACAGTTTTCTGGAGCTGGCAGGCTACTACAAGAGGTTTGTGCAGGACTTCGCCAGAGTTGCAGAGCCTTTGACCCGATTGACCAGGCGGGAGACCAGGTTTGTGTGGACAGCAGGGTGCGAGCATAGTTTTCAGGAGCTGAAGAGCCGGCTGACTTCAACTCCGATCCTGGTTGAACCTTCTGGCAGTAGCGGCTTTGTTGTCCACATAGACGCTTCAGGGACTGGTCTAGGAGTAGTGCTGATGCAGCACGATCGAGTAGTTGCTTATGGTTCTCGTCAGCTGAAGAAGCATGAGCAGCACTACCTGACACACGACTTGGAGCTTGCAGCAGTCGTGTTCGCCTTGAGGTTGTAGAGGCACTACTTGTACGGTGAGGTGTTTGAGGTTTTCACGGATCACCGAAGCTTACAGTACATCTTCACACAGAGAGATCTGAACCTCAGGCAACGTAGGTGGTTCGAGTACTTGAAGGACTACGACTTTACCCTTTCCTATCACCCGGGAAAGGCTAATGTCGTAGCAAACGCTTTGAGTAGGAGAGCCCACTTGAGTTCTTTGTTGGTTAGACACTGGAGACTCCTGGAGGATGCCACTTAGGGCGTGTTCACGCCATTGAGCCTCAGGGAGAGGGCAGTGTTGGCCAGCATGACAGTTCACCCTATGATATATCAGCAAGTGATCAAGGCACAGAGTGCAGACACAGACTTGGCAGACGTGTTGCAGTTGCCCGAGGTGGTGCTGGACGTGGACAGCGAGGTTCGGTTTCGAGACAGACTCTACGTTCCAGAGGACGTCAGGGAGGAGGTACTGGCTGAGGCGCACAGGTTATGATACTCTATTCATCCTGGCTCCACCAAGATGTACCACGACTTGAGGGTGCTCTTTTGGTGGCCTAGGACGAAGAGAGATATCGCTGAGTTTGTTTCGCGCTGCCTTACCTGTCAGCAGGTGAAGGCAGAGCACCAACGTCCTGGTGGTGAGTTGCAGTCGCTTCCCATTCCCGTGTGGCAGTGGGAGCACATCACCATGGACTTTGTTTCTGGCTTACCTCTCACTTCACATGGGCACGATAGCGTTTGGGTCATCATCGACAGGCTGACAAAGACAGCTCGCTTCCTACCGGTCAGAGCAGCGTGGTCAGTGGACAGACTTGCGCAGCTGTTTATGGATAGAGTGGTGCCTTTGCACGGAATCTTGGTCTCTATTGTTTCAGATAGAGATCCAAGTTTCACTTCTCGTTTCTGGCGTAGCTTTCAGCGGGCACTAGGCACCGAGTTGAGGTTGAGTTCAACCCACCACTCACAGACAGACGGGCAGTCGGAGAGGACCCTACAGACCCTCGAGGACTTATTGACAACATGTTGCCTAGATTGGAGCGGCACGTGGGAGTCGCACCTTCCCATGGTGGAGTTTTCGTATAATAATAGCTTTCACTCCAGCATCGGGATGGCGCCCTATGAGGCTCTGTATGGTCGACCGTGTAGGACACCGTTGCACTAGCACGAGGTTGGCGAGAGGCAGTTGTTGGGTCCAGAGTTAGTGCAGTAGTACGTGTTGGGTTCTCACATTCTAATTAATCAATACAACATGTTTTTGATGATGAACATATGCAATGATGTACAATGCAAACAAGTGATAAACAATGTGAATTGAGTTTTAAATGAATGAGATCTTCAAACAATAACTTGTCATAACAACTTGGTACAATGCTTGATTTTATGCTCATAATATCTCACTAATTATGTTTACTTTTGTAGGAGATATACCATGTAAGACATGTGCCAAAAACAAGCTTGAAAGATCAAGTAAAAGTCAAAAGACAAGGTACTTGTCGACAGCAAGTAAGGACTTGTTGACAGATACAAACAGTCAGAAAGCAGCCATTCTGCCAAGGCATTGCCTGTCGACAGCAGGAGTGACCCTGTCGACAGATGCAACCAGTCCGAAGATCAAAAGCACAGGAAGGCATGCGCCTGTCAACAGCAACAGAGCACCTGTCGATAGATGCACACAGTCAGAGCCTTCAGCCTTCTGGTTCTTCACAAGCTGTCTTCGCCTATCGACAGCATATGCAAGACCTGTCGATAGACAAGCAGAAAACATATTACGGGAAGTTTTGCAAGTTGCCAAACTTAGTGTTTCTATGGAGTACGACTCTCCATATGTTAACACTCATATATAAGCAACCTTTTGCAACAAATCTCATACACAAGCAGCCTCCAAGCAAAAACCCTAAAGAGTTCTCACAAGAAGCCTTGTTCTGCTGCTCTGCATCAACCTACCGCCCAGAACCAAGAACGGAAGACTCTTGCAGCGGAAGGTGAAGTCCGAACGTCTTGGATTCAAGCATCTACATCAACATCTGATCTCAAAGCCGAGGCTTGGACTCCAGGAGGACGTTCAGAGGAAGAGTTTGCTTATTGGATTTGTTCTTCAACTCTCAAACCCTTCCTGTTCTTTCTATTCCATACTTGTGTGTGTGTGTGGTGTTTCAAGTGGTTGTTGTGCTTGATACACGTGTGTGTGTGTTAATCTGATCGTGGGTTCACATCAAATAAACACGTGTGTGAGTTGTAGTTCGTGAACTAGCTCATAAGCAGGTGATTCTACGTGTGTGTGTGGCCCGTGGATGTAGGATACATGAGTTGTGTACTCCGAACCACGTAAAATCTACGTGTCTCGTGGTTTGCACGAATTTGCGTTAGATGTTTTGTAGGCACAACACTTTTATACACGTTTGAGTACTTGCTTATTCATCTATCAATCACTCACACACATCCACACATAGTTTGATCTTTGCTAACACTTTAATTGTCTGTGCTATTGTAAAAAGAGGGCGTTAAGCTTTTAAATTGTTCGTAATCTATTCAACCCCCCTTCTAGATTACCATTTAGGGAATTCCGCATCTCTTCAATTGGTATCAGAGCCGAGTTTCTCCGATTTACTGCTTTATCTTGTTGATCCTACGATCAGGAGATTCACGGTCAAATGGAATCTAACAAGGGGTATATGGCCGAGGGACACTCAGTGACCAGGCCACCCTTCTTTGATGGCACTAATTATCCATATTGGAAAAATTGGATGCAGGTTTTTATCTGTGCACAAAATTTCGAACTATGGAAAATAGTCAAAAAGGGATCATACGAACTGCCTCAGGACGAGGACACCTGGACCAAGGACCAGATCGCCAAGGGGACACTCAACTGGAGCACCCTCAATATGATGCAGTGTGCGGTCCATCCGAAGGAGTACTCAAGAGTCTCCACATGCACCTCAGCTAAGGAGATGTGGGACAAGCTTGAGCTCATCTATGAAGGTACGTCCGAGGTAAGAGAATCAAAGGTAAGCATGCTAGTTTCAGAATATGAAATGTTCAAAATGAATCATGATGAAACCATTTCAGACATGTTTGCTAGATTCATGATAATCATAAATGGATTGAAAGGTCTCAAAAAGGAATACTCGGAGAGTGACTTGGTGAAGAAGATACTTCGGTCTCTTCCATCCTCTTGGAACACCAAAGCCACTGTCATTGAAGATTCCAAAGACCTCTAAAAATGAAAGTGGATGAATTAATTGGCTCCTTGATGACTTATGAGTTGAATGTTAAAAGAAAAGAAACTGAAGAAAATCCTAGGAAGCCACTTGCCTTGAAGGCTTCCAGGAGGACTTCTTCAGTTTCCAAAAAGGAATTAATTCAGGAAAGTGAAGTCAGTGAATCGTCTAGTGAGAGTGACAATGATGAAATGGCTATGCTCACTAGACAATTCAAGAAATTTCTGAAGTTCAAGAGGAGAGGTACAGGTAACTCTAAACCTTTCCAAAAGAAAGACTTTTCTAACAAGTTTGATTCTAACAAAAAGTCTGAAGTTGTTTGCTATGAGTGCAAGAAGCAAGGGCATATGAGAGGAGAATGCCCCGAGCTCAAAAAGAAGCTTAAGAAGGACAAATTCACCTTCAAGAAGGCCAAGGCAATGGTGGCCACTTGGAGTGATGAGGATGACGACCAGAACAGCCAAGCTACCTCCGGAGATGATGAAGTCCACTGTCTCATGGCGAGAAGTGATGACTCGAATGAGGTAAATTCCTCCTTTGAAACATACTCTATTATTCAATGGGAAGAAGCTTACACTGTTCTATTTGAAAAATACTGTGAATTCAAGTCTGAAAATAAAGCACTCAAGAAAAAATTCAATTCCCTTGTTCATGAGTCAAACAACCATGATGAAAATGAATCCTTGAATAAGGTAATTGAAATGATGAAACTTGATGAACAAACACACAGTGATGAATTGGACAGCATGAAACTTAAATTTCAAGAAGTTCAAAAGGAAAGAGATGATTTAATGAACTCTCTTGAAAGCCTTAATAGTGAGCATGAAAAGCTAAAGGAAAATTGGAAAAAGCTGAAAATGACTTAAAAGGTAAGTCAAAAGATTTATCTAGTTTTGTCAAAAGTAAGCAAAATCTGGATGCTATTTTAGGTTCAAATGTTTATGTTGCTAGACATGGGATTGGGTTTCAAAAAGTAAAGCCAAAGGAAATGGCAAAAATCTGTTAACAAACTTCATTGATACCAGCCCAAGTTCAAGCAAACGAACCCCTTCAAAGAATAGGAAAAATCCTTCCAAGGGAAAGAAACAAGAATCTAAAATGGTCAAGTTTGCTCCTGGCCAATCTAAGGAATTTGCAACAAGCTCAAAACAGGACAAACAGCAAACTCCTAAAGCTAAATTTACAAGGCAACAAAAAGGAAAAATGCCAATGCATGCTCCCACAAAGGTAAAGCACAATGTTGTTCAAAAACTACCATCATGCAACATATGTAAAAAGGTTGGGCACACTGAAAAACAATGCTGGAATAACCCAAATCAAATGAAAATCAAACAAGTTTGGATTCCTAAGCATTTGTTATTTGGCATGAATGATACAATGGGACCCAAAGTAATTTGGGTACCAAAACCTCTCGTCTGATCCACATGTTGAGGAATGCCTATCAGCACACAATCAAAACAAATGGTACCTGGACAGTGGCTGCTCGAGGCATATGACGGGCGACAAAGCTAAATTCAGTTTGCTCGTGGAAAAAGACGGAGGTCAAGTGATCTTTGGAGGTAACAACAAAGGCCAGATCATCGGCTCAGGTAAAGTTGGTAAGTTTGCCTCTAACTCTATAGACAATGTGCTACTAGTTGATGGCCTTCATCACAATTTGCTTAGCATAAGTCAATTGTGTGATAAAGGTCATAAAATTGTCTTTGAATCCAATTCATGTCAAATTCTTGATAAGGAAACAGGAAGCCTAAAATTTTCTGGAAAAAGAATGAATAACATCTACATGGTTGACTTAGATGATCCAGAAAATAACAATTTGTGTCTTGTAGCAAACAAACAGGACGAGCTTACATTGTGGCATCGTAGGCTCGGTCATGCTAGTTACAATGTATTGCACAAGATCATGAGGCTTAAGTTGGTAAGTGGTCTTCCTGAAATCTCCTTTAACAAGAATGAAAATTTTTGTGATGCATGTGCACAGGGAAAACAAACCCGAAAATCCTTCAAATCAAAGGCACCGGTAAGTACTTCCAAAGCCTATGAACTCTTGCACATGGACCTATTTGGACCTACGAGAACACTCAGTCTCAATGGCAAGCGTTATGGTTTTGTCATTGTGGATGACTTCTAGGTTCACTTGGGTAAAATTCCTGGCACACAAGAATGAAGCATTAAATGTTTTTGAAGAATTCTTCAACAAATTGAGCATGAGAATGTCAATAAAATCTGCTCCATCCGCACTGATCACGGGGAGAATTTGACAATCATTCCTTCTCCGAATTTTGCAGGAACCAAGGTATAGACCACCTGTTTTCCTCCCCGAGAACTCCCGAGCAAAATGGAGTTGTGGAAAGGAAGAATAGAACCTTGGTGGAGATGGCTTGTACGCTTCTGGTCGAGAATTAATTAGCACGAACTTTTTGGGCAGAAGCGGTAAATACATCTTGCTACATCCTTAACCGAGCCATGGTAAGACCCGTATTCAAGAAAACTCCTTACAAACTTCTGAAAGGTAAGAAACCCACCATTGGGTACTTTAAAGTTTTTGGTTCAAAGGTGTTTATACATAACAATGATAAAAATGACTTGGACAAGTTTGAAGCCAAAAGCAATCAAGGTATTTTTCTTGGATACTCTGAACATTCTAGAGCATATAGGGTGTTCAATCTGAAAACTAGAACTGTGGAAGAAACTCCACATGTCATTTTTGATGAATCTCAACTCAAGCCTAACATTGTAAATTCCTACAGGTTTGATGACATGGAAGGAACAACACTTGAGGAACTTCAAAGAAAAGAAAAAGGAAAAACTCAAGAAGTTTCAAAAGGAAAGAGTGGATTTCTTCGCAGGTACGATGATGAAGATGACGGTTGTTTGATCAGAAATCATGATGAAGTCCCTGCTGAAGATCCACAACAAGAAGAACAACCTCAAGATGAAAGTCCTCCAGCCACCCCTCCTCCAGGACATCCTCCTCAATTGCAAGATCAACTCGAGCCTTCAACAATCACTAATGTGAGGTACTCTAAAGCTCATCCACTTGAGAATGTCATAGGTAACATAAATGATTCCATTCAAACTAGGTCTCAGGTAAATCAAATAGTTGAACAGGAACAATTAGCCTTTGTATCTCAAGTGGAACTCAAAACTGTTGAAGAAGCACTAAAAGAAAATTCTTGGATTGATGCCATGCATGAGGAGCTTGGGCAGTTTCAAAGAAATAATGTCTGGAGTTTAGTTCCTAGAACCCCTGAAATTTCTGTCATAGGGACAAGATTGGTCTTTAGGAATAAACTAAATGAAGAGGGTAAGGTGGTTAGAAACAAGGCTAGACTAGTTGCAAAAGGATACAATCAGGAATTTGGTATAGACTTTGAAGAATCCTTTGCACCTGTAGCTAGACTAGAAGCAGTTAGGATCTTGTTAGCATATGCATGTTCAAACAAGTTCAAATTATTTCAAATGGATGTCAAAACTGCCTTCTTGAATGGCTACATAAAAGAGGAAGTCTATGTCTCTCAACCACCTGGCTTTGAGGACCATGATAAACCAAACCATGTATTTAAATTGCACAAAGCTCTCTATGGTTTGAAACAGGCACCCCGAGCTTGGTACGACAGGCTGAGTACCTATTTGGTAAGCAAAAACTACTCAAGAGGTAAGGTGGACCAAACTCTCTTTACAAAGAAAGTTCGCAATCATATAATTGTTGTTCAAGTTTATGTGGACGATATTATCTTTGGTTCCACTAATCCCACACTGTGTGAAGAATTTTCACAACACATGCACAGTGAATTTGAGATGAGCTTAATGAGCGAGCTTCAATTTTTTCTTGGTTTGCAGGTCAAGCAGCTTGAAAATGGATTCTTTATAAACCAAGAGAAATATGTAAAAGAACTACTCAAAAGGTTTCAGTTCGAACAAGCCAAGCCCGCTTCAACACCAATGAGCACAAACATTAAGCTAGAATGTGATGAGAAAGGTAAACCGGTAGATGCCAAACAATTTCGAGGTATGATTGGCTCACTCTTTTATCTTACTGCAAGTAGACCGGACATACAATTCAGTGTTTACCTTTGTGCTAGATATCAATCTAGTGCAAAGGAAAGCCATTTAATTGCAGTCAAGAGAATCTTCAGATATCTCTCAGGTACGCATGCCTTGGGTCTTTGGTATCCAGCTGGTAGTAGTTTTGAATTGATTTCTTATTCTGATGCAGACTACGCTGGTTGTAAAATTGACAGGAAAAGCACTAGTGGCTATTGCCAAATGCTTGGTGGTTGCATGGTTTCGTGGGCATCCAAGAAGCAACACTCGGTTGCACTCTCTACTGCAGAGGCAGAATATGTTGCTGCAGGGAGTTGTGCAACACAAGTGTTGTGGATAAAAAGTCAGTTGTGTGACTATAACATCGATATTGGATGCACACATATCCTATGTGACAACACTAGTGCAATCAATCTATCAAAGAATCCCATTCAACATTCCAGGACGAAACACATAGAAATTCGTCATCATTTCTTGAGAGATGAAGTAGCCAATAGATCATTGGAAATTAGTTTCATACCCACAGAGAAACAGCTGGCTGATATCTTTACCAAACCTCTAGCTGAAGATAGATTCACCACATTGCGAAGAGAGTTGGGGTTGTGCAAATTGCAATGAAACTTAACTCAAATGTTAAGCATATGTCCCTTGTGTCCACTAACTGTGAGGTATATCAAATGGTGATGTGTGGAAGAACAAGTCATGCTTGTTTGGAAACTCTCATTATGCGTGAGAAATATTCTCCGCCAAGTATCCATAGTCATGTGACATAAAAGGGACATGTACTCTACATTTGGAATTAGTTTCTTTATAATTTGCCTATTCAAAACTCTCTTTAAAATTTTGAAAACACTTGTTGGTTTGTCTTTCTACATGCTTGGTGTTCTTAATTGCTTGGTCTTTGTGTGCATATATGTCTTCATGAACTTGAGTCCTTTTGTATCAAATGGCACACATTATGGGGGAGCAAGTTAGGGTTAGATGAATGCAAATGTGAAGGAAATTGTTCAACCTTTGTCCATCTCAACTCCCTCACCACTACTTTGAACATGTCCCTGTCGACAGGCTACAAGGGCCCTGTCGACAGCTCAGCCCAGACAGAACTCTCATTCTTCTGTCTGTGTCCATCTGTCGACAGGCCCTCTACCTGCTGTCGACAGATGCACACAGTTTTTGCCTCCCCGAAATCTCCAACTACTGTCTGTGTGCTCCTGTCGACAGGCCCTTTCTCCCTGTCGACAGATACCCTGAATTTTGGAACTTCATGCTTATTTCTTCACCATTTCAGTGAGCAACTTCATGATTAACATATAAGGTGTCTATAAGGTGATAATGCATGTTTGACCACACTATATACACATGATATTTAGGCTATTCTTTATCCCACTATGATTTTCACATACTATTCATGTTTGGATTTAGGTTCTATCATTTAGGAAACATTTCATAACTCTAAAGAATATCCACCTCACTCCTTTACATTGATTCTTTGTGGGCACACATAGTCTCAATTTACTTGATAAGCCTTTTGGCCACGAAAGTGCATGTCTAACATTGATAGGTAATCATATCACCTACTTGATATTGGCTTTTACAACAATACTTGGAGAAAAGCTACCTATTTCTGAAAAATCTTTCACAAGGAAAACAAAAAAAATTCTAGTTAATGAAAATCAACTTTACATTGGGATGAATATAGAGCAATGTTGGGTTATGCTGAGTAACCGATGTGATGGGCATCACAAATGTCTGCCCTCACGTCAAAAGGCTAACTCATCATCTCTGTACAACTGTATGATAGAAACTTCCACTAAGTAACTGGGGGTATGGGCACTTGTAATGTTTATCCTCACGTCAAAATGTGTGACGTCTTCTTAAGTACCAATTCCTCCCATTGTTTTTCTAAATTTCAAAAAAAAAGGAAATAGTGTGTAGCCTCCACTGAGTCATAATTTCCAAGGTCATTGGTCTTGTGATTGTCTTGACATATAGATATCATTTCATGCATCATTTGCCTATCCAAAAATGGGGATTGTGTTGTCTTACATTGTATTTATACAACGAAGGGTGAGTGTGCATTGTTCTTTATTTAAGTGAGTGTTTTCTTAATGCTTTAACCTTAAATTCCTTGGGTATTATGTTAAAACCATTGAGGAAAATGATATGGTTTATTATATCCTTGTATATGGTAGGTTAACATACATGATTCCCCTCTTATACATCTAACACCTGGAAGACATTGCTCAGAGCTTCAGTTCAAAAAATCACCAAAAATCACAAAATTGGCCATTTTCTGAAAGTGCCTGTCGACAGGCACCAAGGGCCCTGTCGACAGCAAACGGCCAGACCCAAACGGGAAGCCCAAAGGGCCAGGGTTTAAACGGGTTTTTGTGGGACCAACCTTTCAAATCCTTTCTAAACTCTTTAAAAAGGATCCCACACCCCTTTCTCCCTTCTACCTCCTTCCAAAAACCATTTCCTCCTTCCACCCAAAAACCTCCCTTTCCAGGGCGCAGGCAGAGCTCTCGCCTCCCTTGCGGATTCTCTCTGTCTCGTGTCTCTTCTTCCTCCACCCTCTCCCTCCTACACGAGGATCACCATCTCATGGCTCCAACGGCGAAGAAGATTGCATCTCGTCGCCGTGCAAGATCTCCCGAACAAGGCCAGGGCACCAGGGCGACCTCTGAGCGTCACACGATGCATCGGGAGGATCGCTTGCCGGAGCTCGTGATCCCGCCAAATCTCCAACTCCTCAACGTCCATGGCATCTTCACCAAAGTCGCGCAGCCCCGCTACGTCGACTTCATCTCTATGCAGGACATGTTTCTCGGCCTTCTGCCTCTTTTTGATGTTCAGGGTTGGGCACCCTTTTGTTATGATCACAAGCGGTACTCTCCCACCGCTGTGACGGACTTCTATACCAATCTTCGCTTCTCCAAAGATGACAAGCTCATCACCAAAGTCAAAGACACTCCCTTCTTTGTAACTCCAAACCTTTTATCCACTGCCCTTCAAATTCCCAATACAGGAGTTGACATCAAAACCTTTCATCCAACTCCCGAGGAGTTCCACACTCTCGTCGTTCGGCAGCCCTATGACCCCACCAATCGTATGCATTTGAATGCCAACTCTTTCCCTCCACTTCATCGCCTAATCCACCACATCTTCACCACACTAAATGTTCCAAAGGATGGAAGCCGTGAACTTGTGACCTCCCTTCACAAGTTTCTGCTTCACCAATTCATCCGCACTGATCTCATCAACCTTCCACTCCTAATGATCTCTATCTTTCACCAGTGTGTTCGAAGTTCAAAGAGATAAATGCCCTATGCATGCCAACTCACATCTCTATTCCTCTTTATTGGCATCCACATCCCATAGGAGGAGATGACGGATCTTTCTTCCCATAGCTCCTATGACCTCATCGCAGCTCAGAGGATGGGCTACAAGCTAGTTGATGGGATAGTTTCAAGAGATCTCAAGGGCAAGGGAGCAGCTGTAGCTGAAGAGATTGGTGTTGGTGTTGAAGAGGTAAATGAAGATCAAGATGAAGCTGAGGAAGACACTGAAGATGAAGATGACTCCCACACTGAGTCGTTTGATGCTCCGGGAGATGTCACTGTTGGTGCTACTGAGCCGTCCATCCGTCAATTGCTAGCTCAGTTGCAACTTCAGATGACCACTGGTTTTGAAAGCCTCAATGCAAGATTGGATATTGTGGAATCTAGCATTGCAGCTCTAGATTCATGCCTGGACCACGTTGCACCTGAGTGTCATGCTGATCAACCGGCTCCTTCACAGCCCTCTGATGAAGATGCTTAGAAAGCTTAGTTGTCTAGGATTGGGTCTAGTCCTGTAGTCTAAGTTTCATTTTATTCATGTCATGTTTAATGTACTTTTGCCTTTTCTATGGTCATCATGCCATGACTTTCCCTTTATTTCTTATTTCCTTTCATTAGCACCCAATGTCATGTGTATGCACTCATGAAAATCAATGAAAATCTTTGCTCTGTGCATTTTACTTGTGTCTATGGTGTGCTTTTGGATGTTGTCAAAAGGGGAGAAAAACTCAATTATGCATTAATTGATTAATTTTGTCATCATCAAAAAGGGGGAGAATGTTGGGTTCTCACATTCTAATTAATCAATACAACATTTTTTGAGATGAACATTGATGTGCAATGATGTACAATGCAAACAAGTGATAAACAATGTGAATTGAGTTTTAAATGAATGAGATCTTCAAACAATAACTTGTCATAACAACTTGGTACAATGCTTGATTTTATGCTCATAATATCTCACTAATTATGTTTACTTTTGTAGGAGATATACCATGTAAGACATGTGCCAAAAACAAGCTTGAAAGATCAAGTAAAAGTCAAAAGACAAGGTACCCGTCGACAGCAAGCAAGGACCTGTCGACAGATACAAACAGTCAGAAAACAGCCAGTCTACCAAGGCATTGCCCGTCGACAGCAGGAGTGACCCTGTTGACAGATGCAACCAGTCCGAAGATCAAAAGCTCAGGAAGGCCTGCGCCTGTCGACAGCAACAGAGCACCTGTCGACAGATGCACACAGTCAGAGCCTTCAGCCTTCTAGTTCTTCACAAGCTGTCTTCGCCTGTCGACAGCAGATGCAAGACCTGTCGACAGACAAGCGGAAAACATATTACGAGAAGTTTTGCAAGTTGCCAAACTTAGTGTTTCTATGGAGTACGACTCTCCATATGTTAACACTCATATATAAGCAACCTTTTGCAATAAATCTCGTACACAAGCAGCCTCCAAGAAAAACCCTAAAGAGTTCTCACAAGAAGCCTTGTTCTGCTGCTCTGCTTCAACCTACCGCCCAGAACCAAGAACAGAAGACTCTTGCAGCAGAAGGTGAAGTCCGAACGTCTTGGATTCAAGCATCTACATCAACATCTGATCTCAAAGCCGAGGCTTGGACTCCAGGAGGACGTTCAGAGGAAGAGTTTGCTTATTGGATTTGTTCTTCAACTCTCAAACCCTTCCCTGTTCTTTCTATTCCATACTTGTGTGTGTGTGTGGTGTTTCAAGCGGTTGTTGTGCTTGATACACGTGTGTGTGTGTGTTAATCTGATCGTGGGTTCACATCAGATAAACACGTGTGTGAGTTGTAGTTCGTGAACTAGCTCATAAGCAGATGATTCTGCGTGTGTGTGTGGCCGTGGATGTAGGATACACGAGTTGTGTACTCCGAACCACGTAAAATCTACGTGTCTCGTGGTTTGCACGAATTTGCGTTAGATGTTTGGTAGGCACGACACTTTTATACACGTTTGAGTACTTGCTTATTCATCTATCAATCACTCACACACATCCACACATAGTCTGTTCTTTGCTAACACCTTAATTGTCTGTGCTATTGTAAAAAGAGGGCGTAAAGCTTTTAAATTGTCCGTAATCTATTCAACCCCCCTTCTAGATTACCATTTAGGGAATTCCGCATCTCTTCAGTGCGCAGACACCGTGAGGCTGATCAGACAAAGGTTTCAAATAGTGTAGAGCAGACAGAAGAGCTATGCCGATGTCCGCAAAAGGCCACTTCAGTTCGAGGCCGGTGACAGTGTGTTTCTTCGGATCTCGCCCACCAAGGGCGTTCTCAGGTTTGGGAAGAAGGGAAAGCTCAGCCCGAGGTTTGTTGGCCCCTTTCCCATCCTGGAGCGGGTTGGTGAGGTCGCTTACAGTTGGCTCTTCCGTCTTAGTTGGCAGGTGTCCACGACGTCTTCCACGTGTCGCAGCTGAGGAAGTACATGCTAGATCCGTCACATGTACTCAACTACTCGCATCTATAGGTCGCTCTAGACCTGTCCGTGCGAGAGTACCTCATCAGCGTGGTGGACCGCAGGGTGCAGCAGCTTCGCAGGAGGCAGATCCCGCTCGTCAAAGTGGTTTGGGAGCATCGCGCCGGTGGCGAGGCCACTTGGGAGCATGAGGACGAGATGCGGGAATAGTTCCCTTACTTGTTCGAGTGACAGGTACTTTGTTTAACCTCTTTCCCCCTAGTTTCACCCTTAATTTTGAGGACGAAATTGTTTTTTTTTTTTGTTGGTTAGATTGTAACATCCCTGTCCCCTTTGAGGGTCAGCTCTCTCGGTTGTGGTCGTGACATGTCGACTCGTCACCATCTGAAGGCGACGTAGGTGACCGTCGCATTCTAAATGAGAACACACCGGCTGCCCCTGTCGTGACAGGGCTCTGACAGCATACTGTTGTTTTGTCTTTTAGCTGTCTGGACGGTGGAGACATGTGTCGTCATGAATGCATGAACGCGACATACTAGTCCGTCGCGATCAGATGTCAGTGCTGCATGCATGCCACGTGGTGGCTTTGACCGTCAAGGTCGCAGGCATTTTCCAGATCGCGATGTAGGTGGGTGTCGCATTAGCTTTGCTAACGCGATGACCAGGTCCGTCGCGTTCTCATGATCTGTGTTTAAGTGCCCTGAGAGCAAAAGCCCCTTTTTGCATGTTCTCTGTGTTTTCTCCTCTCTGGCGATCTCCCTTGTGCCTGGTGCTCCGTGGGGAGCTTGGAGGGGAGTTGTGGTTGGCTTGGCATGGTGAGTATGTGTGTGATTTGTTTGTGTGATTTGGGTGCTTAGTTATGCTTCCCTTTCTCACTTCTCCTTCCCCTTCTCTATGGCATGCACCATGGATCCCCTTCATCGGCTTGTGAAGATTGTGCTCGGCTCGTGGACGGCGACTCTTGGGGCATTGGAGTGCGGAGGAGGAGGGGTCGCCTACGAGAAGGCCCCTCTAGGGTGGTTCTTCACCATGAGGTAGGGAGCCCAAACCCACCTCCTAGTTCTACATGCTAGGTTTCCAAACCCCACGTCCAAGCCTAGAAATCATGCTAGGTATTTTACATGCTTCAAGTGGTCTTATCGTGGAATGTTGATCTATGTGTATGCATGCTTGGTTGGGTGGTTTGTGTTGAGAGCTCTTTTTTTTATAGGTAAACAAATTATATTAATGAAAAGAGAATGTACAAGAAGCCATATCTACACAGACTGTAGATTATAGCCAAAATCCACAGGGGTACAGGGAGAGTGCACCATCCCTCAAAAAGGGACAATGTTCTCACTCCACCTGAAACCACCCTTGGACCGAAATAGAAAAGAAACATCATGACTACACAAGCCGTAGCCTATGATAACATGGATATGAAAAGCTCTTAACTTCATTTGTGTTGAGAGCTCCATGTTGTTGGTGAGGTTATTTGAGTGTAGGTTGCTCTTCTTGCCATGCATGGGGTTCATGAGGGTGGTTTGGTGTTCATTGAGATGTTTTCCAGCATTCCCATGATCCTTTCCCCCCTGTTGTATCATTTAATGTTCTTTTGGGGTGATGGAGTTGCTCTATTTGAGCACTCGGCTGAGGTCGCGACGGGCTTCCCAGTTGTGACCTGGTTGAGACGTATCGTCACGTCGCGTTCTCTCTGAACGCGCCCTAGCACCTGTCGCGTTAGCAAACGCGACGGGGTGCATGTGCGGCATTCAGGAGTTCGGGATTTTTCGGAATGCGACGTCTGCCTTCTTCGCGATAGGATCGTGACGGGGTACGTGTCGCGTTCAGATGACCCGGGTTTGTTGCGGCGCCTTAAGCCGTAGTGTTCTTATCACGACGGGTCAAAGGGTCGCCTTCTGGTTTCTTGTCGCGATAGGTAGGATCGTCGCTTTCTGATCGCGACGTAGCGCTGCGTTGCCTCTCTGACCGAGAGGGACTGGCGATAGGTTTTGACGTTTCACTTCCACTGTGACTCAATTTTCTTGGCACCTGTGCTATTCCTAGTGCAGCGCTACTCTAGCCTCTTCGCCCGGTGCTAGGCACTTGAGGGCTTGTCGGCGAGACAGGTTGTTATCGTTACCTGGGACCCCCATCCCCACGTGCCTGTTAGAGGGAGTTCTCCGGGCGGCGGGCGTGCTCGAGTGACGAACTTGGAGCGGAGGGGAAAACGGTGGGGACAACGGCGTAGAGTCGTTTGTAGAGCTCTCTTAGCTGGGTTTGGGTCGCTAAGGTAGTTGCGGCGCTCTTTCGGTTTGGACCAACTAGTCCTTTCTCACTGCCTCACTCTACGTGGCTCCAGAACCATTTAAGGGGCTAGGCGTGGGACCGTAGTCCGGCCAGACTACAGCAGTTCTAGTTCTTTAGTTCTGTGTCTCACTCTGACGAGATGTGTTAGACATGGACCGTTGGTCGAGGGTAATGCGGGTGGCGTACCTAACCGGCTGACTAGTGTAGCGTACTGTAGCTAGTGTGTTTGCCTAGGTAGTGTTTAGCTGTCTGTGTTACAGCCTTGGGTTTCTTTTGGTGCCGTGTTTTACACCGGTTTTCCGGTCTCGACGTGTAGCCTAGACCGACGACCGTATAATTTCTTTCATGCTTCTGCACTTGACTTTGTTTGGTAGAATAGAATTTACTGCTTTATTTAATTACTGCACTTAGTTCTATTTCTGTTAGAACCAGTAGGAGATTGGTAGTCCCTACTGTGCTTCTTCGTGAAGCTAATGCCCTCTTTTAAGGTGAGACTTCACAGCAGTTCCTCCGCAGCGGACTGAGGAGACGGGGCCGTAGTATACAGCGTCCCCAGTGAGCAGTGTTCCCCAGCTTGTGTACTTCACCCTCGAGGTATGCCCCTAAGGGACATGTTCTTTCCCTTTTATTTCAAACACTTGTACTTTATCTACTTTGGGACTGTACTAGACTGTTACTCAGTGTTGGACTCTTTTCCCTCACCTGCCATACATTTTAGTGCATTTGTTGTCATTTATCTCTATTACATATCTTGTTAGACCGATCCGTTAGCCCTTCCGGGTCTCTGAACCCGTGGGCGGCAGTGTCGATGTTCGGATTCTTGGTGGGAGCTGAGGGTCTAGGCGTCGGGGCCGTTACACAGACAAATGGCCAGTCTGAGAGGACGATTCAGATGCTCGAGGATATGTTAAAAGCATGCGTGCTTGACTTGAAAGGTGATTGGGAGCATCATCTACCTCTTGTGGAGTTCGCCTACAACAACAGTTTTCATGCGAGCATTGGCATGGCTCCGTTTGAGGCTTTGTATGGGCGACCCTGTAGATCTTCTTTATGCTGGGAGGAGACAGGCAATAGGCAGCTGGTTGGTCCGGAGTTAGTGCAGGAGACTTCAGATAAGATTCAGCTTATCAGGCAAAGGTTGGTTGCAGCGCAGGATAGGCAGAAGAGCTACGCCGACAACAGAAGGAAGGATTTGGAGTTCAAGGTTGGCAAACATGTATTTCTTAAGGTTTCGCCTACCCGAGGCGTTGTCCGGTTTGGCAGGCACAACAAATTGAGTCTGAGGTTCATTGTCCCATTTGAGATTCTTAGGCGGATGGGCAGCGTGGCATATGAGCTAGCTTTAGCCCCAGCGCTAGCGAGTGTACACCCAGTTTTCCACGTGTCTATGCTTAGGAGGTATGTGAGAGATCCGTCTCATGTTATTAGTCATGAGGCAGTGGAGATTCAGCCAGACTTGTCGTATGTAGAGCAGCCAGTGGCTATCCATGACCGGAAGGTTCAGCACCTTAGAAACAAGAGTATTGCATCCGTGAAGGTGTTATGGAGGAACATCTATCAGGAGGAGGCTACATGGGAGCTTGAGGACGCCATGAAGAAGAAGTATCCCCATTTGTTTGGTTAGTATTTTCGTTCTAACTTTGAGGATGAAGTTTTCTTTTAGGGGGAGAGGGATTAAAGCCCTCGAATTTTTGTCCATATTAAGCTTATTTGATTTTGTGCATATTATAATTATTTATGTACTTATGTTCGTATGTATATACATATTTATTTCTGTACATATTGTATTTAAATAATATTGTACATATTGTATGTATCTATATGGTGTGTGTTGTTTATTGGATATTTCTGTTTTCTGCCAAAATCCCAGTTAACGTCAACATCCCTTGACGTTAAGGGCAGGTTGACAGCAATCAGTGTGCTGCCAGCACAAGCACGGGGACACACCTGCGGTCCCGCCAGCACAAGCAAGAAACTTGAAAATGAATAGGAAGACAACCTGGCCAGACAAACGGTTAAAGGCACCACACCTTGACTGACAACGCCCAAGCAGACTGTAACACTGACAGTCCAACGGGCAACAGCGACAACTCATTTTTACAGAGAGAGAGCAGCGACAACCAAAACAAAGACAAGGCATCTCTGGGTAGAACCTCCATCAAAAGCGCCAAGAGTCGTTCTAGAAGAACCTTACCAGAATGCAGCCCAACCAACGACACACTTCAAACCACAGGGGCAACACAACGGTAGCCCAAAACAAACACCGAGCACTCCTGAGAAGAACCTCCGTCAGAAGCGACAAAGGGCGATCCTGGGAAGAACCTTCACCAGAACACGCAAAACCAAATGGCCAAACAACACGGACCAACAGAGAGAACATTGGAGCAAGCAGAACTGCAGAAGTAATGCAAGCAAGTCCTGGGAGAACCTCCACCAGAACCACCAAGGCACCGCTCTGGGAAAACCCGCCAGAACGCACTAGCCAAACGAACAGCACACCTCGGACCCTGAGGTAGTGCGGAAATAGACAGAAAACGTGCACGGGACAGTCCTGAGAGAAACCCTCACCAGGACAACAACAAACTGTTATGGGAAACATCACCAGAATACAGGGCAACTAAGCGATGCTCCTCAACCTCGAGGGCAACACAACGGCAACCACCAGACAACAGAGACCTCAACCCAAAGAGGCAACACAATGGAAGACTTCAACGAGTACAGAAGCAGTCCCAGAGGGAGAGGAACCCTCACTAGGACAACAACAAAATAGTTCTGGGAAACATCACCAGAACACAAGCAGCCAAGCGATGCACCTCAACTCAGAGGGCAACGCCACAACAACCCGAAATGAGCACAACACAGTTCTGGGGAAACCTCACCTCCACCAGAACCAACAGAGAAGAACTCCGGGAGCACCTCACCAGAGTTCACAACCAGTTAGCACAAGGCCGACAATAGCCACAAAAAGGTGTCGCAGTGCTCACCCAGCGGTGCAACACGGCACACAAGCACCCAACTGCGCACAGGCACACAAGGCCAGAAACACCCTAACAACAAGGGACTGCCAACAAGGCAAGGACACCTTCGACCGGTTCCATAGACCACAACCCTACACCGGTGAAGGCCATACCACACGTAGGCTCTCCCAGCTTTCGCGACACAACCACCCGGACGTGCAGGCCGAGGACGAATCCATATGTAGCATGAGCAAAAATAGCAACCACGCTCATAGCACGTGCGCCCATCATCAGCAGCAACAATCTCCTGCAGCTCACACCTGGACCCTACTCGAAAGCCAGCCACCTGCAACAAAGAACCAAATGCTTACACCTAACAGCAACTCTACACGGACGGGCCAGTAGTGTACTATAACTTTCTTTGGGACAGTCATAGTTATTAACTCATTACAAATCTCGTTGGACCCCTGAGCTCTGATACCACTGTAACGACCCGACCTCCTGGACCCCGTCAGGGACCCCGAAGGTCGCACCGCCACCCACGGATCCAAAGACCCGGAAGGGTTAGAATTTAGTCCAGTGAGATAAGCAATGAATTCAAATAACTATAACAAGAAAGTTCGTACATTAGTAAGGAAATTATGTACAACATGTCCCAAATAAAAGTACTGGTATAGAAAGAAAGGTGTAGTCCTTAAGGGGCATACCCCGAGGACTTGCAAAAGGCCACTCTCAACTCACAGTGTACAAAGCTCACACGCTCGCAACTCATACTGCTGGCAACGCACGACGTACAAACTGCCACCACGACCGTCCGGCAACGAACTCCTACGATAGCGAGTCCCTTGGGACAAGGTTAACCTACCCATGGATAGTTTAACCATGTGTCCCTTAACCCAGAAATTAACCTACCTCACTTTGGCATCTTAGCCCACTAACCACCACTAACCAAGGGTAGACTTACCTACCTTTTATTTTTTTTAGTCAACTTAAAACTTTGACTCAATTTATCTTTTTTTGCAATTAAAAAGTAAAATAATTTTCAGAGATATATAATAAATAACATTAAATTTAATGATTATTTTTATAAAAAAAAATTAAAAAAAAGTTAACCACGCGGGTAACTCTGCCCCACCTCCTGAGGTGGGGCAGAGTTACCCATGGGTAACCTGGGCTACCCAGGTTAGCCTTGGGTAGGTTGCCCCCCCCCCCCCCCCCAAAGTGCAAAAAGCACTTTACCCATAGGTAACTACAAGTTACCCATGGGTACCCCCCCCCCTTCCCAAACCTGGGCGAAGAGAGTAAGGGGGTGAGACTCGCGAACAAGGCTCAGTAGAGATAACCAGTCCCTTACCAGTTAGAGTAGCAGGAACTCCAACGAAAGCAGAAGCAAACTATTCTAGAAAGCAGTAAAGTGGGAAACACCTATTGCAGAGTACTACAAAGCAGCGGAACAGAGTAATGCCACGATCCACAACCAGGGTCGGGCCAAACAGGACTCCCGCAGAACCAACGGAGTCAAACACAATGCGGAAGCAACACCTCGGCATGCACCCGTCGAGACAGAGAAGCTCACGGAACACCGGAGCAACCACGTGAGACCAGAGTCTCACGACACAAGCACCCAACATCCCAAACCTCCAGGAGTTCTGGAAGGAACAACCAGGTGTCACCATGAGAGGCACGGAGCATCCACGTGAGAAGGAATGTCTCACCAAAAGCACGGCCACCTCAGACCTTTACAAGGTCGAGGGCCCACAAGCAGAACCACTCTAGACCTCGGACACTACACGAGGTCAAGGAACTACACCCTACAGTGGCACCACGGACGACACCAAGGAACGGTTTACAAAACCAGCAGTCGGGTGTCTGTACCAGACACCCCGAGAGAACATGCTGAAACCGCTAGCACGGCCCACGAGGCCAAACCAACCAAGCCCACAGAAACTAGACACGGCTAGGCTACAACCACCGTGCAGGCTAGAGCAACGAGACTCACTTAGAAACAATGTGAGAAAACTCCATCACAGCAAGAGCAACCAAGCCAACACCACCGACAGCTAAGAGGAGGACTCACTGTCCACACCTCTAGCTCGCCAGCCGCTAACTCTTTCCTACAACCTCCCTAGGTAGAGTGAGGCTAGTGAGCCACAACAGAGAACAACTAACAAACCACCACAGCCCGGCCGAGCTGCGGCCCCACGCCTACCCTCCCTACGCGGCTCTGGAACCAACGTAGAGCGAGGCAGTGAGAAGGACTAGTGGGTCCGCACTGGTAAAAATGCTTCAACCACCTCGGAGACATAGACACAGCTATGGGAGCTCCACAAGCGGCTCTACGCTGCTGCCCACCACCGTTTTCCCCTCAGCTTTGGAGTCCGCCACACTAGGCTGTCAACTCGAGTACGCTCGTAGCCCGGAGAACTCCCTCAACAGGCTCCTAAGGATGGGGGTCCCAGGAAACAGAGACAACCTCTGAATGGGACAAGCCCACAAGTGCAAAGCACCGAGCGAAAGAGAACAGGTGGGGCAACAACCAACAGAAATCGGCACAACTGGCTTGTAATCAAGAAAGCCCATCAGGCACAAGCACGCATGGCACACCACCCGGTAACCCCCAGGAGGACCGTCGGCCAACACCAGCACACACGGCACGACCCGAAAACTCAGAACACCACCATACAGCACAGAAACCATCTCTCTTCTAATAATCGATGACCGACAGACAATCGATTATTAGACAGACGTGCTAGGACACGACCACGAAGGTGTCACCTTCGGTCACTGAACGCCGGGAGGCAACCTGTCGCGTTCCCTACTAGAAAGTCCCAAGGGCAACCTTGCCCTGGGGCACACGCCGACATGCCAACGAGGCCACAGAAACACCCGAGGCAAGCCTGGTGCTGTCGCGCCCTCCTATCCCGTCGTGATACCATCATGACAAGAAGGGCAACCACGAGAAGCACCATGTCGTGACGGGCCAGCGCGTCGCGACAGGAACCCTGTCGCGACAAGAAACCGGGTCGCAACACGACCCTTATTGCGACGGCCAACCGCGCCGCAATAAGGTCGCGCTCGACCTGGGCGTCGCCTCCTCTGATGTCGCGATGCGCACGGCGGTCGCGACATTAGACGGAAGGCCGACTGCCAGGATGCTGCATCCCGGGGTCGCCCACACAAACCACATTCACACACCACGGGGAGGGGAGCATGGGGAAAGCAGTAGAAGCATACATAACACCACAAGAACTCCCGATCCACCCGGAATGGAAAGAGCACAAGAGATCCCGACTGGAAAATGGAGAACCGAACCCCAAAGGGCCTTCTCGATGGCAAGAACACCTCCTCCTCGCTCCACGATGCCGCTCCAAGCTCTGCACGAGCCGCCGGTGGTGCCACCATGTTCCACGCCTAAACCGCCGGAGAGGAAAGCTTTCCCCACCTCGGAGAGGAGGAGGGAAAGAAGGAAGGAGAGAAAAAGGAAAGGGAGCACTGGCCAAGGCTTTTAGCCTTCGGCCCCCAAGATGTGACGGGATGGGGCGTCGTGTTACCAACCTTAACACAACGGTCATCCACACTGCGACGAGAACGCATCCCCCAGGGACGCCGTGACAACCTGACAGGTCACTCTGACCCGCTTGCCACCCTGACAGACGTCAGACAACCAAAAAGCAGAACCCTATCGTGACCCGTTGACCAGGCGCGACATGAACGCGACACAAGGTGGTCGTAACTCGGATGACTGTCGCGTCGGGTAGTTCCGTCGTGACACTAACGCATCGTCAAGGCCAGACACGTTAGTGGCCAGCCATCCCACACACAAACGGAAAGTTGGAAAGCCCGAGATGTTACATCCTAGTACATCTTGGTGCTGCCTGGATGAATTGAGAACCGCGACCTGTGAGCTTCTGCAAGTACTCGCTCAGAACTTCCACTACATCAGGTACACATACTCGGTGCTGAAATCTGATGACACCGTCTTCATCCCGAGTAATGCTTGCTTTGCCCACCATCTCCTGATGTCTATGATCAGCTCCTTGCTTCTCGATCACCTCGTCGAACACAGTGGATCGGATAGACAACTATGCCATGAAAGCCTGACACAACTGTGGCTTTAACTCGGTCATAGAACATGCCACATCCTCAAGCATCTTCCAATCTTGCCGGAGTAAGGACCTCTTCTTGTTGAGCGCATCTGCCATGACATTTGCTTTCCCTGGATGATACTGAAGCTCGAAGTCATAGTCTTTAAGGAACTCTATCTGCCTTCTCTGCCGCAGGTTCAACTCCTTCTGAGAGAAAAGGTACCTTAAACTCTTGTGGTCAGTAAACACGTCAAACTTGACACCATAAAGATAGTTCTCTAGATCATCAGTGCATGAACCACAGCCGCTACCTCCAAATCATGGGTCGGATAGTTACGCTCATGCTCCTTTAATTGGCGAGAAGCATAGGCAACCACCTTACCATGCTGCATCAACACACCTCCAAGGCCTATCTGGGAAGCGTCAGAATAGATCGAAAAACCCTCGGCACCACCAGGCAAGATCAACACGGGTGCCGATGTCAGCCTTGTCTTCAGCATCTGGAAACAGTTCTCACAATCCTCAGACCACACATACTTAACTCCTTTCCTGGTCAGCTTAGTCAAAGGTGCTGCGATAAAGGCAAAGCCTTCAATGAATCGCCTATAATAGCCTGCTAACCCCAGAAAACTCTTAATCTCGGATGGTGTCCTCGGAGTCTCCCACTCTAACACCGCCTGAACCTTCGCCGGATCAACAACAACTCCAGCGCCTGAAATAACATGTCCAAGGAAGTGAACCTCGCACATTAAGAAGTCGCACTTGCTGAACTTGGCATATAGCTTGTGCTCTCGGAGAACGTCCAGAACAATCCTTAGATGCTCATGGTGTGTAGCCTCATCAGGGGAATAGACTAACACATTGTCTATGAACACCATAATAAAACTATCCAAAGATGGCCTAAACACCCTATTCATGAGATCCATGAATGCTGCAGGGGCGTTAGTCATAACAAATGGAAGCACAAGGAAGTCATAGTGTCCATAGCAGGTCCTAAATGTAGACTTGGACACATCCTCCCCAATGATCCTCAACTGATGGTAGCCGGATCACAGATCTATCTTGGAAAACACGGATGCATTCGGTCTCTGAACAAACAAATCATTTATGCACGACAAGGGGTACTTGTTTTTCAATGTCACCTAATTGAGTTTCCTGTAATCGGTGCACAGCCTGAGGGAACCATCTTTCTTCTTCATGAACAACACAAGTGCACCCCATGGTGACACACTAGGGCAAATGAACCCCTTACCAAGCAACTCCTGCAATTGCTTCCTCAGCTCAGCTAACTCCGCAGGTGCCATCTGGTAGGAAGCCTTAGAGATAGGTGAGGTGCTTGGAAGCAACTCTATAGTGAACTCTATCTCCCTTGCTGGTGGCAATCCAGACAAATTATCAAGGAACACATCTAGAAACTCCTGCACAACCTCGATCTCCTCAAGAGTAGGTGACTGATCGGCCTTAGGAACCAAGACCACACTAGAAAGAAAAGCGTCACAACCCTTGCTCACCATCTTCATAGCCTTCATGGCGGAGATCACAAACCTTCCCGCAAGATTCCTTGGCAACGGATGTAAGAACTCATCCTCTCTAGGAATCGGAAAGTAATCTTCTTCCCCCATGCAATCAACCAAGGCATAGTGCTCCTCAAGCCAATCCAGACCAAGTATAGCATCGTAGTCCTTCATCTTGTGCAAGTAGAAGCACCCGAACAAGCCTCGCTCCTCAATGCACACAAGTAGGGATGGGATGCACTTCCTGGTTGCTACCGTACCTGCTGGTGTGTGCACAGACAAGGGGACCTCTAACTCCTCTGCCTCAACTCCATACTCTGCTGCTAATTGCTTAGGAAACTGCTCGAAAATAAACGAGTGTGTAGCACCCGTATCAAACAACACTCGAGCCTGCACACCCATGACTAAAACCGTACCTTCCGTGATGTGCATCCTCGCGAGCTAGTGCATACACTCAGGCTTGGGCCCGAGGCCTTCCTGGTTTTTCTGTCATTGGTGCCACTGCTGCTGCCACTGCTAGGGCGGGCGCTCCTCTCTGAGTAGATTGTTGAAGTCTGGGGTAGTCTCAGATCTGGTGCTGCCACACTTCAGGCACTTCCCTTCTAGCTTCCAACACTCGGATCCACCGTGTGTCCTTCCGCAATGAGGACACGCCTTCTTGTTGCTGCGCCTGAAGCTGGGTGTCAGTGATACAACCTCCTGCTAACTCGGAGCTGCTACAGAATGCTGTGGCGACTGGTACACCGCTGCCTTCTGCCTGTCCTACCTCTGGAAAGGTGGCGCTGACCTCTTCTGGGTTGTCCTCTTCTCCTCTAAGTATTGATCCATCTCGCTCTCCTGCCTGCATGTTGCACTGAGAGCCTAGTCCAAAGTCCCATGGTCAAAAGCAACCAATCTCAACCTGAGTGACGGTTTGAGCCCCATCACAAACTTCTTGGCCTTCCTGTGCTCATCTACAACAATGTGGGGAGCGTACTTGGAAAGCTCGGCAAACCTGGGCTCATACTCCAGGACAGTCATGGAGCCCTGTGTGAGAGATAGGAACTACTGCTCCATCTTGTCCTGAATGTGCTCGGGGATGAACTTGGCCCAAAAGAGTCTAATGAACTCGGCCCAAGTCACCTCTATGGCACCATCTTCGTACCTCGTACGTAGCACAGAGGCCCACCAAACATCAACTCTCTCCTGAAAAAATACAACTCATAAGCACCATCCAATCTAAAATCTTAATCTTACACAAGTACATATACTCTAAGTACCTGTAGCATGTAAGTAGTCAGGCTAAGTTTGTCTTCTTTCGCACATCTGATAGCCCGGAAGATCTTCTCCACCTCTCTCATCCAGCTCTCTGCTAGAAGGGGTTGACTCTCCCCTTAAAAGGAGTTGGAGCCATCCTCTTAAACCTCTCCATGATGGATGGACCACCATGGCCATGCTCTTGGGGAACTGGAGCTGGAGCCTGAGCCTGAGACAACAAGCAACACATAAGCAATCATACATTCAACAAAACAGACTACTCCCTATTTAACAACTCTAACCTATGCCTGCCACTGAACATGCAACTCAGCCTACGTCTGCGCCTGGGTCTGCATCTCCTAAACCAAGCCTTGCATCAACACGCCATAGTCCACAAGTGGTGGTGGAGGGAGTACCGTTGGACCCTGAGGTACTGGGGCCTACTGCTCACCCCTATCCTCATGCCTCTGCTCATCCTCCCGAGCCTGAGTACTGCGCCTACCACAACTCGCCATTACCTATAAAACAATTAACTCAGTTAGAATCTAAGTTGCTTAGTCCTAACCATTTTCTTAACTATATTTAATTCATTATTAGATATTCTCCACATGTATGGACTAATTCTATAAAGACTTTGAAATATTGTGTAGATGATGGCTTATTTATGTACAATCTCAACCTGTTGCTCTGATACCAATCTCTGAAACAACCCTCTTTATACCGATATGATTATACCAATCCACATCGATACAAAGTGTGCCGTTACAGTGGGACATGTACCCAACGCAACACGGTAGGTATAGATGTACATAAATAACAAAAGGAAATACAACGGAATTGAAATAGATTCTTGTTCTATCATCATTCACACATTCCACAGTCTATATAGTAGCAATGAAAATAAACAAAGTCCATAATTATACAAGTCCATAACATCTTTTCCACATACTAGTAAATGAAAGTACAAGCTATGCAATGATCCTCCACAAGCTCCGCTACTCCTCTCGCTCGGAGTCGCTCCTTACAATGTCCTCCTCAAGCACAGGGACACCTGTCTCACCTGTATGTTAAAGCAAGTATGAGACTTCATAAAGACTCAGCAAGTAACCTATTGGCTCATTCTTACACATATCACATTCATGCTATTCTTTTAACAACAAGAGCAATCTTACTGTAATGGTCCACGCCATTCAAACTCGTTAACCCAATAACGGGCCTGACACGACTCTGTCTCCCGTGATCAGGCCAAAGCCTCGCAAGGGATATCAACCACATATGTCCGTGAAAATATAAAAGAAACACACTAAACACATATAAGATACATTGTTCACACATGTCCACATGAAATGTACATACTATGTTCCATACATAGTCATTATACAAGATACAATAGCCCGAGATAAACCCCCAAGGCTCCACAAGTAAGAACTTTACTCTGTTGGCGGCAAGGGACCAGCTCCACTACGGCGCTGACCAAAACTACAGAAGGGACGTGAAACCTCCTGCTCTCCCTCACTTGGAAGAAAAAGGGGTAAGCCTGACAAGTCATTGACTCAGTAGGGTAGCTCCCCCAAAGCTGAGAAACACCATTTATATCAAAGCTGTAAATCATGTAACAGTTGTAACCATCTAAACATGGTACTATAGTTGCAAGTAAATAAACGGCAACACACGTAAGAGTGTACAAGCTAAAGGAAGGGTACACCGAACACAAGTCACGAGAACTGGTTCGTGACACCAGCCACCGACTCAGACAAACTACACAAGTACACATCTCAGCCTCACAGCCACGGACGAAAGGTCCAGCTGCCGCTCCACCTCAACAAATCAAGAACCGTGGAGACTAACCACACCACACCTGCAGACAACCACACTACAGGTCCAAGCCTAACACCTTTAGGGTCTCTGGCCGAGAACCCTAAAGTGAGGCACTGGAACAGGACTAGCTAAGGACAAGTACATCTACTGGTGTCCATCCCTCAACCAAGAGCGTGCTACAAATGTCCGCACACCCACAAACATGAGCCGTTGTCCCCTGTCGTCTTTCCCTCAGCCGAGCGTACAACTCGAACACACGAGTGAGGGTGTCCAGGAAGACGACACAAACCTCGACGGTACTCCTATACCGAGACAAGTCCTAAGCACCTGGTGCTAGGGTAACCGACTAGAGAGGTAACTACGAAAGCCGGTGACACCCAACTTGCTATCCACACAATTCCATGCAAGACACCTCAATATTAATCACGACATGGGTCAACACAACCCATATAGACCCTACGTTGTCTTGGTAGCACAACCCAAGCAATGTGGGACAAAAACTAGACAAACTGACCACAGCACACCAGAGCTCGGGTGGCCACTTTCTTAAACGCGTCCAACACAGATGCCGCCAATTCACATAAAGAACACATTAGATATACAGAATGCTACTCAACTCTGAATCGCGTCGGCCACAAGCGACGCGTAAACATGAACGCGTTCACTGTACTGGATGCCTTTCAGAGTTCAGGAACACACCTTAAATGCTCATTCAGGAAATCACACCACCCAATCCCACAACCATGTTAAGCTGGAAATAACTATGCAGATGAGTTCCTACTCATGCTTGTTACCATGCACATGCAATTCCCATAAGAAGAACCCCAATTCTTGATCCACACAAACCATACAACATGCAAACAGGACAGAAAACAAGGTAGAGTTCCCTTACCTATGAAGAAGACGCAATTCCAATGCCACCAAAGGATTCCTCACGCTCCGAAGCTCGTCCTCGCATCGGAATTACACTAATCGGACTCCAGGAATCACCAAAACCGCCCCAGCTTCCCTTCAGGGCCGCAGCAGCAGCTCCTCAGGCTGAGCAGTGCACTTGCACTGTTCGGCCAGGGGAAGATACACTTAACAAGACATAATCAAATCACGTCGCACATACCCGACGCGTTAAGAAATGCGTCCGATGTTGCCGACGTGACTAAAACCCGCGACATCCTGCATGCGCCACGCAGCGCGCATGCAGCGACGGCCACGTAACGGTGGTGCGAAATCACGTCCTTTAAAATGAACGCATCTAAGATCCTAATCACGTCGAGAAAACCAGACGTGCTCTCCTATGAGAATTGCGTCATCTGTATGCGACGTGTTCTCAAAGAGCCCGACAGAGGCCGAATTGGGCTGGGATGTCCAACCCGCTGCCTCCCACCTCACCAAGAAACCTGTAAAAATGCCCATAGACCTCCATGGTCGAACAATGGGCCACACACTGCGCCCCCAAACCTGGTAAACCTCGATCCGAACGTACCAGTTATTACATTACTATCACCTAAAAAGAATTTCATCCTCGAAATTAAAAGGATAAACATAAACATAGTTCAAAACACATACAACTATAACCTAAAAAGAAAGCAATACTTACTCAAACATATACGGATATGTCTTGAACATCTCTTCGGCCAACTCCCAAGTATCTTCACCACCTTGCCTATTCTCCCACCGGATTTTCACTAACTCGATGACTTTGTTCCTCAACCTTTGTGTCCGCCTGCCTGTGATCATCACCGGATATTCTGGCATGGTGATATCTGGATTCAAATCATCCCGCTGATAACTAACAATTTGAGAAGGATCTCGGATATATTTTCTTAACATTGAGACGTGAAACATGTCATGAGCATCCGTGAAGTCCGCCGGAAGCTCCAACCTGTAAGTCGTTTCACCAATCCTTTCCAAAATCCGAAAAGGACCCACAAAACTGGGGCTCAACTTGCCCCCCTTTCTAAACCTTAGAACACCTTTAGTCGGGGAAACTCTCAAAAACACATATTCTCCAACCTCAAACTGCAAGGGCCTACGCTGGACATCCGCGTAGCTCTTTTGTCTACTTTGTGTCGTTTAGAGTTTCTCCTTAATAAACTGGACCACTTCTTCACATTGCTACACCAATTCCGGTCCCATTACCTGCCTTTCACCCATTTCATGCCAATTTAGCGGTGTTCTACAAGGTCTTCCATAAAGTGCCTCATATGGTGCCATATCGATACTTGCATGATAACTATTGTTGTAGGCAAACTCAACCATACCAAGGTGTTGTTCCCATCCACCTTCCCAAGCCAAACAACACGCCCGAAGCATATCCTTAATGGTTTGGATTGTTCTCTCCGTTTGTCTGTCGGTTTGGGGATGGTATGCGGAACTATACCTCAATTGCGTGCCCACAACCCTCTGCAAACTCCTCCAAAAATCGAATGTAAACTGGGGATCCCGATCTAAAACAATAGTAACTGATATCCCATGCAATGGCACAATCCTTTCAACATATAATTTTGCCAACCGATCTACCGCCTATGGCATGCTAATCAGTAACAACCTACGCACTTTGGTTAACCGATCAACAAAAACCCAAATACCATTATGACCCGATGCTGTCCTGGGCAAACCTTTAACAAAGTCTATTGAAATATCATCCCACTTCCATTGTGGTATTGGTAGTGGCTGCAATAAACCACCTGGCCTTTGATGCTCCACTTTAACTTGTTGACACACCGCACATCTTGCTATAAACTCTGCTATCTCCTTCTTCATGCTTGGCCACAAAAATATTTCTTTAAATTCTGATACATTTTAGTGCTTCCTATATGTATGGTGTACTGGACCGATGTGCTTCCTCTAACACTTTCCGTTTTACACCAGCTTCACTTGGGACATACAACCTGTGCCTAAACCGCACAACACAATCATCATCAATTGTAACTTCCTCCATCTTCACAATGTCAGCTAAATATTCATCTTCCTTTTGAGCTTCTACAACTTGCCAATACAAAGATGGTTCCACGGTACTACTAGCCACACAGCTCTTCGTCGGTTGTTTGGTACAAACAAAGAACTTTTTGCCACATCCTCATACAATTTCCATTCTTTCATCATAATGTGACTCATAACCACCTTCATGCTTAAAGCATCTACTACTACATTTGCCTTACTGGGTGATACGCCAAACTGAAATCATAATCTTTGAGATATTCCATCCACCTGCGTTGCTTCAAATTTAAATCCTTCTGAGAGAAGATATACTTCAAACTTTTGTGATCTGTGAATATCCCAAACCTTTCCCCATATAAATAATGCCGCCAAATCTTTAAGGCAAAGACAGTTGCTGCCAATTCCAAGTCATGTGTAGGATAATTTTCTTCATGACGCTTCAATTGCCTAGATGCATATGCCACCACTTTCCCATGTTGCATAAGTATTGCCCCATGGCCTCTTCTGGATGCATCCGTATATATCACAAAACCACCTCGTCCTGCCAGTATCTCCAATATTGGGGCTGAAGTGAGCCGCTTCTTCAACTCCATGAAACTACGCCTGCAATCGGACGACCATTCAAATGACACTCCTTTTCTAGTAAGCCTTGTCAATGGTGCTGCAATTTTAGAAAAATCTTGAATAAACCACCTATAATACCCGGCCATCCCAAGGAAACTCCGGATTTTCGAGACTGTCTTTGGCTCCTCCCATTTCATAACAGCCTCCACTTTTACTGGATCTACAGCAACACCCTCACCTGAAATAATATGCCCCAAAAACTGAATCTCCTTAAGCCAAAACTCACACTTACTATATTTTGCTTAAAGTTGATGCTCCCTCAATGTTTGCAATGTAATTCTCAAATGATCTGCATGCTCTTCTTCTGAGGCTGAATATATTAAAATGTCATCAATAAACACCACAATAAACCAGTCTAAATAAGGATGAAAGATCCGATTCATCAAATTCATAAATGTCGGCGGTGCATTGGTTAGCCCAAATGGTATAACCACAAACTCATAATGCCCATGCCTTGTTCTAAATGTCGTCTTGTCTATGTCCTCCTCCCGGATCCTCAATTGATGGTATCCTGATCTCAAATCTATCTTGGAGTACACCTTTGCTTATTGCAATTGTTCAAATAGATCATCAATATGTGGAAGTTGATACCTATTCTTTATGGTGACTTGATTCAACTGGCGGTAATCTATACACATTCTCATACTACCATCTTTCTTCTTTAAAAACAGAACTGGCGCTCCCCATAGTGAATGACTCGGCCGAATGAATCCCTTCTCAAGTAACTCTTGTAATTGCTTCTTTAACTCCTCCAATTCTGCAGGTGCCATCCTGTATGGTGCTTTAGAAATGGCATACTACCCGACTACAACTCAATTGTGAAATCCACCTCTCTATGCGGTGCTAACCCTGGTAACACCTCCGGTAACACATCTGCAAATTCCCTAACAACAGGTACCATATCCACTGCCTTTTCTACCTCAACCAAACTAACAGATACCAAATAGGCTACACATCCTGTATTAATCAATTTCCTAGCCTTTAGGGCAGAAATAATGAATTTAGGGGTGTAGAATGGCATACCTTGGAACTCAAATAAATCTCCTCCTAGATAGTTGAACCTCACTTTCTTTTTCCTACAATCAACAACTGCCCCATATGCTTCCAACCAATCCATGCCCAATATCATATCATACTCCTTTAACTGCAAAGCATATAATCTAACTGGCAACTGACTACCCTGTATCATAATAGGTACCTCATCCAAATAACATGTGGTAAGCATAAAATCTCCCGACGGTACCTCCACCATAAGCTCACACTGCCTCTCGTCAAAAGGATGCACCATAACATCAAGAAAATCTTCGAAAATGAAAGAGTGAGATGCACCCGGATGAATCAATGTTCTTGCTGAAAATTTGAAGAGTGGTATAATACCTTCAATCAGATTTGATGCTTCCGCCTAGGCCCTGGTAATCTCCATTACTCGTCCTGGTCCTCCGCCCCTCTGGTAAGGTGCGCCTCTCCCTTGCCCTGCTGAAGGTTGTTGTTGCTACTGTTGTTGTTGCTGTGGTGCCCCTCTAATATAATTAGTTCTCCTTGGATATGAACAGTTCCTCGCCATATGCCCCGACTGATCACAATTATAACACCGGAATTCCCCGGGCTACCTTGCCGTGCCTTGTTGCGACTCCTCCATCTCCGGCTAATAACTGCACCCTTGCTGAAATCCTTGATGTTTGCCACCTCCTCGGCCTCTAAATATCTTTTTCAACTTGTTGCCCATTTGCCAAAGCCCGAAGAAGACGATCCTCCCGATGCCTTTCCCTTGCTAACACCCGCGGACTATTGTGGAAGTTGGAAACTACCACCACTTGATCCTGATCTGCTAGACTGCCTGGCTTGTATGGTTCTTTCAAGTATTGCTACTCTTTGGGCTACCTCGTCCACTATACCACACATCAAGGGAATAACCGCATCTTGCAACTCCGGCCTCAATCCCCGGATGAAGTACTCAATCATCATTGCATTGTTGGTTACTACATACGGAGCATACCTACTCAAGGCCATGAACCTCATTTGGTATTCCAACACCAACAAGTTCCCTTGCTGAAGTGTTCTAAATTGCTCCCTTTTTGTTTGCTGAACTTGTACCGGAAAGAAAGTGTTATTGAATAGCTCAAGAAACTTGGGCCAAGTATTTGTTTCTTCAACTCTACCGGTAAACACGGTCTGCATCTTAAGTCTCCACCATTCTTGAGAAAAACCCCTCAACATATAGGTTGCCAAGATAACCCTATCCGCCTAGGGATACCTCATTATAACAAACACCCTTTCAATTTCATGAATCCAATGCTCAGCTGTGTCTGGACTTGGACCTCCCAAATATGTTGGTGGTTGCAAATGCAAGAACCTTTCCACCATCATCGTGGACTCTTCCACACTTGTTGGACACACTGGTACCACTGGAGGTAAAGGTGCTGCAAGGTGTGCCTCTACTCCATAGGGTGGTACTAATGGTGTTGGCATAATCTCCTCCGTCACCGGTGGTGCTACTACGGAGGGCTGACCCAGTAATTGCTGGTCTAACCTTGTTGGATGTGAGTGATACTCTCCCACATCCTCTCTATCATCTGGTGAGTAGACTCCTCAGAATCATCACCACCTCCTCCCCAATCTCTCCTATCAGCCATTATAAACCTGCACATACACATTCCATCCACACAACACACAAGTATATCATTATAAAAACAGGGCCAACTACCAGCAGAAGACCATGATAAGGAACAACTATGTACATTTCCCGTTCTTTCATATTTACACGGACCTTGCTCTAATACCAACTGTAACGGTCCACGCCATTCAAACCCGTTAACTCAATAACGGGCCTGACACGACTCTGTCTCCCGTGATCAGGCCAAAGCCTCGCAAGAGATATCAACCACATATGTCGTGAAAATATAAAAGAAACACACTAAACACACATAAGATACATTGCTCACACATGTCCACATGAAATGTACACACTAAGTTCCATACATAGTCATTATACAAGATACAACGGCCCGAGATAAACCCCCAAGGCTCCACAAGTAAGAGCTTTACTCTGCTGGCGGCGAGGGCCCGACTCCACTATGGCCCTGACCAGAACTACAAGAGTGACGTGAATCCTCCTACTCTCCCTCACCTGGAAGAAAAAGGGGTGAGCCTCACAAGTCATTGGCTCAGAAGGGTAACTCCCCCAAAGCCGAGAAACACCATTTATATCAAAGCTGTAAATCATCTAACAGTTGTAACCATCTAAACATGGTACTATACTTGCAAGTAAATAAACAACACATGTAAGAGTGTACAAGCTAAAGGAAGGGTACGCCGAAAACGAGTGACGAGAACTGGTTCGCGACACCAGCCACCGACTCAGACAAACGACACAAGTACACCTCTCAGCCTTGCAGCCACGGACGAAAGGTCCAGCTGCCGCTCCACCTCAACAAAACAAGAACCGTGGAGACTAACCACACCACACCTGTAGACAACCACACTGCAAGTCCAAGCCTAACACCTTTAGGGGCTCTGGCCGAGAACCCTAAAGTGAGGCACTGGAACAGGACTAGCTGAGGACAAGTACGTCTACCGGTGTCCGTCCCTCAACCAAGAGCGTGCTACAAACGGCCGCACACCCACAAAAATGAGCCGTTGTCCCCTGTCATCTTTCCCTCAGCCGGACGTACAACTCGAACACACAAGTGAGGGTGTCCAGAAACACGACACAAATCTCGACAGTACTTCTGTACTAAGACAAGCCATCCGGTGCTAAGGTAACCGACTAGAGAGGGTAACTACGGAAGGCGTGACACCCAACTTGCTATGCACAAAATTCCACGCAAGACACCTCGATATTAATCGACCATGGGTCAACACCAACCCATACAGACCGTCCGTTGCATGGTAGCACAACCCAAGCAACGTGGGACAAAAACTAGACAAACTGACCACAAACACACCAGAGCTCGGGTGGCCACTTTCTTAAACGCGTCCAACACAGATACCGCCATTTCACATAAAGAATGCGTGTAACGACCCTCTTTATATCGGTACAGTTATACCAACCCACGTCGATATAGAAAACATCGCCACAATGGGACATTTACCAACACTACAATAAGTTGAGATGTACACAAATATAAACACATACAACGGAAATAAAGAACTAAATAAAAGATCTTATTCCATCATCCACATTATCCACACTCTATATAGTACAAGAAGGAACTAAACATTTCACAAATGAGAATTTAAAGTAAATTACATTGTCCACAACTGAATTACATCAAGTTCTTTATTATTACTATGAAAGAAAAGTACAAAATGTTGTAATCTCCACAAAGGTGCTACTCCTCACGCTCGGAGTCACTCCTAACTCTCTCTCAAAGAAGTAGAGATATCGGCACCTGTACGCCGAAGCAAGAGTGAGTCCAAAAACTCAGTAAGCAAATCCACACACATAATACATAAATACATCATATAGACATTTTACCTTTAAGTCAAGTCACTATTCATGTAACATGGATTTAACAATCTTTTTTTTAAATCTAAACATGCTATCTACTACATTGATATAGGCCACATGCTTTATATTTACATTTAGAATTAAATTACCTAACACATGCTTTCTACACATACTTTATCATCTAATTGCAAGCACTTTTCATCATGTTTATGTCATGATACAATAACCATATAAGCAGGAATTTACACATAGTGAAAGAGATGATCCTACCATGGATTCTAGGTACAACTTCACATTCATACGCATTATAAGCATAAATAGCTTGCTATTTTAGATGGGTATTACACATTTAATAGTCTGATTCACAATTTCACATAGATCATATTAATTCACAGTTCCACAAAATCTTTGCACATTTTTACACATGCCCATTCATATATAAACAAAATCACATTATCTCATTTTATGCCATGACAAATAGTCCAAACCACCTCTAGAAGGACACACACTTGTCACATCACACACATATATCTTATCACCTAGGCAATCAAGTGATAGATCTTAGTTACTGCGCAGAACCGGGAGAAGCACTCTCCACCCTGACCAGCGATACTTGTCACCTCCAGGATTTTATCCCAATACCCATGGGACATCACACACTATGAACCTTCCCGTAGGGACTTTACTACGGTACAGTTCCATAGCCCTCTAAGGTAGCAATGTCACCAATTGGCACATTTACATAATTTCCATTTTTAAACACACGATTTCACAACATTTAACACATAATTCCAATTCACAATTATACACACGGTTTCGGTTCCCTATCATGATACTATGTTAACAATATTTAATTAACTATAGATTAACATTAATCATGCTGAACTATATTAGTTAATCTATAATTACAATGAACATGCTTTAATTAGTCATTTCTTCATGAAATGAACAAATTATTACTTACTATTGTCCAATCCATATGAAATTTTTATCACAGATTGTTCATGGTTTGGACATCATCCTTACAGAATTTCACATTTTTCTGAGTATACACGATTTATAGAATTTAAAACAGTGATTCTACATGTTTCCTCATAACTCGATTGTTCATGAAATCACAGTATTGTAATCATTTTTAATAGTTCAAGACCTGTATTTACAGTTATAACATCACATGAAATTTTCAGGAATTTAGGTTGCATCGTACAGTTTATTGAACAATTTAAAACTAATTATGCATATTCACTATTTTACAGTTCAGAAATAATAATTAATTATAAGATATCAGAAAAAATCCCAAAATTTTGTGACCTGGACTGACATCTATAAACATCTACAGAAATTCTATGGTACTCAATTTCTACATGGATCATGTAAACAACAAATTTACAAGATATAAAACCTGTCTAACATGCATTTCAGGGATTTTTAATAAATAGTACAATTAACGAAAAATCCACAGAAATTACACAACATGACCCACTACATATATTACGTAACATATAAAAGTTAAGTATATCCTCATACGCAGAAATCCAAAAAAATAAATCATAAAGGTGAGAACAGTCCACTGGTCTTGCCTGAAGAACTAAACGGCAAGGGGGTGGCGCCTACCACCATGTTAATGGCAACAAAGGCCGCCGCCAACTTCAGATATTAATGGCAACAAAGATTGCCATTAAGTTCTGTCGCAGAAAACAGACAGAACTCACAAAACACCGCAGAAAGGGGGGTTCCAGGACACGATTAAAAACCGTTTAAAAATGCCTAGACCTACTATACATATGTATGGGACCATGGGTTTGGGTTACATGCCTTTGTAAAAATCCACGGATGGAGTTATAGGTCGAAGAAGCTCTCCTCGGCCAGAGCCAAAGAGCCTCAGAATCCCACCGATCCGGGTTCTGTGTCGATGTAGAGCACAACCCGATGTCGGAGAAGCCTCCCCATGTCAGACTCCCTCCTTGTCGATGAAGAATGCCGTAAGAAGTCCCCAGTTGCCGGATCTCAGAGCATGAAGTGAGGGTTTCGCACAGAGAAATCTAGGGTTTTGACAAAAGAGTCAAAAGGGTCATCTCCGGCCGGAATCTGGGTATTTTATAGGCTAAGGGTCGGAGACGCAAAGAGGGTAGGCTAGGTTACCATTGGAGAACGGTTTCCTAATCATAGGGCGACATATCCGGAGGCATTCTGGATCTGCAAATACATCTGATCTAGGAGGTAAACGTCCAGATCACTGGTAGTCAATACTGGGTTATCGTCCATCGATGTGGCTGCTGACTTGGGGTTGGCATCTACAGATGTGGACGCCTACTGGTCGACAGAACAAAACTTAAAACTGTAGAAAACTCTATATACACCACACAGTTATGTACAATTTACAATGTATATTTTAAATATAATATCATCTATGCAATGCACTACATAATATACAATATACATACATATTTACAACAAGACCAAAAATAATTTATATACACATTCTCACACATACATGAGCACAATTTAACACCTATATAAGAGAGTAAAACTATAGGGCCTTACAACGAGTCGGATATACAGGACGCTACTCAACTCTGAATCACGTCGGACACAAGCGATGCATTCACATGAACGCATCCACTGTACTGGACACCTTTCAGAGTTCAGGAACACACCCTAAATGCTCATTCAAGAAATCACACCACCCAATCCCACAACCATGTTAAGCTGGAAATAACCATGCAAATGAGTTCCTACTCATGCTTGGCACCATGCACATGCAATTCCCACAAGAACCCCAATTCTTGATCCACACAAACCATACAACATGCAAACAGGACAGAAAATAAGGTAGAGTTCCCCTACCTATGAAGAAGACACAATTCTGATGCCACCAAAGGATTCCTCACGCTCCGAAGCTCGTCCTCGCACCGGAGTTACACTAATCGGACTTCGGAATCACCAAAACCTCCCGAGCTTCCCTTCAGGGCCACAACAGCATCTCCCCAGGCTGAGCAGTGCAATTGCACTGTTCGGCCATGGGAAGATACACTTAACAAGACAAAATCAAATCACGTCGCACATACCCGATGCGTTTCAAAATGCGTCCAACGTGACTAAAACCCGCGATGTCCTACATGCGCCACATGGCACGCATGCAGCGACGGCCATGTAACGGCGGTGCTAAATCGCGTCCTTTAAAATGAACGTGTCTAAGATCCTAATCGCGTCGAGAAAACTGGACGCGTTCTCCTATGAGAATAGCGTCGTCTGTATGCGACGTGTTCTCAAGGAGCCTGACAGAGGTCGAATTGGGCTGGGATGCCCAACCCTCCTACCTCGCACCTGACCAAGAAACCTGTAAAAATGCGCATAGACCTCCATGGTCTAACAATGGGCCACACACTGGCCCCCAAACCCGGTAAACCTCGATCCGAACGTACCAGTTATAGTTATTACACTTACTACATGGTTCATGTCATAACATACAAGTACAATTGAATAACCTATAACATGCTATCTATACATGGTCGTAGTTTAAATCATGATATCAATATACAATCATTCACAACAATTTCAATTACTTGATCAAAATGAAAAATCATGGAATTAAACACATGGTTACACAAACCTAGCATAATATCTATCACTTTTCACATGCTTATATATTACATAATCACATATTTCCTTGCTGTTTTACATAAATATAACATGATCACATGGTTTCACATTAATTCACATTGTAACACATTAGCACATCACTTTCACATGAACACTTTGCACATTCACACAGATTTCACATTTTTACACCTTATCTTTCTTTTGCCGTGACACATAGTCCGAACCACCATAAAGAAGGACACACATATCACATAACATATACCCGTCACCTAGGCATTATAGTGACGAATCTTGGTAACTGCATGGATCCGGGAGAAGCCCTCTCCATCCTAACTAGTGGTACTTGTCCACCTCTAGGATTTCATTCTGATGCCCACAAGATATAACATACACATTGAGCCTTCCCATATGGACTTTTCTACAGTACGGATCCACAGCTTTCTATGGTAGCAGTGTCAATTTTGGTACACATTCACTTAATCAAATTGTCTCACTTAATCACATGATTAACATCATTTTACATGCACTTATTGGTCCATTCACATGCATACCATTCAAACACATATATTTCGGTTTACAGAACCTATCATGACTGCCTAACAATATTGAAACATGCATAACAATACCTAAACACGATAATAATCACAAATAGTTACGAATAGTTAGAAATAGTTATGACTGTTCTTTCGGCAGAACACCAAAGTATTGGAGAGATGACATATAGAATAGATCTCCCAGCGGACCTTACAGATGCTCATGATGTTTTTCATGTCTCCATGTTGAGAAGATATATCCAAGACCCGTCACAAATAGTTAGCTATGCATGAGATGATTTAAAGCCATATATGTCAATGCCAGAATGCCCAGTATAGATTACAGGCCGAAGAACACAAAAGTTGAGAAATAAGGAAATAGAGTTGGTAAAGATCAGATGGGAGAACAGACAAGGAAGAGAAGATACATGGGAGTTAGCAGAAGAGATGTAAAAAGCATATCCATACTTGTTTGAGTACGGTTTTAATTCTTTTTACATGATAGTATCATGTGTGAATGCTTATTGATTTCAGGTTAAAGCTTTTTCTGGATTTCGAGGTCAAATTTCTTTTTAGATGATAGTAATATAACGTCGCAACTTTTTGGATTGTAGTTTAATGAGTTTAGTGGCCAATGTATGGCCCAACAGTGGTGTTTTTGATGGTTTGTAATGCTGTGTGGTATTGGAGGCCGAGAACTCGGGCCTAACCAACCTCTAGTGCGCACTTCATGAAACGCGACCAACTACTCCATCGCGATTCAAAAACCATTTTCCAAGGTGTGTGTGTGCATGCGTGCCTTGTGGCGCATGCAGAGGCGTCGCGATTTAAACGTGACAGCAGGGTACGTCGCGATTTAAACGCAACAACCCAATACGTCGCAATTTAGCCTATTATTGTGTTTCAACCAAACTCTGTTCGACTGAGGGAGAGGTTGTTGTGGGTATTGCAGATGATTTGGTGTTCGTAGTGTGCAGATTGGCACGTTACCGGCGTAAGGAGGTTGTTCGAAGCGTAGAAAAATGCCAGGGCAATGTCATTCTTCGCGTTATTCATATTGCTCATGTGGTAGGGGAATTCTTCTTCTTTTTGAATCAAATGGATCATGTTTAATGTGTTTAATGCATGGGATGGGCTAAGGGAAATATCAAGCATGTGAAGGCTTTTATTTGAATGCAATATCCATGTATCATGGTTGTATATGGTGGTTTGTATGATTTCCAAAATGGGGTTTTGGGTGGGGACTCGGTTGAAAAGGCGATGGAACCAGATGTCGCATTTTGAACGTGACGGGGTGTCCGGTCGCGATTCAGTCTTTAAGGTGATGGTTTCCCCTGTCGCGATTTGGCCTTCAAGTGGCGATGTCTGTGTTCGTCACATTTTAGAAGGCAGCCACCACACCCCTGGCTTGTCTACATGATGTCATGAGTTGCTTTTGGTTATGGGTCTGCATGACTGTTAATTTAAGTATTATGGGTTGTAAGTGGTGCATTGGCACGCATTGTGATCGGAAATGCCGAGTTTGCATGGTTTGTGTGTACGTGGAAAGTCGGGTATACGACGCCTACCGTGGTTGCCTCTCAGGTCGGGTACCCCAAGTTCTCTGTGAGCCAGGCACGTAGTGCTCGGGGTTTGTCCCGATACTATGAGTACCGTTGAGGTCTGTGTCATCTTCCTGGACACCCTCACTCCTTAGTTTGAGTTGTACATCCGGTGGAGGGAAAGACGACAGTGGGACAGTGACTCATGTGTTGTGGTTATTCTTGGTCGCTTGTAGCACGCTCTTAGTTGAGGGACGGACACCAGTAGATGTACTGGTCCCTAGCTAGTTCTGTTTTCAGTGCCTCACTTTAGGGAGCTCGAGATAGAATCTATAAAGGTGCCAAGCATGGAGCTACAACAGTGTGAGCTACAGTTATGGTGTTGTTTGGTCTCCATAGTTTGTTGACCTCGTTGAGGTGCAGCGACAGCTAGACCTTTCGTCCTTGGCTGTGAGGCTGAGAGGTAGACTTGTGTTGCCTGTCCAGGTCAGTGGCTGGTGTCATGAACTAGTCTTCGTGACTCATGTTTGGCGTTACCCTTTTTTAGCTCTTACTACTGAGCATCGTTTGGCATTTCTTTATAAAGTTGGATTGCTACTGTTAGCATAGTTTAATTTATTTACTATGACTGTAGTTCCATACTCATATAGCTGTGTTAATTGATTATATTGATGTTTCACTCTTGCTTCTTATGTGTTTAGTGTTGTTTTGGATTTTGAAGGAGTTTCCCTACTGAGCCAGTGACTTGTGAGGCTCACCCCTACTCCTTTCTGGTGAGGGAGAGCAGGAGGTTGCACACCTGTTTGCGGAGTTGGGTCCACGCCTCCAGCAGTGTAATTTTCTTTTTGTTGTGCCTCGGTGTATCCCCTAAGCTTCTGTACTATGAGTTTGACTTTTGTTGAGATTTGGCTATGTAATCCTTATGTGAATATGTGTGAGATGTAAAATCTTATATATATATCCAGTGTGTTCTTTTATATTTCCAAGGACGTGTGTGTTGATGTCCCTTGTGACACTTCGGTTTGTTCATGAAAGACGAAGTCAAATCAAGCTTGTTACTGGGTTAACGGGTTTGAGCGACGTGGTTTGTCACATAATAGCTCTAAAGGAAAATCACCTTAGATGCTTGTTATACAGAACCAATATTTATATCTTAAAGATAACATATACAGTGAAGAGTCCAACACGCATTGCTACAAACAAGGGAACAGGCAACGGAAGTAGGAAAGTGTGGGCAGTTGTTACATGAGGACGACGGTGTTCATCTGTTGGTTCATTCACCGGCTATTGTACGATGGTTTCACCATCGTCCTATTTTTTTATGCTAGAGCCTATTTTTTTCTAATATTTTTTTTCTTTACTTTTGGGGCGTCTTCACCCCTATAACCGTGCCTCTTTCTCCCTCTTCTCTCATCCCCAAATTAATCACGTCTCTTTCTATCGCCCTCTTCACCCAAAACCCTCCCACCCCCAAAAGCGCACCAGACGGCGTTCCCTTCCACTTTGCTTCTCCAGTCGTTCGCATCTCCGACATCCCCATACCACTTGCACAATTTTGAAGCACTGGTACCCAAGCAAGGGGACCCTCGGCACCCTCCGTGCCACCTCTAAGGAAAACAGTAGCCCCCCCCCCCCCTTCACCCTCCGCGTCGCCTGACCCCAATCCGTTTGAAAGAGGTTGCAACACCCAGGGAAGGGCGAAGTCTCCACCAAGCAGTGCTCCTTTAGGTATATACCCGTGAACTTCCTCAACGGGGTCCTACCTTCCTCGTCACCACCAACACTTATTTCTCTAATCCCTCTGTTTCTAGTCTCCGTGTGATTGTTGCAGGCTTTCTTGTGTTTTTTTTGTTTTTTTTTTTTTTTTTTTTTTGTTCGTGTGGCTCTTCTGGTTTCATTATTTTGGGTTTTAATGATTTTGTCATTACTTTGCAGAACTCTTGACAGAGCATCAAAAGTTTTGGTTGTTTATGAAAGTTCTGCCCATTTGCAGTCGATTACTCAATCATGGTAAAATTTTGGAAGTCTTCACTTTGGGTTGCTTGAGTTAGATATAATTCCCAGGCCAAGTTGTGTGTATATTTGTTTTTGTCAGAGTTTTCACTTTGACTTTTTTTCCTTTGAGAAATTTTTCTATGCCCCACTTTAGAACTGTGACATATATCAAAGAAGCCATATTTTATTATACTAGCCAACTAGACCATCCCCATCTCACAACAGTACAACAACCATTATTAGAAAGGTCTGGATTCTAATTCTTAGACGCATGCCCATGAACCAGCCAACAAACGTTGATCATCCCCCCCCCCCCGCAATCAAAAAAAAAAAAAAAAAAGAAAGAAAATGGTACTACGAGAGATAACATAACATTATTGTTTATACAGTGGACATTATTTTTTAATCCCTAATTTTGATATGTTCTCCAACTGAAGTTTTAAAAGATTGCTTGAATGTTCAAATGATGATATTAGACTTGGTGATAGTAAAATATGTTAAATATCTTGGTGGAAAAATGGATTATATGAGCTATATTAAAAAGGAATTTTTATTTGGTTGATGAATATAAGGATTTTGTTGGAAACTAAATATTGTTTATGTTTGGTACTATATTACATTAAGCTGGCCATGATACTAACAACTATATTTTGAGTGACTGTATGATTTTTATGAAGATTTTACTGCAAGGATATATAACTCATGCAAAGTATTGTATGGTGATCTTTTGTAGAACCTATGAAGATTAAATGAAATATAAATTAACAATCGCTAGTGTCAATTACCTTTTCATCTAGTGTTGGACTCTTTTATTTCATGTAACTAACAAGTTGCAGCCTTAGTGGAAAAAAAGTGAACTAACACCCTTTTTTATGTAAATGCCTTGGTGCTAGTAATATAACAATCACCAGCCATATTTCATTAAATATATGAAACTCAATTACATTCGAATGCTAGGAACTCCTAGCTTATTGAGTCTAGCAGTCGCTTGGGCTTCCCAAGGTAGTGAATGCTAAGAGAAAAAATAATGAATAGATAGAGATTTACATGTAAGTTTTGCCAAACAATCAATAACTTGATTCTTTTCTCTAAAGATATGATTAAGAGAAGTTGTGCCATCCAAATAATTCCATAAGCTAATTTCCTTTGACATATGTACTTGCTGTGAATTACATGTAATCTACCTTTTCATCTTGGAATGTTGTAGTTAGTGATCTATCTTTTTTTTTTTAAATTGACTTTTGATATTAATGAGGATCGTATATTCCAATTTTATATGTTAATTAATGCATCTAGCATCAATAAGAATGAGCAACATATATATTGTTTTTCTCTAAGAATCAAGATAGGTAGGCTTTAGTTCCCATACATGAGAGGGTAGATGAACATGTGCATCTTTCTCTCTTCTTGAAAAAATTCTTAAATAAATATTTATTAATAATAAGCAACCACATTCTAATCTGGTGTGAAATTTCCTGAATTACACTCAAAGGTACATATTTCAGTATGTTAATTAATTTTGTGAGCTTATTTATGTGCTAATTTGCATGTATTTTATCAGAAACGTGGCTTGCATGGTCCTAATATTTGTGTTCTTTGTAATCAGCATGAGGAGCACATCAATCACCTCTTCTTCCAATGTTATTATAGCTCCTGGATCTGGTTACAGCTCTTGCATAGGTTGGGTATCCATCGAAGACCAAGAGATTCCATCATTGCTGAAAGTGAAAGTTTGATCAAAAGTTTCTGTCATAGTGGAGCTAGGAGGATGGTGGCTTTCGCTACCTTTAGAGCAGCTATCTGGTGGATCTGGAAAGAGAGATGCTCGCGTATCTTTGAGTCCAAAAAATGCAGTAACATGCAGGTTCTTCTTTCCACTCTATCGGATATTCGGAGCATCACCGAATACCATATTTAGAAAGCTCCATCTTCTTGCAAGACTACAAGAATTTTGAGGAACTTCATTATCCAAGAGCGTTACCACCTCCTTTTGTTTTTCTTCAGCTCTTCTTTCTTAGTGTGTTACTTCACACTTTCTATAAATTCATAGCTATTGGCATGTGATAGCATGAATTTACTTTTGTACATAACTACTTCTTGTCATATTTAATATAAAACTCCGGTATTACTTACCAAAAAAAAAAAAAAATTTGCATGTATTTTGTTTAGACGATGGATTTAGATTATATCATTGATAAGAGTTGGATGTATAAGTACAAGACCAAACATGAACAGGTTAATGCACATTTTTTGACTGGGGTTGAGCAATTCATGCAATTTGCATCAAAAATTTTAAACATTGATGGTTCTTCAATGATGAAATGTCCATGTTTTAGGTGTGAAAATAAGTTTTATCGTGAAAAGGAAATTGTTCATTATCATGTTTTTAGAGAGGGATTTACTGAAGGATACACTGAAAGGATATGCGGAATTATCTTAAACAGTAATCTAGAAGGGGGGTTGAATAGATTACTACCAATTAGAAACACTGTGGTCTTCTTTTTGACCCAACACTGACTTATCAAAAACTTAAACAGATTTATATAGAATTTGATCTCTGATGTGTGTGCTTATTGTGAGTAGAACGAACAACAACCTATGTAGCGTGTGAGTAATCAACATGCCTACCAAACATCTACCGTGAAATGTTCAAACCACAGAACACGAAGATTTAAGGTGGTTCGGAGTACACAACTTGTGTATCCTACATCCACCGTCCACACACACACGCAGAACAACTGCTTATGAGTGAGTTCAACTCTACAACACACACACCCACATTGTCTGATGCAACCACGCAATCAGAACAACAAACCACACGTGGATCAAGCACAAAAGTCGCTTGAACCACCACCACACACACAGAGATGTAGAAAGTAGAATAGAGAAAGAGTTTTGAGTTGAGGATCAAATCTATGATAAGAACTCTTCAGTGAGTTTGTCTAGAAGACTTCAAACTTCACGTCGTTGATGACCACGTGATGAAGGCGAAGCTTGAATCTAGGACGAACTGGCTTCAACTCTGCTCATGAGATGGATCTTCCATGAACTGGACGGAGGGTTGAAGCAGAGCAGTAGAGAGAAACTTTCTCTTGGGTTTTGCTTAGGGTTTTGGTATGGTGTCTTCTTTCTGCGAAATTAGCTCCATATGATCTATATATATGGGTATCCACACATGGAGAGTCATGCTTAAAGGGAACACTCCAATATAGATCATATCCTGACCATCAGATCTGAGTTTCTCTTTGTCTGTCGACAGGCACTTCATAGCTGTCGATAGCTACTGTAGACTTTTGGTTTCCAGAACCATGGTGTTGCTGGAAGGCTTCATCTGTCGACAAGAAGATTGCTGGCTGTCGACGGGAGATTTGTATCTGTTGACAGGTACATGACATCTATCGACAGCTACTGCTCTAAAAGAGCTTTCAGTAGCTTGTGTGTTCTGGAATGTTCATCTGTCGACAGGAACTTTCCTGTTTGTCAACAGGGAATGACTTGAAGTATATTTGTTGTTCTTTTTCACTTGGTTCTTGTATGCATTCACACCTACATTGAGAAACATTCTAAGTGAGATATAATGAATGCATAGTTGATCAATAAAAGTATTTTATCAACATCATGTTTCTTTCATGTCTTTGTCATTGTCACCATGTTTGAACCATGTACATAACATCAATTGTCATTTCTCATCATCAAAAATATTTAAGCACATGTCATAACCCAACATTCTCCCCCTTTTTGATGATGACAAAATTAACAAAATTGGCATTTGATGTTTCTCCCCCTTTTGACAACATCCAAAAAGATTGTTCATGCACTCATGGACAAGTAGAAAGTAAGGAACTGTGATTTCATTCATTGAGCAATAAGCTTACACAGTTACAAAAGATATCCAGTACAAGAAGTAAATAAAAGCAAAAGAAGGTAAATTACACGACTGACACAACTAATGGACACAAGACACAAACCTAGTGAAAAGAGAGATCCCAAACTAAATTCTAGACTCTCTAAACATCTGAAAGACACTCTACAGCCAGATTTGCTCTAGAAGAGGATTTTCACATAAATTGATGAGGAATGAGTGTCCAAATGGGATTTTAAGGTTAAGAACTGGTATATACCCATTACAAAATGTCATACCCATTAGTATTAAGACATATCAAAGGTCTACAATGGTTAGGAGATAATACTCTGGGAATCTCAAGTTGTAGCACTTAAAAGTCATCGTTCAAAAACATATGAAAATAAGATAACCCCTTTGAATAAAACCATTGTAGAAAAACATGTTCCTTAGTGGGTGATGTTCAGTTGGTACATGAAAGTAATGTCTACATGAGCAAATAACAATAAACATCATGTTGCCCTTGATTTAAAAACATGGAGGCTTCACTCTATTTCTAGTATTTGAACTACCATTTCAAGTTATTATGGGATAAGTGGTAATTAGGATCATTTTCACCTTTTGCCGTGAAGGTAGACATTTGTGATGCCCGTACCCCAAGTTACTCAGTGTTGGTGACCATCATACCATTGTGCAGAGATAATAAAAGGACCTTTTGACGCGAAGACATACATTTGTGATGCCCATGTCCCCGGTTACTCAATGATGTTCATCATTGCTCTGCCTGTATCCCGTTTCATATAAGTTTTGTTTGAACTTTTGAGGTTAGAAATAGGTATCTTTTCTCCTTTTTTTTGTTTTGAAAATCAAGATCAAAGGTTACTTAAGGTCAAAGGCCAATGTAAAAACATTAAGTTCAATAACCTTCTTACTTGTCAATCCATTTTAGAAACATGATCAGCCATAAGGGAGTTATTCAAGTGACTTAGGCTAAAACCATTAGATTTGTTCAATGTCTTTTAGATGACACAACCTAGACTTAAATGCAAAATATTATCTCAAAATCATTGTGACTAACTAAATGTCTTTGATACTATGTGAGTATGAAAGGTTGTAATGAATATTTATTCCCAATTCTCCCTTTGCATCAGTAAGAGAAACATACTCATGAAGAATGGAGGAGAAAAGATGAAGAATTGACAGAAGATGTGTATCTGTCGACAGCAAGATTGTGCCTATCGACAGGTACTGAATTCCAGAAGAATGGAGGTTCTGGGAGAGGTCATCTGTCGACAAGTAGAGTGGGGCTGTCGACAGGGACTTGAACAACTCAGTTTAAAGGCTTCGGATTGAGAGAAATTTGACTTGATTAAAGGAGGGATTATGACGCATTGAGTATGAAGGGTTACCCATAAGAATTTCACTCACTTAGCCTAAGCTTACTCCCCCATAGTGTGTGCATGTGATGACTCACATTCAAGTAAATCAATCAGGAATATATACATCCATACCAAGCATTTGCACATAAAAGAACATCCATAAGCATGTGAACACCAAAAATTCATTTTCAATTTTTTTTTTTTTTTTTAAGGAGATGCATGTGACAAAATTAAAAGAAACCAAATACCTTATTATGAAGTTAATGACCATTATGTATATGTAGACTGTGGATACTTGGCAGAGTATGTTTACTCACGCATAATGATAGTTTCCAAACAAGCCTAACTTGTTCTTCCACATGTCACCATTTGATATACCTCATAGTCACTACACACAAGGATTATTTACTCTGCAATCTGGTATTGGATTCATTGAATTTTGCACAATCCCAATTCTCTTCTCAATGATGTAATCACACAATTGACTAATGCTTAGGAGATTGTGATTCAGACCATCAACTAAGAGCACATTATCTATTGAGTTGGAAATATACTTATCTACCTTACATGTGCCAATTATTTGGCCTTTATTGTTACCTCCAAACACAACTTGACTACCATCTTTTTCCACCAGCAAACAAAATATATCTTTATCGCCCATCGTGTGCCTCGAGCAGCCACTATCCAAGTACCATTTGTTTTGATTTTGGGCTGCTAGATATTCCTGCATAGATGGATCAGACAAGAGGTCTTGGTACCCAAATTTTGGGTCCCAAGTTTTCATTCATGCCAAAAAGTAAATGCTTCGGAATCCAAACTTGTTTGCATTTCGGTTTGTTTAATTTATTCCAGCATTGATTTTCTATATGGTCAAGTTTCTTACAGTAATTGCATGCTGGAGATTTTTTCAAAACATTTCTTTTGCTGATTTGTTTAGCTTGAGCATGCATCTTTCCTTTTTGTTGCTTATTTGGCATTTTCTTTTCTATAGATTTCCAGTTCTGTCGACAGGGCTCTTTGGATCTATCGACAGTTTTCTTAGTGTGTTGAACAAATGAAGTCTTTTGATTATGTTGTTGTTGCTTACCCGTAGCTTGAGTATTCTTGCTCTTGGGTGGAACTTGTTTACTTGTACTTGGACCATGATCAACAAAGGATGTAATCAATTTCTCTCTAATTTTCTTTTGATTTTCCTGTTGAAACCCAAGCCCGTGCCTTGTCACATTTGTTTTAACACCCAAAATAGCATCAAGATTTTCTTTTCTTTCACAAATCTTGAGAGATCTTCAGATTTTCCTTTTAGATCCTTTTTAGCTTTTTCCAACTTTTTCTGAATCTCTGTATTATCAAGTTGGAGAGTTTCAACTGATTTGTTTAAGGCTTGTTTTTCCTATTCATTTTCTTACAATTTTCCTTTAAGCAATTCATTTCCTCATGATGACATTCCTGTTCAACTTTGAGTAGCTCAATTTCTTTGGTTAGAATGGCAATTTGTTCATGTTAGATGTGTTATGAACAAGTGAAGTGATTTTCTTTTTCAGTACTTTGTTTTCAGACTTGAATTCACAAAATTTCTGAAACAGCAAGGTATATGCCTCTTCCCATTCATCAACAGAATAATTTTCAAATGAAGAGTTTACTTCATTGGAATTGTCACTCCTTGCCTTTAGACACTGAATCTCTTCATCTTCAGAGCTTCCTTGATCATTCTCGTCTTCATCTTCATCACTCCAAGTTGCCATCATTGCCTTGGCTTTCTTGAAAGTGAATTTGTCCTTTTTTAGCTTCTTCTTGAGCTCTGGGCATTCACCTCTCATGTGCCCTGGTTTCTTGCACTCATAGCACACAATCATGTTAGATTTCTTATTTGAATCAAACTTATTAGAAAAATCTTTCTTTGGAAAATTTTTGAAGTTACCTGAGCTTTTCTTTTTGAACCTGAGGAACTTTTTGAACTGTCTAGTGAGCATGGCCATTTCATCATTCTCAATATCACTAGACGATTCAGTTTCATCACTTTCCTATTGTGCCTCTTTCTTGGAGCTTGAAGAATTTTTATTAAAGGCTTTTAAAGCAATTGATTTCCTAGGATTTACCTCAGTTTCTTTTCTTTTTAGATTTATTTCATACGTCATCAGGGATCCAATTAACTCATCCAACTTCATTGTTGAAAGGTCTTTAGAATCCTCAATGACAGTGGCCTTAGTATGCCAAGTTGATGGAAGAGACCGAAGTATCTTCTGCACTAAGTCAATTTCACTATATTCCTTATTAAGTCCTTTCAAACCATTGACTATTATCATGAAGCTAGCAAACATATCTGAAATGGTTTCTTCATTTTTCATATTAAACATCTCATATTCAGATACTAGCATGTTAGCTTTTGTTTCCCTTACCTCAGACGTACCTTCATTGATAAGCTCAAGCTTATCCCACATTTCTTTAGTTGACTTACATGTGGAGACCCTTGAATACTCCTTTGGATGCATGGCGCACTGCATCATGTTCAATGTGCTCCAATTCAGGGTTCCTTTGTGGATCTGCTCATGAGTCCATGTGTCTTCGTCAGCGGGCAACTCATATGCTCCTTTGCTGACGATCTTCCATAGTTCATAATCCTGAGCTCTTAGAAAATCCTGCATTCTATTTTTCAAATAGGTGTAGTCAGTGCCATTAAAAAAGGTGGCCTGGACACTAAGTGTCCTTCAGCCATGAACCCCTTGTTAGTTTCCATGAGACCGACTTTCTCCTGATCGTAAGATCAAGCTATTAAAGCAGTAAATCGGAGAAAACAAGGCTCTGATACCAATTGAAAGGATATGCGGAATTATCTTAAACAATAATCTAGAAGGGGGGTTTAATAGATTACTACCAATTAGAAACACTGTGGTCTTCTTTTTGACCCAACACTGACTTATCAAAAACTTAAACAGATTTATATAGAATTTGATCTCTGATGTGTGTGCTTATTGTGAGTAGAACGAACAACAACCTATCTAGCGTGTGAGTAATCAACTTGCCTACCAAACCTATACCGTGAAATGTTCAAACTACAGGACACGAAGATTTAAGGTGGTTCGGAGTACACAACTTGTGTATCCTACATCCACCGTCCACACACACACGCAGAACAACTGCTTATGAGTGAGTTCAACTCTACAACACACACACCCACATTGTCTGATGCAACCACGCAATCAGAACAACAAACCACACGTGGATCAAGCACAAAAGTCGCTTGAACCACCACCACACACACAGAGATGTAGAAAGTAGAATAGAGAAATAGTTTTGAGTTGAGGATCAAATCTATGATAAGAACTCTTCAGTGAGTTTGTCTAGAAGACTTCAAACTTCACGTCGTTGATGACCACGTGATGAAGGCGAAGCTTGAATCTAGGACGAACTGGCTTCAACTCTGCTCATGAGATGGATCTTCCACGAACTGGACGGAGGGTTGAAGCAGAGCAGCAGAGAGAAACTTTCTTTTGGGTTTTGCTTAGGGTTTTGGTATGGTGTCTTCTTTCTGCAAAATTAGCTCCATATGATCTATATATATGGGTATCCACACATGGAGAGTCATGCTTAAAGGGAACACTCCAATATAGATCATATCGTGACCATCAGATCTAAGTTTCTCTTCGTCTATCGACAGGCACTTCATAGCTGTCGATAGCTACTGTAGACTTTTGGTTTCCAGAACCATGGTGTTGCTGGAAGGCTTCATCTGTCGACAAGAAGATTGTTGGCTGTCGACAGGCGATTTGTATCTGTTGACAGGTACAAGACATCTGTCGACAGCTACTGCTCTAAAAGAGCTTTCAGTAGCTTGTGTGTTCTGGAATGTTCATCTGTCGACAGGAACTTTCCTGGTTGTCGACAAGTAATGACTTGATGTATATTTGTTGTTCTTTTTCACTTGGTTCTTGTTGCTTGACTTGTATGCATTCACACCTACATTGAGAAACATTCTAAGTGAGATATAATGAATGCATAGTTGATCAATAAAAGCATTTTATCAACATCATGTTTCTTTCATGTCTTTGTCATTGTCATCATGTTTGAACCATGTATATAACATCAATAGTCATTTCTCATCATCAAAAACATTTAAGCACATGTCATAACCCAACATACACTACTTGGAAATTCCGTGGAGAATCTCGTAGAAGGTCTCAAGTGAATGATCATACATTCACTGGTTCAATGGATGACATGGCTAGAATGATAAACAATGCTTTCTCTTGGCAGCATATTGATGATGCAGCACAAAGACAAGAGCATAATCAAGAGATAAACGAATTCAAATAGCTCATGGAAGAAGCTAAGAAACTTCTTTATGCAGATTGTAATAGATATTCGAGGCTTTCTTTTATTGTGCATTTGTTCCAACACAAGTGCCTACACAAATGGAGTAATAAGTCTTTTTCTATTATGCTTGCACTATTTAAAGATGCATTGCCTAGTGACAATACACTTCCAAGTTCTTGGTATGAATCTAGGAAGATGATGTCCCAATTGGGTCTAGACTATAAGAAGATACATGCATGCCCAAACGATTGTGTGTTGTTTAGAAATGAATATAAAGACTTGGATAGATGTCCTAAGTGCAATGCTTCAAGATGGAAGAAGAGTAAAATTAGTACTAGAGGAACAAAGAATGTGTCCTGTAAAAATTCTTCGTCACTTCCCCTTAATCCCAAGGCTTCAAAGGCTATTCATGTCAGTCGCAAGCTTAATGGCATGGCATGATACAACTTCACGAGATGAATATGGAATAATGAGTCATCCCAGAGACTCTGAGGCTTAAAAAGATTTTGATAAAAAAATTCCATCTTTTAGTAGAGATCCTCGTAATATTAGACTTGGACTTGCTAGTGATGGTTTTAGTCCATTTAAGATAGCAGCAGGTAGCAGTCGAAGCACATGGGCTGTCATTCTAGTAGTTTATAATTTGCCTCCTTGGCTGGCAATGAAGCAATCTTTCTTTTAAATGTCTCTTCTTATAGATGGTCCAAAATCTCCTGGTAATGACATTGATGTTTTTTTTTTTTTTTGGTAAGTAATACCGAAATATGTATTGAATGAAATAGAATATTTACATTGCAAAGCTCATGCTATCACAGACCGATAGCCATGAGGAGTAAAACTGAGAAAACATGACAAAGCTCGAAGGCTACAAAAGGAATCAAGATGAAGTTATAATATTGAAGTTCTAAGGATTCTTGCCGATTTGATAGAGGACAAATATTTTTGAGTGTGGCCTTCAGTAATATAACGAATGTCAGATAAGATAGAGAGCAGCAGCTACATCTTACTACGAACATTATCCTTGAAAATTCTAGAGCATCTTTCCTTCCAAATCCACCAAAGAGCAGTACGAAAGCTAACAAAAGCGACACAAGTTGCAGCACCAGGATAGCGAAAACTCTGAATTAAGCTTTCTCCTTCAGATATCATTGTGTTCCTCGGCCTTCTATGAATGTCAAGACGATGCAAGAGTTGCATCCAAATCCATGAGCTGTAAGGGCATTGAAAGAACAAGTGGTTGATGCATTCTTCATTCTGTTTACAAAGGAGACAAATATTAGGTCCATGAAGACCCCTACGCCGAAGCACATCAAAAGTAGGAATACCACCCATGAAGACCTGCCAAGAATGTAAAGAATACTTCTGATTTGTAGGTCTTTCCCAGACGAGCTTAAACCAAGGGACTTTGGGATACAAGATTCGCTTTTTCTCATAAATGTGCTTGATGCTAATAATCCCATTATCATGATTCCACACAATTGAGTCATCACAGCCAGAATATAAGGGGATACGAAGAATTCTTGGCCAGAGATCCATCATCTCAACGGAAGTAGGTGTAGGAAGATTCCAGGTATTATTCTGAATAAAGGAGGCTACAGTTGCATTGTGTGGTAAACGAGCAAAAATCTGATATAATCACCACAAATGGAGTAGATAGAGTCACCATGAATCCAAGGATCATTCCAAAGGTTCAGAAGATTACCAGAACCAATTTTGTACGAAACATGAAGCTTAAACCAATTTCTTGCTTGAAGAATGTCTTTCCAAGCATGGGAGTGATATGGCTGAAGCTTAACACACCAGATAGAGGTCTTCTTAAGGTATTTCTCCCTAACCCAGTTAGTCCAGAGATTGTCTTGGTAAGAAAGAATATTCCAGAGCTGAATGGTAACAGTGGATAAATTCCAATCTGAAAGACGACGAAGACCAACACCACCTTCATCCTTAGGCCTGCACAAGTGCTCCCATTTGATAAGATGGAACGGTTTATACTCTCCTGAAGAATGCCAGAAGAAGTTTCTAATCATTCTCTCCACCTCTCCAATCAGACCTTTAGGGAGGATAAAGGATATTGCCCAATAGAGAGCATAAGAATTTAGGATAGATCTGATTAACTCCAACCGCCCAGCTTTGGAAAGCAAACAGGTCTTCCATGATGCAATGCGTTTATTAATCTTCTGCAGAATTGGATCACAATGCACACTAGTTAACCGGTAGAGAATAAAGGTAACCCCAAGTAGGTGGAAGGGAGAGATCCTTCTTGCACATGAAGAGCATCTAGCAGCGGCCCCTTGTGATGAACCTTTGCACCAATGAACACCCTACTTTTGGCAACATTAAGCTGCAATCCAGAAACCCGGTAGAACTGGTGGAGAATATCAGATATGCATGTTGTAGATGAAGCATCAGGTTTCATAAACAAGAGAAGGTCATCCGCAAAGATAAGGTGAGAAATCCTCGTCTCTCCAAAAGAAGGAACATGAAGTTGACCATCATTCACCTTATCCTCAATCAGAATAGAGAGACCTTCCATGACAATACAGAACAGGTAAGGAGAAAGTGGGTCGCCTTGCCTAATCCCATTACCAGAGTTGAAGAACCCAACAGGACTCCCATTAAAAAGAACAGAGAAGGTAGGGGTATTGATGAGCATATCAATCCATTCCAAGAAACTAGCAGGAAACCCCATGCTCTTCATGACATAAAGAATAAAGGACCGATTAATAGAATCTAAAGCCTTCTTAAGATCCACCTTCATGCAAAGTAAATTCCCACGATGCTTAGAGTGTAAGTCTCTAACAATATCATTAGCCAAGAGAATGCTGTCCTGAATCTTCCTTTCCTTAATGAAAGCAGACTGATGCTTACTGATAAGGTTGGGCATGAACCTTTGCATGCGATTTGCAATGAGTTTAGTGACAATCTTATACAGGAAATTGCATAAAGATATGGGCCGGAATTGGTCAAAGGAGTCAGCACTATCACACTTAGGAATAAGAGAAATGAAGGTGTGATTAACTTGCCTAAGCCATTTCCTATCATTGAAGAAGGAGTGTATAGCCGCCAGAACATCCTTCCCCACTATGTTCCAACAAAGTTGATAGAACTCCGCTGGAAAACCATCAAGCCCAGGGCTTTTATTCTTAGGTGCAGTCATGACAACATCAGTGATCTCCTCATCAGTGAAAGGTCTCTGGATAGAGTTTTGGTCCTCATGAGAAAGCACTCTAGTAGTGTGGATGTTGGGAACTTCATAATCATGGATTTGATTCAGAAGAGAGCCATAAAAATCAAGAGCATGATCCTTCACTTGCTGTAAATCTTGAGAAATACTTCCATCAGATAATTTACATCTTCTAATTGTGTTCACCATCCTCCTTCCTTTGATACTTGCATAGAAAAATTTGGTATTGTCATCAGATTGGGTTAGCCAATGCTGCTTAGCCCGCTGATGAACAAAGGAGTTTTCCATTTTCAAACATGCTAGATAATCATCACGAGCTTGCTTATCAGTATGAATAAGTTCTTTATGCATCGGGTTAGCAGCTAAATCATCTTGAGCTTTATGAAGAACCTCCCGAGCAACAACAACTTTATTGAAGATAATACCAAATTCAGTTCGGTTCCATGCCTTTAAAGCATTTTTGACTGCCCGAAGTTTTTGACAAAGAACAAAGAATGAAGTACCTTTAACCTTAACATTCCAAGCTTTTTCAACAGTAGGAAGGAATGATTCATGCTGCGCCCACATGGAGAAAAATTTGAAAGGCTTAGGGCCACTAGCAACATTCTCTTCACTGAAGATAGTGAGGTGTGAGTGATCAGAGAGCAGATGTATTCCCTACACTTTTACCATCAGATCAAGCAAGCCAGACAGATCAATACAAGTGTTGAAATCCCGAAGAATGTTAGGATATAAGGAGCGACCTCCCATTTTTTCTTCAGGATATCGAACACAATTATAGTCCCCAACAAGAAGCCACGGCTGAGAGATAGTTCCTGAGAGATCAACAATGTCACGCCAAAGAGATTTCCTCTCATAAGGCAGGTTAGAACCATAAACTGCAGTGAGATGAAACTTCTTCCCCAAAGAAATATCAGTGCAGTCCATATGAATAAGTTGTGAAGTTGTTTTAACACTAATTAGCTGAATAACACTACCATTCCAAAGCACCCAGATTCTTCCACCCTGATGATCATCATAATTCTGTAAGAAATTCAAATGGGAGGCAATAGAGAGACGGCGGCTATTCATATTATCAGGTCGGACTCTTGTTTCAAGCAAGATGACAATGTCAGCATTTGACTGGGTAATTAAGCTTTTGACACTCAATCTATTCTCCCTTTTATTAAGACCCTGAACATTCCAAGAGATAACTTTCATTGAGATTATTTGGTGGAAGTAAGCTTAGATCAGACCTTTGTGCGTCCAACCTTATTAACACGGTCCACATCTTTCAATTTGGACGTATCAAAGTGACTTTCCAGGGTTAGAGGAGAATCTGAGTTAGGAATACCTGAAGATATGTTTTTAGCCTTATTCGCTCCAAGACGATCTCCATGAATAACCGGAATTAGAGTACTAGGCTCACCTACCACCGAAGAGAACCCCACCTTGCCATTATAATTAGAATTGTAGATACTGCTGTGATTTGGACGTGAAGGTTCCGGGTTTACACTGCTCACAATAGCAGTCACCGTAGGCCCACGCTGCATGTCTTGTGGCAGAGCTTCAAAAGAAGGATATATTGATTCCGTAGGCAGATCAGTGAGAGAATCCTGTGGCATAACTTTGGCAAGAGAATCCATAGCCATATTATTATCTGGAACGGATATATTCCTTTGATGTAAACCTGGTAAGTGAACTGCATGTTCCTTGTGAGTCACCGTGGACGTCGGTTTTATACTCACAAATTCTGGAAGATTGCATGGGAGATCTTGAATTGAGGATGCTGGATTTATGCACATAGAACTACCACCAGCTTGATCCATAGCCATAGTATTATCAGGTAAGTGAATATTCCTTTGATATAAACCTGGTAAGTGTACTGCATTCCCCTCGTGAGTCACCGTGGAGCACGTCGGATTTATACTCACAGATTCTAAAAGATTGCATGGGAGATCTTGAGCTTGTTTTGCAAGGGTCGTACCAGAGTTAATAACAGGATTAGAGCTACCACCAGTTTGAAGCAAGGGACCCGAGTCCAGGACAGGAACCTGCATGCAATGGTGAATACTGTCTATAATTTGCTTTGAGCTCGAGGCTTCAGATGTATCATTAGCCACCGTGGACAAAATCGGTTTTACGCTAATTATGGGGGGTATCTTGCTAGAAGTAATATCCATATCTTTAGCTCCTAGAATAGAAGGAAAACAAATGGAAGTATTTCCGTTTGAATCTCCAGGTATCTTCTCTTTGGGAGGATTAGGGTTTACTGAGTCGACTTGGCTAGCATGCGAGTTATCTGGAGCTTCAACCTGCTTCGGCTTCCATTGCATACCTGAGCTCTTAGGTTGTTCTTGAGGAATCTTCTTCAAAGTACAAGTACCATCTTGATGACCAAACGAGGAACATACGGAGCAAGGTCTAGGACGCCATTCATACTCCACAGCCACTTCATCAGTGGAACCGGACTCATGCAAAACAATGATAGAGTTAGGAAAAGAAAACTCAGAGGTTATTAGGACACACACCCGAGCAAAGGAGAGCCGTTTCCTTGAGGCTGTTAGTTTGTCCATGAAAAGCGGATTACCCAAGACGCTGGCCAGTTTGCTCAGTGATGTATGAGACCAAAGATAGAGAGGGAGGTTGGGGAAGGTTATCCACAATGGGATGGAAGATAACATCGCCTTCTCCATTTTAGAATCCCGATTCCATTTCTGCACAATGAATGGATGACCTCTTATATGCCAAAAACCTTCAAGCACTGACTGCATGTCTTCCTCAAGGGTGAAACTGCACACAAAGAACCCTCCAGATCGCAAGTGAAGATCGTAACCCCCTTTTGGTTTCCATTGCTTATCTATAAAGGACTTTAGAGGAGAATAGATCGGTGTTAAACCAACTATGTAACCCACAACAGTGAATCGCCAAGCATGCATCAACTCTTGGGAGTCATCATCTTGGAAGCAAGCAACCGGGCGTTCGCCAAGCACAGATGGAGGTATATAAGATAGTCGAAATCCAGAAGAAGAGACCGTGGAAGGTCTCGCAAACAGCTCAGTCTAGGCTAGTTTAGAAGTAGAGACAGAGGGAGGCGGAGCTTTGGAGTGCGACCTACCTCTTGAGCGACTTCAGGAAGGGCCACGAGATCGGAAAGAGTCACCTTGTGAGGATCCACGCCTAGCAGGATCACTCGCGATGACCACAGGAAGCACTCTGTTGGAGTCCGTCCCCTTCCCTTGTGGAGGAAGAGTAGGGTCTCCATGAGCGCCTACCGATCGGATGGCCATCACACCGGCCGCAACAGCAGGAGAGGCCACCGGAGAGGAGCTCCGGCAGGCTAGGGCCACCCACCGCCAACGGCGGGGGGGGGGGGGTGTAATACCCCAAATTTATATTACTATTTATTTATTCCAAAACAAGGATAATTCAGCTATAATACCTTAACGATATCAATAAATTGAAATAATTGACATGTAAGTACGGCTGGTGGTAACGAACATTACCCCAGTGACGCACATCGAAATGCGTGCCTCCACAGGGCGATTCTGGAAACGACGTCAAAATAAAAATCTGAGAACATCATAATTTCCAGAAAAATGTGGAGAAATTTATTATGTAATTACATGAATTTTTCGACGTACGGATTTCAACGTACAATCGACGCGACCATTTTTCGGGTGATTTTTCACCTACTGCAAAATAAAATCTAAAAATTAAACTAAAATTACTAAAATTTGTAAAACCATTCTATTAGCCTATGGTTAAAATTTCATGACAAAAGGACACCATTTAAATGTGTTTGCCTAGCAAACATTGGACCAGTTGATTTATTGAGTATTTACGGTTTGCATTTCCTTTGGATTTCTGAAAGCTTGCGTGTAAGCCTATGGGAAGGCCAGCACATGGGGTAAAATCTCATAGCCACTTACCTGAGGTGTCCTACCCAGGAAGTTGCATGTTACCCGTGTCATATGGTGAAAACAATTCACCCTTACCATGACACCTAGGTGACTATCGTGTCACCTTGCATGAGAAGCCCCATTGCCTATAAAAACACCCCAAGGATCATCGTGCATAGGTTCCTCTTCCTATTTCTTTGTTCTTCCTCTACCATTGCTTGAAGTAATCTCAAGAGTGAGAAGTTTCTGAGTGAGAAACTTGGTGGAGAAGCTATTTCGGGAGGAATTGCTGTCTCTCTCTCTTCTCTGTACATGTCATTCTGGTTCAAGCTTGACTGGAGCTACTACTAAGGAACATCTGGAGAGTTATCTTGGAAGCTAAAGCTATTGTTCCAAGCTACATCTGATTACTCATCTCTTTGTGATTATCTTCTTTACCTCCTTCAACCAAGGTAGGATTCAATCTTTTGATCACCATCTTCTATTTCTCCTTCCTTATTATGTCTTGAAATCCAATAGCTATCTTGACTTCATGTGAATATGGATTTAGTAAGCTTCCTTGATTAATTCGTTACCATTGAGTTCATATTGTTGCTAATCAACACTCACGACTTTGAATATAATCTTATGTACTGGTAAAATTCTCTTCTTGTAACCTTCCTTCCACACACTCTTGACATCCTCTTTAGTTTAAGAAGTTTGATCACTTGTTAATTGCCTTAAGTGTGTGAGGTATCTTGTGAGAATCATGTATCTACTCTTTACAAGATTTATCTCAGTATGAGTTTTAGAAATCCATTCTCATTCTTGTTCTTCTTGCTTCCATAAATTAGTGTAGTATAGCTAGTGGGAGTGATCAATTCTCCTGAGTTATTGACCTTCAGATTCATAGATTTCCTCCATGATAAGGTTCATGTATTCATCATCTATGACTTGGTAATTGACCATGAAAGACAATGGCATTCTTCCTTACCATTCTATCTTTTTGTGCTATCCTGAGATCACGTAGATTGCAAATTTCAGATCTTGACTAGTTATATAGATCACATTACATGACTTACTCTTTCATTTTCTTGTCATGATTAGCTTCATGTTTGAGGCTGAAATCATACCTTATAAGGTCCTAATCATGGTTGGTATGATAGGTGGGTTTATTAGTATCATTTCTGGTTGATCTTAAGTCATTTTTGTAAGTTTGTACTGCACCTGTCGACAGCCGAGCCTTGCCCTGTCGACAGGGGCCTCTGTCCAGAGCCAGAAAATTGAGGTCTGACAGGGGCTGTCGACAGCAGCCCCCTTGCTGTCGACAGCTAAGGTCAGACAGAGAACCAGTCTTCTGGGAAAAGCCTCCCTGTCGACAGGAAGACTTTGCCTGTCGACAGGCACCTTCAGCCCAGAAATTTCTGCACTTGTTTTGACTTGTTTTGTGATTGGAATCACACCCAATTGATCCAATCAAATGTTCATTCATTCATAGATGTTTTTACCACTCTAAACACCTATTAAATCAGTCAAGCTTATCCCTTATACCTGAACTTTCACTCCAAAGTTCCGAGCATATTGACTTCGTGAAATTGGCGTTACTTGAATTCCATAAAGGGGTTTAGTTCCCAAATTTTGTATGCAAGCTATAATCTTGTATCTTGATCTAGTGCATGAATGAGTGTGTGAAGATGACAATATATGAGTCTCGGACTCGTTTGATAATTATGCCAGGCAAATAAGGGCTGGTTCAGTCCTGGGAGAGCGCCCGAATTCGTCACTGGCCGCGCGGGGACGTTGAGAATTTCTGGATGTTGGCATGCATCAATTATGTTTGATTAGTCATCATATCATGCTTGTGTGTATGAGAATATCTATTTCTGAATTTAAGTATCCTCTTGCGAGAATACTCTTGCTTCTGAAAGCACTCATGAGAATTTGTGTATCTTGATTATGTCATACTTGTTCGTTATCTTGAACTTCATGTCAGTGATCCACACTTGTTTCTATCCTTGATTATAATCATCTAAATCCTCTTGATTTAAAAGAATTGAGTTCTACTGGGCTAGTTAGCTCATTAAATTTAACATTTTCAGGTGATCAAGATGGAGTTGATGCTTAAGGGGAATTTGTGTGCTGAGCGGATAATCCGATGCTGAGCAAAGCTATTAGTTTTTGCTTTCTTTGTAGATAAAAGGAGAATGTAATAAGATACAATCTACTTTTGTTTAATCCTCATTTAGACTGTAATGAGGAGTATCGTGTAATAAGTTCCGCGAACCGAGTTGGTTATAAAAATACCTTTCGTTATTTACATGTTTATAATCTGTCATTTCCAATAAATGCAATTTTATTAGGACGTGACAGATTAAATTGGTATCAGAGCATTAGTACGATAAACCTAGGGATAATCAATGAGATGGGGTAGAAATTTGGGATTAGTTAGTATGCTTTCATAATTCTATACATGTTTAACCTCATATTTGTTTCAGTATGGACTTGAATGCCCAAGAGAGGCTGGTGACAGCCATGGAAATGCTTCGTCAGGATATTGAGCTGTATGCTCAAGCACAAAAGGAAGCCCATGTATTACTTAAGGAAGAAATCCTTAATCTGACTGCGGGTGCTTTCTTTGCCGAAAATCCTAGTGCTGCACTGGACGTAATGACTCAAGTCATGTGTAGGCTTGACAATCTCAAGCTGGGGCAGGATATGCTGCAGCACCAGTTTGAGGAATATTGGGAAGCCATTACGGATGCGGCAAGGGAGCTATACCACGGAGCCGACGAAGTTCAGCAGCCGCAACCTGCTGAAGTTGTTATAGATCTGACCCAGAATTAGGAAGACTTAGGCAACTTGTCTTTCTTTTGTAACCTCTCCTTTTGTGTAAATGACTGTTGTAAGTATGTAACTCCCATGTGTGGGAAATGAGAGGGTAGAGAAGGATGTTTTTGTAGAATGGAATAGCTGGAAGTAGAAGATGGCGGCAAGTTAGTTGTTATCTATGGATGTAACTTTTGATGAAAATATCTGACTGATAAATGAAATGACGTGTTATATGGATTTGAAATGTGTATATGTGTGATGAATGCTAGTGGGTGGACTGTGAAATTAATGTATGCCCTATTGATGTTTCAGATCATTACCTAATTATTGTTATGGACGAAGGTGATGCTAATTGGAGGAAAATGGAGAGTTCAATGCATGACTTGACCCGAGTAATGAGGACTGTAGCCCGGAACAACAGCCATAACGGGACAAGTTTATTCAGGGATTTCCGAAGCTTAGATCCTCCGAGATTTGCGGGAAGTACAGACCCGGATGAAGCTGAAAACTGGTTAAGGAATATAGAAAGGATATTTGGAGTAATCAAGTGCACTGAAGAAGAAAAGATTCGATTGGTGGTTTTTCAGTTAGAACGGGATGCTAGAGTGTGGTGGGATACTATAACATCCACATTAGAAGAGCCAACTCAAATCACTTGGGATGAATTTGTGGAGTTGTTTAATGATCAATATTTTTCTGAAGTTGTACAGGAGAAGAAAGCAAATGAATTTGCTAATCTGAAACAACTTAGGATGTCAGTATCCGAATATGAGGCTCAATTTGCTCGACTATCCAAGTATGCACCACATCTTATAGCCACGGATAAGCTAAAAGCTAAGAGGTTCATGAATGGACTACGTCCTATCTATATTGTACAGTTAACTTCACATTTGATTACTACATATTCAGAGATGGTCAAAAGAGCTTTGGCTTTGGAAGCTGCCAATGAAATGGTGGATAAAATTAAAGGAAGGTTAGGAGAAGGATCTTCGAATCGGAAGAGAAAGTTTAAACCAGGAAATACTCCGAAAGTTCAACAATCTGGAAACAAGACAGGAAAAGCTCAGAATGGAAATAAAGAGGTGTGTAAACACTGTCATGTTAGAGGACACAAGATGGAAAATTGTTGGCGTAGGCTGGGAGCATGCCTCAAATGTGGGAATACTCAGCATCGAATTTCAGAATGTCCAATGGTTAAGAAGGTATCAACCAACCCAAATTCTCAAGGAAGGCAACCAAGACAAGGGAGAATACAAGCTGTACATGAAATGGAGCCTGAAACTCCACAGGAAGGCAAACTGATTGAAGGTACACTCACCATAAACTCAAAGCTTGCACACGTATTATTTGATTCAGGAGCTACGCACTCCTTTATTAGCTATAATTTTGCTAAGACTTTGGAAATACGACCAGTACTATTGTCCACACAATTGGAAGTAGCAACTCCACTAAGTGAGGGTAAGAAACTTAGAGAGTATTACCCTGATAGTCAGATTTTGTGTGATGGACACAACTTATGTGGTGATTTAATATGCTTGGAAATGTGGGATTATGATGTGATCCTTGGGATGGACTGGTTATCTAAATACCATGTTAATTTAGATTGCCAATTAAGGCGAGTCTCATTTCCAGGAAAAGAAAATTGTTCTATGACTTTTGACAAACCTCATGTTAGAAGAATGCCGATAATCTCAGCAGTCAAGGCCTGTAAGCTAGTACAAAAAGGTTGTCAAGGGTACTTGGCTTTGTAACAATACTAAATCAAGATATCACGGGATTGGATGATATTCCGGTGGTAAGGGAATTTCTTGATGTTTTTCTGAAGAATTACCTGGTATACCACCTAATAGAGAGGTGAATTTCTCGATTGAATTGGTACCGGGAGCTACACCAGTATCAAGAACACCATATAGAATGTCGGTAGAAGAATTAAAAGAATTGAAAAGGCAGTTGTTAGAATTGATAGAGAAAGGATTTATCAGACCTAGTACCTCGCCATGGGGTGCTCCAGTGTTATTCGTGAAGAAAAAGGATGGATCTATGCGGTTATGTATAGATTACCGACAGTTGAATCAATTGACCATAAAGAACAAATATCCACTTCCAAGAATTGACGATCTATTTGATCAATTGTCTGGAGCCCAGTGTTTCTCCAAAATTGATTTAAGATCAGGATATCATCAACTCAAAATTCAAGAGCAGGATATTCACAAATCAGCTTTCCGAACAAGATATGGACACTATGAATTTGTAGTGATGCCGTTTGGATTAACTAATGCACCTGCTGCATTTATGCGTTTGATGAATGACGTGTTCCGAACTTACTTGGATCAATTTGTGGTTGTGTTTATTGATGACATATTGATTTACTCCAAGAGTATAGAAGAACATGAGGTACATTTACGAATTACTTTGCAATTATTACGAGATCACAAACTATATGCAAAGTTTAGTAAATGTGAATTTTGGATGAAGCAAGTTATATTCTTGGGACATATCATCTCAAAAGAAGGGTTGTCTGTGGATTCTTCCATGATTGAGACCATACAAAGATGGGAACAACCAAAGAACCTCACTGAGGTTAGAAGTTTCTTGGGTATGGCTAGTTATTACCAGCGGTTTGTTCAGAATTTCTCTAGAATTGCCTCGCCTGTTACACAATTGACCAGAAAAGGAACTGCATTTATATGGAATGAGAATTGTGAACAAGCATTTCAGTCATTAAAGAAATATTTATCATCAGCACCAATTCTAGCTTTGCCAGTTGAGGGAAAGTTATTTGAAGTTTATACTGATGCTTCAAGTATTGGATGGGATGTGTATTGATGCAAGATAGAAGAGTTATTGCTTATGCATCAAGACAATTGAAAACTCATGAGAAGAATTATCCAGTACATGACTTGGAATTAGCTGCAGTCATTTTTGCTCTTAAACTTTGGAGACACTACCTATACGACAATCAATTTATAGTGTACTCTGATCATAAGAGTCTCAAACATTTGTTTTCACAAAAAGAGCTGAACATGAGACAAAGAAGGTGGATGGAGTACATTAAAGATTATGAATTTAAATTTGAATACCATCCAGGAAAAGGAAATACGGTAGCTGATGCACTTAGCAGAAATCCTACAGCAAAAGTGTTTCAATTACAAGTAAAGGAATGGAAATTGCTAGAGGAGTTTTCCACATTAAGTTTGAAGGTGGAATCACAAGAAGGGAAGGTTATAGTTAATAACTTAACAGTTCAATCAGATTTAATAAAACAATTTGGTGAGCGGCAGCATCATGATCCTGTACTAGAAGAGATCCGAGAAAACTTAATTTCTAGACCTGATTTTATTGAAGATTCTCAAGGAAATCTACGATTCCGAAATAGGTTATGTGTACCGGATGATTATGAGATCAAAAAGCAAATTCTTGAAGAAGCTCATCGGTCACATTATACCATTCATCCTGGAGCTGTTAAGATGTACCAAGATTTAAAGAGACATTTCTGGTGGTGCAATATGAAAAAGGATATCGTAAATTTTATTGCAAGGTGTTTGATATGTCAGAAAATCAAAGCCGAACATCAGAAACCGGCTGGGAAGTTAAAACCACTCGAAATACCTGAATGGAAATGGGACAGTATTGGTATGGATTTTATTGTGGGATTACCTAGAACTCGAAGTGGATTTGATGCTATATGGGTAATCGTTGATCGACTTACAAAATCAGCTCATTTTCTAGCAATTAAAACAAGATGGTCTGTTAGTATCTTGGCAGCCCTGTATATGAAAGAAATTGTCCGATTGCATGGGATTCCAAGAAATATAATTTCAGATAGAGATGCAAGATTTACTTCACATTTCTGGAAAGAATTACAGGATGCATTAGGAACTAAACTGAAGTTTAGTACAATTTCATCCTCAAACTGATGGACAAACAGAACGGGTGAATCAGATTATCGAAGATATGTGCCGAGCTTGTATATTAGAATTTGGAAGTGACTGGAATACTCATTTAGCGATCATGGAATTTGCATATAATAATAGTTATCAGTCTACGATACAAATGGCACCTTTTGAAGCTTTATATGGCCGTCAATGTAGATCACCGTTATGTTGGGTGAAATTAAAAGAAACCCATATTCTTGGACCTGAAATGATTCAAGAAACCACGGAAATTATCAAGTTGGTGCAAGATAGAATGAAAGCTGCTCAAGACCGGCAGAAAAGCTATGCTGATCGTCGAAGAAGAGAATTGGAATTTCAAGAAGGCGAACATGTATTCCTTAAGTATCTCCTAGACGTGGAATAAGAAGATTTGGGATCAAAGGAAAATTGAGTCCAAGGTACATTGGACCATTTGAGATTTTGAAAAGGATTGGAGAAGTAACCTATCAATTGGCACTTCCGCCACAATTGTCCAATGTACATGATATTTTCCACGTATCGATGCTAAGAAAATATGTTTATGATCCGGAGCACATCATTGGATATCAAGATCTGGAAATACAAGAAAACTTAGCATATGAAGAAAGACCTGTACAAGTTCTTGATCGAAAAATCAAGCAACTTCGGAACAAGGAAGTTTCCCTATTAAAGATTCAATGGAATAAACGCGGACAAGAAGAGGCAACATGGGAACTTGAAGACGCCATCAGAACCAAATATCCAGAATTGTTTACAGGTCAGTAACCACACTCTTAAGTAATTAAATTTGGAGGACCAAATTTCTTTTAGTGGGGGAGAGTTGTAATACCCCAAATTTATATTACTATTTATTTATTCCAAAACAAGGATAATTCAGCTATAATACCTTAACGATATCAATAAATTGAAATAATTGACATGTAAGTACGGTGGTGGTAACGAACATTACCCCAGTGACGCACATCGAAATGCGTGCCTCCACAGGGCGATTCTGGAAACGACGTCAAAATAAAAATCCGAGAACATCATAATTTCCAGAAAAATGTGGAGAAATTTATTATGTAATTACATGAATTTTTCGACGTACGGATTTCAACGTACAATCGACGCGACCATTTTTCGGGTGATTTTTCACCTACTGCAAAATAAAATCTAAAAATTAAACTAAAATTACTAAATTTGTAAAACCATTCTATTAGCCTATGGTTAAAATTTCATGACAAAAGGACACCATTTAAATGTGTTTGCCTAGCAAACATTGGACCAGTTGATTTATTGAGTATTTACGGTTTGCATTTCCTTTGGATTTTCTGAAAGCTTGCGTGTAAGCCTATGGGAAGGCCAGCACATGGGGTAAAATCTCATAACCACTTACCTGAGGTGTCCTACCCAGGAAGTTGCATGTTACCCGTGTCATATGGTGAAAACAATTCACCCTTACCATGACACCTAGGTGACTATCGTGTCACCTTGCATGAGAAGCCCCATTGCCTATAAAAACACCCCAAGGATCATCGTGCATAGGTTCCTCTTCCTATTTCTTTGTTCTTCCTCTACCATTGCTTGAAGTAATCTCAAGAGTGAGAAGTTTCTGAGTGAGAAACTTGGTGGAGAAGCTATTTCGGGAGGAATTGTTGTCTCTCTCTCTTCTCTGTACATGTCATTCTGGTTCAAGCTTGACTGGAGCTACTACTAAGGAACATCTGGAGAGTTATCTTGGAAGCTAAAGCTATTGTTCCAAGCTACATCTGATTACTCATCTCTTTGTGATTATCTTCTTTACCTCCTTCAACCAAGGTAGGATTCAATCTTTTGATCACCATCTTCTATTTCTCCTTCCTTATTATGTCTTAAAATCCAATAGCTATCTTGACTTCATGTGAATATGGATTTAGTAAGCTTCCTTGATTAATTCGTTACCATTGAGTTCATATTGTTGCTAATCAACACTCACGACTTTGAATATAATCTTATGTACTGGTAAAATTCTCTTCTTGTAACCTTCCTTCCACACACTCTTGACATCCTCTTTAGTTTAAGAAGTTTGATCACTTGTTAATTGCCTTAAGTGTGTGAGGTATCTTGTGAGAATCATGTATCTACTCTTTACAAGATTTATCTTAGTATGAGTTTTAGAAATCCATTCTCATTCTTGTTCTTCTTGCTTCCATAACTTAGTGTAGTATAGCTAGTGGGAGTGATCAATTCTCCTGAGTTATTGACCTTCAGATTCATAGATTTCCTCCATGATAAGGTTCATGTATTCATCATCTATGACTTGGTAATTGACCATGAAAGACAATGGCATTCTTCCTTACCATTCTATCTTTTTGTGCTATCCTGAGATCACGTAGATTGCAATTTCAGATCTTGACTAGTTATATAGATCACATTACATGACTTACTCTTTCATTTTCTTGTCATGATTAGCTTCATGTTTGAGGCTGAAATCATACCTTATAAGGTCCTAATCATGGTTGGTATGATAGGTGGGTTTATTAGTATCATTTCTGGTTGATCTTAAGTCATTTTTGTAAGTTTGTACTGCACCTGTCGACAGCCGAGCCTTGCCCTGTCGACAGGGGCCTCTGTCTAGAGCCAGAAAATTGAGGTCTGACAGGGGCTGTCGAAAGCAGCCCCCTTGCTGTCGACAGCTAAGGTCAGACAGAGAACCAGTCTTCTGGGAAAAGCCTCCCTGTCGACAGGAAGACTTTGCCTGTCGACAGGCACCTTCAGCCCAGAAATTTCTGCACTTGTTTTGACTTGTTTTGTGATTGGAATCACACCCAATTGATCCAATCAAATGTTCATTCATTCATAGATGTTTTACCACTCTAAACACCTATTAAATCAGTCAAGCTTATCCCGTATACCTGAACTTTCACTCCAAAGTTCCGAGCATATTGACTTCGTGAAATTGGCGTTACTTGAATTCCATAAAGGGGTTTAGTTCCCAAATTTTTGTATGCAAGCTATAATCTTGTATCTTGATCTAGTGCATGAATGAGTGTGTGAAGATGACAATATATGAGTCTCGGACTCGTTTGATAATTATGCCAGGCAAATAAGGGCTGGTTCAGTCCTGGGGAGAGCGCCTGAATTCGTCACTGGCCGCGCGGGGACGTTGAGAATTTCTGGATGTTGGCATGCATCAATTATGTTTGATTAGTCATCATATCATGCTTGTGTGCATGAGAATATCTATTTCTGAATTTAAGAGTCCTCTTGCGAGAATACTCTTGCTTCTGAAAGCACTCATGAGAATTTGTGTATCTTGATTATGTCATACTTGTTCGTTATCTTGAACTTCATGTCAGTGATCCACACTTGTTTCTATCCTTGATTATAATCATCTAAATCCTCTTGATTTAAAAGAATTGAGTTCTACTGGGCTAGTTAGCTCATTAAATTTAACATTTTTAGGTGATCAAGATGGAGTTGATGCTTAAGGGGAATTTGTGTGCTGAGCGGATAATCCGATGCTGAGCAAAGCTATTAGTTTTTGCTTTCTTTGTAGACAAAAGGAGAATGTAATAAAGATACAATCTACTTTTGTTTAATCCTCATTTAGACTGTAATGAGGAGTATCGTGTAATAAGTTTCGCGAACCGAGTTGGTTATAAAAATACCTTTCGTTATTTACATGTTTATAATCTGTCATTTCCGATAAATGCAATTTTATTAGGACGTGACAGGGGGGCCCAGGAACTCCCACACGGCAGCACCAAACCCCAGAGTCTCTCTCTCTAGAAATCTAGAGAGAGAGAGAGCTAATGACATTGATGTTTACCTTCAACTGTTGATTGGTGAGTTGAAACTATTATGGGTGCATGGAGTGGAGACATGTGATGTCGAGAGAAAACAACTATTTCAAATGCATGTTGCTATTTTATAGACAATTAGTGACTTTCCTACATACGGTATGTTGTTTGGTTGGAGCACCCATGGGTATAAATCTTGTCCTATTTGCCATGTTCACCATGGATCCATATATCTTCCTTTTAGTCGTAAATGTGTATATATGAGGCATCATCATTTCTTGTCACATGACCATCCTTGGAGATGATACTTGGACATTTAATGGCAAGGTTGAGTACGAGCTGCCAGCTATTCCCTTGTCTGGAGATGATGTGTTAAGAAAGTGGGATGGTTATAATAATGTCGTATTTGGGAAAGATCCTAGTGATGCACGTGGAGCTAGAAGGAATCAAGATCAAGAATTGCCAGAGGGTTGGAAGAAGAAGAGTATTTTCCTTGAGCTTCCATATTGGAAAAGCTTGTTGGTGAGACATAATCTATATGTTATGCACATTGAAAAAAATGTTTGTGAGAAAATTTTGCATACTATTTAACAAAAAGATGGAAAAAAGTAAGGATAACATCAAATTACGTCTTTATATGAAGAATTTGAAAATAAGGAAGTCTCTGCATGTAAGACCTTCAAAGAAGTTTGTTGGAAAATTTATTCTGCCTGATGCCTCTTATAATATGACCAATGTAGAGAAGCAGAGATTCGTAGGAGTGTTGAAATTTTTAAAATTGCCAGATAGATTTTCTCAAATATTTCTCAACAAGTACGAATACGAGAATGAAAATGAAGAGTCATGATTGTCATATAATGATGCAACAACTTCTTCCATTAGCCATGAGAAGTGCACTTTCAACAACTGTTGCTATGGTATTGAATGAATATTGTATATTCTTTAGAGAGTTGTCTACTAAAGTGATTGATGTTAAGACAATGGCAAAACTTGAAAGCTCGATTCCCATAATTCTTTGTAAATTAGAGAGGATTTTTCCTCCTGCATTTTTTGATCTCATGGTGCACTTGACTGTCCATATTGCAATTGAGGCTAAACATGCTAGACCGGTGCAATTTCGGTGGATGTATCCAATAGAGAGATTCTTACTTACGTTGAAGAATTATATACATAATAGAAGTTGGCCTGAGGGTTCTATTGCTAAAGGTTATCTTCTAGAGGAAGCCACAATCTTTTGTGCACATTACTTGAATGATGTGGGGAGTAAATTAAATAGACCAGTGAGATTTAATGAGGGCCCAATTGGAGCAGGAGTTTTAGGGGATATAGTTGTTGAGCATGCATATCAAGCACATCGTTTTCTATTGTTCAATGCCCCATCAATACAACCATACCTACTCTAAGTTTGTTGTGTGGTTTTTTATGTTTTCTTATTTGATTACATATTTCATTCAATTAACATATATATTTTCTTAACTATACATAGAATACACAAATTTTGTGAAATGCCAACATCCAACTTGGAGTGATGATCGTATCCAATTAGAGCAGCATAACAAGTTTGTTGGATGATTTATAGATTATGTAAGTTTTCTACTCTTTTTTGTCACTTCAATACCAAATGAAGGTAATACTATTTAACACTTTTTTTGCATATGATATTCTTAGATTGAGCAATTAAGAGAGCAAATGGCTCTACCGGAGGAACTCACATGCCTTGCTCGAGGTCCCAAACATGATGTTGTCACATACCAAGGCTTTTCACAAATGGATACAAATTTGAAACAGAATATGTGGATATTTCAGAGGTTACTCAAAATAGTGGTGTTGTGATGATCGATGACCATGAAAATATCTTTTATGGTGTTTTGCAAAATATAATAGAGTTTCAATTTGGGACTATGTCACCTATAATTCTCTTTCAACTGCAAATGGTACGACATGAATGTAGGACGATATATTAGTGGAAGAATTCAAACTCACTACTATGAATACAACACGATCAACTTTTGGAGATGAGCCATTTATGTTTCCATCACAAGCACAACAAGTTTATTATTCTGATGAAGGTGGGATGGAGTGTTGTTTGTCGATGGAAACCAACAGACACTTTTGAAGTACCCATTATTGAAACTCAAGATGAGGAAAATGAGGATGACACATTGTTGAGAGGTATATAGCCAACAATGTCAAATGGTGACTTAGAAGCTAGTGATAATGATGTTTCTTGGGTGAGAAGGGAACTTGGTATTGGTACAAGGATAGATGAAGATTTATTGACTGTAGCCAAGAAGAAAAACAAAAAAACAACATAGGTATAACTTTTTACTAAAATTTTCCATCTAAAATCATTATTGTTGATTTCATTGTAGTTACAACATATGTATTTTATTAAGTTAGAAATATTTTTTGCAGAAAAATGCCTCCAAAAATGAGGTTCAAGGTTGTAACTTCATTATATAACAAGAACACTCCAGATGTTGCTTTTAGCCCTCAAAATAGGTATCCACCAAATCCTCCCTCAGACAAGTTATTTTATTTTTTTGTAATCAGCAAGTAATTTATTTTGAACGTTTATGAATGCATAATGGATGTTCCATTAATTTTATATAATCTCTTGGCTACCTTTTCATTTTGTTGATGTTTGATACAATGGTGTCCAGAGGGATTGTCATGAGAATTGAGAAAAGCATTTCTCTATTCAGTTTGATGGGCAACAGATACATGTAGAGGAGAGGAGGCCTAGTAGCCTTATTGCTGAAAGAAGTTACATTTGAGAGAAAATTTAAAGTGAAATGAATCAATACCTCAGTTCAAGAAAAGTAGTGAAGGTGCTAATGTGCGATGCTTCTTGACATTGTGTTTGATATTTTTTTGCATTTCACAGATGTTCAAAGCAATAGCTCTCTGGGTCCACACAATGGATCAATTCATTGTGATATGTTGACTACATTCCAAGATAAGGGTTCATTTATAATACTTCACATGTCTTAAAGCAATGTCTCTTAATTTCTTGATTCTACAATGGTCTGAAAGCAATGTCTCTTAATTAATATTATGATAATTAGACAAGTTTGCATGCATCTGAAATATGTTGTTACAAAAAAATAATAATTTGGTCAATAAAGAGAAATATTTACCCTAATAGCTTTCCTTTCACATGAAGAGAAATCCTTTTGGGATGAAAATATTTAAATGTAAGCAAGTCAATAAAACAATAAGTAAAGAAATGTTTGAGCTATATTTTATAGGTTTGTGACAGCATGTGATAGCAAGGTTCTAATACAAATAAAATCATGTATAGGATTTCTGATGTAAATACAAATATAAATATAAGATAGATTATGACCTAATTATATTTTTAATGGGATATATATAAAAAAACTCTTAAATGTTTTTGTAACAACAACTTGCCTAGAAACCTAAAGGACTTCCTCCTAGTGACTAGCTTTTGAAGCTCCAATATTCCAATTGATTCGCATTAACTTACTGGCCATCCATCCTCTTAGATCTCAATTTATGCTAAATGTATGCAGTAGCACTCAAATGAGCATAGTTTAAGGTATAGAAGTTGGGCCATTTATAAGGTTATGGAATATCCCATCTTCAAATAAAATAGAAATTTACATGTACATTGTATACCAGAAACAACAAATTAATGTTGGTTATTCTCAAAATGCAATAAGAACAACTTTTTATTTTTTTTTGCATTCCACAATGTTCTAAATGCCTCATTTTGCTTTTCAAAATTACTTATATTTCTGGATGCTTGCACTGCCATGCAAAAATCACTCTCTGTTATTATTTCTTGTGAAATCAATCACTCTCTTCTTTTAATTTCTTAATTCTACAATAGTCTGAAAGTAATGTCTCTTAATTAATATTATGATAATGAGATCAGACAATATGAATTTGAATTTAAAGCTTCCTACTGCTAGTTAGGCTGGTATAATCTATTGGTGTTTAACATTGGGACTAAATGTGTGATGACCCTCATTATACCGGTACGGTTATACCAACCCACGTCGGTACAGTAAAGGTTATCACAGTGGGACATTTACCCAAACACTATCACATGATTGAGATATACACAAATATAGACACAGAGTCGCGGAAGTAAAGGACTAACTCTCATCACATTTCATCATCCACATTTCTCATACATGATCCATATAGCAAATTAAAGGACTAAACTTTCATAATTGAAATTAAACCAAACTACATTGTCCACAAGATTAAAGTTCTACATTTAATACATAATTTGTCCACAATTACATAAATGATAACTCTAATACAAGCTACAATTTACATACTATGAAACAAAAAGGGACACAACGTCAACTCCACAAGCTACTCTCCACGCTCGGAGTCGCTCTCCACGGTCTCCTCCAAAAGTGTGTCACCAACTAAACCTGTACGCCGAAGCAAGGAGTGAGTCTAAAAGACTCAGCAAGTAACTCCATACACATCATTCATGCATACATCATAGTAGGTTCTACTATTTCAATTTGCACGGCAATCATACAGCATGCTTGAACATCAATAAGAGACAACCTATCATGGTATTTCTACAAAGTCAAAACACATGGTACATGGTTTAAGATGTTTCACATAACACTCCCTATCACATGTTTCTACTCATTTAATCACATGAAAACTACACTCCAATTTGACTATAACATGATGGCAATTTACATGGAATTAGAAATATCATAGCATGAATTATCGTCTCATACTCTAACACATTCACTTCACATGGTTACACATTCCCATATTTCACATGGTTCATTTTTCAAACATTTCACATGTACACAATGTTCACATTCTAACATAAATAGTTCACATGATTTCACATTTCACATTCACATGTTCACATATACACATTTTACACATGCTCACATTCACATTTCACAATTTATTTGCCGTGACACATGGTCCAAACCACCGCTAGAAGGACACATCACATACACATAACACATAGCACATCACCTAGGCAATACAGTGATGACTCTTGGCACTGCGCAGACCGGGAGAACACGTCTCCACCCTAACCAGTGGTACTTGTCCACCTCCAGGATTTCATCCTAATGCCCTTAGGATATCTTAACACATTGAACTTCTCATGGGGACCTTTCCATGATACAGTTCCACAGCCCTCTATGGAAGCAGTGTCACACACGGCACATTTTACACATTACACATTCCGATTAACACACGTTTTACATATGATATTCACACTTTCTTGTTTATGCACATGGTTCTGTTCTTCCCTAGCATGGTGCTACTACTATAACAGAAATCAAACATTTATTAGCTCTCATGGATTAATTGGAATGCACATCATTTAACCTAAATCATGGTACATGTATTTGTAGCTCATTTTCACATGGAAATCTCATAGAGTAGGCTAATGTTATCAAATTTTCCTGAAAATTTAACCACATGCTGTTTTCGGTTATAAGAACACACATACAAATTTTCAGATTTTTCTGAATTCACATGTATTTATAGAAATTAAAACATTTGGTTTCATGCCATTCATAAATTAAGTTAACATAGAACATAGCATGGATTTCAGATTTAATCATGCACAGTCATGAACCACACATACATATTGGCACAAGAAATTTTTCCCAATTTAATTCCCAACACACGATTTACTAGAATTTTCGCAAGGTCTACACATGTTTTCTATTTCTCATTGTAGAAATTATAAAAATTCGCATGAGTATGGGAAAATTTCCAAGTTTGCAGGGCATGGACTGATACATATAAACATGGTCCATAAAATTTCACAGCCTTTAATTCCTCAGATTCATGGGAACAAAATTAAACATGCGTAACCTCTTTCCTACACATGCCTTTTAATAATTCTAATAATTAATTCCATCCACACAAAAATACAGGAAATTTCACACACATCACATTATCTATTTTACATAACATATAAAATTTACATTATATCCTCATGCGCAGAAATCCGGAATTTAAAGATATAGGGCAGAACAGTCCACTGTTCTGTCAAGAAGAACTCAACGGCATAGTCTGGCCGTCAAACAAAGTAAACGGCATATCGTTGGCCGTCACGGAAGATCTTGACGGCGAGGGATCTTGCCGTCAAGTTCGGGCCTGTGCAAAAACACAGTCCGAGCTTCAAGAATGGTGAATGTAGGGGATCCAGGACACGAGGAAAATCCATAAAAATGATAGAAACCTCCTAGACACATACATGGACAAGGTGAAAGGGTTACTTGCCTTTGGAAAAACTCCTAAAGGGATCAAAATGGTTGGAGAAGCTCTCCTTGGGCAGTCCCAAGAAGCCTCCAAGATGTCTCCACTCCGGCCTCTGTGATGCTCCCCTCTGAAATCCAGGGTCGGGGATGTGTAGCCGGATGTGTTGTCTCCCTCCTTGTCGAAGTAGATCTCCAGATGAAGCCTTGGATCGCCGGATCAAAGCCTCCAAACTCCAAGTTTTCTCACAGCTCACTAGGGTTTTCTCTTATCTCTTTGCAAAGAGCCAAGACAGCTCTTTGGGGGTTGTCACAAGGGCCATTTTAGAGAGGACCCTCTCACCCCACGCAAGAGGTCGGTTGGAAGGCCAAGGAGCCGTTGGGGAGTGGTTGGTATCTCCCATCAAGGCATGGCACACCATGCTGCTGCAGACTGGTCTGTCAGGATATAGACGTCCACCGATATGGCCGTCGACTGAATAATCGACGTCCACCTATATGGACGTTAACAATAAGTGAACGTCCATTCATGTTGACGTCGACTAACCCTTCGGCCAGAACCCAAAACCATGCAAAACCCTAATTTCTCCTAAGTTCATGCATGCAATACATAGGGTGTAATGCACACACTCACTATGTCACGAAATCAACCGATATATACATACAACTAAGTTTATACATACATTCATAAGTACACCAAGATAATGTATACATAATACTTACACGATAATGCATATACATACATAAGCATAAAATTGCACACAATAAAATAATAAGGACAAAATTCGAGGGCCTTACACCCTCTCCCCCTTAAAGAAACTTCGTCCTCGAAGTTAGGACAACACTACTCAAACAAAAGGGGATACTTCTTCTTCATCGCATCCTCAAGCTCCCAAGTAGCCTCCTCCCGCGAGAAGTTACGCCATAGAACTTTTACCGACGCAATACTCTTGTTCCGGAGGTGCTGAACCTTCCGGTCCAGAATAGCTACTGGTTGCTCCACATACGACAGATCTGGCTGGATCTCCACTGGCTCGTGACTAATAACATGAGATGGATCTCGGACATATTTCCTGAGCATAGATACGTGGAAAACGGGGTGAACACTAGCCAAAGCTGGGGGTAAAGCTAGCTCATAAGCCACGTTGCCCAATCGTCTGAGAATCTCATACGGGCCAATGAATCTAGGGCTCAACTTACTATGCCTGCCAAACCTGACGACACCACGCGTAGGCGATATCTTCAAGAAGACATGATCACCTACCTCGAACTCTAGATCCTTCCTCCTGTTGTCGGCATAGCTCTTCTGTCTATCCTGTGCCGCAACAAGCCTCCTCCTAATCAACTGGATCTTATCCGAAGTCTCCTGAACTAACTCCGGACCAATCAGCTGTCTATCACCAGTCTCCTCCCAACACAAAGGAGATCTGCAGGGCCTACCATACAACGCCTCGAATGGAGCCATACCGATACTAGCATGAAAGCTGTTGTTGTATGCGAACTCCACAAGAGGTAAATGACGCTCCCAATCATCCTTCCAATCCAGCACACACGCTCTCAACATATCCTCGAGCGTCTGGATAGTCCTCTCGGACTGTCCATCGGTCTGGGGATGAAACGCCGAACTGAGCTTCAGCTCCGAACCTAACGCATCCTGAAGACCCTTCCACAGTCTCGAAGTAAATCTCGGATCCCGATCCGAAATGATCGACTTCGGCACACCATGCAATCTAACGATACCGCTAACATACAATCTAGCTAAACTCTCTACTGACTGCTTCTTCTTCATAGGCAAGAAATGAGCAGTCTTCGAGAATCTATCTACAACTACCCAAATCGAGTCATTGCCCCTTCTAGATCGAGGCAAACCCGATACGAAATCCATAGTGACAGCTTCCCACTTCCATACGGGGATATCCATCCTCTGCATAAGGCCGGATGGTCGCTGCCGCTCGGCTTTCACCTGCTGACATACTAGACATCTGGACACATAATCCGCAACATCCTTCTTCATGCCGGACCACCAAAATGATCTCTTCAGGTCTTGATACATCTTAGTGTTACCCGGATGAATAGAGAATCGCGATCTATGAGCCTCCGCTAACACATGCTCACGGACATCTACCATATCGGGGACACAAACACGGTGCTGAAATCTAATCACACCGTCCTCATCACGAGCAATGCCCGCCTTACCCACTAACTCTAACAATCTAGGATCGGCTTTCTGCTGCTCAATCACCTCATCCAAGACTGAGGATCTAAGGGATAGCTGAGCTACAAAAGCCTGACACAACGATGGCTCTAACTCGGTCATAGAGCACGCTGCATCCTCCAACATCTTCCAATCCTGCTGGAGCGAGGACCTCTTTCTACTAAGAGCATCCGCTACGACGTTCGCCTTTCCAGGATGATACTGAAGGTCGAAGTCATAGTCCTTCAAGAACTCGATCCATCTCCTCTGCCTCAGGTTTAATTCCTTTTGGGAGAAAAGATACTTCAAGCTCTTGTGGTCGGTAAACACCTCAAATCTGACACCATAAAGATAGTGCCTCCAGATCTTTAGTGCATGAACCACAGCTGCGAGCTCTAAATCATGAGTCGGATAGTTCCTCTCATGCTCCTTCAACTGACGAGAAGCATAAGCCACTACCCTCTCTTGCTGCATGAGCACACAGCCTAAACCAATCTGAGATGCATCCGTATAAATGGCAAAACCTTCTAGACCGCTAGGCAATACCAATACCGGAGCAGAAGTAAGCTTAGCCTTCAATAGCTGAAAGCTACGCTCACATGCCTCAGACCATACGAACTTCTCACCTTTCCGGGTCAACTTTGTCAAAGGGGCGGCGATGGATGAGAAACCCTCAATGAATCGCCGATAATAACCAGCTAACCCAATAAAACTACGAATCTCCGAAGGGGTCCTGGGAATCTCCCAATCCATAACTGCCTGGACTTTTGCTGGATCAACCGCAACACCAGCGCCGAGATAACATGCCCGAGAAAATGAACCTCGTGCAACCAGAACTCGCACTTGCTGAACTTCGCATACAGCTTGTGCTCACGGAGGACCTCTAAGACTAACCTCAAATGCTGACGATGTGTGGCCTCATCCGGAGAATAGACCAACACGTCATCAATAAACACAACAACAAAGCTATCTAAATACGGACTAAACACCCGGTTCATGAGATCCATGAACGCTGCAGGGGCGTTGGTCAATCCGAAAGGAAGAACCAAAAACTCATAATGTCCATAACGGGTTCTAAATGCCGTCTTGGACACATCCTCACTCCTAATTCTCAACTGATGATAACCAGATCGCAAGTCAATCTTGGAAAAGACTGATGCCTCTCGCAACTGGTCAAACAGATCATCAATCCGAGGTAAGGGATACCTGTTCTTCACAGTCACCTGGTTTAGCTTTCTATAATCAATGCACAACCGAAGTGACCCGTCTTTCTTCTTGACGAACAATACAGGTGCGCCCCAAGGGGAAACACTAGGGCGAATAAATCCCTTATCGAGCAATTCTTGCAATTGCTTCCTCAACTCGGCTAACTCTGCAGGGGCCATCCGATATGGGGCCTTCGAGATAGGAGAGGTGCCTGGAGCAACTCTATAGTGAACTCTATCTCCCTATCCGGTGGCAATCCAGACAAGTCATCGGGAAAGACATCTGGAAAGTCCTGCACCACATCGATCTCTGCAAGAGTCAGTGACGAACCAGCATCGGGTACTAGCATAACGCTGGCAAGAAATGCGTCACAACCCTGTTCACCATGCGCATCGCCTTCATGGCAGAGATAACTAACTTTCCCGCTAAGTTCTTTGGCAAGGGATGAGAGAACTCATCCTCACCAGGAATGCGGAAAACAATCTTCTTCCTACGACAATCCACTAACGCATAATGCTCCTCTAGCCAATCCAGACCAAGAATACAATCGTAGTCTTTCATCTTTAGCAAGAAGAAACACCCATCTAGGAATCTATCCTCAATGCACACAGGTAACGACGGAATGCACTTCCTAGTCGATACCGTACCCGCAGGGGTGTGCACAGACAAAGGGACCTCTAACTCCTCAGACTCTATACCTGACTCTAGGGCTAACTGCCTAGCGAACCGCTCGGAAATGAACGAGTGAGTGGCACCCGTATCAAACAAAACCCGAGCGTGCACACCGAAAAGTAAAACTGTACCTTCGGTGACATGCTCCGCCTGCTCGGCGTCCTCACGAGCTAACGCAAACACTCGAGCTGGGGCTCGAGGCCTTCCTGGTCGTCCTGTCGCTGGCGCGGCTGCCGCTACTGCTGGTACTGGCGCTCCTCGCTGAGCTTCCTGCTGAAGTCTGGGGCAATCCTTGATCTTGTGGTTGCTACTCCCGCACTTTAGGCATTTGCCCGCTATCTTCCAACATTCCGTACCACCATGTGCCCTTCCACAGTGAGGGCACTCCTTCTTGTCACCAGAGGAACGTACAGAAGGTACCTGAGTGTTGCTGACTACCACAGGGCGCTGTGGTGACTGGTATGTTGTTCTCCTCTTGTCCTGTCGCTGGAAAGTGGCTGCTGGTCTCTTCTGCGAAGCCTTCTTCTCCTCAAGGTACCGCTCCATCTCGCCTTCCTGCCTACAAGCAGCGCTAAGGGCTTCGTCCAGGGTACGATGATCAAACGCTACGAGCCTCGTCCGCAGTGATGGCTTAAGGCCCATCACAAACTTCTTTGCCTTCCTGCGCTCATCTGCCACAATGTGAGGTGCATACTTAGATAGTTCTGCAAACCTGGCCTCATACTCGAGTACGGTCATGGAGCCCTGAGTCAAAGTGAGGAACTCCTGCTCCATCCTGTCCTGGATGTGCTCGGGGACGAACTTGGCCCGAAAGAGCCTCACGAACTCGTCCCAAGCAACATCAATCGCACCGTCCTCAAACCGTGTACGTAGTAATGAAGCCCACCACACATCAGCTCTCTCCTGTAGCATGTAGGTGGCTAAAGTAACCTTGTCCTCATCCACACACCTGATGGCCCGAAGATCTTCTCGATCTCCCTCATCCAGCTTTCTGCTAGCAACGGATCGCTCTCCCCCTTGAAAGAGGGTGGCAGCATCCTCTTGAATCTTTCCATGATGGAAGGTCCACCATGGTCCTGAGCTGGGGCCTGAGCCTGCTACACCAAACAATAACGATATACAATAAACACAATATCATGCAATTTAAATAGCAAACTACTAGGTTGTTTTATTATTCTACCTGGGCCTCCAACTGGGCCTGGAGTGCTGCCTGGGTGTGAGCCTGAGTTTGCATGGCTTGCACTAATCCTTGCATGAAGACTCCATAATCCACTGGCGGTGGTGGGGGAAGCACAGGGCCCTGTGGGGCCGGGGCCTGCTGTCCGCCCGCTCCTCACGCCTCTGCTCGTCGTCGCGAGCTGGCACACCTCCACGTCGTCCACGGGAAGCCATGGCTGTAATAAAATTTTAGCCACCAATTAGAGCTAGGTTACTAAGCTTCCTAACCATTTTCTTATCTATTTTTTTTTCCATTCATTATTAGTCGTTTCTACCCATGTGGACAATCTATAAAGATTTAGCATGCAATGAGGATGATGATTCATGTATATTCATGTAAGATCTCAATCGGTTTCTCTGATACCAATCTCTGTGACGACCCTCATTATACCGGTACGGTTATACCAACCCACGTCGGTATAGTAAAGGTTATCACAGTGGGACATTTACCCAAACACTATCACATGATTGAGATATACACAAATATAGACACAGAGTCGCGGAAGTAAAGGACTAACTGTCATCACATTTCATCATCCACATTTCTCATACATGATCCATATAGCAAATTAAAGGACTAAACTTTCATAATTGAAATTAAACCAAACTACATTGTCCACAAGATTAAAGTTCTACATTTAATACATAATTTGTCCACAATTACATAAATGATAACTCTAATACAAGCTACAATTTACATACTATGAAACAAAAAGGGACACAACGTCAACTCCACAAGCTACTCTCCACGCTCGGAGTCGCTCTCCACGGTCTCCTCCAAAAGTGTGTCACCAACTAAACCTGTACGCCGAAGCAAGGAGTGAGTCTAAAAGACTCAGCAAGTAACTCCATACACATCATTCATGCATACATCATAGTAGGTTCTACTATTTCAATTTGCACGGCAATCATACAGCATGCTTGAACATCAATAAGAGACAACCTATCATGGTATTTCTACAAAGTCAAAACACATGGTACATGGTTTAAGATGTTTCACATAACACTCCCTATCACATGCTTTCTACTCATTTAATCACATGAAAACTACACTTCCAATTTGACTATAACATGATGGCAATTTACATGGAATTAGAAATATCATAGCATGAATTATCGTCTCATACTCTAACACATTCACTTCACATGGTTACACATTCCCATATTTCACATGGTTCATTTTTCAAACATTTCACATGTACACAATGTTCACATTCTAACATAAATAGTTCACATGATTTCACATTTCACATTCACATGTTCACATATACACATTTTACACATGCTCACATTCACATTTCACAATTTATTTGCCGTGACACATGGTCCAAACCACCGCTAGAAGGACACATCACATACACATAACACATAGCACATCACCTAGGCAATACAGTGATGACTCTTGGCACTGCGCAGACCGGGAGAACACGTCTCCACCCTAACCAGTGGTACTTGTCCACCTCCAGGATTTCATCCTAATGCCCTTAGGATATCTTAACACATTGAACCTTCTCATGGGGACCTTTCCATGATACAGTTCCACAGCCCTCTATGGAAGCAGTGTCACACACGGCACATTTTACACATTACACATTCCGATTAACACACATTTTACATATGATATTCACACTTTCTTGTTTATGCACATGGTTCTGTTCTTCCCTAGCATGGTGCTACTACTAATAACAGAAATCAAACATTTATTAGCTCTCATGGATTAATTGGAATGCACATCATTTAACCTAAATCATGGTACATGTATTTGTAGCTCATTTTCACATGGAAATCTCATAGAGTAGGCTAATGTTATCAAATTTTCCTGAAAATTTAACCACATGCTGTTTTCGGTTATAAGAACACACATACAAATTTTCAGATTTTTCTGAATTCACATGTATTTATAGAAATTAAAACATTTGGTTTCATGCCATTCATAAATTAAGTTAACATAGAACATAGCATGGATTTCAGATTTAATCATGCACAGTCATGAACCACACATACATATTGGCACAAGAAATTTTTCCCAATTTAATTCCCAACACACGATTTACTAGAATTTTCGCAAGGTCTACACATGTTTTGTATTTCTCATTGTAGAAATTATAAAAATTCGCATGAGTATGGGAAAATTTCCAAGTTTGCAGGGCATGGGCTGATACATATAAACATGGTCCATAAAATTTCACAGCCTTTAATTCCTCAGGATTCATGGGAGCAAAATTAAACATGCGTAACCTCTTTCCTACACATGCCTTTTAATAATTCTAGTAATTAATTCCATCCACACAAAAATACAGGAAATTTCACACACATCACATTATCTATTTTACATAACATATAAAATTTACATTATATCCTCATGCGCAGAAATCCGGAATTTAAAGATATAGGGTAGAACAGTCCACTGTTCTGTCAAGAAGAACTCAACGGCATAGTCTGGTCGTCGAACAAAGTAAACGGCCATATCGTTGGCCGTCAACGGAAGATCTTGACGGCGAGGGAGCTTGCCGTCAAGTTCGGGCCTGTGCAAAAACACAGTCCGAGCTTCAAGAAATGGTGAATGTAGGGGATCCAGGACACGAAGAAAATCCATAAAAATGATAGAAACCTCCTAGACACATACATGGACAAGGTGAAAGGGTTACTTGCCTTTGGAAAAACTCCTAAAGGGATCAAAATGGTTGGAGAAGCTCTCCTTGGGCAGTCCCAAGAAGCCTCCAAGATGTCTCCACTCCGGCCTCTGTGATGCTCCCCTCTGAAATCCAGGGTCGGGGATGTGTAGCCAGATGTGTTGTCTCCCTCCTTGTCGAAGTAGATCTCCAGATGAAGCCTTGGATCGCCGGATCAAAGCCTCCAAACTCCAAGTTTTCTCACAGCTCACTAGGGTTTTCTCTTATCTCTTTGCAAAGAGCCAAGAGAGCTCCTTGAGGGTTGTCACAAGGGCCATTTTAGAGAGGACCCTCTCACCCCACGCAAGAGGTCGGTTGGAAGGCCAAGGAGCCGTTGGGGAGTGGTTGGTATCTCCCATCAAGGCATGGCACACCATGCTGCTGCAGACTGGTCTGTCAGGATATAGACGTCCACCGATATGGCCGTCGACTGAATAATCGACGTCCACCTATATGGACGTTAACAATAAGTGAACGTCCATTCATGTTGACGTCGACTAACCCTTCGGCCAGAACCCAAAACCATGCAAAACCCTAATTTCTCCTAAGTTCATGCATGCAATACATAGGGTGTAATGCACACACTCACTATGTCACGAAATCAACCGATATATACATACAACTAAGTTTATACATACATTCATAAGTACACCAAGATAATGTATACATAATACTTACACGATAATGCATATACATACATAAGCATAAAATTGCACACAATAAAATAATAAGGACAAAATTCGAGGGCCTTACAAAATGATGTTTCATTATGTCAATAGAAGCTATTTTTATTTTTGGCATTCCAGAATGTTATAAATGCCTCATTTTACCTTTCAAAATTACTTATATTTCTGTAATATGTTTGAAATTAAATATGAAATATGTCTGTAATATATATTTGAATAGAGTTGATATATATTTCTGCAATGTAACTTCATTATATGTCTGAAATTATATCTGAAATTTGTTTAAGCTTCCTATCAGTCATATGTTATTTATTTTAGATTTTTTTTCAAAGAAGAGGCATACCATTCAACATCCATGCACACTTGGAACTACTGTCAATAGAGTTGATGCAGAACCTACTCCTTAAGATCCTAGTGGGACAACTAATTTCCCATGTCAGTCATCCGATGAAGTACAAGAGGGGAATTTTGAAAACATACATGTAAGAAACTCTATCCATATAGAGACTCCAGCATCAACAACTTCCAGATAAATATGACAGGAGGGCCAATATCTAAGTCAGCATGTAAACCCCTAAACGGGAAAAAATGGAAATGCATGTTCATTCATCGTCAACCAGTTGTAGAAGAGGCCTCAAAACTTCCTGGAGTTCTTGGATTGTATGTAAGAAATGACAATTACTTCCTACCTTACAAGGAGTGGCAAGAACAATCTAAGCAAAGCTTGAATGATGTCATGAAGGAATTATTGGCAAGTTGTTTTTCCTCATGTTAAATTATTTTCTTCCACTTATGTGATATAGTACTACTAATGATTCAATCATATAGGTGGAATATGATTTTGTTGATGAAGAGGGGATACCTGCAATATGGCTGATGTCACTAAGTTTTGTGAGTACTCAATATCTAACAAAGTAAAAGAGTGGCATGCAACATTGAAAAAAAGCAGGATATATGAAAGGCATTGATGGAGAATTATCTGAGACACCACCTAATGAAAGGATATCCTAAGAAACTTGGGATTTACTTATGCAATATTGGGAAAACCCAAAGAAAATACAAGAAACGGAAAGAAACATGACAAATCGTGCAGAAGAATAGGCAACACATACACTTGGAGCAAAATTCATAGCCCGCCATCATCATGAATAGGTACAAACTTTATTTTTTCATTATTAGTCTTTATAGATTTTCATTATTCTTAGAACTTATATGTTTTCAACTTGAATGCGACGAGAGAAATTGGGAGATAGCTATTCAACGGTCAGGGCATATGTTAAGGCTCATTAGACAAAGAGTGGAGAATACCCAAACGAATATACTCGTGCAATATGTGTATGTATATGTGAACTAACTTTTCTAAATACAAATATAGCTCATTACATCTCTAATTTTGTGTTGTAGGAGAAAGTAATTTCGACATGTGAAGAAAGAAATTACACAAATAGTTCAGATCCATATGTACTAACTCCTGTTCTTGATGCTTTTTACAACGGACATCATGGAGGATATGAGAGAGGTCATGGGTTAGGATGGTCTAGAGTAGCGTGGAGCCATAATATGGCAAATGAAGCAAGACATGACAACGTTAGATGACTCACCGTCGAGCTAGAGAACACTCAATCAGAGCTTCAAAATGCAATGGCAAAAATACAAGGTGTGTGTGAACGTGAGAGAGAGAGATGGAAGCATGATAACAAGAATACATGGAGGATATGCGTACACGGGAAAGAGAGTTGGAAGTACGTCAATAAGAACAAGTGGAGGCCATGCAAGCTAGAGAGCAAGAGATGAAAATGCGGCTAGAATAGTTGGAGGCTATACTTTCCATGAACCTTCCTAATGCCTCGGTGTGTCAAGCATATTGTTATATGTGACATAAGTTATATATTTTGACTATTAGCTATTTTCAAAGTTATATCATTTTAATTATGTATGCATTCTAAGCACTACGGTGGTTATGGTGCCACTTTTGATGTGCTAAAGTACTATAAAACTCCACTGTTAAGAATATGCTTCTTATAAAACTCCACTGTTTTAACAAGGCCATGGAATTGACAGCCATGTGGCAGAATTCATGCCTTGTGGGTGTTAACTGTGCTATGTTCTACAAGCCCAACAAATATATTCATTTCTCCTTGTTAATTGCACCCAATAGATGTTCAAGGCTGCATTTTTGCAGTATACTCGGTGATATATTTCTGTCTTTTAAGTCATGTGATCTTAATCTTATGTATGCATTCTAAGCACTACGGATGGTTATGGTGCCACTTTTGATGTGGTAAAGTACTATAAAACTTCACTGTTAAGAATATGCTTCTTATAAAACTCCATATACACATACATATATATATATATGTATAAATATATCCTTGAGGATAATGGTTGCAATCTTTGATTCCTTTTATTTGGTTGCTTCAATACCAACAAAAGGTCAGGCAAGGAATGATGTCCTAGGATTGAGAACATTTTCCTATTCAATCGTTAAGATATGAAATTACAGTTGAGCTAGGAGAAAGTTTTTGTGGGCATGGAAGCAAGAGAAGGAAAGGCAAGATGACATACATCAACCTCCGGCCTAAGCCTGAAATAATGTAAAATGTCATGGGTAACAATATTGGACCACCATATTAAATGAAAGGTGGCAGTTAAGTTGTCCATGTTGGTGACGTTCAACACAAAGGGGTGACCCCTCACCAATAAATCCATTGGGCTGAAGATGACCAGTCTTGGAGGAACTCAATGCTTCACCTCCCACTGCAAAAAGAAGAGAAATAAAATCGAATGAGGTTGGTCAATCATGAGATTTCATCGGTTCTTAAACACCATTCTTGCTGCTATGGGTCCATATGTTGAGAATATGCTTTGAAAAGGGAGGAAAGAAAAAAAAAATTACAATACTTGAGAAAGGGAAAAGTGTCTCCTCACTATTGTTGTGGTATCATTAATTTTGTTGCGATTTTATCTTCTGTAATGTTATAGCATTTATTTTGTTATTTTTCTTAATGAAATAACACTCTTTTTTTGTTATTTATTTATTTTCTAGGATGGAGATTGCAGGTTGCGCAGTGGAACATCACACTCTCATCCCCCACGTTGATAGCATTTTGATCCCCCAAGTTGACATAGCACCACCCTTATCTATATAGGACTAGTATTGATGTTTATCTTCATGTTACCAAGACATATGGTGTAAGGCCCATGATTTTTTTTTTGTTTAAAAATATATATGCATATAAGTTTATGCTATGGAAGTATAGATTATTGTGCATAGTATTTATTTATACGAATTGTATGAATTAGTATTATTGTAATGTACATGTTGTATACAAGTATATATATATATATATATATATATATATATATATATATATATATATATATATATATATTTATGTGTGTGGTGTTTATAGATTCTACATATTTTAAGTGAAATTTTGTCGGCCAGTCGGCGTCAACATCGACTGACGTTGACTAGGATTAGGCGGCAATATCGATGGACGCCCACTTTGGATAGGCGACCATAGATATGGACGCCAATATCCCAGACCAGTTACGTTTCCAGATCCGGAAACACCTCCGGAAATTTAGCCTTTTGTTTTAGAAACCCTTCCCAACGGCTCTAAGACTTACCCCTTTAGCATGTCCGACCCCCAACCCTTTATATTACCCAGTTTTCGGCCAGATCCATCCCTTTTGACTCTTGGGTCAAAAACCTAACTCTTCTATGCGAAAACCCCAACTTGAATCTGAGAGATCTGATTTCGGGAGGCTTCATCCGGTGATCTGCATCGACTGGTGACAACTCTGAACATCCGGGAACGACTTCCCCACGCTGGTGTGCAGTGAAGATCAACAGAGAACCCGAATAAGGAGGGATTTGAAGACTCTTTGGCATAGGCCGAGGAGGGCTTCTCCAGCTTGAATCGTCACTTGTGGATTTTACAAGAGGCAAGTACCCCACTCACATCAACCCTACATGTGTCTAGTATGTCCCAGGAATTTTACGGATTTTTCTCGTGTCCTAGAACCCCCCATTCAAGTGATTTGTTAGCGTTCAGTCTGTGTTTATGCAGACAGGATATTAACGGCAGGATCCCTTGCCGCTAATATCATGCGTTGGCGGCATCATATATTGCCGTTAACCTATAGACGGCTACCCCATGCCGTCAAGTTCTTCAGACTGCAACAGTGTGCAAGTTTGCCCTTCTATAAGCTAATTTTCGAGTTTTTCCGCATGAGGATATACAGTAAATTTCATATAATATGTAAATATAAATGTTTGGGTGTACTGTGAGTTATTGTGAATTTTTTTTGTAATTTTCCCTAAGTATTAGAATTCTTTGAATGTGCTACCGACAGAATTTTAATCTTGAAAAATATCGTTTATGAAATGTGTATAGAATTTAACTGCCATGAAATTTTTGTACACTGGTTATGATATTTGATGCATGATATAAAAATTTGAGTAATTTATAATATCTGTATAGTTTATTAAATTTTCTGAACCGAAAAATAGTTAATATGTCTACTCAATGTAGAAAAGTTAATAATTCATGCGAAACTAGTTAAATTCCTATAAATTGAGATATAATTAGTACTATCAGTATTCATGTATGTAATAAGTTGTGAGTCTGAATAATGAAAAATTATGTCAGTTTGGCTATTTTTACATTTGATAACATCACTGTTAGAATTTTCAGAAATTATGCGTAGTTCAGAAAAATGTAAATCTCGGTATGCATGATGGCTAAACTGTGATGAATTTCTGGTTAAATTTTAGTACTGAACTGATGACAATAGCTATATAAAATTGTTTTATGTTAGATATTAATAATTAATGCATGTTAATATAATTAGTGTTTAATTCTGCAAATTTCAGCATGATTAGAATTGTTGTAAAACTTGATTAATACTGAAGACAGTAGTACCATGCTAGGTAATACTGAATAATGTAAATGTGCGAACATGAGACGAATGCGTAAAGATTTTGTATTTAGAAATGTGTTGAAATTGAGAAAATGTATTAATGTGCCAATGGGTGACACTGCTACCTTAGAGGGCTGTGGAACTATACTGTGGTAAAGTCCCCACGAGAAAGTTCAAAGTGTGTGATATCCCATGGGCATTGGGATTAAATCCTGGAGGCGAACAAGTATCGCTGATTAGGGTGGAGAGTGCTTCTCCCGGTTCTGCGCAGTAACTAAGATTTATCACTGGAATGTCTAGGTGATAGATATGTGATGTGATTAGTGTGTGTCCTTCTAAAGTGGTTTGGCTATGTGTCACGGCATTAAGAAAAAGTGAAAATGTGTTTAAGTGAAAAGAAATGTGTAAATTGTGAACCTGTGTAAGTGAATATGTGTTCATGAAATTCTTATGAAAACATGCAAAAAGGATAAATTTCTTGTGAATGTGACATAATAGTAGCAAAACAGCGAGCTTTTCACTAATGTAAATGTGTTATCTATGTGAGAATTTATTTTAGAATTCATGTTAAATTAGTCGTTATGATATGTGTAAAATTTTGTGTAAAATGATCAACATTTGGCATATGAATGGTTGAATGAAATCAGTTTAGCATGTTGAAAGTGTGTAGAAAGCATGTGATAGGATTAGGTTATTTTGTATAAAAACGGAATTCCATGTGTAATATGCGTAGAAATTATGCATAGGTCTCTATTTGAATAAACTGTTCATTTCATGCATTATGTGTTAATGGTGTAGTATAAGGAGATGGCGATTACTTGATACATGTATGTTTAGTGTGCTTGGTGTTACTTGTTGAGTTCTTTAGAACTCATTCTTGCTTCGGCGTACAGTTAGCTTTAGAGTCAGGATTAGAGTCTGAGGATCTAGAAGTCCCTTTGTCTATTTATACACCTGCGAGTACGGTATCGACTAGGAAGTGTATTCCGTCTTTACCGGTGTGCATTGAGGATAGAGTCTTAGAAGGGTGTTTCTTCTTGCTTAAGATGAAGGAATATGATGCTATTCTTGGTCTGGATTGGCTAGAGGAGCACTATGCATTGGTAGATTGTCGTGGGAAGAAGATTGTTTTCCGCATTCCTGGTGAGGATGAATTTTCTCATCCTTTGCCGAGGAACTTACCAGGAAAGTTTGTCATCTCTGCCATGAGGGCAATGAGAATGATGAACAAGGGTTGTGACGCTTTTCTTGCCAGCGTGGTTTTAATACCCAAGGCTGATGAGTCACTTACTCTTGCAGAGATAGATGTAGTGCAGGATTTTCCAGATGTCTTTCCTGATGATTTATCTGGACTGCCACCGGCTAGAGAGATAGAGTTCACTTTAGAGTTGCTTCCAGGCATCTCTCCTATCTCGAAGGCACCTTATTGGATGGCACCTGTGAAATTAGCTGAGTTAAGGAGGCAGTTGCAGGATTTGTGAGATAAGGGATTTATTCGCCCTAGCGTTTCCCCTTGGGGCGCACCTATCTTATTCATGAAGAAGAAGGATGGGTCACTTCGGTTATGCATAGATTATAGAAAGCTAAACCAAGTGACGGTGAAGAACATGTATCCCTTACCTCGGATTGATGATTTGTTTGACCAGCTCCAAATGCATCGGTCTTTTCTAAGATTGATTTACATTCTGGCTATCATCAGTTGAGGATTAGGAGTGAGGATATGTCCAAGACGGCATTTAGAACCCGTTATGGACATTATGAGTTTTTGGCCCTTCCGTTTGGTCTAATCAACGCCCCTGCAGCGTTCATGGATCTCATGAACAGGGTGTTTAGACCATATCTAGATAGTTTTGTTGTAGTCTTCATTGATGACGTGCTGGTCTACTCTCCAGATGAGGCCACACATCGTCAGCATTTGAGGATAGTATTAGAGGTTCTCCGTGAGCACAAGCTATATGCAAAATTCAGCAAGTGCGATTTTTGGATGTGCGAGGTTCATTTCCTTGGGCATGTTATCTCCGGTGCTGGTGTAGCAGTGGATCCAGCGAAAGTCCAAGCTGTTATGGATTGGGAGAGTCCCAAGACTCCTTCGGAGATTCGGAGTTTTCTTGGTTTGGCGGGTTATTATCGGCGTTTTATTGAGGGATTTTCATCCATCGCCGCTCCATTGACTCAGCTGACCAGGAAGGGAGTGAAGTTTGTCTGGTCCGAGGAGTGTGAGAGTAGTTTTCAATTATTGAAGACTAAACTCACATCGGCTCTGTGTTAGTTCTACCGAGCGGTGTAGAGGATTTTGCTATCTACACGGATGCATCTCAGATTGGCCTTGGCTGTGTGTTGATGCAGCAAGGAAGGGTGGTAGTATATGCTTCGAGGCAATTGAAGGAGCATGAGTGAAACTATCCGACTCATGATCTTGAGCTTGCGGCAGTGGTTCATGCACTGAAAATATGGAGGCACTATCTTTATGGTGTCAGATTTGAGGTGTTCACTGATCATAAGAGCCTAAAGTATCTTTTCTCCCAAAAGGAATTAAACCTTAGGAAGAGAAGATGGATTGAGTTCCTGAAGGACTATGACTTCGACCTCCAGTATCATCCTGGAAAGGCGAATGTCGTAGCAGATGCCCTTAGTAGAAAGAGGTCGTCTCTCCAGCAGGACTGGAAGATGTTGGAGGATGCAGCGTGTGCGATGACCGAGTTGGAGCCATCATTGTGCCGAGCTTTTGTGGCTCAGCTGTCCATTAGGTCATCAGTGTTAGATGAGGTGATCGAGCATCAGAAAGCCGACCCTAGACTCCAAGAGTTAGTGGGCAAAGCGGGTATTGCTCGTGATGAGGATGGTGTGATTCGGTTCCATCATCGTGTCTGTATTCCAGACATTGTATCGTGAGCATGTTTTAGCAGAAGCTCATAGATCTAGGTTCTCTATTCATCTGGGTAACACTAAGATGTACCAGGATTTAAAGAGATCATTTTGGTGGTCAGGCATGAAGAAGGATGTAGCTGAGTTTGTGTCTAGATGTCTAGTATGCCAGCAAGTGAAGGCCGAGCGGCAGCGACCATCTGGTCTTATGCAGAAGATGGAGATCCCAGTTTGGAAGTGGGAAGCTATCACTATGGATTTTGTTACGGGTTTGCCTCGATCTAGACGAGGTAATGACTCGATTTGGGTAGTGGTAGATCGATTCTCGAAGACTGCGCATTTCTTGCCTATGAAGAAGAAGCAGTCAGTAGAGAGTTTAGCTAGACTGTATGTTAGTAGTATTATTAGATTGCATGGGGTACCGAAGTCTATCATTTCGGATCGAGATCCGAGATTTACTTCAAGGCTATGGAAGGGTCTTCAAGATGCATTAGGTTCGGAGCTGAAGCTCAGTTCGGCATTTCATCCCCAGACAGATGGACAGTCCGAGAGGACTATCCAGACACTTGAGGATATGTTGAGGGCTTGTGTGCTGGATTGGAAGGATGATTGGGAGCGCCATTTACCTCTAGTGGAGTTCGCATATAACAACAGCTTTCATGCGAGCATTGGCATGGCTCCATTTGAGGCTTTGTATGGTAGGCCTTGCAGATCTCCTTTGTGTTGGGAGGAGACCGGTGATAGGCAGTTGATCGGTCCGGAGTTAGTTCAGGAGACTTCGGATAAGGTCCAGCTTATTAGAAAGAGACTTGTTGAGGCACAGGACAGACAGAAGAGTTATGCCGACAACAGGAGGAAGGATTTGGAATTTGAGATAGGTGAGCATGTCTTTTTGAAGATTTCGCCTACGTGTGGTGTAGTTAGATTTGGCAGGCATAGTAAGTTGAGCCCTAGATTCATTGGCCCGTATGAGATTCTTCGACGATTGGGCAACGTGGCATATGAGCTAGCTTTACCTCCAGCATTGGCTAGAGTTCATCCTGTTTTTCACGTATCTATGCTCAGGAAGTATGTCAGAGATCCGTCTCATGTTATTAGCCATGACCCAGTGGAGATCCAACCAGATCTTTCTTATGTAGAGCAACCAGTAGCTATTCTTGATCGGAAGGTTCAGCATCTCCGAAACAAGAGCATTGCGTCAGTAAAGGTCTTATGGCGTAACTTCTCGCGAGAGGAGGCTACTTGGGAGCTTGAGGATGCCATGAAAAAGAAGTATCCTCAGTTGTTTGAGTAGTGTCAGTCTAACTTCGAGGACGAAGTTTCTTTAAGGGGGAGAGGGTGTAAGGCCCATGATTTTTTTTTTTTTTAAATATATATGCATATAAGTGTATGCTATGGAAGTATAGATTATTGTGCATAGTATTATTTATACGAATTGTATGAATTAGTATTATTGTAATGTACATGTTGTATACAAGTATATATATATATATATATATATATATATATATATATATTTATGTGTGTGGTGTTTATAGATTCTACATATTTTAAGTGAAATTTTGTCGGCCAGTCGGCGTCAACATCGGCTGACGTTGACTAGGATTAGGCGGCAATATCGATGGACGCCCACTTTGGATAGGCGACCATAGATATGGACGCCAATATCCCAGACCAGTTACGTTTCCAGATCCGGAAACGCCTCCGGAAATTTAGCCTTTTGTTTTAGAAACCCTTCCCAACGGCTCTAAGACTTACCCCTTTAGCATGTCCGACCCCCAACCCTTTATATTACCCAATTTTCGGCTAGATCCATCCCTTTTGACTCTTGGGTCAAAAACCTAACTCTTCTATGTGAAAACCCCAACTTGAATCTGAGAGATCTGATTTCGGGAGGCTTCATCCGGTGATCTGCATCGACTGGTGACAACTCTGAACATCCGGGAATGACTTCCCCACGCTGGTGTGCAGTGAAGATCAACAGAGAACCCGAATAAGGAGGGATTTGAAGACTCTTTGGCATAGGCCGAGGAGGGCTTCTCCGGCTTGAATCGTCACTTGTGGATTTTACAAGAGGCAAGTACCCCACTCACATCAACCCTACATGTGTCTAGTATGTCCCAGGAATTTTACGGATTTTTCTCGTGTCCTGGAACCCCCCATTCAAGTGATTTGTTAGCGTTCAGTCTGTGTTTATGCAGACAGGATATTAACGGCAGGATCCCTTGCCGCTAATATCATGCGTTGGCGGCATCATATATTGCCGTTAACCTATAGACGGCTACCCCATGCCGTCAAGTTCTTCAGACTGCAACAGTGTGCAAGTCTGCCCTTCTATAAGCTAATTTTTGAGTTTTTCCGCATGAGGATATACAGTAAATTTCATATAATATGTAAATATAAATGTTTGGGTGTACTGTGAGTTATTGTGAATTTTTTTGTAATTTTCCCTAAGTATTAGAATTCTTTGAATGTGCTACCGACAGAATTTTAATCTTGAAAAATATCGTTTATGAAATGTGTATAGAATTTAACTGCCATGAAATTTCTGTACACTGGTTATGATATCTGATGCATGATATAAAAATTTGAGTAATTTATAATATCTGTATAGTTTATTAAATTTTCTGAACCGAAAAATAGTTAATATGTCTACTCAATGTAGAAAAGTTAATAATTCATGCGAAACTAGTTAAATTCCTATAAATTGAGATATAATTAGTACTGTCAGTATTCATGTATGTAATAAGTTGTGAGTCCGAATAATGAAAAATTATGTCAGTTTGACTATTTTTACATTTGATAACATCACTGTTAGAATTTTTAGAAATTATGTGTAATTTAGAAAAATGTAAATCTTGGTATGCATGATGGTTAAACTGTGATGAATTTCTGGTTAAATTTCAGTACTGAACTAATGACAATAGCTATATAAAATTGTTTTATGTTAGATATTAATAATTAATGCATGTTAATATGATTAGTGTTTAATTCTGCAAATTTCAGCATGATTAGAATTGTTGTAAAACTTGATTAATACTGAAGACAGTAGTACCATGCTAGGTAATACTGAATAATGTAAATGGGCGAACATGAGACGAATGCGTAAAGATTTTGTATTTAGAAGTGTGTTGAAATTGAGAAAATGTATTAATGTGCCAATGGGTGACACTGCTACCTTAGAGGGCTGTGGAACTGTACTGTGGTAAAGTTCCCACGGGAAAGTTCAATGTGTGTGATGTCCCATGGGCATTGTGATTAAATCCTGGAGGCGAACAAGTATCGCTGGTTAGGGTGGAGAGTGCTTCTCCCGGTTCTGCGCAGTAACTAAGATTTATCACTGGAATGCCTAAGTGATAGATATGTGATGTGATTAGTGTGTGTCCTTCTAAAGTGGTTTGGCTATGTGTCACGGCATTAAGAAAAAGTGAAAATGTGTTTAAGTGAAAAGAAATGTGTAAATTGTGAACCTGTGTAAGTGAATATGTGTTCATGAAATTCTTATGAAAACATGCAAAAAGGATAAATTTCTTGTGAATGTGACATAATAGTAGCAAAACAGCGAGCTTTTCACTAATGTAAATGTGTTATCTATGTGAGAATTTATTTTAGAATTCATGTTAAATTAGTCGTTATGATATGTGTAAAATTTTGTGTAAAATGATCAACATTTGGCATATGAATGGTTGAATGAAATCAGTTTAGCATGTTGAAAGTGTGTAGAAAGCATGTGATAGGATTAGGTTATTTTGTATAAAAACAGAATTCCATGTGTAATATGCGTAGAAATTATGCGTAGGTCTCTATTTGAATAAACTGTCCATTTCATGCATTATGTGTTAATGGTGTAGTATAAAAAGATGGCGATTACTTGATACATGTATGTTTAGTGTGCTTGGTGTTACTTGTTGAGTTCTTTTGAACTCATTCTTGCTTCGGCGTACAGGTGCAGACGTTTCTACTTCTTCCGAGGAGATCGTTAGGAGCGACTCGGAGCGAGAGTAGGAGAGATTGTTGTGGATTTGGCATTGTACTTTTCCTTACTTCATAGTATGTAATAAAGACTATGTGTAGTCTCATGTGGATAATGTATTTATTTTATTTCAATTATGAAAAGTTAGTTCTCTTTTCTTCTGTACGGACTGTGAATAGAATGTGGATGATGGAATAAGATTTCTTTTCAGTTCTTTAAATTCCGATGTCATGTGATATACTTATATTTGTGTATGTTTCAGCCTATCGTACTAGTGTTGGGTAAATGTCCCACTGTAGTGATGCTTTCTATATCGACGTGGGTTAGTGGAACCGTACAGATATAAAGAGGGTCGTTACATATGGTTTTCTAGCCGTTGAATTTGACATATACAAAACTTATTTGGTGAACAATTGATTAAAGGGTTTAAAATTTTTAATGTTATAGTTAAGTGAATAGTGCCGTGTAAATTTGGATGACTTTCTTAAAGCTTTTAGAAGATGTGAATAGTAATTTGAAGTTGTGGAATGTATGAAAAATTTATACACTTGTGATGTAGGTCCACTGTCTGTTATATGGGTCTATTGTCTGTTGTACATGTGGTAATCACTGAATTACATGCGAATGGTGATGGTTGATCTATTAATTATGGTCCTCAGCAGGATGGCTAGGACCGTCGGCTATTAGAAAGCAACAATGATTTGGTCTGTATACTATTGTTCATAGGGCGATGGTTGTTGGACTGTCGTCTATCTGAAATGTCGACAGTGCCAAATTTGTGGACTATTATCTACAATATGACAGTTGAAACCATCGGCTAGAATGTAAATAGAGATGGTTGGTGATTGTTGGTAATGACATAGACGACGGTTGTCCATTATATAAAAGATGACGGTGCAAACCGTAGTAAAGAAAATTTAATAAAAAATAAATAATAAAAAATAGGCGACGGTTGTGTAAAAGGCCACAATTGGTGTTTCGTTGGCTATACTTTTCCCAACGACGTACGATGGCTGGACTGTGGACGAATAGGATACACGACGGGTTTTTGCTCATCGCCGACGGTCGGAAACCGTCGTCTATTATCCTTTTTTCTACTAGTGACCACTTTTACAACTGGATAAGATTAACTATAGATGCACTGGTAGGACTCTACACGGGAGTCCTACGCGGCTCTGCATCGCTGCAAGCTCCATCCGAGGACGCGTAGGCGAGCTGGACTCTCGCTGCTTGGAGGAGGCTGATGCCGCTACGGATGTGGAAGCCGACGAGCCGGAGCCATGCACGTAGGTGCATGTGCATGTGCGTTCTGTTCCTTTACAGAGAGGAAGAGTTGAGGAAGAAATGAAGAGGCCAGTGGGGGGCATGGAGGCTGGTGGGAAGATCCGGAGGGGCAAGAAAGAGATCATCGAAAGCAAGGGGTAGGAGCAAGCCCATTGGGCTCCAAGGGATGCAAGAAACAGCCGCTGGGCTGGGACACCGCGGAGATCCAACAAGTGGGCGCAGCTGAGGAGCGTTCGCGATAAGTCTCTCTCTCGAGTCTTCTTGACAGAGGAGGGCATGAGGAAGAAGGGGGGGCAAGAAGGAGAAGCTGGGCATCAGAACGCCGAGATCAACAGGCGAACGCAGATGAGGAGACGGGCCTTCTCGACGTCTTACCCGAAGAGACGGCGAGCCTTCTCCGCGCAGAAATGCATCCCGAAGAGTACGTCTCTCTCTCTCTCTCATTACAGTGATACACACTCTCTCTCTCTCATACACACACTCTCTCTCTCTCTCTCTCTCTCTCTCTCTCTTCTGATACTTTCTTGGTCCTCGCGCACAGTACTGCGTCCACGTCCAAGAAGAACACTTGTGCGATGGCTTGGATGGCTTGCCGGCCGAAAGCCTTGGTGTGTTTATCTTGGTGGCGACTGAATGGCGTCCCTCGCCTACTTACAGCAGCTGGAAACACCGTATCCGTTTGGTTCGCCACGATCTTCGTTCTGTGGTTCATTCTTTATTACTTCATAGTATGTAATAAAGACTATGTGTAGTCTCATGTGGATAATGTATTTATTTTATTTCAATTATGAAAAGTTAGTTCTCTTTTCTTCTATACGGACTGTGAATAGAATGTGGATGATGGAATAAGATTTCTTTTTAGTTCTTTAAATTCCGATGTCATGTGATATACTTATATTGTGTGTTTCAGCCTATCGTACTAGTGTTGGGTAAATGTCCCACTGTAGTGATGCTTTCTATATCGACGTGGGTTAGTGGAACCGTACAGATATAAAGAGGGTCGTTACATATGGTTTTCTAGCCGTTGAATTGACATATACAAAACTTATTTGGTGAACAATTGATTAAAGGGTTTAAAATTTTTAATGTTATAGCTAAGTGAATAGTGCCGTGTAAATTTGGATGACTTTCTTAAAGCTTTTTAGAAGATGTGAATAGTAATATGAAGTTGTGGAATGTATGAAAAATTTATACACTTGTGATGTAGGTCCACTGTCTGTTATATGGGTCTATTGTCTGTTGTACATGTGGTAATCACTGAATTACATGCGAATGGTGATGGTTGATCTATTAATTATGGTCCTCAGCAGGATGGCTAGGACCGTCGGCTATTAGAAAGCAACAATGATTTGGTCTGTATACTATTGTTCATAGGGCGATGGTTGTTGGACTGTCGTCTATCTGAAATGTCGACAGTGCCAATTTGTGGACTATTATCTACAATATGACAGTTGAAACCATCGGCTAGAATGTAAATAGAGATGGTTGGTGATTGTTGGTAATGACATAGACGACGGTTGTCCATTATATAAAAGATGACGGTGCAAACCGTAGTAAAGAAATTTAATAAAAAATAAATATAAAAAAATAGGCGCGACGGTTGTGTAAAAGGCCACAATTGGTGTTTCGTTGGCTATACTTTCCCAACGACGTACGATGGCTGGACTGTGGACGAATAGGATACACGACGGGTTTTTGCTCATCGCCGACGGTCGGAAACCGTGGTCTATTATCCTTTTTTCTACTAGTGACCACTTTTACAACTGGATAAGATTAACTATAGATGCACTGGTAGGACTCTACACGGGAGTCCTACGCGGCTCTGCATCGCTGCAAGCTCCATCCGAGGACGCGTAGGCGAGCTGGACTCTCGCTGCTTGGAGGAGGCTGATGCCGCTACGGATGTGGAAGCCGACGAGCCGGGAGCCATGCACGTAGGTGCATGTGCATGTGCGTTCTGTTCCTTTACAGAGAGGAAGAGTTGAGGAAGAAATGAAGAGGCCAGTGGGGGGCATGGAGGCTGGTGGGAAGATCCAAGAGGGCAAGAAAGAGATCATCGAAAGCAAGGGGGTAGGAGCAAGCCCCATTGGGCTCCAAGGGATGCAAGAAACAGCCGCTGGGCTGGACACCGCGGAGATCCAACAAGTGGGCGCAGCTGAGGAGCGTTCGCGATACGTCTCTCTCTCGAGTCTTCTTGACAGAGGAGGGCATGAGGAAGAAGTGGGGGCAGAAGGAGAAGCTGGGCATCAGAACGCCGAGATCCAACAGGCGAACGCAGATGAGGAGACGGGCCTTCTCGACGTCTTACCCGAAGAGACGGCGAGCCTTCTCCGCGCAGAAATGCATCCCGAAGAGTACGTCTCTCTCTCTCTCTCATACAGTGATACACACTCGCCTCTCTCTCATACACTCTTCTCTCTCCTCTCTCTCTCTCTCTCTCTTCTGATACTTTCTTGGTCCTCGCGCACAGTACTGCGTCCCACGTCCAAGAAGAACACTTGTGGCGATGGCTCTGGATGGCTTGCCGGCCGAAAGCCCTTGGTGTGTTTATCTTGGTGGCGACTGCTATGGCGTCCCTCGCCTACTTACAGCAGCTGGAAACACCGTTCTCCGTTTGGTTCGCCACGATCTTCGTTCTGTGGTTCATTCTTTACATCGTCATCATGTTCTGGCCCTCCGAAGCCCCACCCACCGGCCAGCTCACCGGCAGCGATGGCCAGGTATGAAGGGGCCTCTACCCCTCCCCCAACCCTTCGTGTCGCAACCACCGCCATCGGTAGCAGATTCAGCAGCTCCGTGCTCGTGGGCTGCATTGGTTTTAAGCGGCTGATGACGAGAGGGTAACGCTGCCGATTCTGATCCAGGTTAGGTGCCAAGGCTGTTCTTGCCTTCTACTTTCTTAATTTCTTGCACATCCATTCGAATGACTTAGTTTAGCTCTTCATTTTTTTGCGGTAGTTAACGGCATAGATACTGTGGGATCTTAACATGGCGTTCTCGCCATCAGTTCCTTCTTTCTGGCAGTGCTCAGATTTCTAATCCATATGTTTGGAGTTTTTCGTGTTATATCGTTCAGAAATGTAATGGAATGGAGTGAATGCTCTCCCCTTAATTAGACTCCCACCTGATGTTCTTCCCTTGTCTCCATGATTTCTTCTTCGTGGTGGCCATATATATATTGAACAGAATCCTGCATTAATACTACTCTCGATCTTTCTTCCTCTTCTAAACTTTTGGATACGTTCACATGGATTAATCGTACTTGACAGGTGGTCTTTGAGGTGACTCTGATCATCGACAAATATACGGGATGATGGGGCATCTGGTATTTCATTGACCGTTTTTTTTTTTTGGTAAATAATACCGGAAACTTGTATTAATGAAATTGAACAAGTACAAAATAGATCAATTCAAACTATCACAAGCCGATAGTTCTGAATTACAAGGATCAGAAAACTCATATTGAAAAGGTTACAAGTAGGAGCAAATGAGTAGACCAGCAGGAGATTCCAGTCAAGAGAGAGCAAAATTCTTGATAATATTGGGATCGGATGGATGAAGGAATCTCCTGAATGCCCCTCAGTAATGTGTCTAACATCAGATAAGATATAAAGGAGAAACATGCTATAAATATTTCTGTCCTTAGTTATAGAAATATACAAACGTTTGTAAAAAATGAGGTTACCTTCATTTCCAATGTATAGTAACGAAACAATCAGCTGGTTTGTGTGATTGCATGCTTAGCCATTGGATGGAGCAGGGAACAACCCATCCGACGGCGCCCTTGATTGAACACCTTGCAAACGAACGGTTTCACGTCGCATTTCTTTGCCTTACTTCCGACAGTTAACCTGCAATAGTTATAAGAGTCCATTTCCTCTCAATATAAGGGAGGATTGAACTCAATCAGTCTTATAAGGAAAAAATGTTGAGGCGGGCCTTGGTCAAGAAAATAAAAAATCAAAACATGAAAAAAAAATTTAAAAATAGTTTTTGTTGCAATTTTCGTCTACTGATTGAGTCTGATCCCCCGACTCCCGTTGTAAATGCCTACCTTCTTCTTGTGCATATGTAAGATAAAAAAATATTTGGTGCACTCCGCCGTTGGTGCAAACTACACACCAATGGTCTGATGCATGCCACTTACCCCATTGACACCCATCCCAAAGCCCCCTGTGACAAGTGGTATGCATCCCCTCCATTGATGTGTAGTTTGTATCAATAGTGGAGTGCACCAAATATTGCTCCAAAAGGTAATAGATGTCACTAGTCCTACATTAGCATGTTATGTCACGAATGGGGGCTTTTGATTGGTTATTAGCCGTCGGTTGGAGTAACGTGGCATCTAGGTCTGACGATTTAGATGGGATGCCACAACAAACATATAGGTGCTTGAATCACTACAGGAAAGTAAGGATATGTAGACGGCTGCAAATCACAGCCGTCTACAAAAATAGAATTTGTAGACGGCTCACAAGCACCGTCTATGTATCTTAGATATGTAGACAGTATATAAACCGTCTACATAAAACTGATAAGTAGACGGTTTAATAGTCGTCTGTGTAAGTTATGCAGACGGATCCATAAAAGCCGTGTACATATTAACGATACGTAGACGGCTAAGAAAATGCTATGTACTCATATCTTTACATACAGTCCTACTTCCGAGCCAATATAACTACATGATTTACTATTACATTTGTATATACACATTTTATAAATTTCTTATATTTCATTTGCACAAGTGGAGATGGCATGAATAGACGTATTTATACTTTATCTTTGCGTGCGGAATATTACATCGTTTTTTAGAAGTACCCTCCAAGTAATGTCGCTTTTTCCAAACCTTCTTGGCCATTAATCCTCAAAAACACAAAATGTATAATAACAGAGTATAAGGAACAATTAGTATTAACAGATTAACTAATTGCACTGCGAGAATTAACGTGGTGGAGAGTGAGAGATGATCTGGCGGTCTTATAACGCAGCTCTTCATGCATGCACGTACGTGCATAAACTCTACAAACTGGTGGGGCGAGAAAACATGGTGGCTGATCCGGAGATGTTAAAAGAATGCGAGCGAACGAGAGAGAGATCATGGGGATCGAAGAGATAGGAGGAAGCCGGGGAGCTGCTCATTGAGGTCGAAGTGCTGGAAGCACCAGCATATGGGCAGGAGACCACGGAGGTCCAACGAAGAGGTGCAACACGAAGGGTACATCTCTCTCTCTCTCTCTCTCTCTCTCTCTCTCTCTCTCCTCTCTCTCTCTCTCTCTCTCTCTCTCCTCTTTCTCTCTCTCTCTCTCTCTCTCTCTCTCTCTCTCTCCTCTCTCTCTCTCTCTCTCCTCTCTCTCTCTCTCTCTCTCTCTCTCTCTCTCTCTCTCTCTCTCTGAAGGGGCCGAAGAAGGATCAGATGAGAGTGAGATCACCGAAATCCAGCAGGTGGGTGCGAGCAGGAAGAATAACCCCCCCATCCTCAGTCTCTCTCTCTCTTCTCGCCGCTAAGAACAGCGGTCAGCGTGGTTCTGGATGGTTGTGCGCGAAATCTCGACTTTCCTTTAAAAAAACGTAGTTTGAAAATTTATTAATTTTCAAAAATTTAAATTTCACTACCGCAGAACTATCATTGTTAGCGGCTGGAAGTTGCTGCCAAAAAACTCAAAGACCCTAACATAATATTATATCAACGGTTCACAAGACGCTGACACCAACCATGCAAAAAAGTTCGTGAAACATATCTTATATCAACTATTTAATGAAGCCATAGATATACGTTGGATTTGTCTGCGGCTACAATAGCCACTGACAAAAAATTTGCTAGCGGTCACAAGACCTAAAGTCATATCCATTCTTTTGTCCGCGGATAAAGCCACGAATATATATTCTATAGCAATGACTATGAGCCATGGCCATTAGGGTTTTATGGCCGCAGATATTAGCCGCTGATATATAAAACATTTCTCAGCAGTTGTAAGCGCTGCATTCAAATTTCTTTCTCAGTAGAGTTGAGCAGCGGCCATTATGCTTTGTTTTTGTCAGTTCCTGGTAGCCCCTAACATATGTCCTTTTGGCAGTGGTTGACCAACTGTTGACGTTGTTACAAAAAAAACTTTTTATATAATTTTATCATCACCCCTGTACGTACATTGAGCCACCACCCAGGCTCGCAAGAACATTCAATCACACACATATGAGCCACCACCCAGGTTTGCTGGATAATTCAATCACACATATATGAGTCACCATGCAGGTTCGCTAGATCATTCAATCACACACATAGAAAATAATGCATAAATAATGTTATACAAATATCAAGAAAGTCAAAAAATGTCAAAGTGCAATAGAATAAGAGGCAAATCAAGAAACATGATCATTTCAATCGAAATAATCATCTGCCTCATCATCTGTCTCGCTCTCACTCTGAACTGCAAAAGGGACATGCTGGGTACATATTTGTGATGCATGTATCTGGGAGAGGAGTGTGCTAATCTCATGCAACTTCGTAGACATATTCTACAATCAAGTAATATTTTCTCGCATTTAAGTCATCTCCTCTGCTTGTGCTTTCAACTTTTCTTCTTGTGCTTTTAATTGTTCTTGCGTTATCTTTTCTCGCTCTGAACTGCCAGACGTTGCTGTAGATTTATACCATATGCTCAGTGTTGAACAACTCTTACATTTTATCCTTTTCTTTGGTGATAACAAAACTCACGATTAACTTAAATGTCATTAATATATTTAGTATCATATTTTTCTCATCGAATATAATATATTATGGCACTATCGCTTTATGATTTGCACTGAAAAGATCAATCGATTGTTGTTCAACGCATATCGATTACTGACTAAATGCCACATCGATTGAAGAACAAAGGTTCCATCGATTATTGTTATAGTTGCACATCGATTGTTATTAAACTTAAACATCAATTCACCACAAGAAAAAGCGCCATTACCGACGGACATTTCCGACGAAAATATATCCGTCGGAACTTCCGACGGTATTCCGACGGCTAACATTCAGTCGGAAAATCCATCAGAATTTCCGACGGACATGTTTCCGTCAGAAATATCCGTCGGTACTACTGACGGTTTTCCGACGTATAGTTTCTGTCGGAAAACATCCGTCAGAAATTCCCCAATTTCCCTCCCCGCCAACCTCCCGCGAAACCCTCTCTCTCTCTCTCTCTCCTCTCTCTCTCTCCCTCTCTCTCTTCTTCTCTCTTCTCTCTCTCTCTCTCTCTCTCGCTGCCTGCAGCACCACCGCCCGTCGCCACCCGGTCCGCGCCGCCCTCGCCACCCCACCGTCCGCCGCCGCCACCTGGAGCAAGGTGTCGGTCTCTCTCTCTCTCTCTCTCTCTCTCTCTCTCTCTCTCTATCTCCCCCCCCCCCCCCCGCGCCCGCCCCTTCGCCAGCAGAGCCCCCGCGACCCCTCGCCGGCGCCCCTGTGACCCGAGCCCAGCGCCCCCGCCGCCCGCCTCGCCCCAACCCACGGCACCCCCGAGCCCCAATGCCCTCGTCCACGGGCGCCCCCGAGCCACCCCACAGCCCGTCCATCCCACAGGTCCCCCTCACCCACCCTATGGTGCCCCCTCGCCCCTGCAGCGCTGCCCGCTCGCTCCACGGAGGCCCCCTCCACCCCACAGGCCCCCTCACCCACTCCACGCCCACGGGCGCCCCCAAGCGCACCCACGGCGCCCCCGAGCCCCTGTGGCGTTGCCCCCTCGCCCCTGTGGTGTTGCCCCCTCACCCCACGGCGCCCCTCCACCCCACAGGCCCCCGGGGAAGCTGCCAGAACCTACAGCTCCAAGCACCCGACGAGTTCGACCGGTATCACCCCGCCGAGGGTGTTTCCTCTGCACATTGAGGATTCTGAGGCGCTTCAGGCCGCCCGAGCCCCCCGGGGATGCTCCCATTAGTCGGAAAGAAGCCAGGCCAGCACTTCCAGCTCGGTGCAGTTGGCCAGCTACGGCGGTATCTCCCGGAGCCGGGGATGAGATGGCAAAGAATTAGTTCTCATGTTTTGGTGTCTTCGATCCGTACTGACGGTCATAATACTCACAGCAGCAGCTCCAACCAGTGCAGCCAATGTGAGAGCTTGGGCATGAAGCCTGCAAAGTAGATGCAATATGGAGATCAAATTTTGGCTTTTCGCATACATAGCTGACAGGACCAAAAAAGAAGTGCGAGGGCTTTTACCGATAGATCATTGAAAAAAAAATGGAATCCCTTGCATTTAAATCATCATCACATTATTAAGAATTTAGGAAAATGCTTATTGCTAGACAAGTCTTACAAGAAGTGTGATGTGGATTCGTTACCAAAAAAAAAGTGTGATGTGGATTGAAAGAGAGCAATCCCATTAGTTGGCTAGATTTGACAAGGCCCTCCATTAGTTGCAGGCTACGGCAAGTCGGCAACCCCATTATTGCGTGGTTGCAGGATCGGAGGGAATGGACAAGCCGTTGTGGGGAGCAAATAAGATGGAGAAAAGAAAAAAGGAGAGATCTTAATTTGAAGAGTGAACGCAACAAGGGTGTGTGAGGGGAGTGTTGGGGCTGCTCGTTGCTTCGGAGTTCAAGGGTGATCTGTGATGGGATTCTGCTTTATATGACCGAAGAGAGTTGGCCGGAAAGCGATGGAAGATTAAGGTTGGATTTGGGCTGGGTGGGTTTACTGCTCTTTTTTCTCTCTTCTTCTTGGGTTTTCTCTCTTTTATTCATTGAATAATTACAACAATATTTTTATACCAAATTAAAATATCCTCGACTTTATCCCTCGTCATTCAATAAAATACATATTTTAATGAATAATGCGCACTTCCTCCTCACGATAAACAGTGCTTAATTTGATATCCATGATACAATTTTTAATCTAGAATGCATATATATATAGTTTATACCATTTAACATTTTAAACACACACTCTGATCACTTAGCGGCGGAAGAAAAAAATACACTCTGTTCAACACATGTTTGTCAGACCGGAATATGTAGCTCAGTGAGATATACATATCTTTAATATGTAATACAGACACTTCTTATCAAGAAATTAACATAGATCTGAAAATATTTTAATTGGAGTACATTTCTAGACTGGAATGTATATCTCATGTCCGAATTCTTGGACGATGTTATCTCCACAAGTTGGTCGATCAGTTCTCACGTCATAATGGATTTGCCTACCGAACTACCTCGAAATGGGCTTTCCTTTTATGTTGACGGAGCCCAATATGTGTCAGGCCCATGTTTCAGCCCAACAAAATGTCATCCCCTCGTAAGAGAATTGAGTTTGAGCCTATCCCAATATTAACTATTTATTTAGGAGGCCCATGTTTCTTTATTATCAAATTATCACATCGTCTGATCTCTGGTATGGAATTAGCAAGAGTGTAACATATGTCTTCACACCTTAATTAAGCATTTCAACCTCTAATCATGATCAGACATATACCAATTAACACCTATGTAATTAAATCTCAAACAGCAATGACAGTATAGTACATGCTTTAGTTCTAGTATTGGCATGATTAAGAAATCATTTTTGAGAGGAGTGGTAGCTTTGAGAGGAGAGTACATGCTGCTCCATTTGACTTGAACAGGTTGTGTGGCAAATGGGGCAGATTGCTGCCCCATCTATCTTGTGGGTCAACTAATGTCAATGACCTTCCATTGGATTTGGCAGAGTATTGTTTTATGTCTGGCCTTCAGAGACTGCAACTGAACCCCTTCCACCAAGATTCCCACGTGAATAGTTGGAGGGGAGGGGAGTTTGGGTTTCCTCACACCACTTTAGTTATGTAGGGGATTTCATTCAATGAGAAATTCGTTTATACAGGCCATTCTTTTGCTTACCTGGGTACTTGAGCACATATTATTAATCATTCGTTATAGTTAACTAGATGACTTTATGGTTTTGTGGATTGCTTCCCTGATATTATATGGATTTTTTTTAATTGCTTACTTTCAGTTAGTGATTAGTATTGTATTCTTACTTTAATGCAATTCATGTACATGTATGTATAGTTTGGTTTATTATTGCACTTGTTCACATGTATGATTTTGTTTTCATATTTATTTGTGTTTTAAATTTGATCTATGCAGTATAGCATTTTTTCACTACACACACCTCACGAGTGAAAAAAAAGAAATCTAAATTAATTAACCTAACATAAGTGTAAAGGGCGTTCAATTGACGAATCTTAAAAAAACTTAAGTCTAAAGGGTCAAAACACACAACCCGGGGGTCCAAAATCCCAAATAGGGATCGGATCGGCGTGTTGTTTTCTACGATACGATCGGGTGGGTTAAAGTGGCGTGTGGGAACTGACAGAATCCAATTTAGATCTCCGGATTGGGTTGGGCATTGAAATGACGGATCTAAAAAACACCCAAGTATATATAACGGGTCAAAACACACAACCCGGGGGTCCAAAATCCCAAATAGGCATTGGATCGGCGTGCCGTTTTCTCCGACATGACCGGGTGGGTTAAAGTGACGTGTAGGGAACTGACGGAATCCAATTTGGATCTCTGGATTGGGTTGGGCATTGAAATGACGGATCTAAAAAACACCCAAGTATATATAAAGGGTCAAAACATACAACCCGGGGGTCCAAAATCCCAAATAGGGATCGGATCGGCGTGCCGTTTTCTCCGACACGACCGGGTGGGTTAAAGAGACGTGTGGGAACTGACGGAATCCAATTTGGATCTCCGGATTGGGTTGGGCATTAAAATGACGGATCTAAAAAACACCCAAGTATATATAAAGGGTCAAAACACACAACCCGGGGGTCCAAACAACCAAATAGGGATCGGATCGGCCTGTCGTTTTCTCCGACACAACCGGGTTGGTTAAAGTGACGTGTGGAACTGACGGAATCCAATTTGGATCTCTGGATTGGGTTGGACATTGAATTGACGGATCTAAAAAACACCCAAGTATATATAAGGGTCAAAACACACAACCCGGGGGTCCAAACTCCCAAATAGGGATCGGATCGGCGTGTCGTTTTCTCCGACACGACCTAGTGGGTTAAAGTGACGTGTGGGAACTGACGGAATCCAATTTGGATCTCCGGATTGGGTTGGGCATTGAAATGACGGATCTAAAAAACACCCAAGTATATATAAAGGGTCAAAACACACAACCCGGGGGTCCAAACTCCCAAATAGGGATCGGAACGGCGTGCCGTATTCTCCGACACGACCGGGTGGGTTAAAGTGACGTGTGGGAACTGACAGAATCCAATTTGGATCTCCGGATTGGGTTTGCCATTGAAATGACGAATCTAAAAAACACCCAAGTATATATAAAGGGTCAAAACACACAACCCGGGGGTCCAAAATCCCAAATAGGGATCGGATCGGCGTGCCGTTTTCTCCGACACGACCGGGTGGGTTAAAGTGACGTGTGGGAACTGACGGAATCCAATTTGGATCTCCGGATTGGGTTGGGCATTGAAATGACGAACCTAAAAAACACTCAAGTATATATAAAGGGTCAAAACACACAACCCAGGTGTCGCAAATCCCAAATAGGGATTGGATCGGTGTGTCGTTTTCTACGACACGATCGGGTGGGTTAAAGTGACGTGTGGGAACTGACAGAATCCAATTTAGATCTCCGGATTGGGTTGGGCATTGAAATGACGGATCTAAAAAACACCCAAGTATATATAAAGGGTCAAAACACACAACCCGGGGGTCCAAAATCCCAAATAGGCATTGGATCGGCGTGCCGTTTTCTCCGACATGACCGGGTGGGTTAAAGTGACGTGTGGGAACTGACGGAATCCAATTTGGATCTCTGGATTGGGTTGGGCATTGAAATGACGGATCTAAAAAACACCCAAGTATATATAAAGGGTCAAAACACACAACCCGGGGGTCCAAAATCCCAAATAGGGATCGGATCGGCGTGCCGTTTTCTCCGACACGACCGGGTGGGTTAAAGGGACGTGTGGGAACTGACGGAATCCAATTTGGATCTCCGGATTGGGTTGGGCATTAAAATGACGGATCTAAAAAACACCCAAGTATATATAAAGGGTCAAAACACACAACCCGGGGGTCCAAACTCCCAAATAGGGATCGGATCGGCCTGTCGTTTTCTCCGACACGACCGGGTTGGTTAAAGTGACGTGTGGGAACTGACGGAATCCAATTTGGATCTCCAGATTGGGTTTGGCATTGAAATGACGGATCTAAAAACACCCAAGTATATATAAAGGGTCAAAACACACAACCCGGGGGTCCAAAATCCCAAATAGGGATCGGATCGGCGTGCCGTTTTCTCCGACACGACCGGGTGGGTTAAAGTGACGTGTGGGAACTGAAGGAATCCAATTTGGATCTCCGGATTGGGTTGGGCATTGAAATGACGGATCTAAAAAACACCCAAGTATATATAAAGGGTCAAAACACACAACCCGGGGGTCCAAAATCCCAAATAGGGATCGGATCGGCGTGCTGTTTTCTTCGACACGACCGGGTGGGTTAAAGTGACGTGTGGGAACTGACGGAATCCAATTTGGATCTCCGGATTGGGTTGGGCATTGAAATGACGGATCTAAAAAACACCCAAGTATATATAAAGGGTCAAAACACACAACCCGGGGGTCCAAACTCCCAAATAGGGATCGGATCAGCGTGCCATTTTCTCCGACACGACCGGGTGGGTTAAAGTGACGTGTGGGAACTGACAGAATCCAATTTGGATCTCCGGATTGGGTTTGCCATTGAAATGACGAATCTAAAAAACACCCAAGTATATATAAAGGGTCAAAACACACAACCCGGGGGTCCAAAATCCCAAATAGGGATCAGATCGGCGTGCCGTTTTCTCCGACACGACTGGGTGGGTTAAAGTGACCTGTGGGAACTGACGGAATCCAATTTGGATCTCCGGTTTGGGTTGGGCATTGAAATGACGAACATAAAAACACTCAAGTATATATAAAGGGTCAAAACACACAACCCAGGTGTCCAAAATCCCAAATAGGGATCAGATCGGTGTGTCGTTTTCTACGACACGATCGGGTGGGTTAAAGTGACGTGTGGGAACTGACAGAATCCAATTTAGATCTCCGGATTGGGTTGGGCATTGAAATGACGGATCTAAAAAACACCCAAGTATATATAAAGGGTCAAAACACACAACCGGGGGTCCAAAATCCCAAATAGGCATTGCATCGGCGTGCCGTTTTCTCCGACATGACCGGGTGGGTTAAAGTGACGTGTGGGAACTGACGGAATCCAATTTGGATCTCTGGATTGGGTTGGGCATTGAAATGACGGATCTAAAAAACACCCAAGTATATATAAAGGGTCAAAACACACAACCCGGGGGTCCAAAATCCCAAATAGGGATCGGATCGGCGTGCCGTTTTCTCCGACACGACCGGGTGGGTTAAAGGACGTGTGGGAACTGACGGAATCCAATTTGGATCTCCGGATTGGGTTGGGCATTAAAATGACGGATCTAAAAAACACCCAAGTATATATAAAGGGTCAAAACACACAACCGGGGGTCCAAACTCCCAAATAGGGATCGGATCGGCCTGTCGTTTTCTCCGACACGACCGGGTTGGTTAAAGTGACGTGTGGGAACTGACGGAATCCAATTTGGATCTCCGGATTGGGTTGGGCATTAAAATGACGGATCTAAAAAACACCCAAGTATATATAAAGGGTCAAAACACACAACCCGGGGGTCCAAACTCCCAAATAGGGATCGGATCGGCCTGCCGTTTTCTCCGACACGACCGGGTGGGTTAAAGTGACGTGTGGAAACTGACGGAATCCAATTTGGATCTCCGGATTGGGTTGGACATTGAAATGACGGATCTAAAAAACACCCAAGAAACGATGGATCTAAAAATAGTATCAAATTAAACTTGAGAAATAATCACATATTTTAAATTTAATTTTTGAAAATAATATATGTCTTTTAATTATTATTAATGTTTCTCATATTAATTTTTTTTAATATAGGATCCACCTCCGGCACCTGACAATGACGAGGCATGGACAGCAGACGATCCAGCAGATCTGTCTTGACTTTTTATATTTATTATTTTGTATGGTTTTATATTTATTGTATTTTATGTTGATCATGAGTATTTGTGAAATTTATGAATATTGTAACAAGTTTGAAAAATCTTTTTTATTTGTCATTTTTTTTTTAAAATATATACAACACATTCTGACGGATTTTCCGACAGATGAGTTTCCGTCGGAAATTCTAAATTACCGACGGAAAACATCGTTCGGTAATTCCGTCTATGGTTCTGACGGTAGTTTCCGACGGGTTTATTGATTTACCGACGATAGTCTATCGGTAAATACTGACAGTATTTCTGACGGTATTGCCGACAGATTAATCCGTCGGCGTTTTCCGACCGATTGTCGACGGAAAGATCCGTCGGCGTTTTTCGACGGATTGTTGACGGAATTCTCTTCTGTCGGTAATTTCTGACCAACAATTTCCGACGGACCGTTTCCGACGAGCTTCCGACGGAAATCTGTCGGAAGGATTTTCCGACGGAATGCCGTCGGATTTCCGACGGATTATTTCCATCGGAAAACCCGCATTTTCTTGTAGTGATTGTTGTTAAATTTACACATCAATTGTTGTTTAACTTAAGCATCGATTGTTGTTTAACTTAAACATCGATTGTCCGTATTCATCGATTGCCTTAGAACATCGATTGTCTTAAACATCGATTGTCTTTAAATTATCGATTGCTTATTAAAATATCGATTGCATTAGAACATCGATTGTCTTAAACATCAGTTGTCTTTAAAACATCAATTACTTCTTAAGACTTTGATTGCATTGGAGCATTGATTGTCTTAAACATCAATTGCCTTTAAAACATCGATTGCTCCACTTAAACGTTGATTGCCTTTTAAATGTCGATTGCGTCTTAAACATCGATTGTCTTTTAAACATCAATTGTCATTTAAACATCGATTTCCTTTGAGAAACATCGATTGCCATTAGACATCGACTGCCTTAGACATCAATTGCCTTTATGGATCGATTGCCATTAAACATCGACTGCCTTTCAGCACATCGAATGCATATCAATTATCTATCTCATATCGATTGTTGTTATAACTTACACCGATTGACTTTCAAATCTTTCAAAATGTCTTTGGCACCCAAATGAATTTTCAAATGTACTTTGTAATGCCCCTCTTAGACTCGGTACAGTTGTACTAACTCACATCGGTTCCAAGGGTGGCGCTACAGTGGAAACATCCAACATTATCAGTTCAAGTTGAGTTATACACAAATGACAAACTAATTGCCAACAAATTTGCAACGGAATGAAAATTCACTTTTCTATCAACATTGTATTCAAATATCAAGTCTAGAACATAAAGGAAGAGACTATAATAGTCCAGAACAAAAACAATTTCACAAGTCAATAAATGACACAATGTTCAAATTACATTTTATTCTCATATACAAGTTCACTCAAACACACTTCTGAAACAAAGATCTAAGCCTTCACGTCCTCATGCTCAGAGTCAGAATGGACTAACTCCTCAGTACCAATATCCTCAACCTCCCCTTCAATGTTAATCAAGTGTGAGTCTATTAGACCCAACAAGAAACAAGGAAAGACAATTCAAGATTCATCATATACTTACTTTTAAAACATGATGAACATATTCAGTCACTTAGCCTTGATACAATATAGCTCTTACCTATCAATGTACTCTAGCTTATTTGTCAATCATTATCCATACAAGATGATGACTTATCAATTAAAAAAAAAACAATTCATATGGCATGTGATAATGGCATGTAGACCTTATCATGTAGTAAGTAGACAATATCATGTGGCATGTAGACAATATCATGTAGCATGTAGATAATATCATGTAGCATGTAGACAATATCATGTAGCATGTATATAGAGTTGCCAAGACATAGTCCCACTATTAATAGGCATCATGTAGTATGTAACATTCACTTATCACCTAGGCAAATCAGTGATGAAGTCTTGGTCATTGCACAATACCAGAGGAAGCCCTCCCCACCTTAACCAGTAGAACATTGTCTACCTCATGGATTTCATTCGTTGCCCACGGATTCATGTAGTTAATTTCATGTAGGTGAACCATAACCATAGGGGCATTCTATGGCATAGTTCCATGTAGCATCTCTATAATAGCAATGTCTTATTGGCCATATCATTTCAGAAATTTATGACATGTATTCATGCAATTAATATCTACATGTAATTCTAACATGCTTTTTTACCAAATTATGCTTGGTTGCCAATTCATTTAGTAAGACAATAATATAAGACCATACAACTCATTTCATCTTTTCTGAAATCATTATTCAACTATAGAATAGTGACCTATCATGATACTACATTGACCGTTTAGATCAACATTCAATATTCATGTACTTTTCACATCTATCAATTCCCATGTACATCTTCATAATTCAGAAAACTATGGCAGCATGTACAGTGCATAGAAAATCTTGAAATTTCGATAGTAAGTCTCTTCCTAGTCATGTATTACATATACCAAATTTCATATTTTTCTGAATCAAGCATCATTTCTTATGATTATTTATCATTACTTGAATTAACTAGCATGGCCTAAGGTTCAAATGAAACATACATTTACTGTGCGAAATTGAGCATGATCAGTCTGTGCATTTCTATCTAACCAGCAATAAGGAAATCTAAAGAAAGTTCACAACATAGATCATACACATTTTATCTTTCTTTCTTCATATCTTATCAAGAAATACCTCTCAAATAAACAATATGCATAGCCCATGTGACACTCATGACATTTATGTTGTATAATAGTACCTATTTACACAGAATATAACCTAATCCGAAACCCTATACATGCATGAATCACAACATATAAGCAATTAAACAAATTTGTAGAAAAACAACATACATGAACTTAACGACAATGTAGGTTACCGTTTACACAGGTTAACGGCAAGATCAGTTGACGACGGCACATAGCGCCGTTAAGATATATATAGACATCCAGTACATTGACGTTTACATGAAATAGACGGCGGTCGATGTTGACGTTAAGTTCTTCCGGTCAGAAAATGAGAAAACCACACATGGAATATCGAAACTTTAACCCCATCCTACAGTCTTAATCATGGGCTTAAAAATCAATAAAAATAATATATCTATAGAGTCTAACATCTTAAACCGTTCCCCTATGTTACTTGCCTCTAACCCTCCTTCTGGAGCAACGATGAAAAAGTTGAAGATGCCCACCTTGGCAATAAGACAGTCCTCTTCGTCGCCTTCAATCGCCCGATCCGTCCTCCAGAACAACGCCTACACTTGGAGATCTTTCTGAACACGATCCTCCAAGTTGCCTCTTTGCCTAGCTCGCTTTGATCCACATGAATCGCCGCACAACAACTCTTCTTATGACCCTCTTTTCTCAGCTCTAAACCAGTTAAAAACCCTTCCCTAAAGGTCAAATCGGGGTTTTATAAAGACTCCTACGATTTACCCAAGCTCTAATCCTGACCAAAGAAAACGTCCAGATCCGTAGCATGCAAAAGCTGGCAAGTCAGGTTAACGTAAACATAGGTTGTCATTTACCAGGAGGTAAACAGCCATCGATCATGTCATCAACCTATCTGATTGAAAAACTAAATATTTTAAACAAACGTAAACGACACTGACCTCTGTTGTTTACAGTAGGTAGACGGCAATCGATCATGCCGTCTACTTCAGTAAACGACAGTGAATTGTGATGTCAAGTTCATCAAATTCACAGTTCAATACTAGAAGTTGAAACACATACACACAATTACAAAATTTTAACTAGCAAAAGATTTAGGGCACTACATACTTCATATGTTTAACTTATTATTTCTCTAACTGAAGATCTTTTTGCCTGTCTCATAAGATCTATTTCATCCTATAAGAACGAAAAAAGACCTACCTACTATTTCTGGCTATTAGTAGGAAATATGGATAGAAGGCAAAAGAGGTAAGGGCTATCTGTCAGAAGACTTCTCTAGTCTAACATCTTCTTCTTTGCATTAACTGTCTGCAGGTCTATTCTACTCATAGTCAACATCTTGGACCTACTGCTGGCTCTCTTGGAAGCTTGTATCAACTATAAGATCTTCCTCCATTCCAAGTAGCCAGTAGACTCAAGAAGACATCTGTTGGACTCAACAGAAGGAGAGCAGAAGAAGAAGAGAGCTAAGAAACTCCAACAGCCATATGTCAATAGATCTCTTCATCTACTCCATAAAAGGGAGAAGCAAGAGTAGAAGAAGAAGGTGTGCGAACCTAAGTATCTTTAAAGGAGTGTACATCCAGTGAGTATTCAACTCTATACACACTCAAAGCAAGAGAGGAAGAACTCGAGCCCATTCAAGCTGAAGCATTTAAGTTGACATCCTTCGTCCTCAATTTCTCTCTGTGTGTGTTTGTGTATTTGCGAGAGAGAGAACTAGGGGTTTTGCCTAAGAGAGGTTTTCTTGTATATTGTTTCCATCTTAGGCTTAGTCTCGGATCAAGCATTTTCTGCTGTCTATCTTGAGCTTGGTCTAGAGGCTTCAGGTTCTAGCTTCTGTGTTCAGAAGTGTTCCTCTTCTTTGGATGAGAAGGTTTGCAGTGCAAGTGTTCCCCTTGTGCTAAGGGAAGAACCGCACTGGGGTTTTTACTAGGAGATTGATGATTTCTTGACCTGTAAGAGAAGTGGGTTGTCTTCTTACCGAAAAAGAGAAGAAGACCAGCTTATGTCTAGTGTTGTAACCACGATGGGGTTTGCTCCAGTAAGTTTGCTTCTGAGCCTGGAAAAAAAGTGGGCTATCTTCTTGCCTGAAAAGTGAAGAAGACCTATAGGGTTGGGTGTTGTATGTCCTTGAGGGAGACTATAGCTTGGTTAGTGAAATCCTAAGAGTTTGCTTGGGGATTGGATATAGGACTTCCATTTAGAAGGGCTGAACTAGGATAAATCTATGTGAATTATGTGTGTTTGCTTTCGTGCCTTTAATTTCCATTGCACATGGTTAATTATACTAACCTATGTTTTTCAAGTGGTGATTTTTATTTCAGTTTCTAGATTACCTATTCACCCCCCCTCTAGGATAGTCTTGCTACCATACCGTAAGTGGGCCAGCAAGTGGTATCAGAGCCCAGGTCTCTGAACTTCAAGAAGATCCAATGATCTTGAGAGCAAAGATCCATGGCAGTTCAAGGATTCGCATAAGGCCAATCCATCTTCCAGTCTCCACTATTTGATGGAGAAGATTACAACTATTAGAAGACAAAGATGGAGTTCATCCTCCAGGGTTATGACTATCAATGAAGAAGGAGATCTGGTAGTTCTCAACTTAAGATAAGAGTGCATAGACAATGATAGAAAGATGCTTTTTCAAAATAGTAAAACCAAGAACCTCATATGGTGTTCTCTGACAAGAATTGAACTCAACAGGATATCAGCATGCAAATCTGCAAAAGAAATGTGGAACAAGTTGAATCTCATATACAAAGGAACATACAAAGTAAAAGGAACTAGGATTGATATCCTGGTTACACAGTACGAGAAGTTCCAAATGCTGACAGGTGAGACCATTACATAAATGTATAGCAGATTTACTATCATAACTAATGGTATTATAGGGCTTGGAAAGGCATACAACACTGGAGATATGGTAAGAAAAATTCTCAGATCTCTACCAAACCAGTGAACTCCAAAAGTCACAGCCATAGAAGAAGCTAATGACCTAACAACTATGTTATTCGAAAAGCTTATAGGATCATTGATGGCACATGAGATCAACATGTAGTGACTATCTGAAAGCTCATCCATAAGAGATTTACTAATGTTTTCAAAGTTATAGCTGCTCCTTCCAGCTCTTCTTCTTCTAGTTCAAAAAATGTAGGTTCTAATGATAGTGATGTTGATGATCTCCTGTCAAAGCTTCAGAAGATTCTTAAGAAGAAGAAGAATGGATCAAGAAAGATCCATAAGGAAGAGAAAAAGGAGAAAGAACCAGTCTGCTATGAATGTAGAAAGCCTGGACATCTGTGACCAGATTGTCCAAGACTCAAGAAAACTAGTCAGCGAGAAAAAATCCAAGAAGAAGCACAAGAAATATAAGAAGAAATCCTTGGCAGCTGCATGAGATAATGAAAAAGTCAGCATATTCATCAAGCTCAAATTCAGAAAAAGAGCAGGTAAGTTTAGCCCTTACTGCAGGGCTAGATGAGGTACAATCTGACCCATCTTTTAATTCTTGCACTGAATCAGATTCTGAATCAGAAGATTTAGAAGAAGTTTTTAATGTACTTTATGAAAAACATAAAGGCGTTGTAAAAGAATTAAAGAATCTGAACAATAACCTTACTTACTTAGAAAACACTAATTCTGATCTTAAGTCCGAAATGGAACAATTGGAAACTCAGTTAAAGGAATGTAAAAACAACAATTATCTTCTGTGTGAAGATTTACATAGCAAGAATGATGAAAAATTAGAGTTCGAAGAAAAATTAAAAACTCTAACAGAAGAAAATCTCTATTTAAAAGAATCAGTTAGAAAATTAACAAAAGGTAAAACATCTCTAACTCTATGCTTAAAAGGCTCAAAATCTAGCAACAATAAGGAAGGCCATGGATACAAACCTCCTGAAAAAGAAAAACAAGTCAAGTTTCGTGAAAAATATCTGTTATCAAAATTTGTAAAGGAAACTAAAAGACCTCAGAAAAAGGCCTCTATAGCAAACAAATGTTCTCAAATGAAGATCATGAAGGCCTATAAAACAAATTATATTCATTGTTGTTCACATTGTAATAAATTAGGCCACACAATAAATACTTGCACAACTAGGCAGTTAATTTGGATTCCAAAAGGATATTTTTATGCTTTTAACCATTAAGGACCCAAAAAGATTTGGTTACCTATTTTTGAGTGATTTATTTGCTCTTTGAACATTGACTGTGTCTTAACATCGATTGGCATTATATTATCCATTGCTATTTAAGATATATTAGTTTCAAATACCTTGATAATTATCTGTGCAATAACCTTATTGATTGTGGTTGAAATTATAATGATTTCCCTTGTGATTAATCTTTGTTATGAACATAACTTGGCGCGTAGTATTTTCAAATCATTTTTAAAGATGTGCATTTCAAATTTCCCGCCATCTGTTACATATCCTTCTTGTTGAATATGTGGAATTAACTATAACAGTAATCTAGAAGGAGGGTTGAATAGATTACTATCAATTATTAGCAAACAGACCTTCTTGTCGAGATTAAGACAGGCTGTAGAAAAACTTATAATGATATAAATCAAATTTGAGTTTAAAGGTGTGTGTAGAATGTGTTTAGAGGATTAGCAGTATGGAGGATGTGTGAGCAACTAATCGTGCCTAGCATACATCTAACGTTAGATCAATGCAAACCACAGGACACGAAGATTTAAGGTGGTTCGGACTACACAACTTGTGTATCCTACATCCACCGTCCACACACACACATACGCCAAACTACTTATCAAGCAAGTTCAACACAAACACTAATACGCACACGGGGTCTGAGATAACCATGATCTTAGATCAATCCACACACACTTGGGATGAGCACAAGGATTGCTCAAACTAAAAACACACACACATGTAAAGAAAACTGAAGTGCAGGAAGAGTTCAGAGTGAAAGAACAAATTGAACGGATGAACTCTTCAAGTCCTTTGTCCAGATGAACTTCAGACTTCACGTTGTAGAAGATCTGATGTTGATGAAGCTTGAGACTTGTGGACGAATCTGCTTCAACTTCTCTTGTGAGATGGATATCTTTGTTGATCAAGCTAGAGACTTGGAGCAGAGAAACAGAGGAACCTTCTTCTTCTTGTTCTTGGCTTAGGGTCTGATGTGGAGGCTCCTTACTTCGAATAGGAGTATTTAAAGTCTTTATATAACAGTGCCCTATTCTCACACAACTCTTTTGACTCGTGTGCATGAGAAGAGGACGCCCTAGTAAACACATCATATAGCTCACGTGTGACAACTTAACTTCGGATGTCGACAGATGCTCACTGGCTGTTGATAGGCACTGCAACATATCTGTCTTCCAGAACCATGTTTCTAAACAAAAAGTTGGGTTGTCGATAGATGCAACCTTGCTGTCGACAACTAATGGTTATCTTTGTTTTCCATAAACTGTCTGATGAACATCTTCAATGGCTGTCGAAAGATGGGTCCAGGCCTGTCGACAGCTAATGGTTTCTTGTGTGTTCCAGAGCCTTTTTTGCTTAAGATTGCTTCATGGTGTGTACTTCCATTTTCACTTGATTTCCTACAGAAAAGAAGCTTCAAATAAGATATCATGAAAACATATGTCTTATGCATTTTCTTCATAGTGTCATGTCATTTTAGCACATTTTCTCAACATCAATTATGTCATTATCAAAAACATTTAAGTATCATGAATGTCATGCCAATCATAACTCAACATTCTCCCCCTTTTTGATGATGACAAAAATACAATTGATGTCTCCCCCTTTTTGACAACATTTAAAAAGATAAAGTATGCACGAGATCATAGAAGAGTTAAAATGTGATTTCATTGATAAGCTTGAATTGCACACATTACATAAGCATGCATTACATTGCAAAAAGATGAAAGACTGAAATGACACTTCGGACAACCCATTTGTCCACCAAATGGAAATGCTGAAATACACCCTATATATTTCTAAAGGTCGTCATTACCAAGAGGAGTAGGATGACGTGGTCCATGAATATCAGAAGAAAGTTGGGTGAGTTGCCTTTGGATCTGAGCTTGACTGTTCTCAAGAGCATCCATCCTAGTGTTGACTTGCATTGTAAGCTGATCAAATCTTTCATTGAAGTGTTAGGTGATGGATGTTTGGAGTTGAACCATTTGTTCTGCCAGAAATTGCCTTAAGTCTTGAGGAGCATGCTGCTAGTCTTGCTCAGTAGGTACATCTGCATCACCACTCGAGACATCCATGTGTTCTTGAGGTGGTTTCTCTTCACTTTCCACTTCTTCAGCTGTGTCTTGCTCATCTTCAGCCTCTTGCCCTTTGAGACTCCTGGTGACTCTGCCATCTACCATCTTGTAGCCCATCCGATGAGCTGTGGTGATGTCATATGCACTCCTTGTCTTGAGGGTGACAATCTCACCCGCAATGATTTCAATTCCAACAAGGAGAGGAGGGAAGTGATGGGACAAGCATAGGGCATTGACCTTTTGGGATTGGTGAAGCATTGCTTAATGAGGTCAAGCATGAGGTTGGGCAAGTTGATTTGCTAGCCCTGAAGGAAGTAATAGAACAAACTTTTATGGACTTAGTGACAAGCTCTCTACTACCATCCTTGGGAGCGATGAGGGTAGTGAAGATGTGATGGATCATCCTATGAAGTGGTAGAAAGGTGTTGATATTAAGCTTCACAAAGTCTTTGCTTGAGTCATAGGGCTGTTGGGTAATGAGGGTGTAATACTCAGAGGCATTGAGATAGGTAAGATGTATATCAACCCCCGAGTTAGGTATCTGCAGAGCACAGCTGAAGAGATTGGGGGTGATTTGGAAGGAAATACCCTTGACAGTGGTGTAGAGGTTCTAATCATCTGACAACCCCAAGTTGTTGAAGAACTCGGAGACTGCTGTTGGGGAGAACTGCTTCTGGGACTTCAGAAAGGGAATCCAACCCTATGTAGCAAAGAGGGGTTCCATGCCCTCGAACATATCTTCCAGAGAAGGGAAGTCCACATAGCGCGGCTGGACAAACTTTTTGAAGACACCACGAACCTTATGCAGAGTTAGGTTTGGTGGGACGACGAGGTCGGGGTTGTAGTCGGCCCGGTGCTTGCTTCTGCACTCTGTCGGAGCCCTAGAGCTGTCGCCGGCTTCTTGCGAGGAGTAGCGTTGGTGGGAAGCAGCCATTTTCCGGCGGGTAGACATGGTGAGGATGAGACAGAGGGAGTAGAAAAAGCAGATGGAGCAGGAGGAGGAGGGAAGAAAATAGGGTATGAGCAAGAGGAGAGGAAGGAGATGGTGTGGGGGAAGGTAGGAAGGGTTTGGGCTTAAGAAGGAAGGGAAGCAACGTTTGAAGGAAGATGAGGGGGTGAAGGGTTGTGGGACAGCCTTTAGGGCAATTTAAAAGCCATTTCAAATGGAAAGGGCCCACAAGAACCGGACAGAATGTGAACCCGTTGAAGTGCTGGATGGTCTAGAAATCGTCTATCGACAAGCGCAGGGCAGCTGTCGACAACTACTGAGGGAATGTGTTCAGAAAGGGATTTTGACAAAATTGAGTACAGAATGAGTGTTCATAATGAATTTTAAAAGTGAGAACTATGATATACACTCATTACAAAGTGTCATACACAATAGTATCAACACATTTCATTTGACACAGTGGTTTGGAGATAATAGTCTGGGAATGTTAATTAATGTAGCATATAAAAGACACCTTACAAAAGCAGATGAATATAAGATAACCCAATGAATGAAATCTTTGAAGAGTTAGTTTTTAATTGGTGGTGTGATGTTCAGTTGATGCTTGAAATTAATATTCAAATTAGCATTTGACGAGAAACAAGAGATTTGATCTTGATTAAAAACATGAAGGCTTCACTCTATTTCAATTTTGCATGAACGTTCATTTTTCTTTAGGGTAAGTGGTAATTCAGTTTACATACACCTTTTGACGTGAAGGTAGACTTTTTTGATGCCCTTACCCCTAGTTACTCAGTGTAGTTAACCAGCATACTATTTGATAGAGTTGATAGTTTGACTTTTTGACACGAAGATAGACATTTGTGATGCTAATGTCCCCGGTTACTCAGTATGTGACCTCTCATTGCTCTGCCTTTGCCACTTTGTTTTTTATTTTATTTTTATTGTTTAAGAAATATGTAGCTTTTCTCCTCTTGTTGATTGAAATATCAAGTTCAAGGATTGTTTGAGGTCAAAAGCCAATTGAGAATAGTAAATTCAAGAGTCTTCTTACTTCCCAAACCATTTCAGAGATAAGAGCATCCACAAGGATGTTATTCAATAGAGTCATTTTAAAGCCATTAGATTAGTTCAGTGTGTGCTAGATGATACACCCTAGACTCAGTCACATAGCATTATTTCAAAATCATTGTGATTAAGTTAATGTCTTTTCTACTATGTGAGTATGAAAAGTTGTAATGTAGTAGAAGTTCCTAATTCTCCCCTTTTTAAAAGAGTAATGAACAAACTCATTGAAAGTTGTGGACAGCTAAGGAGATATGAAAGAAGTAAGGCATATGTTGACAACTGGGTTGTGTGTGTCGACAGGCACTAAGAAACAGTAGGAAGACAGAGCTGGAAATGTTGATCTGTCGATAGCTACAAAAATTGCAGAATTGAAACTTTTGATCAAGGGTCATCTAGACCAGCTGAATGGGATATGTTGACAGGATGAGTATGAAAGAGTGTCTCTCAAGCAACTCACTCAAAATCTCTTTTTGACTTACTCCCCCAAAATGTATGCATGGTGTTGAGATGAGCATTCAAGCAATTTAGACATGTTCATGACAACTAATTTGCACAAAAAGAGTACAAACATGATATTCAATGAATTTTGCATAAACCAAGTTCTCTTCTCAAGGATGTGAATCTATCTTCTACCAATGGTTTTGTGAATATGTCAGCCACTTTTTTTTCAGCTGGAATGAAATTGAGCTCAATGTTCTTATTGGCAACCTCATCTCTTAGAAAATAGTGTCTTATTTCAATGTGTTTTGTTCTAGAGTGTTGAATTGGGTTCTTTGAAAGATTGATGGCACTAGTATTGTCACATAGGATAGGTGTGCATCCAATGTCAATGTTGTAATCACATAGATGACTCTTGATCCACAATACTTGAGCTGCACAACTCCTTGCAGCAACATTCTCTGCCTCTACAGTGGAGAGTGCAACTGAGTGTTGCTTCTTGGATGCCCACGAAACCATGCAACCCCCTAGGAATTGACAGTATCCACTAGTGCTTTTGTAACGGCCCTGGATATTTATACCCAATAAGGCTCCATATCCAAGTCCGCCTCCCGCGATCGGACTGAAGTCTCGCAAGGGATAGCTCGCACAAGTGTCTAGTAAGATAATAAAAGACAACCACAATAGTATAAGACACAAGAAAGTACATGTGCTCATATCTGTAAACAACAATGTACAACTGTCCCAATACAATATTACATGTCCAATTATCGAGTACAACTACATGGGACATACCCCAAGGGAACATAAGCTCACACTAACACAACTAACTCTACTGCTGGTGGTACAAGTCTGTCATAATCGTCTCCGCAAGCCACACAAAGCTGGCTAACACCTGAAAAGTGCTGTAAGGGAGTGAGCAGCAATACGTCACCGGCTCAGTAGGGACCTCCCAAAAACAACAACTAAACACTAAAGAGACATCAACCCCAAAGGGTCTCACTAGACACACCGGTAGCCAAACCACGACATGCTCACACAAGACATGATTAACAACAATTAACCATAAGCCTACTAGTTAATTCAATCCTCGGAAAGTAAGGGGAAACAACAGAACTAGCTCGGCACCACTAGTCCGCCCAACCATTGGGACACCTTAACTGCAAGCCTCATAGGCAGACCACTGCTGTAAGGTCTCGGGTTCTTATTGGATCCTTATTGGGTCTGTAGTGGTTTGTGTGGTCGACGACAAGACCATTGTCGTTGACTTGGGGTTGACGGCCAGGGTTTGCCGTTGAGTCAGAGTCAGCGTCCAGCGATGTGGACGTCTGAGCTTGAACTCAACGACAGGGGATCTGGACGTCAGTCTGTTGGCGGTTCAGTTGGCGACCACAGATGTGGACGTCGACTAACCAGTCCTGTTGAAATAGGACAGCCCGAGAGCAGAGCTTCTTCTTCTCCTTTCCTCTCCTTCCCTCCACCTTAGCCTTTCTTGATTCCTGCAGCTTCTGTTGGGTGATTTGAGCTCGTGGGAAGCCCTGGATCGTGTGGCGTTGCTAGATCGGGCGGGAAACGCAAGGTTTTGGCGTGATTCGCGCGGAGTCTTCGGGGAGATCCAGCGCGATTGGTGGCTGTTTGGGGATTGATTAAGCGTTCTGAGGTAGGGACTTAACCCCTATAACCCTCCCCAGCAAACTAGCATGCCCAATTAAGTGAATGGAATGCAATTTATGGTTTAGGGTTTGGGTTGTATCATGCCGGGATTTGGATAAATTAGACAATCTAAGTGTTAGACTGTTTAGTTTTAATGTTCTGGTAGTGTAGATCGATGAGAGGAAGTGTTTCCCTCCATCAGTCAGAGTCTGGTTTAGTGTTTCTGCCCATTGGGACTGTTTCGGTTTAGTTCTGGGTATGGGGGACTGAAGATATCAACGTCCACATCTGTTGACGTTGAGATCTTCAGGGATGAGTTAAACGACAAGGTCGATTGCCGTTTAGTTATTGTTGGCGACATAGGGGTTGCCGTCTATCTCTGATTGGCGGCAATCGATGTGGCTGTTTATATCCTGTCTCCCAGCAGACTTGAGTTGTGTGATTAGAGGCAATTGACATGTGATGTCCGCCCTAATAGCACATGTGGGCCAGGCTTAGAGTGTGACTCCGCCTGTGCATAGGAGTAGTTGTTTGTGGCACGAGGTGTTTACTTACTGTACGGGGTTTCAGACGTTGAGTGTGTTCCGTCTGTTGTACGCACGTTGCGTTACCGTGTACCCATTTCTGTTGTGTTACCTAGGCGTGGGTGCGACTCCGTCTAGACGACTAGCGTGTGGTTGTCCTCCGCTAGTGAGCCGAGACATCGAGTGCGACTCTGTCCTGTGCGTACTCCTTTTGGTGGTTTTGAGCCGGTCTCCGTGGAGCCCCTTCTCTACCGCTAGGGTCAAGCGTAGGGGAAAAACCGGTCGTGGACCAGACGCGAGAGAGAGCGTCTGTAGTGTGCACACGTGGCTGGGGTTGAGAGCCTCTGTGGTGACGGGACGCCGAGCCACAGACCCTAGCTGAGTCCTACTTGTTGTGTGTGTGAGTGTGTGTTACTGAGCCGCGTGGTTTACAGCTTTGTGTTGTTGTGCGACGTGTACTTACTTTCAGTTTTTACTTTCCGCACTTTAGTTCAGTTGCCGGTGGGGTTACTTTTCCCTACTGGGTCTCTTTTCTTGAGACTTACTCCCTTCCCTTTCAGGTGGGTCTTCGTCGACTCCCGTTCCAGGCGAGTCTAGCCACTCCGGTGTTGGTGCTCCCTAGCTGCAGTGAGTTGTACCTTTTTGTTGTACTTCTGTACTCTGTACCTTGTCTCAGACTTTGAGGTTGTATATGATATGTTTATAGTGGAATTTTACTACTTTGCATGGTGTGTATCTTCTTACATATAGTCTCCTCGGACTCTTAAATTCCTACCCTTCTGAGCTTGTCTCGTGGGTTAGCGGGTCAGAATTCGGGTTACCGGTTGTTACTGGTAATGCGGGTTCTGGGTCGTTACAGTTTTGGTATCAGAGCCTGTTCTGATGAGATATATATATAAGGAAATACCCATCATGTTAACTCAGAGTCTAAAGAGTACAGTGCAGCTATGTAGCCCGGAGTTAGTTAGTGTATTTATGTGTGTATTTTGTTATGTGTGTAGTTCTATGGCGCCTAGGCGACGTCCTAGAGAGGGAGTAGCCGAGCAGGCGACTCGTCTGGAGGTTGGAGATGCTCCGCCACCTCATCAGACGCAGCCTTTGCCACAGGACGCACATAGTGGTATTGTTCCGCCGCCGCCACCTCCACCTCAGGTAGCTCAGGGATTGGACATGACTCATTTTCTTGAGGGGATGGCTCAGTTTGTTGCTCAGCACCGTGACGCGCCGATACCCCAGGGTGGTACTAGGAGGGTGTTGAGAGAGTTCTTGCAGTTTCAGCCTCCTCAGTTTTTGGGCCAGCCTGATCTAGATGTAGCGCGAGCTTGGTTAGATGCAGTGGAGCGGACTTTTCGTTCCATGGAGTGTGTTCCAGAGGAGCGAGTGTTGCTAGCCAGTTACCAGTTGCAGGCGCAGGCGTTGACTTGGTGGTCCGCTGAGTGGGAGACTACTTTTCAGTCTCGCCCACTGAGACAGATTCCGTGGCAGGAGTTTGTTGTTTACGTCCGGACGGAGAGGTTGTACCAGTTTCTGGACTTGCAGTAGAGGGACTCTACTGTGGTGCAGTACAGGGCCAGATTTGTGGAGTTAGGGCGTTATGCTCCGCAGATTATGGGAGATGAGGGTTTGAGGACTTAGCAGTTTGTGAGGGGCTTGAGGCCAGAGCTCAGGCAGGTGCTGATAGTTGCTCATGTCACAGATTTGGATGCGGCCTATCAGACAGCGGCAGCGTTGGAGGCAGACACCTTGCGGACTCATGCTCGGAGTGCAGAGGTTCAGACGCAGGTAGTTCCTTCTCAGCCTCGCCAGCAGCAGGGTAGTGTGCAGACGACCCGAGGACTACGACTTCCTACGCGTCCACTTCTACTGGGACGACGGCGAAGTCAGGATCTCGGAGGAAGTTTCGGCATGATAGGAGGCAGGCAGAGCAGAGGCAGCAGTCGGTTGGGAGTGTTCAGCAGCCGACAGGTCAGCCTTCGCAGCAGGTATAGCGTACTTTTGCTGGGCAGTGTTACCGGTGTGACCAGATGGGTCATATGGCGCGAGATTGTCCTTTGTTACCTCGTGTGCCGCAGCAGCAGACCCAGTCACAGCCCCGAGTGCAGCAGCAGCAGCAGCAGGCACCAGTGCAGCAGCGTCAGTAGACCAGAGGTTCTGGTGGGTCGAGAGGTAGAGGTCGTGTTACCCACTTGACTGGTGCAGACGCGGAGGCAGCTCACCTGGTGGAAGGTACTGTTTCAGTTTTTGGTTATGCAGCTAGAGTCTTGTTTGATTCCGGTGCCTCTCACTCTTTTGTGTCTGAGGACTTTTTAGACTCCCTTGGAGAGTTGAGTTCGGGAGAGTCTGTTGAGTTAGCAGTAGAGTTGCCGACAGGGGACTTTGTCCTTACGTCCTACTATCTCGAGGAGGTACCTGTGCAGTTGCAGGATCAGTTGTTGTCAGCCCGTCTGTTTGCCTTGCAGTTGCATGACTATTATGTGATTTTGGGTATGGATTGGTTGGAGCGGTATGGTGCAGTGATGGATTTCCAGAAGAAGAGGGTGCACTTGCGGATACCTGGAGCAGCGGCGTTCTACTTCCAGGGTATCGTACCTCTTACTTCTCACTTTTTAGTTTCTGCTTTGAGGGCAGGGAGATTGCTTGCTTCTGGTTGTCAGGGTTTCCTAGTTTCTGCAGTGACTCTTGACCAGATTGCCTCGGGAGTGGGAGACATTCCTGTAGTGTGTGAGTTTCCGAATGTTTTTCCGAAAGAGTTGCCTGGTCTTCCACCAGAGAGAGAGATTGAGTTTACTGTAGAGTTGGTTCCTGGCACTTTACCTTTTGCTCAGGCACCGTACCGTATGGCACCAGCAGAGTTGAGGGAGTTGAAGAGGCAGCTTGAGGAGTTGTTGGAGAAGGGCTATATTCGTCCTAGCTTTTCTCCGTGGGGGTCACCTGTTTTGTTTGTCCGGAAGAAGGATGGTAGCCTGAGGTTGTGTATCGATTATAGGAAGCTAAATCAAGTGACCATCAAGAATAGGTATCCTTTGCCTAGGATTGATGATCTCTTTGATCAGCTTCAGTCTGCTCGTGTCTTCTCGAAGATTGATTGAGGTCGGGCTACTATCAGTTGCGGATTAGAGATTCAGACATTGAGAGGACTGCTTTTCGGACCAGATATGGACATTTGAGTTTTTGGTGATGCCGTTTGGGCTCACCAATGCTCCAGCAGCCTTCATGGATCTGATGCACCGGGTGTTCCACCAGTTCTTGGACCGGTTTGTCGTAGTGTTTGTTGACGACATTCTGGTGTACTCCGCTTCGGAGGAGGAGCACGCCGAGCACCTGAGGATCGTGTTGCAGACTTTGCGAGAGCACCAGTTGTATGCCAAACTTAGCAAGTGTGAGTTTTGGCTACAACAGGTTCACTTTTTGGGGCACGTGATCTCAGGTGAGGGAGTTTCAGTAGATCCAGCGAAGGTTGAGGCAGTTTTGCAGTGGGAGAGTCCCAGATCTGTGTCTGAGATTCGTAGCTTTCTGGGTTTGGCAGGTTACTACCGCAGGTTTGTTCGAGATTTTTCTCAGGTTGCTGCACCCTTGACTCGGTTGACGAGAAAGGGAGTTCCGTTTGAGTGGTCGGATCAGTGTGAGCAGAGTTTCATAGAGTTGAAACGTCTGCTTACGTCGGCGCCAGTTCTTGCCTTACCTTCAGGTGAGGAGGGTTTTGAGGTTTGCACAGATGCTTCAGGTGTTGGTTTGGGTGCGGTCTTGATGCAGCAAGGCCGAGTGGTGGCTTATGCGTCTCGCCAGCTTAAGCCCCACGAGGAGAGTTACCCCACCCACGACCTAGAGCTTGCAGCTGTGGTGTTTGCTTTGCGGATTTGGCGTCTTTACCTGTACGGAGTGAGTTTTGTAGTCCGTACCGACCACCAGAGTTTGAGATATGTGTTTTCTCAGAGGGATCTGAATATGAGGCAGCGTCGATGGATGGAATATCTGAAAGACTATGATTTCAGAATTGAGTATAAGCCTGGAAAGGCGAATGTAGTTGCAGATGCCTTGAGTAGGAAAGCACAGATGAGTCATCTGATGCTTAGAGAGTGGCAGTTGTGGCAGTCTGCGACAGAGGGATCTTTCAGAGTTTCATCCAGTCGTCGTCAGTGTGTTGGGCAGTTTGTTAGCAGCTCCCGCAGTTGTGAGACAGGTTGCTGAGGCTCAGCAGGCAGATCCCGAGTTGTGCAGTGTGTTGCTTCTTCCAGAGGTTGAGCTTTGTGAGGACGGGACTGTTAGGTTCCGAGATAGACTCTATGTTCCTGTTGAGGAGTCTATCAGGAGAGTCATTTTGCAGGAGGCACATGGTTCCAGGTACTCTATTCATCCAGGGGCGACCAAGATGTATCACAGGTTGAGACGTCAGTTTTGGTGGCCTGGGATGAAGAGAGACATAGCGGCTTTTGTTGCTAGGTGTTTGGTCTGTCAGCAGGTGAAGGCCGAACATCAGCGTCCAGGAGGACTTGTGCAGCCGTTAGAGATTCCGATGTGGAAGTGGGACCATGTGACGACTGACTTTGTTTGTGGTTTGCCGAGGACAGCTGGAGGTTTTGATAGCATTTGGGTTCTTGTGGACAGATTGACGAAGACTGCCAGATTCTTGCCTGTCAGGACTAGTTGGGGTGTGAGTAGGTTGGCCGCGTTGTACGTAGAGCGGATTGTTCCTTTGCATGGAGTGCCGATCTCTATTGTGTCAGACAGGGATCCTCGCTTCACTTCTGGGTTCTGGCGCAGTTTCCAGAGAGCTTTGGGGACAGAGTTGGCTTTTAGTTCCGCCTACCACCCTCAGTCAGACGGTCAGTCAGAGCG